>JAPTOF010000021.1:7335000-8535000 GCA_028554755.1 Cordia subcordata | reverse complement strand
AAATAATCATAAAATAGGTTTGGCTTGCATTAAATGTGGGAAGAGTCTAAAGGCGAAAGCTGCTTACAGAATTCAAGAGGCAATCAACCGCATTAAAGGCGACTACGAAGAATGTGACAAGTACATAAGCAGTCCAAACTCCAGAATGTCGTTTTAAACAGCTTATGGGGCATTATTTACACCTAAAAGTTGCAATCTAATCGTCTACAAGGCAAGGAAGGGATCAGAAGCCGAATACGGAGAGGAAGCTGAGATGAAGAGAGGCCAAAGACGCAGCCCAGGGGGGGCTAAAGCGGCCAACATGCAGCCTGTGGAGATAAAATAAGATGTGCAAAGTGCGTGGCTTTGGAAAGAAAGACCAAGTCAAGATAAAAACGTACTATGCCAACTGCTAAGCAAGATTAGAGGAAGGAATACGTTGAGAATCAAAGTCAAACCCCACAACCTAGGTTGGTTCCAGAGTCAAACTAAAGTAAGAGATTTTAGGAGCCATAAAAAATAAAAGTAGGTCGAAGCTCAAAAGAAAGAGGTTCTAGAACCACCATATATTTATTCTAATTATTTATCTATCGCTTTATAACTTAACTCTAAACTTAACTTAGTCATAGCTTAGTCATAGCATAGTCATAGTTTTGTCGTAGCAATCACTATAGTTCACTTTACAGCCTAATTAGTTTTTTGTAGTTCACTTTATGGCTCAATTAATCCACTATAATTTACTTTACAACTTGTTTTTTCATAACTTTGTGATGTAATTTGCTTTATGGCATAGTTAGTTTCGTTGTAATTCACTTCATGACTTGGACAATTTCATTGTAATTAACTTTAGTATCATTGTAAATTCAGAAAGAATTGTTATTGCAGGAGCATTAGAATTTATAAATTTTATTCATAGTAATTGATCTTGCAACCAAGAAATTATCCTGATTGTTGCTTTGATTTAATTGGATCTTTGTTCTTCAAGCCATAATGGGTTGAGTTTTGCACTTTGCCAGCTTACTACAATTGAAAAGTCTATGATCCATATCACTACAAGTCTCTGAACGAGTTTGGGACAAAAAAAAGAAAAGCGCTTTAGCAAGGTTTCATAAACAAACCAAATGGCCGCATAAAACTCGAAGGAGAATTCAGTCTCCTTGATGTAAGAATAGGGTCTGGCTAAAGTTGTGGTCAAGGACTTGCAGCCAGGGAAAAATTCTTCCAAGCAAATGATATCATATTTAGTAATGCTACATATCCTCATTTTATGAATTTTTTTCACTTCAAATTTTTTCCCTCATTTCACACCATGTTGTCATTGAACATCAAGTCTTTAATCAAGTAATTGATACTAACAACATTATTTCTTAATTTAAATTGAGCTTTTCTTTTGTCAAGTATCTTTTGTTTTTATTAATCTAAATGTTTTAATTCATATTTTATATTTATACATTATATAAATTAATATCCTTTATTTTATAACTAAAATCATCAATATTGATATCTGTGCGTAAGGGGTCTAAATATAATGCTAACATCTCATCCACAAATATTTTTCAAAAGAACTATCTTATAAATTATTTGTTACTTTTAGGAATGAGTTAAATTCAAACAAATATCTTTTAATATATACCACATGTTCTAATTCTATCCTATCAAAAAAAATTCTGAAAAAATAAGTTATACTTCAATAAATATATAATTCTTTTCGATTTTTTCTAATCAGATCATTTTTTTATTTCATTTTCTCAATTTAAATGCTCTACTTGATTGCTGAAAATTCTTCATAAAACATATGATTAGTGCCAAAAAACTTATAATATATATCTCATCATATTTTTTAATTTAAATATTTTATTTAATTATTGCAGATCTATAATTAAAATATATTCAGTATGATAAAATTATTGAAAATTAAATTTAACAAAAAATATATATTTTATCTTCACACAAACTATAAAAATTGACCATTAATAATAAATAAAAATATAAAAATATGTTTTTTTTTCTGGTACATCACATAATTATACTCTAATTTTTTCGCATGCACTTTCAACAACTTGATACCCGTCCACGTGTAAGTACATTGCCCTAGATCCACGACACAATAGGTGCACGGGTTCATACACGCATCCTCCTTAGCGGAGTTAGAATTATGTATATATAAAAAAATTAAGAAAAAGAAAAGAAAGAAAATCCGAACGGTAACTTTTTGAACAGTCTCCAACGGCTAGATTTCAGCAGCAAGTGATTCATCGCAATAAGCAAAAAGAAAACAAGAATCCATTCGTAGCCGTAAGATCAGACCCACACATATCCAACGGCTGAAAGCTAAGTTAAAAAAGACCGTTGGAGACTGAAGCGCCTCTTCCTCTTAGCTTAAAAAGGCACCTCTTCTTCAGTCCCCCAAGTCTCTCCCTTGTTCTTATTGCTTTCTACATAGAAAGAAGAGAGAGAGAGAGAAGAGTACTGCAGACATAGACGTTTAACAATGGCATCAAGGCACGTTGTTGTTCAACAGCCAAACAGAGGTATTAGCAAATGTTAATCATAGACGTATGCATTTAAAGATATCTTATTTGGGTCAATTTTTATTTTCTTTGATGATGGTGCTATTTTATATTGTTTTCTTCTTTGCTTTCACTCCCTTGAGAATGGTGGTTTCTGATTTTGGGATTACTTTAGCATGTGGGGTGTTGATTAATTTAGGGTTTCTTTTCTTCTTCTTGTATTCATCTTTTCATTGTTTTGATTATGAGTTAGTTGTTGAGGTTTACTGAATTCTTTAGGTTTCTCTTGGTGTATTGGGTACTCTAAAATCTCTTAGCACTAATGTCTGTAGATGTTTGATAGACTTCTTGTGGTTAGCGACAAACAGATGGTGTTTTACATTTAATATTCTTTCATTTGTTGTTCTATTTGATTCAAGATGGTGTTGGAACACAATACCACTCGATAAATTATCGATTATTCTCTTGACTTTACGCATGATGATGAGAGAGATATGTAACATTCCAGAAATTGATAACGCACTAGTTTCTAGACTGCAGTTTCTTAATACTCCTAGGTGTATAAATTACACTTTAGGTGTTATTTTTCTTGAATTTGTTTGTTTGTTTATGGATGTATACTAATTTTGTTGACTCAGATTTCAAATAAAATTTTTCATTGCCGCTATAATTACTTGCCCTTCATGTTCAATGTCTTTTTCTCTTGAGGTTTTAGGGGGATTGAAGTCAGTAGTGAAGTTTAATATTTTTATTATTGAATTATTATAATGATGTTCCTCTAACAGGTGAGGCAATTCCTGGAGGTTTGAAGCAGAAAAATGTTGCAGCAGAAGGGCGAAACCGCCGTGCACTAGGTGATATTGGTAATCTAGTTACCATTCGTGGAATCGATGGCAAGCCACTACCTCAAGTCTCAAGACCTGTTACAAGGTTCGTCTGTCTGCCTGTTAATGAATCTTGCAGTGTGTACAATTATGTAAACTAATATAGTTGGATGGTTTACAATTATGTAAACTCATATATTTGGATGGTTCTTTTAATTATATATTTTTCTGAATGCCTCAGGAGTTTCTGTGCACAACTGCTTGCTAATGCACAAGCAGCAGCTGCAGCTGAAAACAAGGTTGATCTCTCAAGAAATGAAATTCTTTTGCCTATTTTGAACCAAAAATGTACTCACAGGTGCTGTAATGGGGTACTTTTTGATTTGCAGAAATGCCCAGCTGTTAATGTGAATGTCCCTATTGCTGATGGAGCTTTACCAGTTAAAGGAGCTGCAGCAGGGAGGAAACCAACTCAGAAGAAGAAGGCTATTGTAAAACCAAAGCCTGTTGCACCCAAATCAGAGCAGATTATCGAAATCAGTCCTGAAACTACTGAAGAAGTCAAGAAGGAAAAAACGCGACAAAAGGAGAAAAGGGCTAATGATGTTTCAGCAAGAAAGCAAGCCCCAACACTTACTGCAACTCTAACTGCAAGAAGCAAAGTGAGTTGTTGATTGAAAAATATGAACTCAGTTCGGAAATAACAGTATACAGTATGTTCATTATATAATTCTCCTTTTCATCTCTGATTTTGTTGCAATTTTGTAGGCTGCTTGTGGTTTGACCAATAGACCAAAAGAGCAGATAGTGGATATTGATGCTGCAGATTTGAACAACGAATTGGCAGTTGTTGAATATATTGAAGACATGTACAAGTTCTACAAGCTTGCTGAGGTATATACACACATTTTCATTTATCTAAGATGCTGCTTCTTTTCTTTTCTAATCTTTGATATAAGATTGTCTATTTTCTTTAAAGCAGAATGAGAGTCGCGTTCATGATTACATAGATTCACAACCTGAAATAAACGAAAAGATGAGAGCAATCCTGATCGATTGGCTGATTGAAGTTCACCACAAATTTGAGCTTAATACGGAGACTCTTTACCTCACCATCAACATTGTTGATCGCTACCTTGCAAAGAAAACTACAGCCAGGAAGGAATTGCAGCTGGTTGGCATGGGTGCCATGCTTATAGCCTCAAAATATGAAGAGATCTGGGCTCCTGAGGTAAATGACTTCGTGTGTATCTCAGACAGAGCTTATACACATGAGCAAGTGCTGGTCATGGAGAAACGTATACTAGGTGAATTAGAATGGTGTCTGACAGTTCCCACCCCTTATGTGTTCCTTATTCGCTTCATCAAAGCTTCTGTTCCTGATTCAGATGTAAGTATAATTAGTAAGCAGGGATAAATTTTCTCGATAATGTGTCTGGTATTGTCTACTTAACCAATTGCAAATTGTTGGCATACAGTTGGAGAACATGGTCTATTTTCTGGCTGAGTTGGCCATGATGAATTATGAGACGATAATATACTGTCCATCGATAATTGCTGCCTCAGCAGTCTATGCTGCACGGTGCACCCTCAACAGGAGCCCTGCCTGGACAGAGACGCTTAAAATGCACACAGGCTTCTCAGAATCACAGTTAATGTATGATCTCGTTTGAGTGTCTCCTATTAATATAGTATAGTATGCTTCTGTTTCCTGCATACATATGTTGTCCATGTGATCTGAGATTAATAATTGATGCTCATTGGTCATTTGGATTGAGCAGGGATTGCGCTAAGCTAATGGTTAGCTTCCATTTAGTGGCAGCAGATCACAAACTGAAGGTGATCTACAGAAAATATTCGAACCCTCAGCGAGGTTCAGTTGCGATGCTACCCCCAGCCAAATCTCTTTTGACTGTATCACCAGGCAAAATCAGCGAGTTTTCAGCGAGCATAACTAGAAGCAACAAGGATATTAACTAGCTATCCACTTCCTGATGATGATCTTTCGTTTTCGGTTTATAAATTGTTTGTGCTGACTGGGTTAATTTTGGTGACCCCCACATTCTTTCTCAATTGCGATTTCTCCAGTGGATTGACACTATGGGATTTTATTTTATATATATCATATCAGTCAGATATGCTGTGGTAATGAATATCTTCCATTTTGCTACTTTGTTCTATAGTGCCTTCTAATGCTCATTAATGTGGGAACGGATAGCACCCACAATACTGTGCATATCTAGCATTATGTACTGCACAATGTATATAAACTGTATGCGTATTTATAATTTTTATATTATGTTCACAATTTTTATATGTTTATAATTTTTTATACAATATGTTTTTATAAATAACTAATTCGTTATTTTTACACTATATGTTCAAAAATATTACATTATGTGTTTACGCCATGTTAATGGCGCACATACACCTATAAAAACAACACGTTTCACACCTGTAAATGATGTCCACGTTTACAGCTGCAAACAAAACGTTCACAACTATGAACGATTTACTGTCTACTTATTTTATCTTCTCCAATTTTTCATTTGAATTCTCCACATATACACACACAAATAGATCAGTAGTACTATAATTTTAGCAAATCCTTTTAGCAGATTTATTTGTGAGTGCACGAGATCTTTAGTACTATAGTTTTTTTAGCAAATCTTTTAAATAGGAACTGCAGTGATTGCAACGAGTGATGACTCGTGGTAGCGAATATAGCAAGATGACGACGGCGGCGGCTTTTTTTTTGAGAGAGAATAACGAAGAAAGGAGAAAACGAACATAGAGAGAGAGATGGGAAATTGAAAGCAAGAGAGGAAAACACGAAGAGAGAGAAATAGAGAGAGAGAATCTGCAGCTTTTCTTTTTTACATGGGCACGTGTAATATACTTGGCGAGTGGGTGCATAGTGCAAGAGTAGTGTATGGTACAGGGGTGTACAGTATATTTGTGTATTGTTGTGGATTTAATTGGCAACACTCCATGTAAGAAAAGAGTAATTTTTGGGAAAGATATTGAAATCGAGTTTACTTTGACTTCGAATGGCAACTTTGGATAATGACCACCAATATTAGAGTATTTGGTGGCATGGGGGGAAAAGTAGGAAAAACACCAATGCTTAAAAGGGAAATCACACCGCTTGTTTGCTAAAACCCAATTTTGTTTAATCTATCCACATTGCAAAGCTCCGTTTATTTCCTAGAAAATAATTTGCAGTGGAAAATGTTTTCTTAGGATAAGAGTTTTTTTAAAAATTAAATAATTTTTGGTATTTGGTTGTCATATTGAAAATTGTGCATTTTACTATAATTTAAAGTATAAAATGAAAATATAATATAAAGTATTTAAAGTTAAATTGAAATTTTTTATTTTTTATTTTTTAAAATAATTCATTTTTTTTAAAAAAATATTATATATTACATGATCTTTGGGGGAAGATCATATATTACATTTTTTTTTAAAATAAAGTCTTATATTCTGAAAGATCTCAAAGGGGGAAAGATAACTATGTTTCAATTTAGGAATTTAACCCAAAAAAAAAATGAGAAGAGACAAATTAATTCATTGGAAATTTTTATGAAAGAAAGGATTATAAAAGGTTATAAAATTTTTGTTTGGATTGAAAAGAAAGAGAAGGGAGGGATAAGTTTTATATGCAAATTAAATTTGATACCCTTACTTGAAAAAATTAAATTGAAAGGATTAGGTTTATTTGTAATTAAAGAAAAAGTAAAGGTTAAAATTGTCCTCATAAGAGTCGAAAAATCCCCCTCCATTTGACTCCAAATTTCAGGGAACATCGTTTGAAAATATGGTAAGAAGTCTTTTCCATCTTTTACCTCAACCATCTATATCTTTTCTAGCCAAAGAGGGGAAGGGATCCCTCTCAAACTATTCATCTCTTCCCATTTCCCTCAAGTCAAATAGAGTATTACTTTTTATCATTAAAATTTCTTCCGTAAGTCAAACATAATGCAAAGAAAATTGCTCAATTTGGGGTAAAATAGAAGCATGGGTTTGATGTAACTACTTTTCTTTTTATTTGTTAGAATTATTTATATGAGTTAATTGAATTTTTTTTTAATTTTGACTAACCATAGTTAGATTAATCAATTTTTGAATAATAAAAAAAAAAAAACAAAACACCTCTCATTGTCATGGGATGGCAAAAGATAATTGATTAAACCATGCTCCATATCCATGTAAGCAAGAATTTGCCAAATATTTGTGATTATTGATATATATTGGCCCTCACTATCACATGGACCATTCACCCCTTTCGATTAAGGTTATACTCTTCTTTTGGTTAGCAAGATAAATCATTAACAAATTAAAAGATACACACAGGTCTAAAATAGCATAAATTGTACCATACACTCACAGTATAATGCACTTAAAGGTACATAGTGCATTACGCAAATCTCACAATCTGACCGTCAGATCCACGTGAAATTTAATAAGTCCACTCTCCTCATGCAAAAGAACACAACACAATAATCTGATCCTCAATCGAACACCGATAACACTTTCGACTACGAGTTTTGAAATTGTTAACAAATTGTGAACATGTTGTTTACAAATTGTGAATATATTTTTCACAAATTGTAAACATATTTTTCACAAATTATAAACATATCTTAAAGAGTCATAAACACATAATTTATTATTGTGAACATATGACATAAAACTTTTGAACATATAATATAAGAGTAATGAATAAGTAAATTATGAATAATTAAAAGTTTTGAACATAAATGCTAAAATTATAAACATATAACTTGTGATTTGTAAATAACTAAAAGTTGTGAACTTATAGTATAAAAATTGTGAACATATAATATAAAGATTGTGAACGGGTGCACCATGCTATGTTGGTACAAATAACTTAGGGTGTATGGAATCCTTATCGAAATTGAGCCATAAAATGACACCTAAAAGTGGCCAAACAAATAATATAGGACTTAAACTTATTTGGGCCTAGAAGTGACCCAACATAAAGGAGGCCCAACATAAGCGAAGAAGACTTACAAAACCGCACAGTAACAAGCCAAAGACTACGAAACAACACTAATAGTCAAAACCCGCGGATCTAAGTAGTAGCTAGCAAAAGACAAGCTAGGCAGTCTATCCCCATCTTTAAAGATTTTGCTTTTCTTTACAACCACCTATGATCACTTAGTAAACCAAAATAGAGGTCTTCAAAAGATGCCTTTTGAAGGAAGAATGTTGGCTTTGTGCAGAAAAATATGGTTTTAATAATAACAAATACTAAGAAGAGCTAAGATTATTAAGTATAGTTGATTTAATATGTTGTTAGGATTGTTTGCCTTAAAGACCACTTGTGAATAATGTTTATTCGGAACTGGACATATTGTGCTCATAATATTGTTGATATAATTGAGTTTACATATTATATCCTCTTCATTTTTTGCAGTAATGCATGTGTTAAGGTCCTACGATATAAACCATTAAATCAATAACTTGGGTTTATAGTGAGGTTGAACATACAACAGGTCCAAGCCTAGCTTTGGTAATACCATAAACTAGTCAATAACTGAATAGCATTGTTGGGCACTCTATCGAGATAAGATTACAGTGAGCAAATATCCTTAATAGGGTGATCTCCTAAGTTATTAGATGATTTTCTAGACTTAGCTCCCTAATATGTGTGTCACGTAGTGGAGAGTACCATTGTGAGTATGTCTTCTGGAACCGTACTATCAAAGATAAAAGATGGTATACTCACTGCAGACTCTTGTCAATTCTGTAACACATATATTAGAGATAGCTTCTTCCTCTTTAAAATTCTATCCCTCCTTCCAAACTTCATATTTGTGTATCAAGAGGAAGAGCTAAACTCTTCGATAAGGAAATTTCAAAAATGAACTTTCCAAGATTGCACTTATCGAGGTAATTCTGATCCCTTTTTTAAAAAGTCTAAAATTGCATAGGGCTTGATCTTGTGCGGAATTCCTCAGAATATCCTTACAAATTCCTATAGTTGTATCAAAGTCAAACCTCTTGTTTTGGTAATTTTGTGATTTTATCACATAATATGCGTATACAATATGCATATTTTGCATTTTATTTTTATTTTAATCATGAAATAATATTTAAAATAGAAATTTGAGAGTTAATTGTCATCACATCTAATACATAAGTCGTCATTGCCACCTATGTTTTTTGCATATTTATTGCCAGAATTGATGACTGTTTTCTTGGGCAAATTATAAGGTGGTGCACCTTCATCTATGTGGTCCTTCATATATTAAAAAAAAAAAAAGAACACAAAGAGTCATGTGTATAGATCTTTTTCTATCTCTGTTTTCTTTCTCTCTCTACATCATTGTTCTCTCTTTTCATCTCTTCTTTCTCTATGATCTATTTTTTTATCTCTATTTTCTATCTTTCTCTACGTCTCTGTTCTTTCTCTCTTTGTTTGCATTCTCTCTCTACGATTTTCTTCTTTGTCTCTGTTTTTTCTCTCTCTTCATCTTTGTTTAGTCATATTTGTGACAATTGGTTCTAATATGTGTGTGTATACATATACATACATACATACATATATATATATATGAAGGATCGGTATATATTCAATAGTTTATTATTGTTTGTTCAGTACGGTATTATTGTTTGTTTAGTATTTCATAACTGTTTTTTTTTTCAGCAAACAATTAATTATTTGTTCAGTATTTTATATCTGTTTGTTCAGTGCTCTTTAACTATTTGTTCAATGCTCTATAACTATTTGTTCAGTAGCCTTTTTATTGTTTTCAGTAGACTATTGTTGTTTGTTCAGTAGCCTATTATTGTTTGTTTAATATTTATAACTGTTTGTTCAGTATTCTATAACTATTTCTTCTATAGCCTATTATTATTTGTTCAGGAGCATATTATTCATCAAATATTTGTTTGTAATTAAAATTGGTTGAAACTACTAGAATTATTTATTAATTATTCAGTCTTTGTTTATTCATGGAAAGCTTCATTAAATTTATATATTTTTGTTCGTAACTTACAATTCAAAGTTACAGATGTTTTCTATTTTTTTGGACCTTATTGCTTCAGATTTGATGTTTTTTTTATTTCTTTAGACATTGTTGCTTCAGTCATTTTGATTAAATTGAATTTTGATTTTGATTTTGATTTGATATCTTTGTTGAGTTGTTGAACAAATTGAATTGAAGAATTGTATTTTGGGTTTTGTGAGATTTAGTTTTTGTCATGAAACAAAGGAGAGAAAAGAAAAATTGTAGCAAAAAAAAAAAACGCATTATGTAGTGTGTAATTTCATAACACCCGCAAGTGCATCTTGCCACATGCGCTTGCGGGTGTATAGTATAAGAGCCCGTCTTCTTGCATTATTTATAAGTTTTGTTTTGGTCTCATTAATGTCATGTCTAATATGATCTTGTCCACATGCAAAAGAGCTACATTAACTGCTCCGCAACAAGTCTGGGTCTAGACTTATGAAATTTCCTCTTTTCTTTAGTCATAGGCCTTAAAGTATTAAAGCTCAGAACTTTGGTTCTTTTGAGCCACACTTGAATAGATTTGGGCATATAATTAGTGGACTGTTTATGTTGGGTTATTTTAATTGTTAATATAATTATTATTGTAGTGGGCCAAACTGATAATGTGACTTTTACATTTTGTTTGGACTCAATTAAATGAATTGGACTAAAATACTATTATAACTTGCTTATGTCTGTAGTTTATGTCCAATTATTTGATTCATTTATATGTTATTATGAATTAATTAAATAGATAAATTGTTTATTCTTCAGCGTTAAATTTAACTCGTAATTTCACATAAGCCTATAATGATATATTAAGCATCATGTAACCCATATTTACTCTATTAGTTTTGGTTAATAAAAATACAAAAAGACAAAAATGCCCTTCAACCCGGGAACTAAATTGTGCAAGGGGGTGCATCGCTATTTAACCTTTTTATTTAGTTGGCAAGGTTAATTAATTAATAATTAAATAATTACTAATCATTTAATCAATTAGTAATCAAATAATTAATTATTAATAATTAAAATTTAATAACTAATTCATACTAATTAATCTTTTAGTTAATAATTAATTACTTAGCTAAAATTAGTATTAATTAATTAATTAAAAAATTGGCCCCCTTATTACTTGTATGAGAAGATATGAGATAACGTTTTTCGATTGCCATATAGAATGATAGTAAAGATGGTGGCTTTGTGGTGGAAGTGGAGGTTAATTTCGTTTTTTATTTTTCACTTTTTCGATAGACAAAAAAATATTTATTTTTGGTAACGATATAAAATATAAACATAATTGTAGTCTAGTTAGTTAAAATATACATATTTTAAACTAATGTCAAGGGTTCAAGTATTTTCTTTTACAAAAAATGAAGAAGAAAGAATATTTACTAAAATAAAGTTTATCAGCGAAAAAACTAAACTTAGTCGCAATCTTAGCACATGTAACACATTAAGGGTATTTTGACCAATATCAACTTTATCAACGAAAAAACTAGGTCCAATTAATCTAGGGGATATTATGCTTAGTTTCAGAAAATGACAAGGAGGTTCAATGTCTTTTTTAAAACCACAGGGACTAATTGTGCATGTATAATAAATTATAACGGAATACATTCTTATTTACCCTTTTATTTAAAAATTCAATTTTATATTTTCTTCAAAAATTAAAATACTTAACTCTTTAGAAAATATTTTTTCTTTCAAAAATTAGATTAAAAACAATTTTTTTCCCCTAAAACTCAATTCAAACGACCCTTGATCTACCGAAAATTCATTGCATTTGATCTCGTGTTTCATTCAACTCAAATGAAAAGAGAAAAGGTCACTTTTTTTTTTCTTTTGCCAAGTAAGAAAAAGAAAGCACTTGTGACTTCAAACAATTTGAGATATGTTAACATATTATTAGATAATATTTGCACACGTGTCACTTATCGAAATCATTGCGTTATCAAGCTCAAATCACCATCGAACTAATTAATGGGAATCTTGAAATCAAAGTCAATCCTAAATATCCCAAAAGCTCCCATCATTACAACCAAACACCCACATACCCCATCCAAATATTCCTCCTCATGTCCTAATCAAACAAATAACGCTATTCCCACACCAAATAAATAAGCTTATCTTCGCACCATCAACTCACGACCAATGAACGAAAGACATTAAAAAAAATTTAAAAATTTACTTGATTCCCACATCAACTACAAATTGGAGAGGAAAGGAAAAATCTTCAGTTTTACATACTACCTGTCGAGAATTCACGCTTGGGTAAATTTTTAAACCGGATATAATTGAATGCTAAATACAAGAATTTTCTAAAAGGTTGTTTTTATGGTCTAAGAAGGTGTTTGGCTTTGCTTATTTTGGATATTTATACCCTTTTACATATTTTTTATTATTTAAATGCTTATAAATACCAAATAAGCAAAGTCAAACACCCTATAAAGATTAGTCCTGTGAGCAACTTGATTAGATGTATGACTCACGCGACCTCTGTGCATTTTATGTGTGATTTAAGATTTGTTTTAATTGACTTCTTAAATTTTTTAAATATTTTTTTAAAAAATATTTTTTTAGAAATTAAAATTTTTATTCTTATTTTTTAAGTCAAATTAACTATTTATAACAAAAGAATATATTTTTTAAAAAAAATATTTTTTAAGAAAAACCAATCCAAACATACTCTTAACAAAGAAATCTTTGCATTCGTTGCCATTTTTCTTTTCCCAAGCAGAAACCTCACAGAGTGACCAAACTTCTGCATTTTCTCATACTTTTTGTAGTCTGTATACTGTGCACCCACAGTATCATACGCCAAAAAAAAAAAAAAAAATCATACCCCACTGCATGTGTTCATTACACGTGCCTAGACCAAAAAGGCCACAACAATAGTGCGTTCATAATTTTGTTATCATATAATTATAATTTTTATATTATATGTTCATGACTTTTAATTATTTACAGAGTGCTTACAAATTTAATCTTTTATGTTCAAAATTTTAATTGTTCAAAATTTAGTTATTCACTACTCTTATATTATATTATAAAAAATTTTACATTATATGCTTACAATGATAAATTACTTATTTACAACTCTTTAAGATATATTCACAACTTATGAACTAAATATGTACACAATTAGTGAATGATATGTTCGTACCTTGTTCTTACAATTTTCAATTCCACAAATTCTAATCTAACAAATATTAAAATCTATATTTTTTTTCCTCATCATCATCTTCTTCTATCATATTCATCAATTATTTTTATTTGAATCTATCTCTCTCTCTCTCACACACACACAAAAGAAAACAGATTTGATATGTACTAGATTTGTAATCTCCTTTCATCTTCATCAATTTTATTCTTTGAATTTTTCTCACACACACACAAATCTGCAAATGACATACATAAATAGATCTACTATAATGTTAGTAGATCTGTGTGTGTGTGTATATATATATATATATATATATATATATATATTAAGAGTTAGATAGAACAGCAGAGAGAGTGCAAGAACGAGATGGTGATGATGACTACAGCAAGACCGACAATGGTAGGGCTGACAACCATGGTAGCGGCAAGAATTTTTCTTTTCCAGAAAGAATAACGAAGAGAGAAGAAAGAAAGAGAAATCAACGCGAATAGAGAAGGGAGAATTTGCACCTTTTTATATATAAGAGCAAGTTTAACACCCAAGATGGGATATAAGTGCAAATTATATGTATGATGTAGGTGGTGTACGATAAAATTTGCGCACCTTTTGCCCTTTTCCATCTCTCTCGTGATTTTCCTTTTTCTAATCCCGAACATATTATTGTTCATGCAAAAAAACCTATCAAAATATTCTTGTACCCAAAAGCATCCATTCATAAAACTCCAAAGGGCGCGTTTGCAAATATGTGTACCACTCTATTTTGTCGCCACCCCGATAAAAATCTACCAGACCTCGTCTTCCTTAGCGCTCATTAATCATTCGCATCGATTACAACCACTGCCCAAAAAATTCAGCGCGTTGGACACGCGCCATTTACTAATCATTCATCGACATTCAACAAGTGATATACATCCAAGCAGACTATAAAATTGAGAATCATCCAGCAGATGGCTTTCATGAGTTAATAAGAGTTCGTTTGAATTGAGATTTTTCAGGAGAAAAATATTTTTTAAAAAATAAATTATTTTCTAATAAATAATTAATTTAATTTTTAAATAATTTAATTTTTTTAAAAAAGTTTAAATTAAACATTTTCTAAAGACAAAAAATTTCAATTTTTAAAAAATTATATAAAATATATATATTTAAAAAAAAATTTCAATCAGAATTAACCCTAAACGAACCTAATGTCACTAGTAGGTCCAGTACCACTTGCTCTATACTTAACATGTCTAGTTGGGATAGTTCAAATCATACTACTAGACTAGATCCACTTGTACTTATTTAAAAATAATATGTAATGTTTTAATTCATTTGGACCAATTACACTCTGCACAACACATTAATTCAATCCCTAATAAAATTAAGAATTAGGTGATGCACAAATGACTTGCGCTCGACCTCAATAATTTCTTCCAACATCAAAAAGCAAATAAAAAGAACAAGAAAGCTACGTAGTTTACCCATCTCACCTACTTGAATTAAAAAAGGCAGAAAAAAAAAACTCATAGAAATCGCTCGAACGAAAAAAACATAAGTACTAAACCAACAAAAATTCTTGCCTAACACCTACTTTGATCTTAACTTTCTCAATCATATATTTCATATATTAACAAATCTACATCATTAATTTAAATATTGTATCTTTATCAAAAATAATTTTTCATTCTCAATTTTTCAATCTTTTTTATTTAAATCAATAATAAAGATTTATTGATATACGAAATAAGTAATTTAAATTTTAAGTTAAACAGCTAAGATCAAAAGATTAGTTAAGAAACATCTTAATTTGTAGCAAAATGTAAAAAAAAAAAAAGAAATAAATAACAAAATAATAATAATAACAACTGAAAAAAGAAGAAAACAAGATCCACCTCGAACACCCCTCCCACCAACAACATCCCCAACCCTCGTCCTCCTCCTTTCATTCATCTCTCTCCTATCGGAGACAAGTCTACTGTGTGTTGTGTGTGAGAGAGAAAGAGAGATAGAAAATTTTCCATCCAAATAGAGATACGGAAATAGAGTACACTCTCCTTTTTCTTTTCCTACTTATGTAACCATTATTGTCTCCCAGTATCACCAACAATCAAAACAATCATGTTATCTATTATCACCTAATTAATTGACCCAATAAAAACTTTTTGAGTTCACAGAAAAGGAAAAGCGTAAAGAGAATAAGATTTTTTTTTTTTTTGTTTGTGTAGTTACTTCAGATGAGAAAATAGAAATCTGCCCTTTGATCCGAAGTCAAAAGAGACCCTGACCCCTTTACTTACCTATCCTTGATTTTAGTTTATTTTATTTTTAATTTTTAATTTTTATTTGGAGATGAGGGAGGAGGACACAAGATGGGAAGAAGAATTACCATCTCCAGAAGAGTTGATGCCTTTATCACAGACCCTAATCACTCCTGATCTCGCTCTTGCTTTCGACATCCCAAACCACCAAAATCACCATCAGCAGGGATTGCAGCAGCAGCAGGTGCCGAGTCCCTCGGGGACACAGGGGGGTGGACCTCAGGCTAGTGCTACGCCACCCCCACAAGGGAACTCGTGCTCGGCAGCAGCGGAGTACGAGGCGGGTGCTGGATCAGGGGATGAGCCAGCACGCACGCTGAAAAGGCCGCGCCTCGTGTGGACGCCGCAGCTTCACAAGAGGTTTGTTGACGCTGTGGCCCATTTGGGGATCAAGAATGCTGTGCCCAAGACTATAATGCAGCTCATGAGTGTGGATGGCCTCACTCGTGAGAACGTGGCTAGTCATTTGCAGAAGTACAGGCTTTATCTCAAGCGTATGCAAGGGATTCATAGTAATAATGGTAGTGGTGGTGGTAGCAGCAGCAATGGTGGTTTATCCGACTCGGCCACTGACCGTTTATTCGCTAGTTCACCGGTGCCTGCCCATTTCCTGAGGCCTAACTCCGACCATTTTATGCCGTCTTATGTGCCCGTGACTGCGGTGCAGATGCCCGTGCCAATGGTGGGACATGGCCATCCGCAGCTGCAGCACCACCACCACCAACAATTTAGGGGCCATTTCGGTAACTCGCCACCAAATGGTGGCAATGGTCAGTTTGAGCAGCATCCCTTCTTGTCTAGACAGTCACAGGTTCAGTCTCAAAGGATAGGGGCAACAGTACATGGTAATAATAGTAACGGTTTGGTGCCTCCTTCATCATCTTATGTTGAGGATATGGAATCAGCCGCCACGCCTAATGGGAGGAAAGTTCTCACCCTTTTTCCCACTGCAGATGATTGAATTGACATGTGGTAACTTCCATCAATTTCGCTTTTGGATATTGTGAAAATGTGTCTCTAGCAACTTTCTAGTATCTAATTTGGTCTTCTCTCTCGGTAATTTTGGTAATTTTAGTTGTTTATGGTACTGCATCTTCATACATTTGCGAATTATAGCTGTTCTTGGGTATTGTCTTGGCACAGTATTCAATTTAGTCCTGGTTGGTAGAACTTCTTAGAGTGTTGGGCAATTGGATGCATAGTCAACAGTTCTGGACCCTTAATGTTTAGTTCCATGAAGGCCCACTAAAAGTGTAGCTAATTTGAGATGGCACTAGCAATCTAATCTCTCTCAGATGGCTTCTGGTGGTGGATCTTGAATGTGTAGCAGTCCATCTGTCATCTATTAGCTTCCAATGACAGATATTGGCTTTGATGATATTTTGGTCTACAACAATACCAGAGTAGGCGTGGCCATCAGCAGCCATGGCTTGGAAGATTCTTGAATTTCAAGAGTCTATGTGGCTCATTCTGCGTTTGCTTTGATGATGGTAGCAAAAGTAATGGCTGGTTTCGTTCCATTGCAATCCCTTGCAGGCTGCATTTTGTTGCTGAGGATGATGATGTTAACTGAAGCAATGGACGTGTTGGATCACACAGCTTTGCTGAATAATACTGTGCGACAGCTGTGACACTTACTCTATTCTGCTAAATCTTAGGTAAAGATAATACCTGTGCGCCACGAACATGGTACTGGGTTCCTCGGTTATTTTCAAGAATCTTCATCATTAGAGTCCAGTGTCATGTAGAGGTCAGTCTACTTGTTGTAAATTGTGTCATTATACGGCAGACTCTGAGGCACTGATATTGGAAATCTGTCAGAAAAAATAAAATGAAATAATCATTCTGATGCCATTCCAATGGAACTTCGTTTGACGCCTGTGAAAAATTGCTTTGTTGTAGCTGGAAAATTTGTTTTGATATCCATGAATTTTGTTTAATGTTGTAGCTGCACAGAGCAGCTTAAATTTCTTTGAATCTTGCATAACTACTTTTGTTCTGATTGCAAAAGATCGAAAAAGATGTGTGCCTAGCAATAAGGTGTTTGTTCTATAATCTGTTTTTCCTCCATTATATGCAAACCAAAATGTTCATTTGTTTTTTCTGGATGAGCTAGATAATTCTGAGAGACTAATCCATCTTACCTTTCTTGCTGATGTCTTTTCGTTCATGAAGTCGCATTCTTGTCTACCTAGCAACTGTATATTTGTGAGAAGCTTACATTTCTCTGGAGGTCAATGTTCCCATTTCAGATGGGGGAGAGGATAGGGAGAGTTTGGTGATTTTAGTAAGCAAAATTTCAATCTTCTTAAAATTTGCAGTTTAAAGTGCTTATAAAAGAATCCTCCTGCCACCAATTCTAGTCTGCATTTGCGGGGAAACCTTCTTCTCAAAATCAGTTATTCATAAATTCGAAAACTTCAATGTCTCTGGATTATCTCTGGTTTCTTCACTTGTTTAAATTTGTCTTAGGAAACAGTATCACAGGCCAATTATGTGGTGCAGGAGAAAAATTTCAGTCATCTGCTATAAGATCCTTTGCATCTTGAACTTGTGTTGCTTGGCCTGGTATTAGAGATCGCTAATACAAGAAATAAAAGAGAGGCATAAACAATTGGGTTTACAGGTCTGTCCTCAATATTCTTCTTTGCCTTAAAGTTGTTTACTCCAAGTGAAGAATTCGGTACCTACTTCTTACTTGGAACCTGACTTGATATTTCACTAATACAAGTGGAGTTGACTCTGTATATTTGAAGAGGCCTCTTTTGCCATCACACACAAACCTTCCGTTAGTCACCATGGTTTCAAAGACCTTTTGGTTACTATTCTTGTATCATGGCGAGGGAGTTGTTGAATGTTCTCTCAGATTATCTGACTTATTCTTCGTTTATCAATACTTATTCTCATCCTCCCGTGTTTGATGCATCATCGATAATCTGATAGTTTGAAAATCCAGAAGCTTTGAGTGTTGCTTATCCCTTTTTCTCCTGATCTTGTATTCTTGATCTGCTGGTTCAGGTTTCCAGTCATAGGTGGATAGAAGAAGATACTGCTTCATGCCAACTAATTAATCTCATACTGTTTTCAGCAAGATTGGATTTAGCAAAATGCTATCCGGAATTTGTAGTTTTCTTATGCCTTAGCCTTTGTTTTCGAGATGATCACATCTATCAAACAACACAGTTCAATTTACTAGATTAAGAAATGCATCCATTGAAACATGCAAATTTCTCTACATATGCTCTTCACAGTCTGTTTGGCTCTGCTTATTTTGCAGCTTATAAACTCTTAGAAAGAGGCATTCTCTCACATGTTTTTTTTTATTATTTGCAACTTATAAGCCCCAAACAAGCTTAGCAAAACAGGCTATTATTAAGGAACGATGTGGAGCACACTGAATTTTTCATGGCTTCTACAATTCACGGTACAACATCAGCAGATAATTGCTTCCTTACCTTGCTTTCCATCCGTCAGTTTACAATTATTCTGTTTGGTATTTAGATCATGTGTCAGAAGAAGCTAGTGCTTTCTGGTTGGGAAAATTAGCATAACGCATTCAGCCAATCCGGCCATGAGTCATGCACGTGGGTCACAGCCGGAGTAGCTGGATGCCTAAGGGAAAACCAACCTTGTGATTGTGCTGTGGTTCCATTAAGAGCTAGGTTGCGTTTGGTTTGCAAAATATTTTTCAGTTTTCATTTTTTTGTTTTTATTTCCTGAAAATAGTTTTTATTTTTTATTTTCTAAAATTTTAAGAATGCGTTTGGTTAATAAAAATGAATTTTTTAAAGAAATCAAAACTAGGAAAACAACACTTAAAATATTTTTTTATGTTTATTTACAAAATTGTTACTTTATTTTCTAAAAAGTTTTTTAGAGATATTTACAAAATAGTCACATTACTTTTTAAAATTGTAAGAGATATTTAAAAAAATGGCCACTTTGTTTTTTAAATTTTTTAGAAATAGTTATAAAATTGTCACATGGTTTCTAAATTTTTTTTTGAGAATAATTTTATTTACAAAATTACCACCTTATTTTCAGAGTTTCCTAAAAAACCCTTAAAATATATTTTCTGGTGTTTTCGAATTTTCTAAAAAATTGTTATTAGCTTTTTGAAAATAAAAACCAAAATAAGTTAACCAAATGAATTTTTAATCTTAATTTTCATTTTTCATGAAAATAAAAACAGAAAATAGACAAACCAATTGCAACCCAGAGTTTCCTGTTCGATGCAGTTTAAATTTCGTGGACTCTAGCTCGTGAAATTTTAGTCTTACTAAGCTTCATATGTTGCAGTGACTATCACTTAGAAATTTGTTGCATGATCTGATAATCAAGAAGTATTTGATTTCGACGAAGCTTGAAGTAGCTTGAAGTATCTGCCTAAAACTGAATGCAAGCGTCTGTATCACCTCAACCGCTTTAGTGCCTGCCTGCTCTGGCTTTACAGGTAACGTTAGGTTTTACGTTACATGTAACAAGCAGATATGTGGTTGAAAATAGTAAACCGTTGTTAAACCCCACTTCTAGGATATCATATGCCTTGTCCTTTTGTTGTAACTCTATTAGCGACCAAAAGGTTTAGAGAAAAGTATTTTTATATTGATATTTTTTCTAAAATATAACAATACATGTTGTTAGTTTTTATACAATATATGACAAATGTAGATAAATATCACAATACAAGGATTAACTGCAAACATATATAGGAAAAATGTAAAATACAAGTATCATTTTCCTTTATTACACGTCCTCATCGAAACCATATTTCGCACGACAAGCTCGTCTTGTGTTCTTTGGAAAAGTACAATTGACAATCCCTTAGTTATAATATCTACAATCTGATCAGCTGAACCGATAAAACTAACTTGCAATTATTTACTTGTAAACTTTTCACAAACAAAGTGAACATCAATCTCTATATATTTTGAGCAAACATGAAACAATGGATTGTTAGTGAGGCATGTGGCAGTGTTATCGCACCACAACATAGGGGGAACTGATTGAGCAAGATGTAACTCACTTAAAAGGGATTGCAGCTAGCAAATCTTAGCAGTCAATTAAGTAATAGCCCTATACTCTACCTCAATATTTGACCATGTTTTAGTAGCCTGTTTCTTAGCTGACCACGATAACAGTTTAGGACCCAAAAACATGCAGTAACAATTAGTACCATGCCTATTGTCTAAGCAACCAGCCGAATTTTACGTCGGAGTATGCATGTAGAGACACATTAATTGAAGGCTTTATATAAAAATCAGGTGTCATGCAACGGTTGAGATATCTCAATATCCATTTCGCAGCTATCCAGTGAACCTCTATAGGACTATGCATGTACTACAAACTCTATTAACTGGTAGTGCAACATTCGGCTTAGTGAAAGTTAAATACTGAAAAGCTGCTCACTATCACAATTTCGCTCTCTTGCAATACTTGAAAACTGTTGTAGGAATGCTGTAAACCATTGCAAATGACTTTATGCAAAAGTTGTTTAGCTATTGTGTAAAGTCAGTGTTGCAAATACTATATTGCAACAGTTTTTTGCAAATCAAATGTAATGGTGAAAAACCATTGCAACATATACTTTTTGCAACAGTTTTTTCAAAAAAACTAAATGATATGAGTTTTCTAATTTGCAACAGTTTTAAAGGGTTATTGCAACAGGTTTTTGTACTTTCAGCGACGCATTTTACTAATTCTTGCAATAGTTTTGAATTATATTAGCAACATTTTGTATATATTCTTGTGACAGTTTTGAATAGTTTTGTAACATTTTTATGTTATTTTTTGTGACAATTATACCATATATTGCAACATTTATAATGAAGATAAGCAATATTTTCCAAAAGTATTAACAGCACTTTTCATACTTTTTGTGATAATTTTGACAAACTATAGTAATGGTTTTTAAAATTACAAGCAACGGTTTTTTATTTTCTTGCAACAGTTTTGTTAAGTTGTTGCAATGGTTTTAAAAGTTTATGCAATAATTTTGATATACTATTGCAATGGTTTTTTATTTTCTTGCAACGATTTTGACAAGTTACTGCAATGGTTTTAAAAGTTTATACAACATTTTTGATAAACAATTGCAATGGTTTTTAAAACTATAAGCAATAGTTTTTATTTTCTTACAACAATTTTGACAAGTTATTGCAATAATTTTAAAAGATTATGTAATAGTTTTAATAAATAATTGCAATGGTTTTTATATACTATTGCAATGGTTTTCAAAATTACAAGCAATAATTTTTTATATTCTTGCAATGGTTTTGACAAGTTATTGCAACGGTTTTAAAAATTTATGCAATGGTTTTCCATAGTTTTGTGACAATTTATATTACATATTACATTCTTATTTATGATAGCAGTCTTCAATAACTAAAAACTTGAAATCAATAAACTCTAAATAAAATATAATAACATGCCCATAATTTGAAACCTAAAATTAATAAACTCAATATACGACGAATTTCATCATAATGCTTTCCAATAAGAAAATGAACAAGTCTAACAATAAAAAACTTTTGTTTCTACTTGTCTAATATGAAGAAACATTGCAACTTTAACTCATGTAACAATCCAATTAAGCATTTTCATATTCTCAACATCACTCATAATTCCAACATCTTATTCCTCTTCCGAATCTCCATCAATAGTACTATCATTTAGATTTGAAGTTTGAACTTGCACATGAATAAGAAAGAGCAATTGATAATCTAATTAATAGTCAATAAAAGTTGAACTATTCTCAAATCAACTTATTCTTGTACTAAGATTCATATATAAACAACATATCATCAGAGTAAACTTTTAAAATGTCAAGAGATGCCATAATTATAGTCTTACAAACAGGTCTTATAGATTCTTAAGGGACTTCACGATTAGTGAATTATATTTTCCCAATCAATCAATATTGAATGACAGTTTAGTAGATGCATTTGAATGATAAAATAATAAAAGGATAGTCCATCATTGATGTTGTAAATTCATAAATAGCTCTCTTATACATCATCATGACACAAACATCCTATTGAACATTTTTATTTTCTTGTCATCCCATAGATCTAAAAGAGTTTTAAAAAGATACACACCTCATGGAAATTCAGCTCATGTGTGAATGTGTCATCCTCGTCACCAGAAGTTTGACGTAGTAACGGTGCAAGAATATCTGCATCAATAACCAAATTAGGATTTTGTTTCTTAACATTCATCAGAACTGCATGAACTCTATCTGCTACACAATTAGCATGTGCAGCTATTTTTCTCTTCATATCTTCCTTCATACTTTGTACTTGTTCCTGGTGAGCTTCTTCCATATACTTAATTAGCAGCTATTTCTTTAAGGAATATGAAGTCACCCATTGTCCATAAGTACGAACTCGACCAACTTTCTTTTTGCCAAAAGCCATAGTAAAAACATCTTCATTAATGGAATCACAACTTCTTTAGGTAATACTCCTTGAATTGCAACTTGGAGCAAGTGATGTAGCATAAAGTGAGCATCATGGCTCTTATATCCTGAAATTTTCTTATCAGTAAGTTGCACACAACGTGAAATATTTGATGCACAGCCTGCTGGAAGTTTTACACTCTTCAACACACTGCAAAACAAAGTTTTTTCTTCTTCAGTCATTGAAAAACAAGCTTTAGGAAGAACTGTTCGTTTACGATCACTGCATTCTAATGGATGAAGTTTTTTCCTGATGCCCAATTCTTTCAAGTCAAGACAAGCCTTTGCATGATCCTTCGTCTTACCTAGGATATCCAACAACGTTCCAACGACATTATCAAATATATTTTTCTCTATATGCATCACATCTAAATGGTGAGGAGATGTCATATATTCCTACTAAGGTAATTGAAAAAAATAGATCGTTTTTTCCAAGGATTATCTGTATTTCTCTTGCGCTGAGTCTTTCCAAACACATTTTCGAAGGTAGATAGATGTTCTAACATATCACTCCCTGATAACAAAGAAGGTGCCAATCTAAACTCAGTGTTCCCATCAAAACATTTTTTATCTCGTCTCCACCGATGGTTTTTCTCTAGCCATCTACGATGGCCCATATAACAAAACTTGTGACTATGTTTCAAATATAATGAACATGTCTCATACTTACAACACGGACATACTAACTTTCCCTTGGTGCTCCACCCAGCTAACATGGTAAGTCCCAAAAAATCACTAATCGTCCATAACAAAGCAACACGCATCTTGAACGTTTGATTGCTTGAGGCATCATAAGTGTCAAACTCTAGCAACCACAAATCATTTAACTCCTCTGTCAGTGGCTGTAAGAAGATGTCTATATCATTTCTCGGAGAGCGAGGGCCAGGAATAAGTAAAGATGCAATAAGATACTCAGGCTTCATGCATATCTCTGGGGGAAAGTTGTAAACAAGCAGAACAATAGGCCAAGTGCTGTGAGCAACACTCAATGTTCTAAAAGGATTGAATCCATCAGTTGCTAGACCAAGCCTTACATTCCTAGATTCGCTTGAAAAGTCTGTGTGTGGAAAGTTAAAGTCTTTCCAAGTTTCCTCGTCTTTTGGATGCCTTAGTCGTCCATCCAGAGAATGGCTCTCCTCATGCCATCTCATCAATCTTGATGTTTTTGAACTCATGAACAACCTTTGGAGCCTAGGCACTAAAGGAAAGTGCCATAATACTTTGGCTGGAATTTTACGAGAAATTGTACAGTCCTCTTCACCAGCACATTGAAGATCTTCACTCAATTTCCATCTAGAGGCACCGCACACATGACAAGAAGCCTTATCCTCGTATTCTTTCCAATAAAGCATGCAGTCATTAGGATAGGCATCAATTTTTTTATAATGAAGTCCTAAATCTTTTATCATTTTCTTTGCTTTATTGAAAGACTTAGGAATTTTTAGATCAGGAATTGCCTCCTTTAATAACTCAAGAAGTGCTGTAAATGATGCATTACTCCATCCGTGAAGACACTTCAAAAGGTATAACCGAATAGTAAAAGAAAGTGAAGAGAAAGTTTTGCAACCAGGATACAATTCTTGCTAAGCCTCCTCCACTAATTTGTAAAATTGCTTAGCTTCAGCATTTGGCCCTTCTATATGTGTTTCTCCTTCATTGCTCCTTGTGCAACATTCCTAAAAGTACCATTCAACAATCCATCCATATCATCACATCCTCCAACGGATTTAGCACCAATATTTGCATTTATGCCAAATGACGTCTCATCTTCTCCATGATAAACCCACTTTGTGTAGCCTTTGTTGAACGCCTTAACTATTAAGTGTTCAAAGACTTCCTCTCTACTACACCAATAACCATTGCAACATTTAACACATGGGCAAACAATTTGTTCCCCCGAAAGCTCCATTTGTAAAAGCATAATCAAGAAATTGATTAACACCATTAATATATTCATCACTAGCTCTTGACAAATGAATCCAACTTTTGTCCATTATGCAAAACTTACTGGAAAGACAAGCAAAAAAGGAAGGAATGATTTTGATAGCAGGTCTAGTAAAGGATTATGATTTAAAAAGAAAAAAAGGCTTCTATCTTGAATTTATATAACACCATTCAGTCATACTTGATCTCATAGGTATACATGATACCCCTCTAATTCATGGCGTTTTATCAAAGTCAAAAGCAATTTTTATGCATAGCTGCAAGTCATAAGTAATAGACGTATGAACAGAAGATTAGAAGAGCGGCTTCTATTGCTAGTTAGAGAAATTAGTCCATGCAATGGAAATGTGTCACTGATCAATGTATCTCAGACCAATTAGTGTGTAATCCCAAATTTTATGCATACCAACTAGAATACAGTACTAGAAATCATCACTATCTGAAGAAGATACCGTACCTCACAGATGGTAATTCAATCAAGAAAATTTATTTTCCTGCCTTGATATTACTTCATCAATCAAAGATAAAGTGCAAAATTATTAATCTGGACTTTAGGTGAAAGTTTCACAGCAATAAGACAATTTGGAAAAAGTAAAACTGTCATACCTTTTGCATTGAATCAACATAAATAATGGTTAAATGGCTCTATCTATGGAATGAAGATCTAAAGAATGCAACTTGGGAGATAAAAACTATAAATGACAACCAACAAAATAGATTCAAGCAAAGATTTTCAGATAAATGAATAAGCTCTGTGTAAGAATAATTGTTTAGCATCTAAAGCCATGCTAAAGGAGAGATGAAAGCAAGTAATAGAAAGCAATCATATGAATATACAATAGATGGAAAAGTGCTCTCAGTCCCACATGGAGGCATATGCTACCGTTACTATGTTACTTAGCTCGTGGATTTTTGAACAAGTAATTTAAGGAATGTGTAATGGATATACGTACCCAAAATAGATACACAAGATACACTCTTGAAAATAGATTCATGTTTACAGATTTATGTCAATACCTTGCAAATATTTTGTCATGTGTGTAAGTCACAAAACCTGGAACACATCAAGAGGGACTAAGATAGATAGTATCTCATAAACCAACATAAGCTATTGTGACTTACAAGTTGAAATGGCTGGGGATAGCAGCCCCTGCAATCTCCTAACATACATTTTACTTAAAAAAGAAAAAAAAATCAATATGAATCCTTAATAATGCATCTCGGTTGACCGGTGAAATCATTAGTAACATATTGTTCTTAACTTTCCAATTCATGTGTCTTTTAATTACAAACTAATAAAGAAAAATTATAATGCAAATAGTAGCATTAACACAAAGAATTCAAGTTCTCTGTTTTCTTTCTTTTTTTTTTTTTGAGTAAAATATATTTTATTCTCTTGTATTTTATAAAATTTGCATAAAAAATTTCATAAGTTTGTAAAACTTGCTGAGATGCCCTTTAGTTTTAAAAACTTTGGACATTGACCATCACGAGTGTAATGAGAGTAGTATATATCTTGATTTTGAAATTAGATGGTGGAATAGGCATTAATTTTAAAACTATCATCGTCAATTTGTAACATTTCTAAAATTAAAAGAAGAAAGTATCAGTAAGTTTTAAAACTTTAAAAAGTTTTACAAATACGACTTTCTAAAAGACAAGATTATCATTACATTTGTTTCTGTGTGAGTCAAAAGAGATCAAGTAAATCCAATCACCTAATCATCCTCTTTGTCAATGCAGAGAAAATAATTTGCCTTGGACTTTACCAAAACCCACATAGTCAGTAAGAGAATGCATAAATCAAGAAATTAACTTCGACCCACCTCTGCTTTGACAGGAAAAAAAAGTAAAAAAAAAAAGCTTCAACACACCTTAATTTGCATAACCCATAACACATCAGAATTGTGTCGCAGAGTAGTGTAGAAACAAAATCACAGCAAACTCTTGTATCAATTCAAAATCAATTCAGACACTTGTATCAATTCAAAATAAAAACAAATCAGCCTTATTAAATAAAATTAGCAAATAAGTTACTTTGTTGTGTAAGGCAATGGATTCAAGCCCTTCTGAAGTTGCTCCAATCTTGCCCTATATTTAGAGAGTTGTTTTCCCAATTAACCGTTCCTAGTTGCGAGGTAGTGAATTGAGAAACTAATGAATTGGGGAAGACCAATATAATTGGGTTAATGAATGAAAGGGCTTTTCTTTGTTTTACCTAAAAAGTGAGAAGAGGAAAATTGGGAAAAAGTGCCTTAAGAGCTGCTTTTAGTTGGTTTTCACGTGAAAAAGGAAACGAGGGAAAAAAGGGCCTAGTTAAAAAAGATAGTGGGCAGTAGCTGATTAATATAGAGAAATCGGGAATTCTTTTTTTTTTTAGTATCTTTATAGTAATTAGGCAGTAAAACTATAATAAGCAACATTTCAGATTTTTATAAAACCATTGCCAATGATATTAAATTAATAAACCGTTGCAAAATTAAGAATTTAAATGACTAATAACCAAATAGAGACACACTAGCATAAATTTCACAGCAATTTTGTAAAACTATTGCAAATGGTTAAAACTTTATATTATAGTTCAAAAACTGTTGCAAGAGAATACTTATAGCAACAGTTTTATTACTTGCTCAATTTAGGCGTTGCAAAAACTCCAACATGTGGAAGTGCCTACAATACTGTAATGGAATTATGAGTCTAATGTTGTGTTTGTTATATGCTTATCTTAAATTTTATAAGATCTTAAAAGATATCTTATAAGAAATAATTTTATTAATAAGATTGTTTGGTATGCCACTAATCTTAAATCCTTAAAGAAACATATTTGACAATAATGCCCTTTGGGTCAAAACTAATAACATATTGTTGCTAGACGTTAAAATTCTTGTAGCTTATATACTCAAATTGTTCAAAACTTTTTGTAACTTTTTTTTTTTTTTGGGGGGGAGGGGGGGAAGGTTGCAAGTCATCTAAAATACTCATATTAGTCAAAACTTTTGCATCTCATTTAAGATATTTGTATTTTAGTTATATGTTAAAATTAAGAAATTACAAAATTAACAAATTAAAATAAAAAATTGCTAGATGTTAAAAGTTTACCATTAAAATGAAAAAAAATTGTTTAGTGATAAATAAATTGTAAAAAATAAAACATACAAGAAATATAAATAAGATAAAAATTCAAAGATCAACAAACTAATTTTGTTTTGTCATAATACCCTCAATTCTTTGAATCATAACTCATTGTATATTATTAATTTTATGATTAAAATAAAAAATTAATTATTTAATGACAAATAAATGGTAAAAAATAAAATACACATAAAAATTAATTATTTAATGATAAATAAATTGTAAAAATAAAATATTTAGAAAATATAAATAAAAATAAAAATTCAAAGATCAACATATTAATCTTGTTTGCCATCGTACATAATAGAAAACATTTTTTTAATATAAATTTTACAATATAAATTTCTTTCTCTACCAAATATTACTACACATTCCATCCTGAACATGATCTATCTCCCCTTGCCTTGAATTTATACTAGTACTTCCAACGCTTGTGCTTTCCATCCAATATTATTATACCTCTTGACAACAGCTTCCTAAAAAAATATACCATCTAAATTTTGACGGCGAATATAATTGTAAAGGGCCATTGTTGCTAAAACCAGTTTCACTTGTATATCCCAATTATACCCACGAGGGATTCTTTTCATGATCTGAAATCTATTCTTCCACACTCCAATTGTTTTGTCTTTTACACTTTTCAACGGAGAATGACAATAATTGAATAACTCTTTTGGACTTTGAGGGACTTTTGTAAAAATAAAATATTTAGAAAATACTAATAAAAAAAATTCAAAGATCATCATATTAATCTTGTTTGCCATTGTACATAACAGAAAACATTGTTTTAATATAAAATTTTACAATATAAATTTCTTTCTCTACCAAATATTACTACACATTCCATCCTGAACATGATCAATCTCCCCTTGCCTCGAATTTATACTGGTACTTCCAATGCTTGTACTTGTGCCAATATCATTATACCTCTCCATAATAGCTTCCTCAAAAAATATACCATCTAAATTATGATGGAGAATATAATTGTAAAGGGCCATTGTTGCTGAAACCAATTTCACTTGTATATCCCAATCATACCCACGACGGATTCTTTTCATGATCTGAAATCTATTCTTCCACACTCCAATTGTTCTCTCTTTTACACTTCTCAACGGAGAATGACAATAATTAAATAACTCTTTTGGACATTGAGGGACTTGATTTTTGTAGTCTTGCAAATAATACCTCTCATTTTTGTATGGAGCAAGGAACCCTTTTATATTTAGATATCCAAAATCCACCAAATAAAATTGATCGACATGATCAATAAAAAACTAGAAAAGAATAAAATTAAGAAAATAAAAGATTTTCTTTTTTATAATAAATAAAAAGCTACTCTTTTTTATAATTAAAAAAACTAACCTCCAACAGGCATCTTGAATTTTTTGTTTCATCGTGAATCGTATCGAGAAAGATACAAGTATCATGTGTGGAACCCTCCCAACCGGGCATGCAATATGCGAAACACATATCAAAATTGCAAGCTACCACGACATTTTGAATTGGGTATCCTTGTCTTCCGTAAAATATATATCTCATGTCGGGTGATAATACAAATTCAACATGTGTTCCATCTAATGCACCTATGCAATGCTACCCAAAAAAAAAAAAAAGAATTGAACAAAGAAAAATATTATAAATATAGTCTTAACAATAAAGTAAAACTAACTTGAAAATGTGGATAATGCTTTGAATTGTTATATATATATATATATATATATATATATATATATATATATATATATATATATATATATATATATATATATATATATATATGGATGAATCCCTTCCACATCTTCTTGTTTGATATTACAAATCGAAATGTTTACCAAGGCACCCAAAATCTCATGAAAATGATTATAAATAGTTTCTGTAGATCATTGGACCCTTTCTTGAGCTGCTCTACTGCTTTGACTTTGCCCAACAATATATAAGAACATAGCAAGTTTCTTCTCAATTCTTACATTTTTACTACACGATACTCCATATTCATTTTTCAGTAGTTTCCATAAATTCAAAAAATTAGTCCTATTCATTCGAGGATTTTGATAAAACCTATTAGTTTTTGATGTATCATTCAAGAGTTCCTGAATCCATGGCCAACCTCTCAAAATAGAAGTCCAACAAGGAACCTTTCCAACACATTTATCAATAGCACTCACTTGATGAAGATAAAAGGTAGCTCCCGCTAATAACAATCTTTTTCTATCATTTTCCACACCCTCATCATAATTATCATCACCAAAGATTTCAACACTAGAGGTAAAATCATTGATCACAAAACTATTTTCTTCCATTGAACCTGTAAACATTTAAACCACACATATATCATAAATTTGATTTATCAAAAAATTTAAATTACAAATTCAGTAATACAAGATAATAGAATTTCAAAGTAGCCCACTAAACTACAAGTAAAAGGAAAACAAATTGTTCCAAACATCATAAATAAAACCATTACAGTAGTTCACATAACTCATTAAACTACCAAAAGAAAATATGTTCAAAGCATCAAATAAAAATGCTAAAGTAGTGCAGCACAAAGCTAAGAGGAAACACTTCGTTCCCATTCTTGCTCCCATTCAGACTTTAGAAATGATAATTGAAGATCTTCATCTTTCAAAGCCATGAAAACCTCTCTCCATGGTACATCAGCCATCTTACGTGCTCCAAATGTTTGTATTTGTGATCCTCGTGCAACACCTGAAAGATTTTTCAAGATTGAATATTGCAGCTTCAATGTCATTCTTACCTTGTTGCATGCAAGATGATGCCGAAGTGCACTCAAACACAGATATCAACCTGTCAAAGTTACTATTCATTGAAGACATAGCACTATCTTTTGCTTGCTTCTTCCTTTTGACTTCTTTAGTCACATTACCTCCTACTACTTGTTGCCTGATCATTTGTAGGTAATGTTTGGTCTTCAGAAACAAAATTTTCTTTTACATCTAGGTCACCAATTTGTGATTTTGCTACTTGTTTGGAGACCATGCTTGGATGAGGTAAGCTCAAGTTGGGTGAATAAGCATGATCTCCTCTGGCAGTAGTGCCACCAAACAACTCCTTCATCAAATCATAATGCTCTAATCCCTCATGCTTGAATTTTCGTGCCTTTTATCTTTTTGCAATAATAGACAATTATATTAAAATTTTTGAAATTAATAAACATTATAGGCAAATTATAATAAAATTTTTGAGGAGTTGTACTTGTATTTTCTCACTTCACCAGTGTTTAGATGCAGAAATGGTAATGCTTTCTTTCTTCCAGCCAACTCTAGATGTCATTTTTTCAATGTCTGGTAAAGCCTCCAATCATTTTTAAGTGCATCCTAGTGATTTCTAAATTGCTTTTGTGTATATTCTTTCCCAGTTATCCCATGAAACTTCTTTCTAATATTGTTTGACGCAGCATTATTCAAAGATTTGTGCGACTTTTTACTTTTCTAATTTCTTCAACACAAAGTTCAAGAAATAATTTGTTGCTATCGGTATCCCAATGAGCTGACATCTTACTATTTTCCCCCTAAAAAAAGAAAAAAGAAATTACTTACAAGATATTCATAAAGGAGAACAACAATCACTTATAACATATTGACAATTTAAGTTTGAAAGAAAATATATAGCACAGGCATAGTCATTCGAATACACAAAATACAATCAAAAGCTATTTGGGAAAAGTTGGGACTGGTGTGTGAAAGTGCTTTTTTCCCTTTCTTGAAATTTCTTACTAATTACTATTGGGGTATCAAATCTCATTTTCGTCAGCTTGGCATGTGGTACTTCAATCAAGAAAACATGTTGTTTGCTCTTGATACTTGGGCAGAAGAATAAGAAAATTTAATTACTTAAGAATGGTGATGACCGATAACTTATTGACTTAATCTGACCTAAGTAGAACTCTGAATTAAAACTTTTACTTCTTGCTTTGTGACATTTTCATGGATTATATATGCTCTGAGATACAATATTTGTAAGAGCTCTATCCTAAACAATGGTGCGAATCACTGATTAACTCTTAGCATCCATATATTTAGGCTTGTTTCATTTCATCACTACCTGCAAGCACTGCTCATACTAGCGTCAAGCTGTAGTGACAAAAGAGTAGTTATCTTAATACAAAATTGATAAATCATTTCTTTCATCATCTTCTCATCAAGGGGCCTAAAAACCATTAATAAAACATTGAATAAAACATTGCAATGCAAGTATATATGTATTATATTATATATGAGCAAATAATTGCATTCTAATGTATTAACTTCAACACATTTAGATTCAATAAATTTTCATTTACAATGGTCACTAAGAGACAAAACCCAACACTATTTTTTCTTGGCATGACAAAAATTTGTCAAGAAAAGGGTAGATTTGGGAGATAAAGTGTACCTAAACCACATGCACTCGATGTCAATTTAGTGGTTAAATATTGCATATATCAATAAATCATTTTATAAACCTTTACATCGGCCTTAGCAAAACAAATTTATTGGCTACAAGAACATGAAAGATACCTACTAGTAGCCCCATATGGGAAAATGTCTCTACAATGAAGTTCATTCACATGGTAGCGAAACAACTTTTGAAAAGGAAAAGATATCATGTATAGTAGCAGATGCCAACTTCTTATTAGCTAGTACTCGCCGATGAAATGAAACAACCAAGCATTTTCTGATTCTCATGCTGTGTTTGTTGTATGCTCAACTTAAAACTTTTCTTTAAGCTTTTCAGTTAAGATAGTTGCTTAAAATTCAAAATGATTACATAGAAAATTCTTTTCTAATGATTTAATCTTTCTGATAAGATAGTCACATAATACAAACCTGTAGGTACACAAATACATAAATGAATATAGAAAGATATGGTGAGAAAGGGAGAAAGATAATGATACCTTCTTGTTGTTGGTCTTTTGTTGATGTCTAAAATAGAAGATCCTTGACTTAATGATGAAAAGTCTCAACCTTTATCCACAAATGAGCCAGTTTTACCAAGCTGATGCAAAGAAACAACAGTAGGGGGTTAGGTGATAAAATCCTGAGTAAACTTTTACATATAAGCTCCTTAAAAGTTAAAACATCTTCAGAAATGAACACTTACATGAACTCAAACTTTATTACTTCAAGTCAAGAGAAGGCAATCCTCATATTAACAATAATAAGGACCAAATCCTTATAAACCAAATAGAATTTTTTGTACAAAACCATTACTATAATTCAGTTTGTCAAAAAATGTACGTTATATATTGTAATCAACTATGCAGATGCATTTAATCAAATAATAATTTGAAAATGCCAAATAATAGACACTCTCCAGATTCACAACTCTAGTACCTAATTTCCCAATTAATAGAACAATGAAGAGCAAAATTGAAATATACACAACCATTGGAAATATTTGATTCAATATCACACAATACAAAGGACTTTTGATAAATCGAAGTAAAAAATTCCATGTCTCATATCAACAGATCCATACTCAAAATACATAATATTAACAAAATCACATAAAATTAATTTTATTAAAAAAATCAAAGGAAATCGAATAATCTAAATCCAGATTTGATCAAACCTATATGATACAATTAAGATCTATGGCATTAATTAACTCTAAAATGAGGGTGACAATACAAAAAATGATGACAGTGTGGAAGTGGACTCACTTGTCTTGAAGGTGGTAAATGTTGCCAGTCTATCCAAAGTTTGGTGTTGGTGTTGGAGGTGGTAGAAATGGATGGTATGGTAGTGATGGTGGTGGTGATAAGTGCCATAGTGGTGGCTATGGTGACGGTGAAAGCTAAGCTTTTGAGAGATGGCTATGGAGGTTTTCTTTTCAATAAAAAAAAAAGAATAAGGTAGGAAGGGTAATTTGGCTGAGCAGAGAGGGGTAATTTAGGAAAGAAATAGTTCATTAAAATTTTGATGATATTGAGTGTGTCCCTTGTGTGGAGCTTAGAAGATTTAAGTATCAGATTTATATCTTATTTCTTTTAGTTATAGAAATAAGATCTTATCATAAGAATCTTGTAATGAGCTTTAAACAAATAGTACTTTATAAAATAAAATCTTATAAGAAATAAGATATTATGATAAGATCATAACAAACACAACATAAGAATGGTTCCCCTTCATCTTGAGACAAGTTCTGATTTGGAGCAATTGGTGATGGATTAGCTTGGCACTCCTAAGCTTAGCTTGATTAAGAAGATAACTTATGTACTTTTATTAAGTTAGAACAAGACCATTATCTAAAGCAAGGACATGAACACCCAAGAAATAAGACAAGGGATCGAGATTCTTTAATGAAAATTCATGATTTAATTAAGCAAGAGGGGTGCATAGAGTCGTATTACAATTTCCAGTGAGAAATTTGTCATCAACATGTAGAAACATGATCATACGGACACCATTAGCTAAGCACAAAATAAAGAACTTGACCTTAATGAAGCAAAACCCATTTGTTGCAGAAATAAACTCAATCTAGCAAACAACGATGCTTATTTTCAACCATAAAGCGTCTTTAGTAATTTCCAAACATGTTGAGTGTACACAAGGTGACAAAACCTAGAGGTTGCATCTATACACATCTTCTTCCACTAAACCATGTAAAAATGCATTATTCATGTCTAATTGTCAAACTTTCCACCACTTGAGACTCTAGAGAAAGAACAACCAAGATTGTGGTTGATTTAACTATTGGACTGAATGTTTTAGTGTAATCCACTCTTTCTTGGCTAAGCCCTTTTACGACTATCCTTGCTTTATATCTCTCAATTGAACCATCCAGTTTCCGTTTGATTCAAAACACCCACTTAGACCCAATAACATTAGCATTAGAAGGCTTAGGTACTAATGTCCAAGTTCTATTTTGTAACAAAGCATTGTATTCATGTTTCACAATCTTATGCCAGTGTTCATGTTTTTGTGTATGGGAAAAATAGGCCAGCTCAACATCTATATAAGATTTTTCTTCTATGTGTGTATGAAAGACAATGTAATTAGAGAATGACTTTGAAACTTTAATGTTTATTAGGCGGCAAAGCTTTAAAGGGGGTGAATAAAGCAAAAATTTTATATTTTTGTTTTTTTGACTTGATAGAGTAATTTTATCAAACACTTTGTATAGGAATCAAAGGCAAAATAATAAGAAACTAAAAACAAAGCAAGAGACACTTGGCGATTTATAGTGGTTCAGTGCCTAGCCTACATCTACCTCTTGATCATCTCGATCGAGTATTTAACCAACACCACTAATCAAAATTGAGTTTTTCAAATGTAGTCTAAGATCAAAAACCTACTATAATACTTGATTCTACCCGAACCAAGCAAACCCAAAGTTCTCTCTTTTAAATTTTGTTGTTTCTTACACTTCTAGCACATAACCAACTATCTAATGATTACAATGATGATTTGAAAATGAAAGCTCACAAGTATTTTGCTCAAAAGATGAAAAAATAAGAATGCACTTTTTCATCTATTAATTGCCTTAAAGTTTTTGCAAAAGATGTTTTTGGTTCAATATAATAATTGTATTTATATGCAATATTTGAAGTATAGCTAGTAGATACACTGAAAATATCCAAATTTTGAATTTTGAATGTTTTGGAGAGGAAAAGGTTTTACAATCATACAAAAAATGGTTAGTTTTAGATAAGATTTTAGTTGACAACCCACATGCGGTTGAGCGCACCTCTCTATCGTCAGAGAATTCATAAAGTTCTCTGGAGGTCGAGTTCGAGTGCATGTGGTTGACCTTATAGGTCAGTAATGAACCTAATTCAAAGCCCATTGATAGTTGAGGTAAATTCTCATGTGGTCAACTGCATGCCTTTGCCACCAGAGAGTTTGAATTTCATTTTGAAAAATAACTTTGTTTCCAAATTCCCTTTTGTTAAAATAAGTTGCAAAGCACCTTTCGAAGTCTAAAAACATTTCAAAAAAATTTAGACACTTCAAAAAACTTGTAGTGCATATGTTTAAGAGCCAAAACGAATAGAGATGCACCAAATGAACTTAGCCTTGCAATGATAAAACTATGTTCATATGTCTCTGTCCTTATGTCACCTCTTTAGTTCAAGTCTTCAAATATGCTTTCAATTGAGCTCCACAACTTTGAAGCACGGGTAACGGCACACGATCTCAAAATTTATAAGATCAAAAATTTTCTTGAGTAAAGACTCAAAACAAACATTAGTTCACTTAAACACATTTGAGCCTAAGCAATGATCAACCAATTTATCCTTTCATCAACAAGCACGAATACATTCATCAGGTATCTCATTCAAATGCTTTATCCATACTTTATCATTGATCATCATCAAAACATAAATAGTAGCAAGTAATGCTAACACCTTCGAACCATGTGATTATGAAGTGTTTGTTTTGACGAATAGGTGTCAGCAGAGTGATTGAAAGGGGAGTTAAAATTGGTAGCTAGTGAGTGATTGATTTGGGATTTAGCATTGGTTGAATTAGGGGAAGAGTGGAGTTTAGAGGATTCAACGTTATTAGAAGTCGAGATTTGGATACACGTGAAGCTAGATTGTGTTAATATATTTGGCAACATATTATTCTGAGCAAGTGTTTTTATCAGAGAAGAAGTTTTAGCAAAGGGGTTTGAGAAACTCAATGATGGTGCAAATTCTATTGGTGGAGTTAGTCAAGAGGATAATTGCATAGGAGTTTGACTTTGGATAGAAATTGGACTTGAAGTAAGACACTTTCGATAGGAACTGAGCATTAAAGACAGAGGTATAAGTGGAGTAAAACTCATTCTTGATAAAGATCAAGATGGTGCCTGACACGACTTAGAAGAGTCATTTGAGGGGAAAACACATGGCATACAAGATAAGATAAATGATAATTCCTTGAATTACAATATTGATTAACATCAGATATATTTGATTTTCTCTGGCTTCAAGTGAGGACTGAAACATAGAGCATGAATTTTGTTTAGGAACTTGACCTTTGAATTTTGAAAAGGATAAATTTTCTCATTAGAGATTACATTCCTAGAAATATGAACTTGGCTAGTAGAAATATTGAGACGTCTCTAACCTTTATATTTATCACAGTACCCCAAAAACATTTAAGAAACTTAGGACTCAATTTTTCCTTTTATAAGCTCTTACAAAATGATAACACTGATAACCCAAAGTTTGCAAGAAGATGTAATCAAGATGTTTTTAGTACAGTCTAAAAAATGGTGAATTATTATGAAGAATTGGGAGAAAAGGTCTGTTAATTAAGAACACTACAGTGGAAAAGGATTCTAACCAAAAATGTTTTGGAATAAAAGAATGAGACAACAGGGTTATGCCCATTTTAGTGATATGCCGAATTTTTTCTTTCGGGACTCCATTTTGTTCTGGAGTGTGAGGATAGGAAATTTGGTACTAACCATGCTTAGTCATAGAGTCAGCAAGAGTGCCTTGAGTGAGATCAGGGCACCATCACATTGAAAAATTTTTATGCAAATAGGAATTAAGTTTTCACCGAGTGATTTAAAATCAATAAAGCAAGAAACATAATCACTTTTATTTCACAAAAGGGTATATCCGTGTAAATTGTGTGAAGTCATCAACAAATATTACAAAATATTTATAATCAGAACATGAAACAATTTAGGAAGGCCCCCTGATGTGTTTTTTTCAAAGGTAAAACACCTGCAAGCACTTGGGACCTTGTAGGCTAAGGCTTGATTACGGGGATCATCTTCCTCATGGAGGCAACCTAAGTGCAGTTCCTATGTCCATGTGTCTCCTGTACTGAGCTACATGAGATTCCACCTACTATTTTTAGTCTTTTAGGATTGCTTGGAGTTCTAATGAACTAAACTAAAGGAAAAATAAACCTAACTAATGGGTGATGGAATGATAAACAAGCTATGGAAAGGGAAAAACAACTAGATTTGGAGAAACTTAGGGGTGATTACTCCTTTTGAATGAGTTTAGATTCCTATCCTTGGTTTGGCTATTTGATGGTCCCAATACTTTATTTACGGGCTTAGTTTGCTAGCTTTATTATCTCTATCTATTAGTGCAACCTTATCCTTAACTGGGCCTAATTAGAAGTATAGGCTTATCCAACATAACTAGAGTTTTCGAGTCTAGTTACTAATTCCTTAGGGTTTGATTAATTCCCTAATCAGAAGAATAACCTATTAACTTTGTTTCAAACTAGAGATTAGGTCTCCTAAGTCTAACAAGTGATAGTAGGTACCCTGTTAGCCATGTTTCATACTAGAGGTGATTACTTACTATATTAAGGCATTAAGAAGTTCAATTAATCAACCTAAATGTAGTTGCAAGTGGGGCTTATGCCATCAGCATGGATTAAGGCTAAGGTGAGGCCACTACTATTAACATCTAAGCACAAATTGGCACAAGCAAACTCATAGAGGCATTTCATCAAACACATTGACATGTTTAATTCCAAGCAAAAGAAATATAAGAACATAGCATGTTATATAACTATCAAAAGCTCAAAACAAGTATTAGAATCATTAACCCATTACAAATGTAGCAAATAACCTTAATTTAAAGCTAATCAAATGTAGTATAAGTAAGAACAAAGAGTAGTATGGAAAGCTCCCTTATATCCTTGCTTATTTGGTGCAATCCAATATCCAAGCTTGTTTCTAGGTTTTTAACGGTGTGAGAATGAGTGTGTGAGATGGATGTGTAATGAGATTAGCGTTTTGTGAAGTCGATGTTAAGGAATTAATGAAAAACTCCCAAAAATAAGCACAATAGGTAGATTTTATAGGTTCTATTGAGAAAGTACGTTCATCCTCTTTTAGACCAATTCTTGGTGTGGAGCATCCAATTCCTAGCTTTACTTTCAATCCCTTATGCATTCATGTGCCAGTTTACCAGTTTGAAGGAGTATATGTGATTGGTTTATCCATTTTTCTGTAGCTGCGCAAGGTTTGCTTCAAAGTTGACAGGTTGAACTTTTTTTGCTTCTTTCTTCACTAATCTTCATCTAGCACTCTTTCTCCAAGCTCGTATCACCCTTGTGCATGACCAATCAAGCTTTAAACTCATTTTGGCGCACACTAAAACATAAAATAATGCATTAAGGAGGCACCTATGCACATATAAACTCGATATGTACTATTATCACTAGTTGTGCATAAATATCACAATGCATTCCAAAACCTCCAAAAACCTCAAGAAATGTATGCACATGCTATGCTCAATCATGCACAAGACAACACATATCAACACCCCTAAACCTTCTCCTTGCTTGTCCCTAAGCAAGACCAAACCTAAGTTTATCTCCAAGTTGCTAAAAGGGGTTGCTAAAAGTATTGACTTGAGATCTCTTCGATTCTAAGGGAGTATGAAGGGGCCATTCCTTTTGTGTAAGGGGTCTCCAAGCCTTTTGCAAATTCTCCTCTCAAGTACAAGGGTTCTCATACCTGTTGGTAACTTAGCAAGGAACTAGAACTACCATAAACCCAGGATTCCAATTCATGTACCCAAAAAGTTGATACTTCGTGGCTGATCAACTAACATAGCCTCCCAATATACACTTAGCTGAAAGATATAATGAAAAGAAAAAATAAATCACAATGGCTTACATCTTCACATAAGAGCCTTATTCACAAAACAATGAAATAACAAAAGAATACACTTGTGTCAAACTGACTTTGTGTCACTTGACACTTATTCAACATGCTTCACTTTTCAATTTTTTATCTTGCCTTTTGGATTTTTTACATTTTTTTTTACTTTTTTCACATTTTTGCATTTTTCTATTTTTTTGCATTTGATCTCAATGCATAACATAAATCAAAAAGAAAAAGGAAAGGGCTTATCGCATAGCAAAAAAACCAATCAAGGAAGAGGAACTCATATCAACAATCCTCAAAACACTTTTTCCAATCAAGTTGCGGGACAACTACAAGGTACATTCTTAAAAGTGTTCATTCCCCTCAGTTTTCAAAAGGATTCTCTTCAAAGTCTTGGTCTTACCTAACACTCCATTCACTCCCCATGATACACCCTTATCTTCTCTAATCAATAAAGTCAATAAACAAAAGTCAACACTCCAATCAACAAAGAGATAAACACTCTATAGGTAAAAAAATCGAAAAAAATTTCACTATTTTTAAGAAAATAATGCAAATAGACCCTAAAAGAAGCATAAAATGCCCATATCCCCAAACCTAAACTTTGCTTATCCTTAACAACAAAGCATGTAAGGGATGTGGGGACGAGGTAGATAAGAGGAAAATAAGTGAGAAAAGGATAGACACAACCTTGTGTAACATTAAACCGGGCATGCCATGTTTTGATGATAGTGTCCATTAACTTTCTTTGTACCCAATTTCCACTCAATTCAAAAATATCTACAAAGGAAATCAACAAACATGGCATTAAATGCTCAAAATGGAAGTATACCTAACAAGGCTTTATGTACGAAAAGTAATGGACATGAGGGAAACTAGAAAAAATGTAAGGGAAAAGAAGTGAAAATCAAAATGTAATAAAAGAAGCAAAAAAAAAAAAAAAAAGAACTTATAAACCAAACTCTAACTACCAAAATTCTAGGATACCTCCTCGTAACGCTGGATTTTACTTCCCTAGCCAAATGGTAATGTTAGGGCTAGTGGTGTTTAAAGTCCTTGGGCACGTACTACCAAATAAGCAAATTAGTACAAAAGAATGTAATAAACGAATGCACTAAATGGGAAATTCAATAAACACTATGTATCTGACGCCTTAAAGATTTGAACTTACACCCTAAGAATGTGTACACTGGATCATGCTAGGCATCTTTAGGTAAAAGGAATGGGTTAGTAAATAAACGTCTTATAGAACAAATTGTAAGAAATGGCACAACAACGCACTCTTCTATACCTAGGTCAAACACTTGAATCTCTTCTCTTAAATTCAGCTCACTAAGGGCTAACCTAAATCCTAGCGGAATCCAGGGAGAAAATAAAGCATTATCCTCTATGTGATCAGAAATAAGGGGCATAGATGTTGAGTCCAAAAAAATAGGAAGCACACTCGGTGAAAGCTGGGGACTACTCTCACCTAGGGAAAGATCAATACCAATGGTCTCGCTAGATCTAAGAGTAAGTAAGAGAATGGAAGGGGTATTCAATTCAGAAAGAGAGACTCCCTAGTTAATTAGAGCAATAATCTCATCAAGCTGACCAATATTTTTCCAGGCTAAGAGTGAATCAAAGGACTCATCAACATGAGAATCAAGAGTATCTGCTAAGGGAAGCATATCATTCTTTAAGTGAGTCTTACTAAAAGCCTCAAAATTTAATCGCTCAATAATCGTGTCAAGCTCAGCTTTAGCCACTAAGGATAAGAACAAATCTTGGGAATCCTCAAGAACAAAAGTGATAGACTCTATAAAGAAATAGTTCTCCTTATTACCTGCTTTATCTTAGTGGTAGACTCAACACCTTTGACCTTTACTTTTAAATTCCCAAATGTAAACTCAATCATCCCTATCCTATAATGAATGACTATGTCAGTAGTCATTAAAAATGGTCTCCCCAAAAGGACATATGTCATATTCCTAGTGTCATGACCTAAATGCCTGTCTAAAATAATGAAATCCATGAGATAATAGAACTCTCCAACTCTAATAGTGGCATCCTCAACTATCCCTCAAGGTCTCCTCTCATTTCTATTGACTAATTGCAAAACCAAACTTGTAGGCTTCAACGGCCCTAAACCTAGACGTTTATACACAAAAAAGGAATAATATTGACAAATCAAGCAAAGCATAGGCTACTGGGTGATCATTAATAGCACAAGAAATAGTAAAAGCTCTAGGATTACTAAGTTTAGGCAAAATGTCTGTAGTACAAATGCTGCTAACCTCTCTGTAAGTTTTACCTTCTAAGGTATGCGGGCCGTCTACATCTTCCTAATGTACAAATATCTAAAGAATTTGGCATAAGTCGGTATCTTCTTAATGGCATCCACTAAGGGTAAAGTAATATTAAGATCCTTAAGATGCTCTAAAATCTCCAATTCTTTATCATCCTCAACTGTCTTTGGCCTCTCTAATTCTAATGCTGAGGGAAAAGGAGCTTTAAGAGTAACATCATGAGATTCAACAACCTTTTTCCTTTCTTTTTGTGGTGGATCAACACTCGCCTCAATGTAATTTCTCTCTTTCTCCTTAAACTCTCTAGTCTTTTCCTTAGGCTTATTAGTTGCTCTACCAACACATGTTGTTTTAGGCCTATCTCTACTTAGTGACTCTCCTCCTTGATTATCAATGACCTCAACATTTCTCAAAGTCGTGACAGCCTTAGCTTGCACATAGTTATTTAGAGAAGGGCTGGAAGTATTACAAGGATCTTTAGGACTTGGCTCAAGATAAACAAGCTACTTTCCTTAGTCTTTATGATAAACTTGTTCAGCAAGATATCCTAATTGAGTATTTAAGTCTCCTATCAAACCTTAGATGCTATTTGTGCACAAGCCTAAATAGCCCGCAAGCACACGGGTCGCGTGTAGCATAGTGTATGTGAGTATGGGGTCGAATCTATGGGGAGGCCTAACGTGTGTTATCCTAAGCTAAGTGTGTCCTAGAAAGCTAGGTGTTGGGGTCCTAACTATGATATTTTTAGGTTTTTGAAATGACAAGAGCTCAGAAAGTAAATTGAATCTAAGGGAAAGAAAATAAAAGGGAGAGTGTGTGTGTGACGGGGGAATCAAGCAATTTAAGGGAGTAAAACACGTGGAAATGGGGACTTGGGTGATTACAACTTTTTCTTAGGGTTGCTTGATGGATTAAACTTGGTTGCTCTCATTTAGGCTCCTAATTACACCCTAAGCCTCAGTGTAAGTCCATCCCTAGGTGTCGACTAACCTAGAGCTACAGCGTGGTCGTTATGTCTTAGGGCCATAGGGCTAGCTAGTTAGGATTTTAGGTGACTTAGGTCAATCTAACCCTAGTGTCTAAACCATTGGTTTGATTTAAGGCCAAAAGCTAGTCTGTTTAAGGTCAGCTAACCTACCCTGAAACCTATTAGTTGGATTTAAAGTTAAGGGAGACTCGACCTAGGCTAGCCATTAGTTATGCACCACCGATCACCGTCACAATAGCAGGTATTAATGTTTGAGCAGAAAGCATGCACATCAAGGGCATGGCTTTCGAGAATATTCTAAAGTATTCTACTACTAAGCACATAGACATACTTAGATTACACTAATTTAAGTAGTAGCACCTGATTTGTAAGCAATAGATGCTATTTATGCTATTAAGTATGCTAACACATACATAAACATGTATATAGTCATACACAGTTCATGTAATCACTGCACAAACATATAGAGATGCTAGCATAATGATTTAGAGATGGTTAATAGCATAATAGACTTCAATATATATATATATATATTTATATACATACACACACAGATATGCAACTTCATTGACGTATTTCAGCAAACACATAGACATGTAAGTAAACTAGCCTTTGGAACCGTAAGCACAAAGCATATATATATGAATCCATCAAGTACCCATTACAAAAGAGTAGTAATCAATCAATAAATACAAGAATAATCACCTTACGTAGCTCTAATCAAACATAATTAGAGTTAGGATAAAAGAGAAATACCCTTTTATCCATAGCCAAGCTTTACAATCTATGAGTTATGACCAAATCCTAGTGTTTGATCCTCTTGGATCCTTGATTCCAAGTGTCAAATGTGTTTAGAAGTGAGTCTGTGAGGTGGTTTTAGGTGGATTTTGGGTTTAGAGAAGTGGGTGTGAGAATTGGTTAGAGTTCCCCCTCCCACTTCCCTAAAAAATTGCTGAAAAAAGGATTAATAGAGCTGTCAGCGCACAGGACCGAGGGACCAGCGGGTCGACCAGCTTTGGCGATAAGTCAACTGGCCTAAATTGGCCAAGATTCTAATCTGGTCGATCGACCAGCCTTGACAGGAAGTCGACTGACCTTGATAGTAAAATGTTCATATCTTGCTCTTTTTGGCTCTAATTCACACACCATTTTTTCTATGGATTTGTACCACTTTTAAGGATCTCCTAAGCCATCTTTTACACCTTAAGCTCTGAATTTAACTCTCGTTTCGCCTCGGTTGCTCCTTCCTTTGCCCGGCCACTTCCAAATGCATCTTCCATGCCTTATTTAAGCCCCAAACACCTTTGTCTTTAATCCACATCCCAAATACCATCAATCAAAGTCCAATCATCTCTCTGAATCTCACCTAAAATACGAAATAAATGCGTATTAGTGTAGCATTTAAGTCCTAAGCTTAACTTTGAACATGTAAACCTTAATATGCACAAGTAGGACCTAAATGCTATACTAATGCACCAAATGAAGTACAAAACACCTCAAAACAAGTATATACATGCAATGCACAAGCACACACAAAACCAACACATCAACATCTCCAAACCTTCTCCTTGCTTGTTCCCAAATAAGCCTTAACCTAAGTTTATCTCTAAGTTGGTAAAGAGGGTTGCCAAGAGGATTGATTTGAAATCAAGGAGAGTCTAAGGATTATGAAAGGGTTGTTTCCTTTTGTAGAAGGGTCCCCAAGCCTTTTCGAATCCTTTCTTTACTTATAAGGGTCATTCCTTAGTAGCTATACCACCATAATACGCATGTACATGGGATGTTGATATTTTGTGCCCCTCAAGTAACATGGCCTCCCCAACATACACATAGCCTCAAAGATAAAAAGAGAAAGAAGAATATACAATCACAATGGCTCACAAAGAACATAAGAGCCTTATTCATGACACATCAAAAGAACGAAACGATAACTTATGCTAAGTCGACATTGTGTCACTTAAGCACTTATCCAATGCATTTCACTTTTTCATGTTTTTGTTGCCTATTGTCTTTTTAGCATTTTTTTTCATTTTTTTTGGATTTTTCAAGATTTTTGCATTTTTTCATTTTTTTTGGATTTTTCACACTTTTTGTATTACGTTACATAAAAAGAAAAGAAAAAGAAATGCTAAGGCACGTGAAAATGAACCAATCAAGGAAGGGGCACTTATATCAAAACCCCTTTTTCAACACTTCTTTCAAGCAAGCCATGGGGTAGCTACAAGTTGCATTCTTAGAGGCACTCACTTCCCATAACTTTCAAGGGCATCTTCTTCAAGTCTCAACTCTCCCTCCACTTCATTTACTCCCCATAATACAACCCTATCTCCACCAATCGATTAAATCAATTACAAGAGCCAACACTTCAATCAACAAGAGATAGGCGACTCTAGATGCATAAAAATAAAAAATTTTCACCATTTTAAGCACATAATGCACATCTACCCTAGTCAAAGCATATAACAATAAAACCAATCTCCCACAATCCCAAACCTAAACTTTGCGAACAATAAGCAACATAAAGTAAGTAAGGGTAGTGGGGACAAGGTAGATACAAGGGAACAAGTAGAGAAAGGATAGATGCAACCTTATTTTCTTTTTGAAGCTCTTTGATGCCAATGGGTAATGATTCAACTACTAATCCCTGTCTCTCAACAAACCATAAACACTTAAAGCACACGATTAGTAGCATTGACATGCAAGCTCGCATTGGTATTATCAAATGAATGAACAAGGTGTATGGAAAAGGAAAAACAATAGAGTTGAGGATTAACACTTGAAAGGGTGAAAAGAAAATGACTAAAAAGAAAATGCAAAGCAAAGAGCAAGCATAACTAAAAAGTAAAAGCAAGTAAAAGAAAAGGAAAATAAGGAAAGAAATGGAATATAAACATGTGTAGGGTATCTCCTAGTAGTGCTAGATTTAATGCCTCCAACCGGGCGCTAATGTTAGAGCAATACATGTTTAAAATTAAGAGGCACAAATTGTTGGATATTCAACCACGCACAGACAGCAAAAGGAAAGGGGTCATGCAATAAATGATGGGGCAATGAATGTTCAATGCACCCCTTTTCAAGATCCCACCCCGAACTATCAAAAGAGAATGTGTGCACAAGTGTGGAAGGTGTTATGCACAAATGTGAAAGAACATGCCCTACTTTCTCTTTAACTAACCATCCCATGGCCTTCTTTTCATAATCAAGGCTAAAAACACACCATCCCCATAGGTCAAAGATAACTCAAATGCATGCAACATGGGAAGTACTTTCTAACCCTAGATGAAAATGTCCTATGCATGAAGGCATGAACGTGAGCTCCAAAGAAGAACGCTCAACAGAATGGGAAAGGGGAGTAGAAGCAACACTCGAAGAAGGAAGGCCAAAGGGGAAGGACATGGAAGCATTATACTCGTCCTCCTTACAAGATAGATCATGATTAAGCCTAGGTTGGTCTAACGCCTCACGATGGTTAGATTTAATCCTAATGGGTTCTTTCTCTAATAAAGAATCATCAAACATCCAAAGAGGCCCATAGATCATTCTTCCAAGTGCACCAATTTCTTTTTTAGGTGTCTTCTTAGAGTTTCTATTTGCCTCAACACAATGATTCTTGACTCTAAGCGACTTATCATCTAAAACCTCCAAAATTGATGTCTTGTTTTCCCCAATGGATGACTCTAAACCTTTACTAGCTCAAGTCTCTTCACCATCATGCTCTTCATATAGGGTAGGCACATGTAGAAGGGACAATAAGGGCTTAAAGGATTTCCGATCATGGATCTATGAATACTTAATGGAGGTATCTACCCTAAACTCCTTAAATGAGGACTCGAAATGCAAATGAGTGTTGTGCTCAAAAGTTTCAACCTCCAAGTATTTGTTAGTGTAGGATGAGAAAAAAGGATAGGCTCATGTGACTTAATGGAAGGCGTTGGAAGCTTAAGAGAATAAGGTACTATTTCCTCTTAAATATATCCATAAGAGTCATCAAGAACCAAACTATCATCAAGCTCATCTTCACTTCATGATGTTATCTCTCTATCAACCTCTCTTTGTAGTTGTCTCTCCAACACATCATCATTTTCACCCCTATTTCTCTTATCTCTAGGTCCCTTTCCTATCTCTTCAACCCAGTCTAAAGGTATCTCAAGACATTCAACCACAGGCTATTCATTCTCAACCATTCTCCTCAAGCACTTATCTTGATTATCAACTTGTTTCCTTATGAGATCTATGCGCTCTTGGTTAGATTGGCAGAGGTATATGAGATAGTCAAGCTCTTTACTACATGAAAGAGACCTAAAAGAAGAAAGTTCTTTCGAGTTGAGATGGGAAAGATCTTCATTGAAAACACTAAAAACACCATCATCAAAAGACTCGGAGGAAGGGTAGGTAGGAAACGACAGTGCGGGAGGTGAATTCTCAAAACATAGAGGTGGATGATATGAAAAGTCATCTTGACCCTAATATGAAAATGCATGATGTTGTTCCCTAGAATCATGATGATAAGATGTGGATGTATGCATAGGCATATGATTGCTAGGAGCATTCTTGGGTTGTGCAAGAAAGTAGGGATCATGGTGGAAGGTAGGGCATAAATCAAAATGTTGGTTATGACTTCCACAATGATCACAAAAATAATCATATGATTCCTTATAATCAAGATTTCTAAATAAAGATGCATGAAATTGTGCATGATTATGGGGATCATGACTTGCACTAATCTAAGATTGAGGATTCATATAGGGAAAGGGACAATAATTGTCTTATGCTTACCACTTCCATAAAAGCCGTAAACATTTAGAGCATACTGGGGTAGTAGGGGAAAAGTTACAAGTGACCACATAAAAGCACTAAAATCATCCATGCTTAATCAATCACAAGTAATCCTCTTCGCCAGTCACAACAATTTTTTTTTCTTTTGTTATTCAAAATAAAGAAAACATAAAAAGAAAAGATAAAACAGCACATGACAAACTAAGACACACAAAAACAAAAAAAAACCAAACAACTGTTGGCTTCCCGGCAAAGGCATCAAGAACTTGATATGTCTCTAGTGGTGCAAGCCCTAAAGACCCACAAGTGCATGGATCAATGCAATATAGTGTGTGCGAGAGCGGGTGTCGAACCACAGGGAGGCTATTGTTGTGAAGTGAATCCTAAGGTGACTTGATCTAAACTAGTCCTAACTTATGCACCGTCGTTCTAAGGACACTAAAGCATATTGGTATCTGATAAGTGCAGTCTTACATATTCGAAGGTAAGGCATTATGAATATGACATCCTATCCATGATACAAACTCAAGCAAGTTTGATTTACGCCATTGGAAACATTCAAGCATCAACATGTGACAATGATTGAGCATGAATTCACTATAAGGCATGTTAACATTCACATAGACATGAATCTAAGTCACCTACTTCATATTATCCTCAAAAACACACATAGACATGCATATTCAAAAGATTAGAAGTGTTCTATAGCAAATACAACTCAAATTATATACATACCACTCATTTAGGCATTAAATCGAACAAATGGACATGAATTGAAATAAAGCCATTCAATATTAAGAAAAAAGTATATATATATATATATATATATATATATATAAGCCAATCAAATCCCATAGCAAAGAATACAAAAGTCATCCTAATACACAAGTTTAGTCACCCTATTCTATTTGCTCAAGCATGCAATAAAAGATAACAAAAGAGGATTGAGAAAGCTCCCTTTCTATCCTTGCTTGTTTCTTTATAAACTTGAGTAAATCTTCACCAAATGATGTTTGAATCCTCTAAAATCAACTTAATTCTAGGTGAGTGTATGTGTCAGTGAGTGTATTAAAGATGGGTGAAAAGAGGGTTTTATGTGTGACAAGTGGGTGTGTGAATGGGAGGTGAAAAAGGGTTCAAAATTTGCATAAAATGGGCTAAAAAAGGGCTTAAATAGTGCAACACACGCGTCTAGCCAGGAGTCTTGGCCGGTCGACCAGCCCAAATAGGCTTTTTGTGTTGGCCAGTCACCTAGGCTAGTTGACCAACCTTGGGAGGCATGGTCGACCGGCTAGGTGAGAAACTGGCCAATTCTTCTCGCCTTGCATCCGTTTTGTCCCGATTGCTCATTTCTTTGCCTAGTTGCCTTCAAATGCTTCTTTCACGCTTCTCCCACATCCCAAACACCTCGAGTTTGACTCCAAAATCAATTCTCCATCAATTCAAGTTCCGCACTTTTGACCTAACTTCATTAAACACAAGAAATAAGCATGCATTAATGTAGCATTTGTCTTTAAACTCAACTATGTACATTTACTTATGCTTAAGCCTAACTCTAGTATATGTACTATACTAATGCATTTCTTAATGCTTAAAACACCTCATAAACATGGACAAATAATGACACAAACACGCACAAAAACACAACACATCAACACCCCCAAACCTTCTCATTGCTTGTCCTCAAGCAATCCCAATCTTAAGTTTATTTCTACAGCTAATGCAAAGGGTTATCTAAGAGATTTAGCTCGCTATCAAGGTTAGTCTAAGAAGCATGAAGGGGGCATTCCTATTATGGAAAGATCCCCAAGTCTCTTTGTATGCTTCCTTTACTCATAAGGGGTCTTGTTCCTCTTGAGAATTTCCCAAGTAGCCAAACCACCAACAAGCCTAGGATTCTAACTCACGCACACAAAAGGTTGATATTTCGTGCCCCCTCAACTAAAATGGCTTTCCAACATGCACAAAGCCTCAAAGACAAGAAGAGAGAATATACACATGCAATGGCTTATAAAAGCCTTATTCGCAAATATACAAAGAAGATAGCTTATGTTAAGTTGACATTGTGTCACTTATGTATTTATGCATAAAACTTTTTGGTTCCTTTGGCTTTCTTTTTTGTTTTTTCTTTTTCAATTTTTTTTACAATTTTTCATCTTTTTGATTTTTTGCAAAAAGAAATCAAGGTTCTTTGCCTTTCTAATTTTTTATTGGATTTTTCATACTTAGCATTACATTTCAAAGAGAAAGGAGAAAGAAAGGCTAAGGCACATTAAAAAAAACCAATCAAGGAAGGGGCGCTCACATCAACATCCCTTTCTCAATCACTCTTTCCTACCAAGCTATGGGGTGGCTACAAGGGGTATTCTAAAAGGTCCTCGCTCCCCACAACTTTCAAGGGCATCCCTTCTAAGACTCAGTTTTGAATCCACTCCATTCACTTCCCTATAATGCTACTCATATTCATCAATCAATTGAGTCAATCAAATAGCCAACACAACGATCCATCAAGAAATAAACAACTCTATTGCATCAAAATTTGAAAAACTTTCCATTTTTTAACCAAATAATGTAGTCTACCCTAAGAAAACATAAAATAATAAGACCAAACCGCATTCCCCTAAACCTAACCTTTGCTTGTCCTCAAGAAAATATAGCAAAGGACATAAACAAGCAAACTATCATCACAATGCAAGTAAGGGTGGTGGGGATAGGGTAAAAACATGGGGGACAAGTGGAAAAATGATAGATACAACCTTGAATTGTCTTCAAAGCACTCCATTCCAATGATAAATCATCATATTACTAAACCTACGATTCATAAATCATCAACTCACAAAGAAAATGAGGTTAGAAGCATTGCCTATACAATCTTGCATTGGCATGTGCAATAATAAGTAACGGTGTATCCTATGGGAAGAATAGATTGGGGATTCAACACTTTGGTATGGGTGAAAGAAAAAAGAAAGAAAATAAAAGAAAGGAAAATGAACAAGTGCAAAATTGCAAAAATTTAACCTAGGTTGCCTCCTAGTAGCGTTAACCACCACGTTTTCAGCCAATCGAACACCAACTCTTCTTCAACCTCCATAAATGGGATTCTTAAGCCTTATAACCTCCACATAAGCCATGCTAAGATTATATGCATGCTTCAGGTGCCACCTATTCACTGTCATCTCTCAGCCATCCTTCAAGTCTTTGATCTTGACTGCTCTAGAAGGATAGGCTCCCAATACTTTATACGGACCATTCCATCTTGACTTGAGCTTACCTGGAAAGAGCTTCAAATGTGAGTTAAATAACCAAACTTTATTGGCAGGTGAGAATGATTTCTTAAGAATGTGTCTATCATGAATCCTCTTCATCCTATCTTTATAAAGCTTGGCATTCTCATATGCCTCAAATCTAAGCTTCTCCAACTTCGCTAGGTCAAGCTTCTTTTTTCTCACCTACTTTTGCCAAATCAAAATTTAAGGCCTTGATGGCCCAATAAACTCTATGCTCAAGTTCTATTGGCAAGTGACAAGCTTTTACATAGACCAATCTATTTGGAAACATATCAATGGGAGTCTTATAGGTGGTATGGCAGCCCACAAAACATCTCTTGTACCAGGCCTAACTGTTTTATCTAAAATGTGCTTGATCTCCCTATTAGACACTTTTACTTGTCCACTAGTTTGCAGGTGGTAAGTGGTAGTTACCTGATGGGTGACTGAATATATCCTCAACAAGGCCTCTAAAGTCCTATGGCAAAAATGCAAACCCCTGTCACTAATTAAGACCCTAGAGACTCTAAATCTAGAGAAGATGTTCTCCTTAATGAATTTCACCACTACCCTATGGTTATTAGTGCATGTGGGAATAGCCTCAACCCATTTGGACACGTAGTCTATGGCCACTAAAATGTATTGGTACCTAAAGAAAGGTAGAAATGACCCATGAAATCTATACCCCAAACATCAAATAACTCACATAGAAGAATAAGGGATAAAGGAATCATGTTTCTCCTAGAGATGGACCCGGATTGTTGACTTTTAAGACATTTTTTACAATACTCTTGGGCATCCCTAAAAAGAGTGGGCTAAAAGAATCCACATTGTATGACCTTTGCAGCAGTCTTCTTTCCACTAAAATGACCTCCATACCCTTATCATGACATATACTCAACACACTCTTGAACTTGTCCTCAAACACATACCAGCGAATCACTTAATCTGCACACACTTCGAAAAGATAGGGATCCTCCCAAAAGAAATGTCTCACTTGTGTTAGGAACCTATCTCTCTCTCTCTCTCTTCTCCTAATGGAAGGGAAAATGCCCTATGGCTAGACAATTTTCAATGTGAGTAAACCATGATATGTGATGAGAGATGGAAAATAATTGCTCGTCGAGGAATGAGTCATGAAAAAGAGATGGATCACTAGATGATTCACTAACAAGATGGGAAAGGTGGTCCGCTACTAAATTCTCACTACTCTTTTTATCCTGGATCTTAATGTCAAATTCTTGAAGAAGAAGCAATCACCAAATCAAATGGGGCCTAGATTTCTTTCTTAGCTAACAAATATCTCAATGCCGCATGATTGGTGTAGACAATCACTTTAGACCTTAGGATATACAATCTAAACTTGTCAAGGGAGAAGACAACTGCTAAAAGCTCTTTTTCTGTGGTGGTATAGTTCTTTTGAGCCTCATTAGGAGTCTTACTAGCATAGCACACAACATGGGGAAATTTATCATGCCTTTGACCTAAAACAGCTCCTATTGCATAATCAGATGCATCACACATAACCTTAAAGGGGAGACTGTAGTCAGGTGGCAAGATGATCAGGGATATAGATAATAAGGATTTGAGCCTGTTGAAAGCTATAACACACTTATCATGAAATTCGAAGGAGATATCCTGTGCTAAGAGCCTAGATAAGGGACGCGCTATATAGGTAAAATCCTTAGTGAACCTTTGGTAGAATCCTACATGCCCGAGAAAAAATCTAACATCCTTAACACACTCAATGACAAGTAACTTCTTTATCATTTCTATCTTTCTAACTCAACACTAAGTTCTTATCCACACAATGGTCTAAAACTAAAGAGAGGTGACTTAAGCACTCATCAAAGCTATCACCAAAGATTGAGAAGTCATCCATGAAAATCTCTAAATGTCTCTCAATCATGTCACTAAAAATGAATATCATACACTGCTGAAAAGTTGCCGGGGCATTACATAGACTAGAGGGCATCCTCCTACAGGCAAAGTGCCATAGGGACAAGTAAAGATGGTCTTCTCTTGGTCCTCAAGAAACACTAGGATTTGATTATACCCGGAATAGCCATCTAGAAAGCAATAGTAGCTATCCTCAACTACTCTATCTAAAATCTAGTCCAGAAAAGGTAATGGGAAATAGTCCTTCTTAGTTTTGGAGTTAAGCTTTCTATAGTCAATATGAAATCTCCAACCTAAGGGTGTAGCATAGGGATAAGCTCTTCTCTCTCATTCTCTACAACCATGATCCTAGACTTCTTAAGGATGACTTGGACTGGACTAACCCACTCATTATTAGAGATCAGATAGATAAAGCCTGCATCTAAAAGCTTAATGATCTCTTTCTTAACTACATCACTTATATGTGGGTTTAGCCTCCTTTGCATCTCTTTTGAAGGAATGACTCCATCCTCAAGGTGAATACGATGCATGCAAATCGAAGGGTCAATTCCTCTCAAATCATCAATTTTCTATCCGATAGCCTTCTTATGTTTCCTAAGAACCTCTAAGAGATGGACTAGACTAACCCACTCATTATCAGAGATCGGATAGATAATGCCTGCATCTAAAAGCTTAATGATCTCTTTCTCAGCTACATCACTCATGTGTGGGTTTAGCCTCCTTTGCATCTCCCTAGAAAGAACGGCTCCATCCTCAAGGTGAATACAACGCATGAAAACCAAAGGTCAATTCCTCTCAAATCATTAATTTTCTATCCTATAACCTTCTTATGTTTCCTAAGAACCTCTAAGAGATGCTCCTCATGCTCTCTAGAAAGATTGAAAGCTATGATAACTGGAAGGTTTTCGCTAGGGCCTAAGAAAGCATACTTTAAATGCTCAAAAGGGGTTTGAGCTCTAAAGATAGGCTAGGCTTAATTAAGAGGGACTTAATCTGAACATTATCAATGGGGACATCACTAGAATCAAGAGTAAAAGGAATAACCTTAAATGACTTATCAATCATGGAATTCTCAACTAAGGAGGTGGAAGCTACACATTTTCGCTCTAAGGTCTCCAAATCAAAGCTAGACAATGTCTCTTCAAATTTTCTCAAATCTTCTCCATCAGTCATGGTCCTCTCTACAAAGTCCTCGACACAAGAATCAATAACATTCATCTCTAAAGCATTATTCTCCATTCCCTTCTCCTCCTACACTAGCCCTATCATCGCCTCGACAACCTTCATAGTGGACTTCTAATTCCTAAATTTTATCTTTAATAACCCCGACCTACAATAAGTAATCACATCTGCGATGGCAAGGAAGGGGTGACCTAATAGAATGGGGGTGGAATGCCTAGAGTCGTGAACCGAATCCATATCTAATACTATGAAGTCAACAGGGTACACAAACTCACCTACCTAGACCATTACATCCTTTACCACACCCGTAGGTCAATGCTCAAACCTATCAGCTAGCTAAAGAGTTATATGTGTAGAGGATAACTTACCTAGACCTAACTACTGATAGACGGAGTAGGGAATGAGATTCACACTGGACCTTAAATCTAGCAAGGCGTGATCAACCTGGGTCTCACAGATCCTACAAGGAATGGTGAAAGCTCCAGGGTCACTCATCTTGGCCGAAAGGCCAAGTACAAAAACTACTTACTTTCTCCGCGAGCCTCACCTTTTTAGGAATGTTTGATGATCTATGCTTCTTTATACAAAGGTCCTTAAAGAACTTAGAATAGAAGGGAATGGAAAGAATCGCATCTATCAAAGGAAGATTAACCTTAAGGTCCTTAAGATGCTCTAAGATCTTCAAAAACCTAGAGTCCTCTTTAAGCGTGGGCCTCTCTAAAGCAGATAGAAGGAAACTCTAGGTGCAACACCTTTAGACATATGGGAATCGCCAATAGGCTTCTTTCCCTCCTGATGTGGGCAGGAAGCACTACTCTTCCCATGGTCTTGCATGGGCTTAACTCTCTTAACAGGGCCCTTTCTAGAATCCCCTTTAATAGGGCTACAATGAGGCTCTCTAGACGAAAAAAGACTACAAGGTGTAGGCACTGTATAGTCAACTACTACTTTGTTATCCACTATCCTACCACTTCAAAGAATGGTAATGGCCTTAGCTTGGGCCTAAGGGGGATAATTGGTATCAGTGGAGAAACAGTACTGGACTTTAGGGTTCACCTTTGGCTGAGAAGGTAGCTTTCTAGGGTCTCTAGTGCTCAACTGATTGGTCAACTACCCTAACTGCACCTTGATATGTGTGCATTTGGAGTGTAAGTTGTATGATTTAGAATGTGCTCAAGTGCGTGTTTTGGTGTTAATTTTGTCTATTTCAAGCTTTTGAGTGCTTAATGAGTCTCATCACCTATTTATGTTTGGTGTATTATTTCTAATCATTTTAAGTTTTTTTATTTTTTATTTTTTATTATTTTTATTTTATTTTCATTTTTTTTAAAAATAGTAATTTGATTAGAATTAGGATATTAGGAAATTAGTTCTAGGACGTATTTATTAGAATTAGGGTTATTAGATTAATTTTAGGATAATAATTTAATTAGGCCCTAGGGTTTAGGACAAGAATAGGGTAGGATTTAATTTGATAATTCTTTCATTAATTAAATGTTAGGACATAATTAAATATATGTATGTATTTATTATTATTATTATTATTATTATTATTATTATTATTATATACTATATTATAAATTATAAATATAGCCTATATCTACCCGTAAGTCCTACAACACTTAACAACTAAAATAGTTATAATATATATTGTAATTACATATATATATGTGTGTGTGTGTGTGTGTGTGTGTGTGTGTATCATAAACATATAACCACTCGCACACACACAACAAATCACTTTCACGTGGACCCCCTATCCCTTTGTCTTATGTCACAAGCACCACACACTTTCTATATAAGCAGCATTAACAAACCTAAAAGTGAAGAAAAGCAGAGCAACCAAGAACGAGTTTAAGAAGAGAAGAGCAACGTCACACCAGCCCATATTTTTCCTATTTTCATCCCTTTTTTCAGCACCAAACACTCACATAATCTCATCTACATTCTCACACACTCACATACACAAAAGGGGAATTTTTAGGGGCTGTTTAGGAGTATTTTTGAGCAAATTACAACAACCTTCTTTGCAGGAAAAAGTGCAGAAATTAGCCTTGAAAGCTGCAGAAATAAGAGATTTTTCTTGTTCTTTTCTTTGAGTTTACTTTCTACTAATTAGAGCTATATAAATACACTACTTATGTGCTTATTTTTGCAGGTTTTGGGGCTAAAAAGGGAGCTAAGTTGGTGTAGAATTCTGCAGAAAAGTAGGTGTCAAGTTGGGATTCGTTGTTGAAATTTGCGTCACGGAGTTGAATTTGAGCGAAATTGAAATGGGAAGAGGTTCTAAGATGGAGATTTAATTTCTTGGACATGGAATTGATTTTTACAAGATTAAGTTTTAGTTTTGCGCTCCCTTTTAGCATGTTGAGCTAATTGTTTTAAGCTAGGGTTGGATTATGGATTATGTCATGGCTTAGTGTTGGATTTTGACTTTTTATGGAATTTGTGAGGCATGTTGATTACATAAATCGTGGAGAATTGTTGATGAATTTAATATAACATGTCCATGTGTTTGTTGAAAGTTTCAAGAGAGTTTATGCATGCTTGTTTTGTAATTGTTTATGATTACTGGTCTTGTGCTTAGCATGAAACATTGTTAATGTGTGAGCCATGATCTATTGCTTGGTAGATTTTCTAATTGTGCTTGAATAGGCTTAAGATTAATTGGTTCCATCCTTAGTTTGAAACACAATTAATGGGTATGCCTTAATCAACTTGGATTTGTTAATCACTTAGGTTGTTGGCGTAGTTGCAAAGCCTTAATTAGTAGGACAAACCTATGCTCTAAAAAGGGCCCGCTTAGGGTTAGGAGTGCACCTTTAATTAAGAGTAATAAGGCTAGCTAATAAACTAAGACATTAGAGCACAATTGATTTTCCATAGTCCATAGTTAGTCAATTCAATCACTAGCCGAAGATAGGAAGTAATTCGATCCTAGGATGTTTCCCACCACCGAGTTCCCCCAGTCAGTTGCTTCCTTCTCATTTTTTTCCATTTACTTTTAGTTTAATCTGTGTACTTTAGTTTCAATAGGGCAGTTTAGAGTTCCCTTCAATTCAAAACTCAAAAAAAAATCTCAAAAATAATTTTGTTTCCACACATAGTTAATCTAGGACACATAGGACTTGGAACCATAGTTAGAGGCCTTCCTAAGGAGACAATACCCGTACTTGTGCATACATTACACTGCTTCTGATCTGTGCGCTTGTGGCTTTTTAAAATAACATCATGCCTCAATCCTAGCCATGTGCTGCCTATTTTCTGCTAATTCCTGCTACTAGTTTTGAATGAACTACTTTATCTTCATAATGTCATTGCTAGGAGGCTAGCTACTGGAAGGAGTAGGTAAAGCCTAAGGTTGAGGAGCACTAGTGAGACAGGGCTAATTAAGATGGTAGAATCTTAAGGGGCATTGAGAATGAGGTCGCTACTGTGGTGGAACTTGGCCATATGAGCTAGACTTGTGCTGACCTTGTATGTAAGAAAATTTTAGGTTGTCCCTCCAACCTGAATTGTATATGTTCGAGTAAGGATTATACTCATAAGAACAACCTTGAGTAGCATACACTTACTCCTTCATAAATTCAGGAAACTGGAGTGCTAAAGGGCAAGCTATGGTCTTATGAGATGACTCGAAACATAAAGCACAGACTTCAACTACCAAAGTGACGGAGGACAAACCAATGGAATTAGTCCTATGACTGTGAGAGAAAAGAGACAAAGAAATGAATTGATCTAACTTATTTGTTAAGGCCTTTACCTTAGTGGGTAAGTCTAAAGAAACTCCCATCTCACTAACACATATCTTAGTACCTTCCCGACTAGACCTACCCATGGCAAAGTTTTGAAAAGAATTTTCAGCCATTAACTCCTTTTTCTCCCATGCCTTAGTCAGTCTCAGTGTATAAAAGTCATCTCTAGAGGCGGCATTAACCATTATCCTATTTTGTTCATTTAAACCTCGAAAGAAGTACTAGAGCAGGTCATGATTACCATACACATGGAGTAGACACCGTCTAAGAAGGTCTTTGAACCTCTCCAAATTCTCATGAAAAGATTTTAGATCATACTGGGAGAAAGTCATAATGGCGGTCCTAAGGTCGGCCATCTTGACAATGGGATAGAAATTCTGAAAGAACTTAGATTGAAGCTTGGCCCATGAAGTGATGTAACCATTAGGGAAAGAATGAAACCAAGGATTAGCCTTGTCCTTAAGATAGAAAGGAAACAATCTTAGACGTATGACCTCTTGGGAGACATTAGGGACATGAAGGATGGAACTCATCTCAACAAAGTTGGTAATATGCTCTAAAGGACTCTCATTGCTTTTCCCATAGATGGAAGAAAGCATGGCCAACATATTAGGCTTAAAAGTTCATCTCCCCCAAACCCATAATTTGAATAGCCAAATTAGGCTTAAGGGCTTCGAGGAGGAAGAATTGCCTAAAAGTGGGCTCCTCACCTATGTGTGGGTCTGGTCTAAGAGGCTTTTGTCCAAAATAATCTTGGGCTTGATGCCTACGGTGATAATGAGGTGGAATAGGATTCACTGAAGGAATAAGAGGATTAGGAGAATGATTGGGATCAGCCATCTCTTTAAAAAGATCTCCTAAATTCCTAAAATGCCTTGCAATCCTATCAGGTTCGAGATTAAGGAGAACTAAGGGATTTTCAAGGGATTTCCTATCAAGCATTCATAAACTATCCTAACTTTGGCCACTTCAACCCCCGAAAACTTCAATAATTCTAAGACTACAGCAAATAAACCACAATCCTAGAAGGTCTATTAAAAAAAAAAAAAGAACAACTAATAAAGCTAAACAAGCAAGCAAGCAAGCAAGCTAAGTGTGGAGAATAAACTCAATAGCTCAAAAGAAACCAAAAACAAAGATAGATAAACAAGTACCAAAGTAAGATAATATAAATAAGAAGCAAGATAATCAAAAACTAAACAAACTATAAAGAAAAAGCAAGGAAAATAAAGCAACTACCAAAACACACAAGCAAAGAATGCAAACCACCATGCCGCCCCAATAATAGCGCCACGAAATTGATATGCTATTTACGCACAAGCCTAAATAGCCTGCAAACGCATGGGTTGCGTGTAGCATAGTGTGTGTGAGTATGTGGTCAAATCCACAAGGAGGCCTAACATGTGTGGTATCCTAAGCTAAGTACATCCTAAAGAGTTACATATTGGGGTCCTAACTACAATATTTTTAGGTTTTTGAATTGAGGGGAGCTCAAAAAGTAAATCTAAGCTAAGAACAAGAAAATAAAAGGGCGTATGTGTGTGACAGCGGAATCAAGTGGTTTGAGGGAGCCAAACACGTGGAAATGGGGACTAAGGTGGTTAGTTCTTATAGATGGGTGATTACTACTTCTTGTTAAGGTTGCTTGATGGATTAAACTTGGTTTCTCTCATCTAGACTCCTAATTAATCTCCTAATTACACCCTAAGCCTCAGTGCAAGTCTGTCCCTAGGTGTCGACTAACCTAGAGCTATGGGGTGGTCTTTATGACTTAGGGCTATAGGGCTAGCTAGTTAGGATTTTAGGTGACTTAGATTGATCCAACCCTAGTGTCTAACCGTTGGTTGGATTTAAAGCCAAGACCTAGTCCATCTAAGGTCAACAAACTTACCCTGAAACCTATTAGTTGGATTTAAAGCTAAAGGAGACTCGACCTAGGCTAGTCATTAGTTATGCACCACCAATCACCATTACAATATTCCGAAGTATTCTACTACTAAACACATAAACATACTTAGATTACACCAAGTTAAGCAATAACACCCAACATGCAAGCAATGGAAGCTATTTATGCTATCAAGTATGCTAACACACACATATACATAAATATAGTCATACTCACTTCGTATAATCACCACACAAACACATAAACATGCTAGCATAATGATTTAGAGATGCTTAATAGCATAATAAACTTCAATATATATATATATATATATATATATATATAACTTTATCAAGGCATTTCAACAAACATATAGACATGTATGTAAAATGGCCTTTGAAACCCTAAGCACAAAGCATATATATATAAATCCATCAAGTACCCATTATAAAAGAGTAGTAATCAATCCATAAATACAAGAATAATCACCCTACATAGCTTTAATCAAACATAATTAGACTTAGGATAAAAGAGAAATACCCTTCTATGCATAGCCAAGTTTTACAATTCATGAGCTATGCCCAAATCCTAGTGTTTAATCCTCTTGGATCCTTGATTCCATGTGTCAAATGTGTTTAGAAGTGAGTGTGTGAGGTGATTTCAGGAGGATTTAGGGTTGAAGGAAGTGGGTGTGTGAATTGGTTGGTGTTTCACCCCAAAAATTACTGAAATATGGAATAAATAGTGCTGCCAATGCACAGGGTCAGGGGACCAGCAGGTCGACCAGCTTTGGGGCTTAGTCAAACAGCCTAAATTGGCCAAGATTCTGATCTGGCTAGTTGACCTAGCTAGTCGACCGGCCTTGACAAGAGGTTGACCGGTCTTTACATAAAATGTTCATATCTTGCTCGGTTTGGCTCCGATTCGTGCACCATTTTTTCTATGGCTTCTACCTCTTTCGTGGATCTCCCAAGCCATCTTTTGCACCCTAAAATATGTCCAAAAATTTTCCACGTCCTTTTTTGGTTACAAGTTCTGAATTTAAGTCTTGTTGTTCTCGGTTTCGCCTCGGTCGCTCCTTCCTTCGCCCTGCCTTTTCCAAGCCTTGTTTAAGCCCCAAACACCTTTGTCTTTAATCCACATCTCAAATACCATCAATCAAAGTCTAATCATCTCTTCAAATCTCACCTAAAATGAGCAATAAACGCGCATTAGTGTAGCATTTAAGTCCTAAGTTCAACAATGAACATGTAAACGCTAATATGCACAAGTAAGGCTAAAATGCAATACTAATAAACCAAATGAAGTACAAAACACCTCAAAACAAGTATATACATGCAATGCACAAGCACACACAAAACCAACACATTAACACCCTAAAACATCTGTTGTTGGGCCTGTATCATCTCAGCAAGTAAATCAGACCTATGATCAACTAAAGGCTAAACTGGTGGAATGATTACTATGAAGAACTATGATACCTAGGCTCATAAACTACATGATGAAACCCTGGAGGACTAGGATATGATGGATTAGGATGATTCTGGAGTGAATAAGAAAAATCTGTGTCGTTGTGGTATTGCACAAACTTAGACATATCACGCCACCCAAGTCTTGGTGGGTAAGGAGTAGATAAACAACCTTGGATGGTGAAAACGTACTCTTGCATAAACTTGAGGAACTAAAGGCAAGAGGGCATGTTATAGTGATATGACTAGACTTGGAACACAAGGCACACATCTCTACAAGACTCGGAGGATGAAGAAAAGATGCACTAGGAGTAGACCTATGAGTTGATGAAGCACCTAATGACACAAATTGGTCAAACTTCCTAGTTAGAGCATCTACCTTAGCAGTTAAATCATAAGACAACTCAAACCCAAACACACTACTAAGAATAGCATTTTTAGTTCCTTTCCTAATTCTCTCTAAAGTGGCATTCTAGAACGAGTCCTTAGCTATATCATTTAGTTTTGACCATCCCTCCTCGGGTGTCAAATCGTAGAACCCCGACCACTCAAAGCATTAACCATTAACTTATGGTGTGAAGTCAAGCCTAAATAGAAAAACTATAGTAAGTCATGCAAATCATACCCATGATATAGGCATTGGAAACAAAGCTAATTGAATCTCTCCCAAGTCTCGTGAAAGAGTTCTACCTCTCATTGAAAAAATGTCATGATCTCGGCCCTAAGAGTGGTCATCCTAGCTATAGGGAAAAATCTCTGAAGGAACCTAACCTGAAGCTCATCCAGCTAGTTATAGACTTGTGAGGTAAAGACTTGATCTATTTCTTAGCTTTATCTTTCAAAAAGAATAGGAACAATCTAAACCTAACGTTCTCAGAAGAGACATCCTTAAAATGAATGATAAGATTATATCTCAAGAAAAGCATCTACATCCACGTAGGAACTTTCATTATTACGCCCATAGAATGATGGAAACATTCATAGGGTGTTGGGCCTAATCTTGAATGTTGTATCTTATAAGGTTAATAGTTGAATAGGCATACAGGGTTGAGAAGTATCGAGCACAAGGTATTGCCTTAAGGTTTTGGCTTTAGATTAAGGAATGGGATTAGGATTAGCCATCTATTCCAAAATGCAAAATAACCTAATTCTCCTTCTATACTTCAACCTCCAAACTTTAATTCAACAAGCAACTACCTATCGCAAATACCTAAATCCTAAGAAAAGCACAAATAGAAAAAGTAAACTAAACTAGCAATATCAAAATAAGTAAAAGCACCAAATAATGAACATAGATATGTACATGAGAAATAAACAACAAAAGTATACATAACACATAATTAATGAGAAACACACAAAAACAAAGAAACCAACAAACATGTCTCTAAGCAACGGCGCCAAAAGTTTGATGTGCTTTTTTCCCAAGTTAAAATAGCCTCAAGTGCATGGGAGCTTATAGTCTAAGGCTTGATTACGGGGATCATCTTCCTCAATGAGGCTAATTAAATGTAGTTCCTATGTCCATATGTGTCCTACAATATGCTACGTAAGATTTTACCCACTATTTTTGGTCTTTAGGATTGATTGGAGTTCTAATGAACTAAACTGAAGGAAAAATAAAACTAACTAATGGGTGATGGAATGATAAACAAGCTACGGAAAGGAAAAAACAACTAGATTTAGGGAAACTTAAGGGTGATTGTTGATTTTGAACGGGTTTAGATTTCCATCCTTGTTTTGGCTATTTGATGGTCCAAAAACTCTATTTACAGGCTTAGTTTGCTAGCTTTATTATCTCTATCAAATGGGGCAACCCTATCCCTAACCAGGCCCAATTAGAAGTATAGGTTCGTCCTACATAGCTAGAGTTTTTGGGTCTAGTTACTAAGTCCTTAAGGTTTGATTAATTCGTTAATCAAAAGACTAACCTATTAGCTTTGTTTCAAACTAGAGATTAGGTCTCCTAGGTCAAACAAGTGATAGTAGGTACTCTTTTAGCCATGTTTCATGCTAAATGTGATCACTTACTATATTAAGCCATTAGCATAGATTAAGGCTAAGGTGAGGCCACTATTATTAGCATCTAAGCACAAATCAGCACATGCAAACTTATAGAGGCATTTCATCAAACACATTGACATGTTTAATTCCAAGCCAATGAAATATAAGAACATAGCATGTTATTTAACCATCAAAAGCTCAAAACAAGTATTAGAATCATTAACCCATTACAAATGTCGCAATCAACCCTAATTTAAAGCTGATTTGACATAGTATAAACAATAACAAAGAGTAGTATAGAAAGCTCCCTCATATCCTTGCTTATTTGATAGAGAATCCTTGAAGTTGCCTTCCAAATCCAAGTGTAATCCAAAAAATGTCTAAAGAAGTCCTGGACTTAAGAGAAGCCTGAACAGACTTGGAAGGATGTCCCAATCTGTTACACCAAAGTTTAGCAAACACATTATTAGCAAAAAAATCCATAGGACTGCAAGGCGACATATCTCAGAAGCTATATAAACCAAAACCAAAATGGTTGTAACGTAGTGGCATCTTGGTGTAGAGGTCCTTGACAACATAATGAGATGGAAAAAATTCCTATGAGACAGAATTATCAGTAGTAAATTTTGAAATAGAAAGAAAATCTTTTGTTATTTTAGGCAATGCAAAACATTTAAGAGTTTCAATTTCCAAGCAAAAAGGTAGAACTGAATTAACAGTATTACTAATAAAGAGAAAATTTCCATCTCCAACTATGACATCATCAGAGCCATTGTAAGGCTGCACATTTTGGATTAAATTTGGGTCACTAGTCATATATGAAATCGCTCTAAAGTCTGGTACCCATGCAGTAGCCGAACTACTAGAGGAAGAAAACTTAGAGCCATGTGAAAACCAACAAATTATGGCAGATTAGAGTTATTGGTAGCAGTTTATTGGACCCCATCTGGTTTAGAGAGTATGGAAAATGGAATTTCTGTGCAGAATGTCCAAATTTCTTACATATTTGACTTTTAAACAGAGGTTGGCTCCCTTGATTTGAAACAGATGCATTTTTTCAGTCTCGTAAATTTTGATGAATGAAGGAACTAAATTGCTTGGTGTTTTTGAGGACAAGTGATTTGGACGTAGCAGAGACAAGGCTTGAGAATTAAAACTTGAATTTTAAAGTTGTGATATCAAGGCAGCAACAGAGTTTCACTAAAGCCTAGAGGATTCTTCAACACTCAAAAGCCTTTAATTTGGTCATGCATAAGTACTTGGTTCTAAATTGAGAGAAGGAAGGGAATATATGTAGTTTTCCTATAGTGTGATAAAAGGATGGTAAGAGGAAAGGAGGCCATTAAGAGTGATAAAAACTAGTTCATAGTCTAAATTAGGGTCACTAATCGCAAAAAGAGTGGAAAAAATTAATCACACTTGCTAAAGATATTCAACAATTGTGAGGTTGTTTTTACAATAGAGTGCAACTATATACGAAGAAGAGACCAAGACATATTAGATTTGTGACAAAAGGATTCTTCTAAAGAAACCCAAAGATCCTGTGTGGTTTCAAGGCCCAAGCATTGATGCACAAGTATTTCAGAAAGAGTGGCAATTAGACATGCAAGCACAAAGTTATTTGTTTGGTACCAGTCATTAGAAGACAACAAAGTAGAAGAGTCAATAAGTGTGGAAAAAGATGAAATAGAAGATGAGGTGTCAGACTTTTTTTGGTTCAGCTGGGAAAGACGATGCCTTGTCCATAGAAGACAACTCTTATGCATCAAAATTTAGGGATTGTTTGATGTAGAGTTGAAATAGTGATAGAAGGGGGAGAAAGAGAGCCATCAACATACTATATAAGAATATTAAATCAAAGAAAGATGAGAAATTGTGTTTTCCAAACTAAATAATTTGTATTGTCCAATCGTACGGTGAAAAAAGTTTTGACATTGGAGGCAACAAGAAAAGGAAAAAATAGAAGAATAAGAGGAAGCCATAGGAAGAGAAGAAGAACATATGCATCAAGCATAGCAATGTGAATTTTTATCGTCTATTACCATCAAAGGTTTAGAGAAAGTATTTATGTAGTTAATATTTATAGAACATATGATATTTTCCTAAAAGAGATAATAGAACCGAGTATTGATTAGAGTCACCAAAGTGATCGGGAACATCCCAACCATAAAGCCCTAGGGTCGCGTTAGATGATTGCCCAACAGTCTTAACAAGCAAGACACGTGTCCTCAGCCATAAACTATAAATAGGAGCTCCTTATACCCAATAAGCTAACTTCACTATTCCTAAGACATTCCATATATAAAATTTCCCAAAGAAGGAAATCTGACTTAGGCATTGGAGGTTCTTTGGTCGATACCATAACAGTGCCTAGTTTCATTGTTTTGCAAGTTAATGCTCACCAAAGAAGATCACCAGAGTATTATCTGATTCTTTGTAGGATCAGATTGGCCCCGTCTGTGGGAATATTTAATTGATAATCCCATTGAGTTCACATGGCAATCACCCAAAGTCAAGCAGCCACCAAATCTCATGCCGAGATGGCTGGAGAAGAAGATGAGGAAAGCGAGCAATAGCAATCACACCACCAACCACCATAATCTAGGAATTAATCAGAACCATCTCATGAATCTTTTTCATTTGCTCCATAAACCTCAAGGCCTACACAACTTGCAAACATGCAACCACTAACTTGGTCACTACCTTAAATAATGGTAATAGCTAAAATGTTCGTCAACATCCAAAACTATATGAGCCAAATCTTCCCAGTGCGAGCCTAGCCATTGACTTACCCGTACACCTTTCCTTTTCAAAACCAACCATCTTATATGAGAACCAAAATCCCCATAAACACACAACATCCTGTCCATTATCAACCTACCGATTACCAAGACAAATCACATTGTCAAGGAGACATTGCCACTAAGGCCCCAGTAATGGCTATGGCCAACACCCAAATTGTCCCTACACCAGTACCCTTATAGGTTATCAATGTCGAGGAGTTTGCTAACAATCCCTTGTTTGAGGACATCATTAAAGAGCCGGTGCCAAAGGACTTCGTTATCCCCAAGCTACCTTATTATAGTGGATTGGGAAATCTGGCTGATCATATCTCTGTGATCAATCACAAGATGTCATTCCATAATACCACCAATGCTACTCATTGTAAAGCATTCCCTATGACATTATTGGGCACGAATGAAATACGATATGATGAGCTACCCATACACTCGATACATTTTTTCAAGCAATTAGTAGCAACCTTTATGAATAGATTTGGTAGTGGGAAGATAGCCTTGAGGTCATTTGCATTAGACAAAGAAGTGACAGAACTCTTTGGGCATTTGCCAAGAGGTTCAACGAAGCAACTCTCTAAGTGCCCGACTTTGTAGACTCAATAGTAATGGAGGCCTTCATACATAGGGTGTGAAATAATAAGTTATCTAGTATTTTGATGAGGAAGAAACCTACCTTGCTAATTGACATAATGGCAAGGGTCGAGTAGTACATTTTGGCAGAGAATATGATTTTGTTGAAAACAAAGCGGAAAAAGGAGTAAGAAGCAAAAAAGGTGAAGGGAAAGCAAAAGCAAAAATAGCCCAATACATATCAGGAACGATCAGATCCAAAGTGGAAAGAAAGAGAATCTTGAGATATCTAGGAGGCGCTTTGATACTACGTGTCGTTGAATGTCTCTAGAACTGATGTGTTAGCCAAGTTGAAACGTGAGCAGGATGTCAAATGGCCAGAGAAAATAAAAGTCAATCGCAATAAAAAAAAGGGACAAGAACAAGTTTTACCACTTCCATAGAAATCGTGAGCACCACCAACAAATGTTAAAACATGAAAGACGAAATTGAATATCTGATAAGGAAAATGAGATTGGTTTAACTTGTCAAGCAACGGGAGAAGGCCACCAAAAAATGCCCTTGCAGCCCAAGAAAAGAAGAGAAAATCCTCGAGACAGTCGACATGATTTCAAGAGAGCTAGCCACAGTAGGAAAATCTGCTACAAACAAGAAGCTGTATGTTTGGTCACTATAGGCAGCCCCAACAAACAAAATGAGGTGAGTAGAAGATGTCACTTTTAGCAGCAAGGCTATGAACAATGATGATCAAATTTTGATAACTGTTATCTTGGCTAGCTATAAAGTTCTCAGGATACTAGTGGACACAGGCAGTACAGTCGATGTGTTGTACTTTGAAGCATTCGAACAATTGAAGTTGGACAGGACCATGCTCACCCATTTAAAACATGAGATTGTTAGATTTTCAAGTAATAGAGTATGGGCAGAAGGAATGATAAACCATCCTCTCAACATTAGAGACAGCAATAGGTATGTTGATCTTTTTGTAGATTTTATGGTAGTAAACTACCCGACCATGATCAACAGTATTATCAGAAGAGTAACCCTCAATAAGCCGGGGGTGATAGTGTCAACCTATAACCAGAAAATGAAATTTGCGACAAGATATGAAGTGATGACCATGAAGGGAAATCAACATGATGTTAAAGCGTGTTACATGATAGCATTGAAGCCAAAGAATGACTAAAAGAAAGTCAAGAACAAGATGGTAGAATTCAGTAAAAGCGATCCCAGATGAAAGAGCCTAGCCGAGTAGCTCGTGATGATCGAGTTGGGGTGTTGCAATCAAGAAACATCTGTTGGTGTTGAATTGATGAAAGATCTTCAACAAGGTATTTTTGAATTTTGAACTATAAATTCAGATCTATTTGCTTGGGATCCTGCTGACATGAGAGGGATCAATCCAATAACCACTAAACATCACTTGAATATCAACTCGAGCTACAAATTGGTCAAGCAGAAACACTGATCGTTCAACATCAAAAAGAATCAAACTATTCAGGAAGAAGTGGAAAAACTACTAAAGGCAGGCCACATCAAAGAAGTAAATACCCAACATAGGTGTCCAATATAGTATTAGTCAAAAAAGCTAACAGGAAGTGGGAGGCCTATGTAGACTTCACTAACTTGAACAAAGGATGCCCAAAGGACAGCTTACCATTACCCATAATTGACCAACTAGTGGGTTCAACAATGAGATTTGAAATGCTTTCATTCATGGATGTTAATATGGTCTCGGGTCATACCCATGACCCAATAAGAGAAAATGGAGTGCAGAGGCAACCCGAGCTAAGGTTGTGCCTGGGTTCTTATCGGGTACTACTAATAAAGCAGTACTGACCGACCATTCATGTAATCGCTCGATTAGGCTAAATCGCCCGATAATCAATTTGTACAAATAGAACATAAGTAACACATGTCCAACCACCCCTAAACTATAAATAGGAGCTAGTCATACCACATGAAGTAACTAAATCATTTCTACTCTCTTTATTCCTAGAGTTTACCCATAAATGAAATACTCTGACTTAGGCATCGGAGGTTCTTTGGTCGGTAGCATACCAGTGCCTAAATTTCCCCGTTTTTCGGTAGCTTTAACCAGAAATTCTATTAAAAAGTATTATCTAGTTCTTCACAGGATCATATTAGAGCCGTCGGTGGGAATATCGACTTAATATCCTTATTGAGTTCATATGGCTATTACTGAAGCCTAGTTGCCTATGAGTCTTATGCTGAAGAAGAAGAAGAAGAAGGAAGCAGCGGGCAACAATAAGCTCAACAGCCATAATCTAGGCCACGGTCACAAGCTCCTAAAAATCGTCCTCAATAACAAAATCCACAACCGAACCAAACCAATAGGCCTAGCAATCTTAATACGTCCTCTACTATCCCAACACAGTTGGTGAACTTGGTTATGCCATCTTGCTCACTAGCTCAGATGGCAGCTGATGTGTGTCATTTGTGCGTGTTTGCATCTAGTTTTTGCATGCACATTTAAGGGTGTTTAGATTATAATTGAGTGTATTTAGTATTAAATTTATGCATATTTGTTAATATTTGTGCATAATGTATTTAGGTGTATAAATACAATACAATACTAAGTGTTATATTCCATGTTTTAGGAGTGTTTTGGAAGGGTTCAAGCTTATGCGAGGAAGAAATGAGCTAATGGATGAAGATCGGAATAAAGGAATAAAGAAGAGATCATTCTGATCCAGCCGGTCAACTTAGAAGAAGAGAGACGGTCGACCGGCCGCTCCAGAGAATAAAGAATTTAAGCCGGCCGAGTTCCTCAAGGAGCCGGTCGACTGGCTAGGTCGACCAGCCATTCCAGAAAGCATCATGATTTAAGCCGGTCGAGTAAGAAAGAGGAGCCGGTCAACCGGCTGTGCGCTGAAGCTGTTTATAAATTGCTCGTTTCAGCTTATTTCCATAGGAGGAACTGTTATTTCTTAAGTCCTAATAAACCTTAACCCTTTACCTACTTCACAAAACACCCTAAACCACCATCTAAACCCCACACCAAGCTAGGATTGAGGCATTAAACAAAGATTTGAAGGATTTGTACGGATTTGGAAGCAAGAATTTAGGGAAGTTCTTCTTGTTCTTTCTCTATTTCTTGTAAATATGTTGCTAGATTAGGGTTGATTGTTGTTGTATACTAGATTAGGGCTTTAAATAATGGATTTGTGTAAATCTTTGGCTCTTAATACATGTTTGTTTACATAAATATATGGCATGATTCAATATATCTATGTTTTAGAAATCAAACATGTCTATGTGTTTGTTAAAATGCCTAAGTGAATATGCATGTGTTATTTGTGCTTCAAATGCTCTTATCTACTTATATGGGTGATGTGATTGTCCTTAATCTCATGGCTTTGCTTAGTAGAGTAGGCTTTAGCTTTAAATCTAGCTAATAGGTTACATGCTATGCTTCTTCGAGTTTAGGTGCTAGTCCTTGGCTTTAAATCCAGCCAAGCGGATAAGTTATCCTAGACTAAAGTATCCCTCACCCGCGTTAGTGTTGGTTAATCGAGCCTTAATGTCACGTGGTGTTTATGTGCTAGTCCTTGGCTTTAAATCCAGCCAAGAGGATAAGTTCTAAGCACGGATTGCGTAGGCTAGGAAGGATTGGCCCTTAGCTTTAAATCCGGCTAACAGGTTGAACCACTAGTATTAGTTAAGAGAGCCCCCGATCAACACAACGGCAATAGAAGTCCCGAGCCTTAGATAGACCTCATCTGTTATCATAGCCCAAGTCTTGTTGCAATGCAATCGACCTAGGTTCCCTTCTTCTTTATTAGTGTTTTCTTCCTTAGTTGTTATTTTCCTTTTTATGAGCTCCCTTCCATCCTAAAGTAAGCACACACACACGTACGTAGCTAGTTTAAGGTACCCAAGCACATAGAGACTAAACTAAGGTAGCCTCCCTGTGGATTCGACCCTGCACTTGCACACACTGTACTACACACGTCCTGTGCACTTGCGGGCTATTTAGGCTTGTGCTCAAATAGCATATCAAGTTTTTGGAGCCGTTGCCGGGGAGGCACGGTATTGGTTCTTTGTGTGCTTTTGTGTTTGCGATTGGTTGCTTGCATGCGCACTATCTTTACTTGCTTTTCATTTTTCGAAAACTAAAAAAAAATTTTAAAAAATTAAAAAAAATTGATTGTGAAGAGGTTTTACTTGTGATTCATTGAATATGACCGATCCTAATGCTTCTTAGTGGTCACTTGTATCCTCTTCCCCACCACCCGAACGTGTCCCTTATGCATGTCGCTTGTGTGGAAGTTTCATGCATCCTACTGTTTTCTATCCTCACGAGAATTCCCCATCTAGGGCTAGTGCTACTAATGACCCCTATAGTCATGCAACATTTCATGCATCTTCATTTAGTAATCATGACTATAGGGATGCATATTCTTGTTATTGCAATCATTGTGGAAGCCGTGCTTATTTTCCTAGTGCTTGTCCCACCTTCCACCCTCATTCCCGATTGCATGCAATGCCCTCTGCCCCTAGCAATCATACGCCTATGCATGCATCTACATCTAGTTATCATGATTCTAGGGAGCAACATCATGCATTTTCACAATGGGGTCAAGATGACTCTTTATTCCATTCACTTTCTAGTTTCAATTGTCCACCTCCAACACCTTCTTTTTCCACCCATTCCTCTCTCAAGTTTTTTGATGGTTATGTGCAAAATGATTTTCAACATGACTACCCTTTTCACTCAGTTGAGCCCTTTTCTTTTAGGTTTTCTTCTCAAGAGGAAACACTTGACTATCTCTTATCCCTCATCCAATCTAACCAAGAACAACTTGAGAGTTTGAAGCGAGACACCAAATCTTTTGATGTGTCCTTGGAGAGAGTGGTTGAGAGTGTGCAACTCATGAGTGAGAATGTTGAGATACCTTTAGAACGGGTTGAAGAGATAGGAGAGAGACCTAGAGATGAGAGAAATAGTGGTGAAAAAGATGATGTTTTGGAGAGAAGATTAGAAAAAAGGGGCTAATGGAGAGATCACATCTTGTAGTGAGGATAAGAATGAGCTTAATGATAATTTGGTTCTTGATGACTCTTATGAATGCATTTTAGAGGAAATAGTACCCTATCCTCTTGCGCTTTCGTTGCCACCCAATGAGTCATGTGAACCTAACCTTCCCTCTCTTCCTACATTACCCACACACATAGAGGTTGAGTCTTATGTCGATAGTACTCAATTGCATTCTGAGTCGGCATTTAGGGAGTTTAGCCTGCATTCTCCCCTTAAGCATTCATGCATACATGATGAGGAATTTGTTGAGTCCCCTTTGTCTCCTCCATTTGTGCCTACCCCTGGTGAAGAGCATGATGGTGAGATGACACCCACTAGTGATGAATGTATTGTTGAATTTAAAGAGACTTTAGCTAGTGAAGGTTTAATGTCATCCATTAGGAAAAACAAGACATCAATTTCGGAGGTTTTAGATGATAAGTATATTGGAGTTAAGAATCACAATGTTGAAGAGAATAACAACTCTAAGAAGACACATAAAAAAGAAATTGGTGTGCTTAGAAGAATGATCTATGGGTCTTTTTGGATGTTTGATGAATCATTGATGGAAATAGAGCCCATTAAGATCGAATCCACCCTTCGTGAGGAGTTAGAACGACCTAGGCTTGATTATGTTATATCTTGTGGAGAAGAAAAGTGTAGTACATCCACTTCCTATATCGTTGCTCCTTCTTCTCCAAATGTCGTTCCAACCCCCCTTTCCCATTCCATTGAGTCTCCCTTTTTGGAGCTCACATTTGTGCCTTCATGCATAGAACATTTTCATCTAGGGTTAGAAAGCACGTTTCCCATGTTGCATGCATTAGACCTATCTTTGACCTATGGGGAAAGCATGTTCCTAGCCCTTGATTATGAGAAGAAGGCATTAGGGTGGCGAATTAAAGAGCAAGCGGGACATGATTCTTCACGTTTGAGCATGCTTCATTCCACACTTGCGCATTCATTTGATATTTTATGGTGGGATCTTGAAAAGGGGTGCACCATGCATTCATCGCCTCAACCCTTAGTGTATGACCCTTTTCCCTCTACGTTCTGTGCTTTGATGATTATTCGGCAATTTGTGCCACTACAACTTTAAACATGTTTTACTCTAACATTGGCGCCCGGCTGGAGGCGTTAAATCCAGCGCTACTAGGAGGCACCCTAGGCATGTTCATATTTTTCTTGATTTTCTTGTATTTATTTGCCTTTGCCTTTGTATATAGTAGATTAGTTTTCTTGTACTTATTCTTGCTTTGTACATAATAGATTAGATTGCTTTTGTTTATCTTACCTTCTTATATTTTATGCTTTCTTTTGTTTATTTTCATTCTTAGTAGGTTAGATTTTTACTCCCTTGCTTGTTCTTGCTCCTTTCCTTCATTTGTACATCATTCCCTTACCCCGTGTTTACATCCTTGTTTGTCATTTCAAATGTCAATGTGAGCTTGCATAGCATATCTTCTAATCTCTTCTTTGTTTTTTGAGCATTAGTGCTTTCCACAAAAGATAGAGGCTAGTAGATCATTGGATTGTCTTTGGCATTTATGGACTACATGGAAACAAGGTTGTATCTATCCATCTTTTACTTATCCTCATCTATCCCTCTCCGCATTCCCCTTATGTGTTTCATGTTGATTGCTTGTCATGTGGCTTTGTGATTTTTGCTTAAGGACAAGCAAAGTTTAGGTTTGGGGGTGTGGTTTTTCATTTATTGTTTATATCATATTTGGGATAGATTTGCTTGCCATATCTTATTTTTGCTTAAAACGTGTTCAAATTTTTCATTTTTTTTGTATATTTTGAGTTTGGTTTTTCTTCACATTGGTTGGAGAGTTGGCTTTTGCTATTGACTTAATTGATTGAAGAAGATGAGGGTGTATTGTGGGGAGTAAATGGAGTGTGGGGTATGACCTAGACTTCGAAGAGAATCCTTTTGAAAACTATAGGGACCAAGTATTTCTAAGAATGCACCTTGTAGTTTCCCCACAACTTGGCTGGAAAAAGTGCTTTTAAAGGGTTGTTGATATGAGTGCCCATTCCTTGATTGGTTCTTTTAGTTTGCCTTAGGCTCTTCTTTTTCCTTTCTTTTTGTTCTATTTATGTATTGAAAAAAAAAGAGAAAAAAAATGCAAAAATGAAATAATAATAATAATAATAACAATAATAGAAAAAAAAATGAAGTGAAAAAGAGGAAAAGCCAAAGGCACCAAAAAGTTAGTGAATAAGTGCATAAGTGACACAATGTCAACTTAGCACAAGTTATCATCTTTGTAGATACGTGAATAAGGCTTTTTATAAGCCATTGTGTTTGTATATTCTCTCTTCTTGTCTTTGAGGATTGGTGCATATTGGGGAGGCCATGTTAGTTGAGGGAGCACGAAATATCAACATCCCGAGTGCGTGAGTTAGAATCCTAGGCTTGTGGTGGATTGGCTACTCGGGAAATTCCTACGAGGAACGAGACCCCTTATGAGTAAAGGAAGGATCCAAAGAGATTTGGGGATCTCTCCACAATAGGAATGCCCCCTTTATGCTTCTTAGACTAACTTTGATAGAGAGTCAATCCTTTAAGCAATCCATTGTATCGGCTTTAGAGATAAAATTTAAGATTGGGCTTGCTTGAGGACAAAGAAGGAGAAGGTTTGGGGGTCTTGATGTGTTGTGTTTTTGTGTGTGTTTGCATTGTCATTTACCTATATTTTAGAGGTGTTGAGTGCTCATAATGATGCATTAGTGTACTGCTTTTGATAAGAATAGGCTTAAGCGTAAACAAATGTGCATATCGAGTTTAAGAGACAAATTGCTACACTAATTACTTGTTTTCAATGATTTAGGTGAACGTTGGGTTAAGATCAAGATTGGACGATGAAAGGTGATGAAGATGGGAAATGCATGGGTCTAAGAGAGAAGACCAGACGCCGAAAAGACAAAGAATGGAGGAAGAAAGTCAGCTGGACGACCAAGGAAAAAGAGTCGGTCGACCGGCTAGGTCGACCTGCCACTCCAGAGAGGTGCCAAAAATAGCCGGACGACCACCCCTCAAGAGCCGGTCGACCGGATAGGTCGATTGGCCAGTCTAGAGAGCATCATTAAAAAGCCGGTCGAGCTAGGTACAGAGGCCGGTCGACCTTCTATGCTGAGAACATATAAATAGGGCCCGATTCTGCAGAAAAAGGGAGAACTTTTTAGAAGATTAACACACACTTCACACCTAAAATTCTCACACACTTAACCCTAGATCCCACCCACTTCACACACATTTTTCACACATTTCTCACTAAGACCCAAGCTTTATTTGGAGGGTTCAAACATTTGGAATCAAGTTTGCTCAAAAGCTTTGTACAAGATTAGCTAGGATGAAAGGGAAGCTTTATTATCTCTCTTTCATTCTATTTCCTATTATGATTGAGTAGACTTGTGTAGGGTGATTTAACTTATGTAATGGGTTAACTATATACTCTTATAATATGGGATATGATGGCTGAATGTATATACATGTTTCGAATTTTCTCGTTCAAATGGGTATTTTCTCATTCATGTCTAAGTGTTTGATAAAATGTCTAGATAAGTAACATGTGTATAAATTGAAGTTTGTTTGTTACTAAACACATCTAATCCATGTAATAATCATGTCTATGTGTTTATATGTGGATGCTTTGAAGTGGGTAATGCTTTTATTCATGTCTATATGTATATTTGCATGCCTAGTGATGAGCATAACTTCAATAACGCATACGTGTTGGTTGTTAATTATTTCTAATGGTGTGAACTGAACATGACGATGTTTGGTAGTTGAATAGGTTCCATTATTCACGAGCACCTTGGCCTTGAACATGTATGAATGCACTAGCAAGTCAAATCCTACTGTAGTGACCTTAGAATGATGAAATGTAATTTAGGGCTAATCTAGACCGAGTCTCCTTTGGCTTTAAATCCAGCCAATAGGTTTCCGGATAGGTTTAGTCGACCTTAGTAACACTAGGTCTTGGCTTTAAATGCAGCCAAAGGTTTAGGTATTAAGGTAGGTTCATTCTAAGTCACCTAGGAAGTTAGTTTGTCACTCTTGAGGCCTTAGGTCATAAGGACCACGCCGTAGCTCTAGAAGACGCCGCCTAGGGACGGACCCGTACCGAGTCCTAGGGGAAATTAGGACACTAACTAGCAACCTAGTTAAAAGCACTCATGATAGTTAGCCATCATCCCTTAATCCCATAGCATTTGAGTATAGAATTACCCATTCATAAGTCGAAGTCACCCTAACCCCTTATCAATTGTTAGTTCACTCTTGACCAACTTGTGCTCCCATTTTTCATATTCATAGTTTATCTTTATTTCCTTTACCTAGAGCTCCCGATAATCCAAAACCCCAAAAATATGTCTAGTTTAGATCTTTCTTTTTGGCACTTTCTAGAACACCAAGCATAGAATTCACCCACATTATTCACGCCTCCCTGTGGTTCGACACCCGCACTTGTATACACTATATTGCACGATCCGTACGCTTGCGGGTCTATTAGAGCTTGCACTTGAAAGACGCACCAAGTTCCTGGCGCCGTTGCTGAGGAGGCACGATGATTTGCATGCTTTGTTTGTGTGTTTTGGTAGGTGCTTTTCTTATTTTCTTGATTTTCCTTTATAGTTTGTTTTGTTTTTGCTTATCTTGTTGATTGTTCATATTATCTTGCTTTGATCCTTGCTTATCTATTTCAGCTTTTGTTTTTATTTTTTAGTAGATTTTTTTAGAATTGTGGTTTATTTGCTGTAGTTATTGGAATATTGATGTTTTCGGGGGTTGAAGTAGCCGGAGTTAGGATAGATTGTGCATGCTTGGTAGGAGATCCCTTAGAAATCCCCTAGTTTCTCTTAATCCCGAACCTGATAGAATTGCTAGACATTTAAGGAATTTAGGATCTACTTTAGAAGATGACCGATCCCAATCATCCTCCTAATCCTCCCAATCCCCCAATGAATCCCATTCCACCTCATGATCACATTGGGCATCAAGCCCAAGCTCATTTTAGACGAGAGTACCGTAGACCAGATCCACCCATAGATGAGGAACCCACTCTTAGGCAATTCTTTCTCCCCAAAGCCTTTGAGCCCAATTTGGCTATTCAAATTCTGGGTTTGGGGGAGACAAACTTCGAGATTAAGCCTAATATGTTGGCCATGCTTCCCTCATTCTACGGGAGAAGCAATGAAAGTCCTTTAGATCATATCACTGATTTTGTTGAGATGAGTTCTACTCTCTATGTCCCCAATGTCTCTCAATAGGTCATACGTCTAATATTGTTTCCTTTCTCTCTTAAGGACAAGGCTAGGACTTGGTTGCATTCCTTAGCCAATGGTTGCATTACTACATAGGTTGAGCTTCAATCTATGTTCTTCCAAAAATTTTATCCCATGGCCAAGACGGCCGATCTTAAAACCACAATTATGACTTTCTCCCAACATGACCTAGAATCTTTTCATGAGGCTTAGGAGAGGTTCAAGGATCTTCTTAGACAATGTCCACACCACGGGTACGGCAATCATGACCTAATGCAATACTTCTTTCGAGGCTTAAATGAACAAAATAGGATGATGGTCAATGCCGCCTCCGGTAGCGGCTTCTATCTTTTGAGACCGACCGAGGCATGGGAGAAAATAGAAATGATGGCTAAAAATTCTTTTCAAAATTCTGCAATGGAAAGGTCTAGTCGGGGAGCCAATAAAAGAAGTGTTAATGAGGTTGGAGTTTCTTTAGATTTACTCGCTAAGGTTGAGGCTTTGACGAATAAGCTAGATCAATTCATTTCTTTGTCCATTTCATCCTAAGTCATAGGACTAGTTCTTTAGGTTCTTCCTCCGCCCCTTTAGTTGTTGAAGTTTGTGCATTGTGCTCCGAGTCATCTCATGAGACCATAGCTTGCCCTTTAGCATCCCAATTTCCTAAATTCATGAAAGAGCAAGTGTGCGCCACACAAGGTTATTCTCGTGAGTATAATCCATACTCGAACACATACAATCCGATTTGGAGGGACAGCCCGAAATTTTCTTAGAGACAAGGACAGCATGAGTCTAGTTCACATCCTCACGTTCCACCCCAACAGCGCCCCCGTCCTCAATATCCCCCAGGTTTCTATCATGTTAATCAACCCCGTCTCACTGGTGCTCCTCAACCTCAGGCTTTGCCTGCTCCCTCTAGTAGCCAACCTCCTAGTAATGACATGATAAAGATAATACAGTTCATTCAGAACCAACAATGGGAATTGGTAGAAAATAGGCAGCAAATGGCGAGGTTTGAGGCACAGTTAAGACAGATTACTTGTCAGTTGAGTGCTAGAGACCCTGGGAAATTGCCTTCTCAACCGGAGGTGAACCCTAGAGTCCAATCCTATTCCTCCACCGATACCACTTATCCCCCTCAGGCCCAGGCTAAGGCCGTCACTACTCTTAGGAGCGATCGAGTAGTGGATAATAGGGTAGGAGTTGACTTTACAGTGCCTGCACCTAGTGGTCCTTCCAAGTCTAGAGCACCACATGGTAGCCCTGTTGAGGGAAATTCTAGAGAAGGTCCTGTTGAGAGAGATGAACCCATTAGAGATCATGGAGAGAGTAGCAGTTCCTGCCCACATCGGGAGGGAAAAGAGCCTATTGATGACTCCCATGTATCTAGAGGTATAGAGCCTAAAGTTCCCTTTCCATCTGCCTTAGAGAGGCCTACACCTAGTGAGGATTCTAGGTTCTTCAAGGTTTTATAGCATCTTAAGGACCTTAAATCTTCCTTTGATAGATGCGATCATTTCCATCCCCTCTTATTCTAAGTTCTTTAAGGATCTTTGTATGATCGAACATTTCTAAGAAGGTGAGGCTTACGGAGAAGGTGAATAGTATTTGTACTTCGGGCCTTCCGCCCAAGATGAGTGACCCCGGAGCCTTCACCATTCCTTGTAGGATCCGTGAGACCCAGATTGATCACGCCTTGTTAGATTTAGGATCTAGTGTGAATCTCATTCCCTACTTTGTCTATTAGCAGCTAGGTCTAGGTGAGTTGTCTCTTACACATGTTATTATTCAGCTAGCTGATAAGTCTGAGCATAGACCTAGGGGTGTGATAAAGGACGTTATGGTCCTGGTAGGTGAGTTTGTGTACCATGTTGACTTCATAGTGTTAGATACGGATTCGGGACATGACTCTAGACATTTTACACCCATTCTTCTAGGTCGCCCCTTCTTTGCCACCATAGATGCCATTATCCATTGTAGGTCGGGGATATTGGAGATGAAATTTGGGAATTTGAGATCCACTATGAAGGATGCAGATGCGGTGAATAAGGCCAGTATAGGAGGAGAGGATGGAGAAGAGTGCTTTAGGGTGGATGTGATTGATTTTGCGTTGAGGATCTTATAGACAAGACTATGACAGATGGAGAAGAATTGAGGAAATTTTAGGAATTGATGTCTAGTTTTGATTTGGAGACCTTAGAGAGGAAATGTGTAGCTTCAACTTCCTTGATTGAGAGCCATTTGACTAATAAGTCACTTGAGGTTAATCCTTCTAGTCTCATTTCTAGTGATATCCCCATTGATGATGTTGAGGTTAAGCCCCCCTAGGTTGAGCCTAGCTCTTCTTTAGAGCTCAAACCCCTTCCTAATCATTTGAAATATGCATTCCTAAACTCTAGTGAGACCCTTCCGGTCATCATAGCTTCCGATCTTTCTAATGAACATGAGGACCGTCTCTTAGAGGTCCTTAGGAAACATAGGAAGGCTATAGGGTGAAAAATTGATGATTTGAGAGGTATAGACCCTTCGGTTTGCATGCATCGTATTCACCTTGAGGATGGAGCCATTTCTTCTAAGGAAATGCAAAGGAGGCTGAACCCACACATGAGCGAAGTAGTTAAGAAAGAGATCATTAAGCTTTTAGATGCAGGCATTATTTATCGGATCTCCGATAATGAGTGGGTTAGCCCGGTCCAAGTTGTCCCTAAGAAATCTGGGATCACGGTTGTTGAGAATGAGAAAGGAGAGCTTATCCCTACACGTACTCCTATGGGATGGAGAGTTTGTATTGACTATAAGAAGCTCAACTCCAAAACTAGGAAGGATCATTTCCCATTGCCTTTTTTAGACCAGATCTTAGATAGAGTAGCTGGGCATCGCTACTATTGTTTTTTGGATGGCTATTCGAGTTATAACCAGACCCCTGTGTTTCCCGAGAACCAGGAGAAGACCATATTTACTTGTCCCTATGGCACTTTTGCTTATAGGAGAATGCCCTTCGGTCTTTGTAATGCCCCAGCGACTTTTCAGAGATGTATGATGGCCATTTTTAGTGACATGATTGAGAGGCATTTAGAGATTTTCATGGATGATTTCTCAATCTTTGGAGATAACTTTGATGAGTGCTTGAGTCATCTCTCTTTAGTCTTAGACCGATGTGTAAAGAAGAATCTAGTGTTAAGTTGGGAGAAATCCCACTTCATGGTGCAACGAGGGATAGTGTTGGGTCATGTTATATCATCTAGTGGAATTCAAGTTGACCCAGCTAAGGTAGAATCAATTGAAAAGTTGCCTATCCCTAAGTATGTCAAGGATGTTAGATCTTTTCTAGGGCATATAGGATTTTACCGTAGATTCATTAAGGATTTTAGTCACATTGCACGCCCCATGTCTAGGCTCCTAGCACAAGATGTCCCTTTTGACTTTGATGATGAATGTGTTAGAGTTTTCAATAGGCTTAAATCCTTATTGTCTACATCCCCAATTATCCAGCCACCTAACTACAGTCTTCCATTTGAGGTTATGTGTGATGCATCCGATTATGCAATAGAAGCTGTTTTAGGTCAAAGGAAGGATAAGTTGCCCCATGTTGTGTACTATGCTAGCAAGACTCTTGATGAAGCACAAAAGAATTATACCACTATGGAAAAAGAGCTTCTAGCAATAATTTTCTCCCTTGATAAGTTTAGGTCATACATCCTAGGGTCCAAAGTGATTGTCTACACCAATCATGCAGCATTGAAGTATTTGTTGTCTAAGAAAGAATCTAAGCCCCGCTTGATTAGGTGGTTGCTCCTCCTTCAAGAGTTTGACATAGAAATCCGAGATAAGAAGGGTAGAGAAAATTTATTTGCAGATCATCTTTCCTGTCTTGTTAGCAAGTCTTCTAGTGATCCATCTCCTTTTCATGATTCATTCCCCGATGAGAAATTGTTTGCCATCTCTCATCACGCACCTTGGTTTGCTCATATTGTCAATTATCTTGCCACAGGGCATTTTCCTTCCCATTGAGAGAAGAGAGAGAGAAAGATAGGTTCCTAGCGCAAGTTAGACATTTCTTTTGGGAGGATCCCTATCTTTTCAAAGTGTGTGCGGATCAAATGATTCGCCGGTGTATGCCTGAGGATGAGTTTGAGAGCGTTTTGAGCATGTGTCATAATGAGAGGTGTGGGGGTCATTTTAGTGGGAAGAAGACCGCCGTGAAGGTCTTGCAAAGTGGACTGTTTTGGCCTTCTCTCTTTAAGGATGCCCAAGAATATTGCAAGAAGTGTTTTAGCTGTCAGCAATCTGGGTCCATCTCTAGGAGAAACATGATGCCTTTATCCCTTATTCTTCCTTGTGAGTTGTTTGATGTTTGGGGTATATACTTCATGGGTCCATTTCCACCTTCCTTTAGGTACCAATACATTTTAGTGGCCGTTGATTATGTGTCCAAATGGGTTGAGGCTATTCCTACATGCACTAATGACCATAGGGTAGTGGTTAAGTTTATTAAAGAAAACATTTTCTCTAGATTTGGAGTCCCTAGGGTCTTAATTAGTGATGGGGGTTTGCATTTTCGCCATAGGACTTTAGAGGCCTTGTTGAGAAGATATTCCATCACCCATAAGGAAGCCACTCCTTATCACCCACAAACTAGTGGACAAGTAGAGGTGTCCAATAGAGAGATCAAGCACATTTTAGAGAAAACGGTTAAGCCCGATAGAAAAGATTGGTCTCCATATAGATTGGTTTATGGTAAAGCTTGTCACTTGCCGGTAGAACTAGAGCATAGAGCTTATTGGGCAATCAAAGCCCTAAATTTTGACTTGGCAAGAGCGGGTGAGAAAAGGAAGCTAAACCTAGCAGAATTGGAAGAGCTTAGATTCGAGGCGTATGAGAACGCTAAACTTTATAAGGATAGGATGAAGAGAATTCATGATAAACACATTATTAAGAAAACATTCTCTCCTTTTGATAAAGTTTTGTTGTTTAACTCACGATTGAAACTCTTTCCAGGTAAGCTTAAGACAAGATGGGATGATCCATATAAGGTGATGGTTGCCTACCCTTCCGGAGCAGTCAAGATTAAAGACTTGAAGGATAACCGAGAGTTGACGGTGATTGGGCAACGCTTGAAGCACGCATATGATCCGAGCATGGCTTGTGTGGAGGTTTTAATGCTTCAGGATCCCATCTATGGAAGTTGAAGATGAGTTGGTGTTTGCCTGGCTGACGGCATAGTGGTTAGCGCTACTAGGAGGCAACCTAGGTTCAATTTTGCAATTTTGCATTTGTTTCACTTTCTTTTCTCTTTATTTTCTTTCTTTTATCTTTCATGCACCCAAACCAAAGTGTTGAATCCAAATCCTTTGTCCCATAAGATACACCATTGCTGATTATTGCACATGCCAATGCAAGTATACATAGGCAATGCTACTAATCTTGTTTTCTTTGTGAGTGTTTATGAATTGTGAGTCACAGGATTAGTAGTATGGTGATTTATCATTGGCATGGAAAGCTTTGAAGAAAATGCAAGGTTGTATCTATCCTTTCTCCACTTGTTCCCTATGTTTACACCCTATCCCTACCACCTTTACGTGCTTTGTAATGACGATTTGCTTGTTTTTGTGTTTTGATCTTTTTGCTTGAGGACAAGCAAAGTTTAGGTCTGGGGGGGTGGGAGTTTAGTTTTCTTGTTATATATCTTGCTTAGGGAAGATTGCATTCTGCGTTTAAAAATGGTGAAAATTTTTCAATTTTGATGCATATAGAGTCATTTATTTCTTTGTTGATCATTGTGTTGGCATTTGTGATTGACTATATTGATTTATGAAGATAAAAGGCATTGTGGGGAAATGAATAGAGTGGTTTGAAAACTAAGTCTTGGAGGGGATGCCCTTCAAAGTTGTGGGGAGTGAGAACCTTGAAAGAATAACCCTTGTAGCCACCCCATAGCTTGGTAGGAAAGAGTGTTGGAAAAGGGTTGTTGATGTGAGTGCCCCTTTCTTTTTCTTTATTTTTGTGAATACAATACAAAGCATTAAAAGTTTAAAAAAAATGAAGTGAAAAAGAGGAAAAGCCAAAGGCACCAAAAAGTTAGTGAATAAGTGCATAAGTGACACAATGTCAACTTAGCACAAGTTATCATCTTTGTAGATACGTGAATAAGGATTTTTATAAGCCATTGTGTTTGTATATTCTCTCTTCTTGTCTTTGAGGCTTGGTGCATGTTGGGGAGGCCAAGTTAGTTGAGGGAGCATAAAATATCAACATTCCGAGTGCGTGAGTTAGAATCCTAGGCTTGTGGTGGATTGGCTACTCGAGAAATTCCTACGAGGAACGAGACCCCTTATGAGTAGAGGGAGGATCCAAAGAGATTTGGGGATCTCTCCACAATAGGAATGCCCCCTTTATGCTTCTTAGACTAACTTTGATAGAGAGTCAATCCTTTAGGCAATCCATTGTATCGGCTTTAGAGATAAAATTTAAGATTGGGCTTGCTTGAGGACAAGGAAGGAGAAGGTTTGGGGGTCTTGATGTGTTGTATTTTTGTGTGTGTTTACATTGTCATTTACCTATATTTTAGAGGTGTTGAGTGCTCATAATGATGCATTAGTGTACTGCTTTTGATAAGAATAGGCTTAAGCGTAAACAAATGTGCATATCGAGTTTAAGAGACAAATTGCTACACTAATTGCTTGTTTTCAATGATTTAGGTGAACTTTGGGTTAAGATCAAGATTGGAAGATGAAAGGTGATAAAGATGGGAAATGCATGGGTCTAAGAGAGAAGACCAGACGCTGAAAAGACAAAGAATGGAGGAAGAAAGTCAGCCGGACGACCAAGGAAAAAGAGGTCGACCGGCCACTCCAGAGAGGTGCCAAAAATAGCCGGACGACCACCCCTCAAGAGCCGGGCGACCGGCTAGGTCGACCGGCCAGTCTAGAGAGCATCATTAAAAAGCCGGTCGAGCTAGGTCCAGAGGCCGGTCGACCTTCTATGCTGAGAACATATAAATAGGGCTCGATTCTGCAGAAAAAGGGAGGACTTTTTGGAAGATTAACACACACTTCACACCTAAAATTCTCACACACTTAACCCTAGATCCCACCCACTTCACACACACTTTTCACAAATTTCTCACTAAGAACCAAGCTTGATTTGGAGGGTTCAAACATTTGGAATCAAGTTTGCTCAAAAGCTTTGTACAAGATTAGCTAGGATGAAAGGGAAGCTTCATTATCTCTCTTTCATTCTATTTCCTATTATGATTGAGTAGACGTGTAGGGTGATTTAACTTATGTAATGGGTTAACTCTATACTCTTATGATATGGGATATGATGGCTGAATGTATATACATGTTTCGAATTTTCTTGTTCAAATGGGTATTTTCTCATTCATGTCTAAGTGTTTGATAAAATGCCTAGATAAGTAACATGTGTATAAATTGAAGCTTGTTTGTTACTAAACACATCTAATCCATGTTATAATCATTTCTATGTGTTTATATGTGGATGCTATGAAGTGGGTAATGCTTTTATTCATGTCTATATGTATATTTGCATGCCTAGTGATGAGCATAACTTCAATAACGCATACGTGTTGGTTGTTAATTATTTCTAATGGTGTGAACTGAACATGACGATGTTTGGTAGTTGAATAGGTTCCATTATTCACGAGCACCTCGGCCTTGAACATGTATGAACGCACTAGCAAGTCAAATCCTGCTGTAGTGACCTTAGAATGACGAAGTGTAATTTAGGGTTAATCTAGACCGAGTCTCCTTTGCCAATAGGTTTCCGGATAGGTTTAGTCGACCTCAGCAACACTAGGTCTTGGCTTTAAATCTATCCAAAGGTTTAGGTACTAAGGTAGGTTCATTCTAAGTCACCTAGGAAGTTAGTTAGTCACTCTTGAGGCCCTAGATCATAAGGACCACGCTGTAGCTCTAGGAGGCGCCGCCTAGGGATGGACCTACACCGAGTCCTAGGGGAAATTAGGACACTAACTAGCAACCTAGTTAAGAGCACTCATAATAGTTAGCCATCATCCCTTAATCCCATAGCATTTGAGTATAGAATTACCCATTCATAAGTCGAAGTCACCCTAACCCCTTATCAATTGTTAGTTCCCTCTTGACTAACTTGTGCTTCCATTTTTCATATTCATAGTTTAGTTTTATTTCCTTTATCTAGACGACCCGATAATCCAAAACCCCAAAAATATGCCTAGTTTAGATCTTTCTTTTTGGCACTTTTTAGAACACCAAGCATAGAATTCACCCACATTATTCACGCCTCCCTGTGGTTCGACACCCGCACTTGTATACACTATATTGCACGATCCGTACGCTTGCGGGTCTTTTAGAGCTTGCACTTGAAAGACGCACCAAGTTCTTGACCAATCAACGAAGGGGCACTCACATCAACAACCCTTTTCCAACACTCTTTCCTACCAAGCTATATGGTGGCTACAAGGGTTATTCTTTCCTACCAGGCTATGGGGTGGCTACAAGGGTTGTTCATTTATTGTTTATATCATATTTGGGATAGATTTGCTTGCCATATCTTATTTTTGCTTAAAACGTGTTCAAATTTTTCATTTTTTTTTGCATATTTTGAGTTGGTTTATCTCCACGTTGGTTGGAGAGTTGGCTTTTGCTATTGACTTAATTGATTGGAGAAGATGAGGGTGTATTGTGGGGAGTAAATGGAGTGTGGGGTATGACCTAGACTTCGAAGAGAATCCTTTTAAAAACTGTGGGGGGTGAGTATTTCTAAGAATGCACCTTTTAGTTTCCCCATAACTTGGTTGGAAAAAGTGTTTTTAAAGGTTGATATGAGTGCCCATTCCTTGATTGGTTCTTTTAGTTTGCTTAGCCTTTTCTTTTTCCTTTCTTTTGTTCTATTTATGTATTGAACAAAAAAAAGAGAAAAAAATGCAAAAATGAATCAAATAATAATAATAATAAAAAGAGAAAATTTGACACAAGTATCTCTTTTGTTTATTTTTATGTATTGTGGATAAGGCTCTTACGTCAATGTGAGCCATTGTGATGTATCTTCTCTTCCTTGTATCTTTGGGGCTAAATGCATATTGGGAAGCCATGTTAGTTGATAGGGCATGAAGTATCAACATCCTGAGTGCCTGAGTTGGAATCCTAAGTTTGTGGTGGTTCTAGCTACTTGGTGACATTTCCAAGAGGTGTGAGACCTCGTGTGATTGAAGGGAGGATCCGAAAAAGACTAGGGAAGCCCTTACATGAAAGGAATGACCCCTTGTACCCCTTGGATGCGAAAAGATAACAACTCAATGCAATTGGCAACTCTTTGAAAAGCATGAGGATAGACTTCATTTAGGCTTGCTTGAGGACAAGCAAAGGGTAGGTTTGGGGGTGTTGATGTGTGTCATTTGTGCGTGTTTGCATCTAGTTTTTGCATGCACATTTAAGGGTGTTTAGAGTATAATTGAGTGCACTTAGTATAAAGTTTATGCATATTTGTTAATATTTGTACATAATGTATTTAGGTGCATAAATACTATACTAAGTGTTATATTCCATGTTTTAAGAGTGTTTTGGAAGGGTTCAAGCTTATGCGAGGAAGAAATGAGCTAACGGATGAAGAACGGAAGAAAAGGAATACAGAAGAGATCATTCTAATCCAGCCGGTCAACTTAGAAAAAGAGAGATGGCCGACCGGCCGCTCCAGAGAATAAAGAATTTAAGCCAGCCGAGTTCCTCAAGGAGCCGGTCGACCGGCAGTACGCTGAAGCTGTTTATAAATTGCTCGTTTCAGCTTATTTCCAGAGGAGGAACTTTTATTTCTTAAATCCTAATAAACCCTAACCCTTTACCCACTTCATAAAACACCCTAAACCACCATCTAAACCCCACACCAAGCTAGGATTGAAGAATTAAACAAAGATTTGAAGGATTTGTATGGATTTGGAAGCAAGAATTTAGGGAAGTTCTTCTTGTTCTTTCTCTATTTCTTGTAAATATGTTGCTAGATTAGCCTAGATTTAGGGTTGATTGTTGTTGTATATTAGATCAGGGTTTTGAATAATGGATTTGTGTTGATCTTTGGCTCTTAATACATGTTTATTTACATAAATATATGGCATGATTCAATATGTCTATGTATTAGAAATCAAACATGTCTATGTGTTTGTTAAAATGCCTAAATGAATATGCATGTGTTATTTGTGCTTCAAATGCTCTTATCTACTTATATGGGTGATGTGATTGTGCTTAATGTCATGGCTTTGCTTAGTAGAGTAGGCTTTAGCTTTAAATCCAGCTAATAGGTTACATGCTATGCTTAGTCGAGTTTAAGTGCTAGTCCTTGGCTTTAAATCCAGCCAAGCGGATAAGTTAATCAGACTAGAGTATCCCTCACCCGCTAGTGTTGGTTAATCGAGCCTTAATGTCACGTGATGTTTAGGTGCTAGTCCTTGGCTTTAAATCCAGCCAAGAGGATAAGTTCTAAGCACGGATTGCGTAGGCTAGGGGGGATTGGCCCTTAGCTTTAAATCCAGCTAACGGGTTGAACCACTAGTATTGGTTAAGAGAGCCCTCAATCAACTCAACAGCAATAGAAGTCCCGAGCCTTATTTAAACCTCATCTGTTATCATAGCCCAAGTCTTGTTGCAATGCAATCGCCCTAGGTCCCCTTCTTCTTTATTAGTGTTTACTTCCTTAGTTTGGCTACTTTAAGTTCCTCCATAGATTAGTTTTTATTTTCCTTTTTCTGAGCTCCCTTCCATCCTAAAGTAAGCACACACACACGCACGTAGCTAGCTTAAGGCACCCAAGCACATAGAGACTAAACTAAGGTAGCCTCCCTATGGATTCAACCCCTCACTTCCACACACTATACTACACACGTCCCGTGCACTTGCGGGCTATTTAGGCTTGTGCTCAAATAGCTTATCAGCAGCCATAGCCAACATGTTTGCCAATATCCAAACCTATATGAGCCAAATTTTTCCTCCCCAAATACCCCCTTTTACCCAATTATACACCGTCCCCTTTCTAAATCTAACACCACCAAATGTCGAAGCTCCCACTAAGCTCTTTTGGACATGTAAAAGAAATCATTTTGTCAAGAAGATACATCTTCTAAACCACCACTACACACAGCCTCCACGCATATTGTGTCGAACCTGTGACCACCATAGACCATAAATGTCAAAGAATTGAAAATAGTCCCTCGTCGGAGGAAATAATCAGAGAGCCAGAACCAAGTGACTTCATAATCCCGAAGTCACCTTACTTCAATGATTCAGGTGATCTCACCGATCATGTGTTGGTTATCAACCATAAAATGCTATTCTAAAATACTACTAATGCCGCCGGATGCAAAGTATTTCCTACTACCCTGGTTAGATCAACTCAAACATGGTATGATGACCAACCACAACACTCTATCTATTCCTTCAAAGGGCTGGCTGCAACCTTCATGAACCAATTTGCGAGCGGAAATGAGGCCCCAAAATCGTCCAGTTCGGTTATCAAAATGAGGCAAAGAAATAATAAGACTTTGAGGGTGTTCACTAAGAGATTTAACAAGGAAACACTGCAAGTGCCCAACCTAGCGTACCTAATAGCCATGGAAGCTTTCATTCATGGTGTTAGAGATGACAAGCTATCCAATTCTTTGACAAGAAAGAAGCCAGCTTCAATGACTTATCTCATGGCTCAGGTCGAGAAGTAGATTTTGGATGAGGATCACTTGTTTGCCAAAAGAGATCGAGAAAAGGAGTATAAGACTAAGAAAGAAAAAGGGAAGTAGAAGCAGCAGGAGCTGTACCATGATCGGAGTGAACCGAAGAAGAGAAAGGAGAATCCAGAGGTTTTTAGGAGACGTTTTGACACTTATACACCTTTGAATGCATCCCGATCAGATATTTTGGTTACAATAAAGTGTGAGCAAAATGTGAAACAACCAAAAAAGACAAAGGGACATCCTGATAAGAGAGACAAGAGCAAATCTTTCCACTTCTATAGGGATCACGACCACACTACCGATGAGTGTCAAAATCTAAAGGATAAGATCGAATCCCTTGTTAGGAAGGGAAAGTTGACGCAGTTTGTGAGGCAGTAGACAGAGGCTCAGGAGGAATGACCACACAGCCCGAGGAAAGGAAAAAAGGTCCTTGGCACGATGGATATGATATAGGGAGGACCAGTCACCGAAGGAGATTCTACCACAAAGAAAAATATGTATGTCCACTCTCTGCCGGTTCCTCCGACAAACAAAATAAGAAGGATGGAAAATGTAACCTTTTCCAGCAAGGAATTGGTTGGATTATCAATAAACCATGATGACCCTCTTCTGATTACGTTTACTTTAGCCAATTATAAAGTTCCCAAGATATTGGTAGATACTAGTAATGCTGTTGACGTGCTATATTACAAAGCGTTCAAGTGGCTAAAACTGGATCAAACTGTCCTCAGCCCGTTAAAGCACGAGCTGAGAGGTTTCTCTGACAACCAATTATGGGTTGAAGGATGGTCAATCTCCCTCTCAACATAGAGGACGGAAGCTAGTACATTGATCTCCAGGCTGACTTCGTGGTAGCAAACTATCTGAGCATTATCAATAGGATCATCAGGAGAGCGACACTAAATCAATTAGGAGCCATTATGTCCACCTAGCATCAATGATGAAATTCCCGACCAGAGACAGGGTAATTATGGTTAGGAGAAGTCAATATGATGTGAGGACGTGTTATGTAATGGCATTAAAACCGAAAGAAGACTAGAAAAAGCTTGAGAACATGATGGTGGAATCGTTGAAGGACGACCCCAAGAAAGGAAGCCCAGCCGAGAAGCTTGAGCTTGTCGAGATCGAGGAACACGATAAGAAAACCTATGTCGAACCAAAATAAACGAAGGAAACCCGATAAGGTATCATTCAATTCTTAACTTTAAATTCTGATGTATTTGCTTGGGATCCATCTTATATGACAGGAATAGATCCGAAAGTCACAAGCATCCACTGAACATCAACCTTTCCTTTAGGCTAATTCTACAGAAAAGGCAACCTTTCAGCACAGAGAAAAATTACGCAATCTACGAACAAGTGGAGAAACTGCTAAAAACATGTCATATTTAGGAGATAACATACCCGATATAGGTCTCCAATGTGACGATGGTCAAAAAAGCCAACGGGAGGTAGAGGCTTTGTGTAGATTTCACTAACCTAAATAAAGCATGTCCAAAGGAAATCTTTCCTCCACTAAGAATTGACAAGTTGGTTGACTCGACTCTAGGGTTCGAGATGCCATCCTTTATGGATGCCTTTTCAGGTACAACCAAATAAAGATGGCCCTTGCTGATCAACCACACACTGTTTTTATCACCGATCGTGGGCTCTATTGTTACAAGGTCATGCCTTTCAAGTTGAAAAATGTCAAGGTGACATATCAGCATAGTGAACATAGAATTCAAAGAACAAATAGGTCGAAACATGAAAGTTTACATTGATGACATACTCGTCAAGAGAAAGAAGGCACAAGCCCTTGCTGATTTTGCAGTTAAATGCACATAACTGAACAGAGCAGGTGGATAGAGAGTAAAGCCTATATGTTGATGGAACAGCGAGTAAAGCGCGGTTGAGGACAGGCGTTGTGATCGGGAAGCCCGATGGATCTGAACTAAACTATGCAGTGAAGGTTGACTTCAAGACAACCAACAAAGAAGCTGAATATAAAGCATTGTTGTCTAGTATGAGGTTGCTTATAGAGTTAGGAGCAAAGACAGTCAAGGCATACATCAACTCACAGTTGATTAAGGGACAAATTAATAGAACTTATGAAGCCAAGGACAGTAAGATGAAGGCTTATTAGAAGTAGGTGACCGAGACAATATCATCCATTGACGAATTCACACTTTAGAAAATACCGAGAAGTAATAATATCTAAGCCGATGCCTTGTCCAAAATAGCTTCGGCTTTTTGAGAAGGAGAAGTGACAATGTTGAGAGACTCATGGGCCTCACAGTTAGCGTCTCACTTATCAACATCATCGATAAGACTAATTGGAGACGCCCGATAGTGTAATTCTTGCAGCATGACGCATTGTCGACTGATGTGCGAGAGGCCTCAAGAGTAATGAATAGGTTGTCCTGGTTCCTTATCTTTGAGGACCAATTATACAAGAGCACTATTGGGGGACCTCTACTGAAGAGCGTAGGTAATTTTGAAGGAGAATTCATTATCAAGGAGATGCATTGGCATAAAAGGCCATCAAATAGGGATACTATTGGCCCAACATTGAGAAAACTACTAAAGAAGTCGTTGAGAGATGCGACCAATGTCAAAAGAATGCCAATATCCAACATATGGCACATTCTGTTATGAGTCTGATAATAAGCCATTGGCCATTTGTGAAGTAGGGGCTTGATATTATCGGTCCCATACCTATCCAAAAAGCCCAAGGAAATTTGCGTTTGTGGCGGTTGACTGTTTCACTAAATGGGTGGAAGTCGAAGCTGTGACAACCATAACTGACAAAACAGCCTGGAATTTTGTGTGGAGAAACATGATATGCAGGTTTTAGGTCTCGAGAAGCACAGTCATCAATCACGGGAAGCAGTTTGACTCAAAGTATTTTCAAGAACGTGCGGCCAAACTAAAAATTGACCTACGATTCTCTATAGCAGCACACCTTCAAGCTAATGGGAAAGTGGAGGTCATTAACCAAATCATCATCAATAGTTTGAAGACAAAGCTTGAGGGAGCCAAGGGGTTATGGCCAAAGGTACTACTTGAAGTTCTATGGGCTTATCGAATGATTATACATAGTAGTATTGCGGAGACTCCATTTAGAATGGTTTATTGGTCAGAAGTAGTGGCACTAGTGGTGATCTTATTCCCAACATTACAGGTCAAACATTTTGTAGAAGGAGAAAATGTTGAAGTCTTGAAGATACATTTGGAATTTCCTGATGAGGTCCGACAGGATGCTCAGGTAAGAAATGAGGCAACAAAGGAAGCTTTGAAGCAGTAGTTGATAGAAAAGGTCCGACCAAAGGACATTAAACTTGGAGATTTGATGCTTCAAAAACCCCATTTCGCTAAGGTTAATCTTAACAAGCTTGAAGAATTGGGAGAGCCCTTACCAAGTAGTAAGGGTAATCCAACTAGAAACCTTCAAACTAGCCTGACCTGATAGGACACTGCTTCTAAATGCATGGAACTTTGAACATTTACGTAAGTATTATGTTTGATCTCATATGTATTTGATACATTCAATCACTGAATGACAAACCAATGTTCCACGCTCAATCGTGCAAGGGTATATTTTTGAAGTTTTTCTATTTAAACAAGTAAGTTTATTGTTTGATTTTACAGCTAAGTGTAACAGATCAAGGCGGACGCAATACATAAGACAAAGATAGCAATAAAATAGCATGTGAAATCACACTCAATAGCAATAATGATTTCTACTAAGGAAAATAAGTATTAAAGAACAAACTATTCAAATCACATAACGTAAATAAAACTATTCATACTGGCATAAAGGAAATTACATATTGTTTCAAAAAAATAATGAAATAGCAAAATAAGAGAGCGAGAAGAGCCACAGTCAGGCTGCTGGTCCCACATCATGGTTGATTACCACCAGCTACAAAGGCTAATGATCACTGCTGCCACTACCAACACCAAGTACTTCTCCGCCACCACCACCCTCGACATCAACGCCCCTATCATCTCCAACATAGGCCCCGACCTCTACCACTTCAACTTCTCCATCAATGCCCAAGACCTCTTTCTTTTTAGCTTCTACCTCCACCAAAAAGGGTCTTAATGCCTCTAAAGAGGGATCAAGATTGACACTACCTAATCCCCCATCAGTGGCATTAGGGCGATATCTTTGACAAATAGAGTAGGAACAAGGACAAGAGCTACCATCTCTTCAGGATCAACATCTTCAACAGCAATATCATCAAGAGAAGGGACCATATCATCCAGGACTACATAGACCAAGGACTCAAGAGGGGGAAGAGACTCACCTTGCAGCAACTCCATGGCCCTGTGAACACCGACTTTGATGCCGCTTTCATGTTAAACAGTGGCCTCCTTAAAGAGTTTGGAAATTTACTTGGCAAAGGCTTTGTACTCTGTAATAGCAGAGTCTCAAACATTTTGAAGGTCGGTCTCTTAGCAGAGTAACTTGCTGAAGAGCAGCATCTCTTTCTCGAAGAGTGACTTCCCTCTCTTGCTCGTGCGAGACAATGCGTTGAGTAGCCTCTTCCTTGTCTTTCTGGAGGTTCTCCACCCTTTCATTGTGTTCTTCAATAGTTGTCTTCTACTTGGTGCTAAGCCTCGAGAGTGGTAATTCGGCCATCTTTCTTCTTTACTTCTTCCTCTAAAGCTCTCTACGCTCTAGAGTACTTCTTTTTCAAGGATTGCAGCTTCCCATGACAGCATTTCTGGGCATTCTCCTTGGACGTCCTGAGCTGTTTCACCTCTTCTTTAAGCCTATTAACCTTGCGGGCCTCGGTAGCATCCAAAGATTAGTTGGCGAGTTCATTGATGGTCTGGCCCGCAATCTTGACCAACTAAGTAAATTTGGCCGTGAGCTCTCCCATCTAAGAGAAAAGGAACAAACAAGATAAATAACAAGAGAATGAAAATATAAGCACAGGAACGAGAAAAAAGACAATAAAAGCATAAAGGAAGGCCTTACCCTACTATTGACCGTGCCCAACAAGAAATAGAGATAAGGGTACGAGCGAAAGTGACCGGGGCAGAAAGATTTCGACCCAGAACACTTAATGGAACCATTGGGACCCCTTATGATCCCAATGATCTAGCAATAGTAGTAGATAGTAGTGGTAAGAGTGCAAGGGCTGAGGATGATTAAAGCCCCCGCGGTGGTAATAGTTAACAGAAGGGAAGTGAGAGCAAAAGACGACGCTCTATCACAAGCGGTAGCACAAGAAGACTCGGCACCATCCGAATGAGGTCCCCCTATAGCCTATGGCGTTGCAGGAGTCTATTTTCTTCGAAATCCTCGGGCTCCTCCTCAACAAGCCTTTTATCTCGTTGGTCTCGACTGAGGTAGCGGTCGGATCAAGAAAGGCAGGCATCGTCCCTAATGGCAATGCCCTACACAAGCCACCTTGTCAAGGCATCTTGAGAAACCCAATCAAATAGTGTTGGCTGGCCCTATGTACAAGATGATCGAGCGAGCTTGCTGCTGTAACGCACAACCAGTTGTCGCTATACCTCCTCCTGTTATGGGGTTAGTTGCCTCCTTATACTAGACATACCTGAAAACACAAGAAGAGAATAATAAGTGAACGAGCATATTGATTAGTGGAAAATAGACAAAGCATCAAAGGGATCAAAATCCTGACCATTATTTGACCATGGCCAAAAATCAGGATATAATCCTGAGGCCCTAATAATCTCAGGATTTGATAATCGGCAGACAAACCCTGACCTTTAGCTTTTAGAGTGTAGAACGCCTCCTTTTCCTTATCGGCTAGCGTGAAGGCTTTATTGAGTTTCTTTTTGATACCCTAGGTACGTCCAGTGAGGTCCATATGGTATTTATACCCGAAAGAATAGGAGAGTTGGCAAAGATGTACCTATTGTGCCAGCCTTTGTAAGAAGTCAAATTTCTTAGAAGGACCACCCTATGGTTCTGGGCCGCTATTTAATACTACCATCTTTGACGGTGCTAGGCCAGCCAGAACATATATCGAAAGAAGTCGATGGTGGGATAGATCTCATTCGCCCTTAAATAAGAGTACCACTTAATAAGGGCTTCCCAACCGTTCAAACATGATTGGCTAGGGCAGAGACCATAGTGATTAAGGTACTCTTGGATAAACTCTAGAATGAGCAGTCTAAGGCCCATAACAAAAAAGTCCTCATAGAACATGATGTCTCTGTCTTCCCCGAAGCAACCGTATTTTTTTGGATTGGGTAACCTAAGGGCATAATTTTTGGGTGCTTCTCGACAAAGTCGAATATTGTCCAGCATTCCTTGATCGAGAATCGACTCCCTCTCAAAGGCATTGAAAGGTTCCCTCGCTTCTTCGGTTGACAAGCCTTCTTCTTCTTTAGCGCCCTCGTCGACCATGTCCTCACATTGGACAAGGGTGTTACGGCCATCTAAGGGGTCATTACAATAGGACTCCGTGGCCTTCTCTCCTTCCTCTGTCAAGTCAACGTCTAGGGCCGGTAGATCGACAAATCTATTGCCTTGGGCCGCATCGCCCATATCAATAACACAGCTATCGAGAAGAGAGATAAGCAAATCGTCGGTCACCTTTCTTGATGCACCTATGCATTTTAAACTCATCGTGGGCATTGGAATAATTGGATAGAATCTCCAACTTAGGGAATCTAAAGAAAATCCTATCCAAAGCTTAAGGGTAAGGCCTCTTTGAGCATAGTGAAACAAGATAGGGCCGAAGTATTAAAGGTCCCAAGGTTGTCGAAAATACCAAAAAGGTCTAAAGAAACCCTAATCCTATAGTCGTCGAACCTAGACTTTAACGGGCTATTCTCGTTATTCTTGTATAAAGGAGAAAGAAGAAGGTAGAAAGGCAAATACACAAGAAGCAAATTTTAAACAAGAAAAAGAAGAAACAGAAGAAAGATTACAAAGAGGGGGAAGTATCGACGACAAAGAAATGTGTATGATGATGGAGCAAAAAGAAGGTGGTGCCAAAAAACCCTCTAAACAGCAACCAATCAAAGAAAGTAAGAAAGCAACGTATGAAAGCTAAGAAAGCAAAAAGTATTCTAGAACAGTGCAAGAGCAAATGAGCAGAAAGTGGGAAAAAGAAATAAGAATTTCGTATTTATACCCAATACAAAGATATTTGAATTTCAAAAGGAAAAGAAATCAAAAGCACCAACTAAGTGAAGGGTCACGTCTCTAGTGGCGGTTCTGTTGCAGGTTTCAAAGAAGTGCCATTATTGTAGTATAGGTGTGTTGTTTTGTGAAAGCCACGCGCGTGGGAAAAACAGGGCGACCCTTGAGCACGCACCACAAATATGAAAAATGCCTAAATACAAGGACAAATGATCGGGAAACATTTGGTGACGTCCCAGATCAGCACATCCCCAAATGAAGGCTATTCATATGGTCTCGACTAATACCCATGACCCAATAAGAGAAAATAAAGTGCAGGGACGACCCGAGCTAAGGTTGTGCTTGAGTTCTTGTTAGGTATTGCTGATAAAGCAATACTGACCAACCATCTACGTAATCACCCGATTAGGCTACATTGCCCGATAATCAATTTGTACAAACAAAACATGAGCAACATGTGTCTAGCCACAGCTAAACTATAAATAAGACCCAGTCATACCACATGAGTTAACTAAATCATTTCTACTTACTTTATTCCTAGAGTTTACCCATAAAAGAAATACTCTGACTTAGGCATCGGAGGTTCTTTGGCTAGTACCACACCGTTGCCTAGATTTCTTTGTTTTGCAAGTAGCTTCAACCGAAAATTCTATTAAAAAGTATTATCTGGTTCTTTATAGGATTAAATGTCTTTTCGAGTTACAACCAAATCAAAATGGCACCAACGGGCCAGCAGCATGCATCTTTCATATGGATTGAGGCCAGTATTGCTACAAAGTGACGCCTTTTGGGTTGAAAAATGCTGAGGCAACCTATCAAAGAATGGTCGACATAGCCTTCAAAGATCAAATAGGGCATAACATAGAGGTGTACATCAACGACATGCTCGTAAAGAGCAAAAAAGCATTGAACCATGTGTCCGATCTGAATAAAGCCTTTCAAACTATGAAAAAAGTTTAGGATAATGCTAAACCCAAAAAAATGTGCCTTGGAGTTCACACAAGAAAGTTCTTGGGGTTCATGGTAACCCACAGGGAAATTGAGGCAAATCCCAAAAAGATTGAGACCATACGCAATCTTAAACCCCTTCTCAAAATGGTTCATAACTAACAGTCATTGTCGAGAAAAATAGTAACTCTGACCAGATTCATGTCACGGTCGATCAATCATTGTACCCCATTCTTCAAAATTCTACGAAATCCAAAAGATTTCAAGTGGACAACCGAATGCCAAGAAGCATTTGAGGGGATTAAATCCTACCTCACAAAACCACCGATCCTGGCCCAGCCAAAAATGGGTGAAACCCTGTTGTTATATCTATCTAAGTCCAACATTGCAATCACTGTAGTCCTAGTCCGAGAAGCAGAAACTAGTCAATGACTAGTATATTATGTCAGCAAGCCATTGAAGGGAACAGAACTCAAGCACAGCAACCTGGAAAAATTGAACTAGCATTAGTAATGTCTGCACAAAAGTTGAAGCTATACTTCGAAGCGCAGTCAATGACAATGATGACTAATCAACTAATAAGATAAGTGTTGCACAGACCAGAGTTGTCAAGGAGATTACTCAAATGGTTCCTCAAGCTGGGACAAGATCATATAATTTACCAACCTCGAATAATAATCAAATCCTAAGCCTTTGTCGATTTTGTGATGGAATTCAGTCAACCGGTAAAGAAGATACTCGAGCAGTGGACGTTGTCGGTTGATGAAGCATCTAACAAAGCAGGATAGGGAGCTAGAATTGTTATTGGGAGACCAGATGGAAGTAAGCTAAAATATGCAATCAAATTTGAATTCAAGACTACCAACAACAAAGCAAAATATGAAGCATTATTGTTAGGGATGAGACTATTGAAAGAGCTTGGAGCACGAACAGCGAGGGCCTATACGAACTCACAATTAATGAAAGGTCAAGTGAACAGGACTTTTGAAGCCAAGGGAGACAAAATACGAGCGTACAAAAAACGAGTTGGAGAAGTACTCGCAACTTTTGAATCTTTTTCATTACAGCAAATCTTGAAAGGGGAAAATACTCAGGCCGATACTTTGTCTAAAATAGCTTTTGCCTTCAAAGAAGGGGAAGTTATTAATGTTGAACGCCTTGTGGGGCTGTTGGTTAACACTGCGGTTATTAACATTACCGATGGAATAGATTGGAAATGCTCAATAATACAGTTCTACAAGATGGCATTCTCCCAGATAATAATCGAGACACACAAAAGGTAATAAACCAATCCTAACAAATTATTATCTTAGAAGATCAACTATATAAAAGGATGATTGGAGGATCTTTTTTGAATTGAGTCAACCACTCAGAAAGGGAATTCGTCATCAAGGAAATGCATAAGGGAATGTGTGGCAATCATTCGGGGGCAAGGGTGATGGCACATAAAGCAATCCAACAAGGGTACTACTAGCTAATTATTGCCAAAACGCGTAAGGAAATTGTTACAAAATGTGACCGATGTCAAAAGAATACCAACATCTAGCAATCGTCAACAGTGGGCCCAACCCCAATTATGAGTGCGTGGCCGTTTGCTAAATTGGCGCTTGATATTATCAAGCCAATGCCTATAGAAAAAGTACAACAAAAGTTCGCGTTTGTGGCTGTTGATTACTTTACCAACTAGGTCGAGGTAAAAATAATGACTACAATAACAAATAAAGAAGCATCGAATTTTGTGTGGACGAATATCATATGTTGATTTGGCATGCCGAAGGCCATCATCACAGATCATGGCCGATAACTCGATTCAAAATATTTCAGTGAAAGAGCTGAAGAATTGAGAATCAATTTGCATTTCTCCTTAATGGCCCATCCTTAAACAAATGGTCAAGTGGAAGTTACTAACTGACCAATTGTCAATGCACTCAAAGCGAAGCTCGAAGGAGCAAAAAGCCTATAGTCCAAAGTACTTACTGAGATTTTATGGGGTTACAGAACAACGGTTAACAACCATACTAGGCAAACACCGTTTAGAATAGCATATAGATCAGAAGCTGTGATCCAATCAAAGTTATATCCCCGAGGGTAGAAATGGAACTCCATGATGAGGTGAAAGAAGAAGCCCGGATTAGGAATGAAGCAACAAAAGAAAATTTGAAGCAGCAGCCGATCAGCAAGATAAAGCCAAAAAATATTGACGTGGGGGACACGGTTCTCCACGAGCACGAATTTACCAAAGGCAACATGAACAAACTCGATGAAAACTGGGAAGGCCCTTATCGGATCGTAAAGGTAATCCAATCAGGAACCTTCAAATTGACCAGAACTAATGGTACGCGCCTCATCAAAGCATAGAACACTGAACATCTTGAAAAGTACTATGGATAATGAAAAGCTTACCATGAATCTTTTCATATACTTAGCGAAAGTTTAAATCAATGAATATCTTGTTCCACGTTGGCAACACAAGTTGATCTACAAATCTGTATCCCACGTATGCTGTCTAATTATCAATGTTCGATTCCCAATGAGGATGACGTTTAGTGTGCACCCGATCAAAATGAATCGATAAACACAGCATACTATCACAAATGATTTAAAGATATTCAACGCATGAACAAAGGCAAAAAGCACAAATTCACAAATCAACCACGACAAAAGTAATAAAATGTCATCGTACAAATGTGATGACAATAACATTGTCAGCAATTAAAAACATAAATTAAAGTTGTCCAAAAGGAAAATAATAATAATTACATCACTCAGAATGTTTAAAAAATCATCAATGTTCAAGTAGCAAGAGCATCAGGCGTCGATACCTCCGTCCCATCAATAGGGTTTGCAACAGTTGAACGAGCCTCTAGGGATATTCTTGCAGGACTATCGGCATCCACGTCTCTCGATCCTTCAATAGCACCATCGGGGGCAGTAGAGAGCAAATCGTCCAGGACAGCGTTGATCAAGGCATCTAGAGCAACAGGAGGGTCCCTCTGTAGTATCTCAACGACCTTCTTCAAAACTCATCTCATACTGGACGATGGTGTCCTCAAGGACTGCTGTCTGGTACTCCGAAGAAGCCCTGAAGTTTACAATAGTGGCCTCAGGCATTCTGCAGCTCTCGCTGTAATGCCTTGATACGTCTGGTGGCTAATTGGTTTGCTGCATATAAGCCTTCTACTTTATCACTAGCCACTCTATTTCAGTATGTTTATCTTTAAGCGCTTTTTATTGATTGTTGACCGAGGATTCCAGAGAGTCATTCAGACTCTTTTGATTCTTCAACTCCTCATCTTTAGCCTTCAGTTCCTCAGCATGAAAGGCCTTCAAATCTTTGAGGTTCGCAAGGTGTTTGGCTTAAGTGATATCCTTGGCAGCCCTCAACTTCTTGACTTCCCTCTTAGACCTTTGCAACTCAGCAGAGCTGAAAGTCTCATCCAACGGTCGGCTGGCAATCTCATTTACTAAATGCCCAGCAAAATGGACATGTTCAAGGGCTTCTTTTAGGATAGCCTCCAGCTGAAACAAAAGAGAGACAAGTATAAAAGAGTGGGCCAATGAGAAAGGAGTAGGACAGAGTGAAACAAAAAAGTTGCAAGAACACTTACTCGATTGTTGGTTTCACCCAAGGAGCAGCACAACACTGAAGTCTTCACTTGGGCGATCGGAGAGGCCATGCTCCAACCATCGGGGCTTCGTACTCCCTTGAAGGCCTAGTCAGAAGAGTAGAGGTTGATGGCCTTGTAGGCTAAGTAAAGGACGATGCTACCTTCTAATACTCGGCAGCACGACAAGACTCGACCCCCTTAATGCATGCTAGGCCTCTCCTAAGATGTTGAAGAGGATGGCTCTCTATCTCCTCCGAGTCGTCGAAGACCTCTTCAATAAGGCGCTTACTCCCCTAATCACGGTTAGGGCTAGGACAAAGAGGTAGACCATCCTCGCTAATAATAATGCCTTGAGCAGACCTTTTTGCGAGAGCGTCCTGGCTCTCTTGTGGGGTTACGCGATCAGGGTTGCTATCTTAGTTGGCCAAGAATGGGCCCTACGGAGCCTTGCGTTTGTAGCGGGCCTACAATGGGCATTGAATTTCCTCCTATTAAGGAGTCAATTGCCTTCTCTAACAACCAGCCATACTTGTGACAAAGGAGGAATTCAGAATTAGCAAGTCAAAACGCATGCATCAGAATGTTGGAGTCTTAAAGGGAAAAGGGTCCCGTCCCTCGCTAATCGGCCATAGGAGAAACTCCGAATATAGCCTAGAGGCCCTGACCCTCTCTGGAGCTTGGTATTCAAGGAATAAAGCTCGCCCCATATCCTTAAGTTGGTTGAATCTTTCCCTCTCTCCACGTAAGCTTTGAGGCTTTTTGAGTTCTTTCCCAATCCCTCGAGTAAGATTTAAGTTGGGACCATTCTACACTCACCCCCTAGAGACTCAAGCAGCTCACAAAAACATACCAATAGTGCCACCCTTCGTGTGAGGTAGGGTTTACCTTTCAAAATGACTCGCTAGTTCCGACCAACAATATAGTACCAGCCCTCCTCCTGATTGCGGGCGAGATAGAACATATAACTAAAGAGGTTGATTGCTAGTTTAATACCTTGTGCTCGAAGATATGAATACCACTTGACGAGAGCTGCCCAGCTGTTTAGACACAAATGCTAGGGAAAATGCCATAATGGTTCAAGTACTCATAAATAAACCAGGGAATCGATAGCTTGAAACCCATGGCAAAAAAATCCTCATAGAACGCTATCTCGCCATCTTCCCCTTGGCAGTCATACTAATAAAGGTTGAGGAGCCTAACTATGTAATTGTTGAGAATTCCCTAACATAGAATAACGTTCTCCAGTTTGGTATGGTCAAAGACAGGCTCCCTGACCAAATAGTTAAAAGGGGCTCCTGCCTCGACCACCGTAGAGGCTCCTTCCACGAGGGCATCATCCACAAGGACCTCTTCCATACCCTCATCATCAACAGGAGCCCCAGCACTGCTATCAGCATTCTCACAATCGAAGGTCGTGGCCTCATATACCCCCGATAAGCAGTCCCCCTCAATAGGAGAAGGGCCGACAAAATCACTACCCTGGGCCACTTCGCCCATTTCGATGACCCGGTCTTATGGGACAAAGGTTCCAAGATTCTCATCTAAACTAATGAAGGCAACATTCAAATCGGAATCCATCCCTAAAGCGACACTGGCCTTAGCAAACTATTCCCCGAAGGGGTTCAATAAGAAATCAACACTGAAAGTTGGGCCAAAAGCCTTCTTGAGGAAGTTGGGGATGTCATGTATAAGGTTTTCAAGGTAACCTAGGTTGTCAAAAATATCAAACAACTTAAGAGAATCCCTAACCCTAGACTCCTCAAGAATAGACCTAGGAGGTAAAGAGTCCTGTTCTTTATTCTCAAAAAGGTTATGACTGTTGGACATCAAGCATTGAAAAGAGACAAGAAGAAGAAGAAGCCTGAAAAGACAATCGAATATTGTTGAACTGAAAAGAATCGAAAGAGAGAACCAAAGGGAAGGATCGACACGTGCGTACCTAAAGAAAAGGATTAAAGAGTTGGAACGATTGAAGTGGCACGACTCGTCAACAAAAGGCTTGAGCAACATAGAGGAGATAGCACCAACAGAGTGACAAAGGTGACGAAAGCAAGCCCTAGAGAGCAAAGAGAAGAAAAGCCAGAAATGCACGGAAATAAGCATGCGGAAAATAATAAAGGGATTAGGGAAAAGAGAATGCTATTTATACCTTTTAATTAAGGTGATTTGAAATTCAAAATGTGGATAAATGTGCTGGTTAGACAAAGAGAGGCGGCTAATATGGCTTCTCAGTCGCATGTTTTAAAGAAACTCATCATTACTGCAGTGGGTGCCTTGGATCATGAAATACATGAGCACATGGGGAAACAAGACAACTTAGTTGCACACGCCAAGAGCCCCAAGAAAATGCCTAAATATACAACCTAATGATCGAGAAAGCATTTAGCGACATCCCAATGCAGCATGTCCCCAAATTTGGGCTACTGATACGTCATCGATTGGAGTAGCCGACGTGATCGGGAACATCCCGACCATAAAGCCCTGGGACAAGCCTCGCTGATCAACCTAAAGTGCCCTTGAGGGCATCTCCGTCACATTCGATGATGGCCCAGTAGTCTTAACAAGCAGACACGTGTCCTCAGCCACAAATTATAAATAGGACCTCCTCATACCCAAATAAAGTAACTTCACTATTCCCAAAACATTCCATACATAAACTTTTCAAAGGAAAAAATTAGACTTAGACATCAGAGGCTCTTTGGCTGGTATCACACCTGGGCCTAGTTTCACTATTTTGCAGGTAAAAAGCTTGCTGGACAAGATCACGAGAGTATTATCTGATTCTTTGCAAGATCAATAATTATACATGTAATTAATATATACAACACATGACAAGTGTATAAAAATATCACAATACAAGAATTACAAGAAACAATATTGAAAAAAATGTAAAATACTAGTCATCCTCTTTCAGGGATGACTAAACATTTACAAACTAAATATTTATAATATATGTGTGTGTGTGTGTGTTTGAATGGATTCTCACTCTGCAAATATATTGAAGGAATTCATCATTGACAATACCTTTGACCATGAAGATCACATCCATGAATATATTATTGAACAAATAACCCCAAGGAGAATAAATTGTTTCCTCGAGTAGTTGGAGCTTTTCTTTTCATTAGCAAGAGAGAACTTCTGGTGACGTAATATTTTAAAATGCATGGAACCAAACAATAAAAGAATGGATCGTCCAAATGAATCATGTTGTCTTTTTAAGGATGTTAAATGAACTGATTATTGGAAAAGAGAAAACGAATCTGATCATAACGTCGCATGAGCAAAATTCAATAATCATACTCAAAAATCATCGCATTATCACATTACGAGAGGCTCTCGTTTTACGATAAAGACAAATATGAATCTTGGTATTTTGTTATCCAAAGAGTTCCCACCTACTACCACCCTTGCTAAATGGCCAAAGGTGCTTAGCCAAAAATGGTCAAAATTGACCAAAAGACTTTTTTGTCCTTATACAACATTTATATTCTCTCTCCTTATTACACTACTTACTCTCTTTCCTCATTACACAACTCAATTTACATCACACACTCTCTCTCTTCATTTCTCCCACTTGTATTCGCTTTTTTTTTTTAATTTGGTTCAAAAAGCCATGTTTTATTCCTCCAAAATTACGCCAATAAATTTTATATAAATTTTACTCAAAAATTTTATTTATAAAATAAAATAAATTTATACATTCTCTATAAGGCATCATCAAGTCCAAATTTTGTTTTATAAACCTTTATGTTAAAATAGTAGGAAAATAATTTAAGATTATAAAATGTTAATATAATTATAACAAATTATTTATTAAATAATCATTCTAACTTTATACTATTCTAAGAAAAATTTATAGTTATTTCTTTAGATGTGATTTTTTTAATGATTGCTTAAGTAGAAAGGCTAATAAAAGTATTGCAACTAGTTTCTATGCATTATATGATTGAGAAACAATCCACTAATCCAGAGTCATTGTCGTCAATCAAAAAATAGGAAGCCTATGATATCAATGATATGGAAAATAATAAGTAACTAAAATACTTTTTTTAGTATAAAATATTATAATAAAGAAAAAAAATAAAAGGTTAGAGTAGAGAAAATGAGACATAAGAATATGATGGAGAAAAAAAAAAGGATAAGATATAAGGATATAGTATAAAGAGAAAAAATAATAGTATAGGGAAATAAAAAGCTAAGAGAATCATTAAATAAATTAAGAATTCCTAGAATTTTACTCACAACAAGAATTCAAAGTTTCAAAACTAAAAAACAAAGACAGAAGATTACAATAAATATTTTTTTAAAAAAAATATTAATCTTAGTAATTGTGTCAATGTCATGCCTTAAAATGTTCACCCACTACCAAGAAAAGAATATTAAGGAAAAATTCTATATAAAACTATCTTGCCAAAAAAAAGAAAGTACATAATGTAATCTTCTCTATTATGACTGATATGTTAAATTTGAAGCACAACTACAAATCACTCAAGCAAACAAATTTTTTTTGGGGTGAAAGGGGAAGAAGCAAAGTAAAATTTTCTCTTTAATTAAATACATTTTAAAAAAAAAATTGGAGCTTAGGGAACTAGGGCAACCAGATCTCCCCTAGCTTCACTCTTGTATGAAAGACTATTTTTCTGAATAATAAAATTAGTGAATAGTTTTTAGTAGGTAAAAGATACAAAAAAAAAAAATTTTTTTAAATATTTTTATGTGTTATCAAATAGGATTAAGTATTTCAAGTTTAAAATGTTTAACTTGTCTCTAATTAGAAAAGGAACAAACCATCAATAATTAGAGGTAGAAGTTGCCATTTTTAATCTAGGGATAGCTAGTTCCATCTCTCTCTCTCTCTCTCTCTCTCTCTCTATATATATATATATATATATATATATATATAGATATGCACATAAATACTTTTTTATAAAAATTTTGACAAAATTTATAATAGATATATTTAGAGTAACTAAGACCAAAAAAAATTATATCAGTTACCTTATAAGTTTAACTACAAATGTCAATGATTATTGATTACAATATTTTTCGTACAACAATAAAAACAGTAAATCTATAATTCTAATTTTCAAATAACTTAACTTTTTATACCAATAATTGAGAATAAAGTTTTTATTAAACACATGCTAGATCGTGAATTAGTGATTACTTTCAAAGCTTTTAAACTTTTTTTTAGATACAATTCAAAAAAGACAAACAATGTTGACTCTAGTTAGAGAATATATCGTTGTATATAATTTAAAGATGGCCTTTTCTATCACCAAGACTGTAAAATTAAAAAGAATTACATATATTAATAAATATTGATGATAAAATTGTTCCTAACATTGGTAATTATAAACTTATAATTCTGTTTAAATATAAATGATTCTAAGTTTGAAAAAATAACTTTACACACTGATGATTACTTGTTCTAAATAAAGTGTTTAAATATTTTTTATTTGACAAATATAAAAATTGCCTTCTATTAAATGGTCTATCTAACCATAGGTGACATTTTTTTTTCTCAAAGCATAGCTACAAGATTAAAAAAAAAGTATAGATGAAAATTATTAACAAAAAGTAAGAACAACAATGTCATCTCTCCATGTTAAGATGGTATTTGTAGTCTCTATTTCTCTCTTTTTTAAAAAAAAAAATAACTTTTTACACAGTAATTCTTTTATTTTAATATTTTTATAATTTAATTGTTTGCTATATTATAATTTCTAATTTTTTTCTTACCATTTTTTTTGAAGAAGTATTAGCAAAAATCATTTTTTATTTTACAAAAATGAATCTGATATTATTAATTGTTTGACTTTTCAATCTCTTAAATCACAATGATATTGTATTTTAAAATAAATTTTAATTATTAACCATATAAATTATACATAGAGCTACATTCATAACAATATTTTTTCTAATTTTACAAAAACAATCTTCCTTGCTTATGTTTTATCAATATTGAGATTTTTATATAATTTCACTAATTGAACTAGAACCGACAGATATTATTTTACTTATCTTTATAAAAAAAATTTAACTTTTTCTTATAATAATATTATTTGGTTTAAAAAATAAAATTTAATAATCCACCATGTAACTTTTGTGATTAAAGAACTATGTTGGCGTATACATAAATATATCTATCTTTTTTTAATCAAGCATTAACACATCTATTCCACATAGGACTTTTCCATATCAAAACAACTACTAATTAAATTTAGTTTGAGAGACAGATTATATCTTGTATATAAATTTTGCTTGAAAATAATTTTATCTCTCATCTCTATTTCTTTATCTCTTGAATCATTAGAAACATAATATATTTTATCATTTAACAAAAATTGTCCTTGAATATAGGATTAGATGGTGATCATCTTCCACGATGTGTTTTAACATATTAAATGAGATGTGCTTTTCAATAATAATTTTATTTTACAAATTGATATTTATTGGTCAATGTATTGGAAATTATGATAATTACGGTGTTAGGTGACAGATAATAATAATGAAAGAAAAAAAAGCTATTACTTAATTTTAAAATCTTACTTTTTCTATTCAAAGTAGATTAAAAAAAGTTATTACTTAATTTTAAAATCTTACTTTTTCTATTCAAAGTAGATTAAATATTAGGCATATCAAAATATAATAAAATTACAATATTGTCCCCATTTTGGCTATAAATTTTTCATAAAAATAATAGTGGAAAGCTGGATATCACACAACTCACAATGCATCTTTGTTTCAGAGTTGGCTCGATTTATTGTTTGATTGTTGAGACTTTAGCTACATAGTGAAGCTTCGATCCATGTCCCTGCTCTCAGCTTGTTGTGCCACCAAAACAAAAACAAAACAAAACAAAAAACAACAAACAAACCAAAAAAAAAAAAAAAAAGAAAACAAAAAAAGAAACTGATAACTTATTGTGCATGTTGCAGAAATCGACTCAGTTTCTATAATATTCCCAAAGTCGCATATTTAGGGCTCGTTTGGATTAATTTTTTTCAAAAGCGCTTTTTTTACAACTTTTGAAAAATAATTTTTTTAAAAAGCTAAAAATTCTAGCTTCTAAATTCAATTTTTTTGAAAACCAAATTAAATAGTTATTGTAAATTTAATGTAACTTTTTCAAGAAAAAAAAATTTCTTGAAAAAAAGTTAATCCAAACAAGCCCTTAATACTTTAGCCGGAGGCCTCTTCCCAAATGAAATGTACATGTACCTGGTGCATATTAAGTAACTAGTATGTGGTCTTGTTTCGATAATTTAATTATTTATTTGTAAGCACCTACCCTCGTTCCGTATCTCAACATGTTGGCCTTTCCAGAGAGCTGGAATTATATAAGAAAAAATCTTTTTTTTTTCAACAGTATTTGTTTCCATCCAACTGAATCCTATGCTAGCCACGTCGCTTGCTTACGAACTTCTTTAGTAGGGCGGTTTGTTTTGCGGGGGAGTAGAGCAATCAAAAAATGAACCAAATCAAATGATTATTCTAGAATAGCTATTCCTCGCAATTAAGTTTCAAATTATAATATTGAATATGGTGTCACATGAATTTTTTTTTCTTACATAAACTATGTCGTATATAACCTAGATAATAATAAAAAAATATAAATGATATTTTTTATACTGCATTTAAAAAATAGACAATAGTAAATATATTAAATATATATTATAAAAAATTTATACAATATTTTAAAAACTTCTTTGAAAATAACATTTTTAATTTTACTCAAAGGTAGGGTCTGGAAAATGAGAAAATAAAAAACCATTAATGCAGGTAGAAGAGAAATAATTGGATGTAAAACAATTAATAGACAACAATTAATAGACAGTTAAACTATTAGATACAACATATAATACATAACTACAATTAATTGGCAAAATAACTAGAAGGAAACAAAGTGGTGGAACTAAAATAAATTTAGTATATGATATGATACTCCTCAATAATATTTTATAAATTGTGATTATCCATTGAAATAGTTGAATTATTTGTTTTTCATATTTATATAAATATTCATTTTCACAAACCCATCACACTCGAATGGTACATTAAGGAATTCAATTACATTTTTTCTATTTTAAGAATTTAACTATCTAAATTACCCTATGCTCTTCTTTTGCAATTCAATTATTTTTAGACGCTAACCAAAACCAAATCAAAAATACGTCAACTAATACAATTAGCTGTCCACTTTCAAAGAATTAGCTGTCCTTCACTACTAATAAACCATGCAATGAAAGCAATAACAAAAATTTTAAGATATAGAACAACATAAATTGCAAAAAAGAAGATGTATTAAGTTCCCACTACAGACAACAACAGCTGGTATATACTATGACATAGTCCACCTCCCTACATTAACATTCCAAAATGAAAGCAAAAACTAAACTAAACCAAGACAGTTTACAAACCCATAACAAATTAACCTAAACCAAGATAACCCCGAAAAGGAATATAGATATTCTCCATGTGATGATCTGAGTGTCACGAATGATTTTGCGAGTAATCAAAACTTAGAGGCTGCTGACACACCGGAGCCTGAAACAGATCCAGCACTTGGGTTAATTCATTATGCTTAATCTTGAAAGAAAATGAAAACTAAAATAGACAAGCAGAGTGGTGGGAAATGAGAACACAGCTATCGTTCATGTACATTATAGTCCTAACACTCAACAGCATGATCACTCCAACATATGCAGTTCGTATATATTCCCGAGGCCCTAACTCATCCCAACATGTACATACGCCCAGAGGCCCTAACTCATCCCAACACGAGATGCAATGGAACTAGTATTCTTGCTATGTCAAAACCAATCTTACAAAAGCTTAAATGTCATGCTCGGTTTTAACTCACTGATCAATTATTTGTCCTTTTCTTATCTTTTCTTCCTTCTCTTTTCTGGTTTATTGACTCGTGACCTCTATTATTGATCAAAACAAGGACAAAGCTTCAAGTCAATTAACAAAATAAAGAAAGCTTCCTAAACTTGTTCTCTTAACCTTCATAACAAGTTGACCTATGTAATCCTATCCTAGATTGGTTAATTAAATTGGAAAGATTTCTAATTGGCTCTGTTTTTTTCCTCTTCTATCAGAATTCATGATGAAACAATGATATTCGCATAGCTTCCTTTGCTGGAATCCTTATATTACATTGGTATTTCAGCAAATGTTAGCATATTTGTTCTTCTCACAGTGCCACGTCCTCAGCGCTGACTACAGTTTGCAAATCTCACTTTAACATAAGAATACAAAAAATATAATGACAATGTAAGGTAACATGAATAATGGCCATCAATTGCAAGAAGAAATTATCGAAAAGCACATTCGCCCATCTCGTCATGAAAACCCAGGGAACTTGTAAACGCAAAGTCACTCTGTATAGAATGCTGAACATGACTTTTAGTAGCTCTAGTAATTCTTTCAATTATTAGAAGTGAAAAACATCACACTATAAGACAAGGTCTGAGCACAAAAGAAAAGAGTTGGGACCTACCTGAAATACAGCATGTCTAAGTTGATCATATGACTGTGCATACATCATGGAATGTATTGGCCATTGCACATGTACAGCATCCCTAGATGTCTGATTCGATCCCAATGCGCAGAAAGGGCTCATGACTTGGTTCCTGTGGTTTAGAGAAGTTTGAGCTCTAGGCATCTGATTCAACTGACAGAAACCTGAATCATACTGCAGAAATGGTGTCTGAAACGGCTGCACGTTGAAGGGTGTCAAGCTAAAGCTTTGAGTGGCAGGTATGTTCTTTATATACCTGCAATAATTTATTACTGTCTTAGCATGGAATCCTAATTTTGGCTATGGATGGCGACTCAGAATTGAAAAGCACATATTTGTAAATTAGTTCTTAAGGAGTCTATCAGTTAAACTGGACTCTTTTTTGATCAATGATTTGCCACATCCACCAAATGCCATCTTCATACATGCTATTAGCTTCAATGTTGGAAAGCCTTATGCACAAGATTTAAATGTAAAACTGCAGTAAATTCATAAAGGAAGTGCTTCCTAATTAAAACCATTTTCACCCTTGTGCAATCCCAATCTGGTGACTCATCAAAAAATGCCACAATTTCTTCACCTAAGCCACAAGAAAATGATTGAATGCTGCAAGGCTGTTAAAGGTTTTGCCATTAAATCAAATGTGAACAATTGTCCTTATAACGTAAATCCTTGCTGCTTGGGCACCGCAACAGCTATACCTCCAACATCATGCTGCTCTAACTGATGACTGAAATAGAAGCCAAATCAGCCACGGGCAGCATGTCTTCCACCATCCATAACCAGGATTTCAACATATACATTACTACAGACAAGACTCCAAGCTTCATGACCCTAAGGTGAGTTGAGGGGGCAACAGCACAGAAAGGACACTCATGATGAAAAAGCAAGCAATATCAAATCACTGGAGTATTCAGAATAATATACATGGGATAGTAAGAGACAGCATCTACAAACAACAAAGATGAAGATGTAAGATGGGGTTGGAAAACTAGGCGTGGTAACAAATGACATGTCCAGCCGAGATCAAATTCAGGAGGGAAAGAGTTAAGGTGAGCAAGCAAAACAAATCACTTATGTCGAACAAATTAAAAACATCCACATCTCACAGTACAATAACAGATAATGATGCTAAAATAAATTCATAAAAGATTCAGCACAAATATCACATTGACCTTCTTCCAATCAATTCGTTAATGTGTAAGCACACAGTACATACCTTTCATAACTTCGATCATAATCAGGATCAGTGCGATCCTTCTCCCTATCCCTAAAAATGGCAACCCTGGAAGAAGCACCATTATCGCTGCTGCCGATGTTCTTCTCAAAATCTACTATAGAATTCTTCACACCTTCATTCTCATTGGCATTGAGACAAGGCTCCTTCCTGTCACAAGCAGTTGGAGCCAAAGTATCCTCTGATTCAGAACTACCAGGACTATTGAAGATCCGCGCCCGCGCCCTGTCATACTCCTCTTTTCTCTCCTCCACAGTTCTTACAGAGCTGTGTTTAAGCCCCAGTTCACTGTTGTCACTAGAGGAAGCCTTAGGCCTTTGCCTTAAGACAATTTTTATCTGCTCATGTTTTTCATTCTCTGACTGCTTAGCAGGTATATCAGACAAACAGATAGCTGGGTATTTAGTTTCGGGCTTCTTCCTGACCAAAATTCGAATTCCCTGACCATCTAGAACATTGTCCTGAACCATAGTCTGCAGACCATAGTGTTGAGCCACTCGATGAGCGGCCAGACGAAGGTAGGAAGTAGGGAAATGCTGGAACTCAAACTGCTGTAGGTCAGTATTCTGCATGAAATTCTGTATATCTAGTTCCATCCGCAGAACTGAATAAAGCCAAATCAAGACAAAAAGTTAATAACTAGCTATTCAATAGTAAGAACCACAAAACTAATTAATTAATGAAAAACAAATATCTAATATAATTTCAGGATGTTTTGATCTTCTCACATTTTCGTATAATAATCAAAGGCATCAAGATTACAGTGAATATGAATGCAGGATGGACTTGATACATGCAGTAACGTATATATCCCAAACAGGAAAAAGAATGAAAAAGGGAAGAAAAGACAGCTAAGATGGTAACAGAATGTTCTAATTAAATCAACAAATGCGCTCTCACACTTCCTACATGCTCAATTTATCACAACTACAATAAGGATATCTAGAATATTCTATAGAACACAACTCTTTCTCTCTTTGATCAAGTCATCTGCTCTATATTAAAAACATAGTTGCACAATGCATATTCACTGAAACAAGAAAACTATATATTTAACGAGCATATACTCAGTAGATAGTAGACAGACCACAGCAATCCTCTTAAGAAATTTACACATTTAACCTACAGATTTATAAAATGCCTGGTAAGACCTACTTACTTCTAGAAGATCAGATTTTCGGTCACGTCATATTCTGTAACAGAGTTAGTTAGACAGGACATGTGCTAATCAGGATAGAACTACTAGTTAGACAGTTGGCATGACCTGGATTGTATACTCAGGTTAATATAAATACTTGAGCTTGTATGTCTCCCTCCCTCCCTCCCTCCCTTCATAGTAATCAGAGACAGGCACTAGTCCTGTTTCTTTTTTTTCTCCGAAAACTAATCAAACAGTTTTCATTTCAAACCCTACCTTAGGGTTTTCTCAAGAGAGAACACCATTAAAACTCCATCCCCAAGCCTTCAGATCCATTGAAAATCCAGTCGCAGCTTCCTCCCAGCTACGCGAAGCTCTCTACTGGTTTGAATTTCTTTTCTTCAACCTCCTTCGAAAATTCTCTAATTTCTCTTTCTTGGTTACTTCTCTTCACTTGAGAAATGGCTTCATCATCCACTGCTACAAACTCAGAAGATTTATCACCTGGACTGAAGATTCTTATTCAAAACCTTGGCAATCTGGTCCAACTCAAATTGTACAGCAAGAACTTTTTTCTGGGGAAGTCTCAGATTCGAGTGGTTCTTCATGCCAGCAAACTTTTTGATCAAGTGTCTGGGAGAGCACCATGTCCTGAGAAGATGATTCCTGATGCTACTGGACAACTTATACCTAATCCAGCATATGACAAGTGGAAAACCCAAGATGAATACCTAAAATCCTGCTTGTTCACAACCATCACACCCTCTATGCTATCACAGGCGTTTCATCTCGATCATTCTAGCTCAGTGTGGTCCACACTTGTCAATAGGTATAGTTCCTTAAGTAGATCCCATATCTATTGACTAAAGGTGCAACTTCTTCACCTTTCTAAAGGAAATCTCTCAATGCAAGCCTATTTGGATCATGTTAAAACCATAAGTGAAACCTTGCCAATGTAAATGAGTTTGTTTCTCAAAGGACTTAATCATGTACATACTCAGAGGGTTACCTCATAAATATGACTCTTTCAAGGCCTCTATTAGGATTAGATCCACTCCAATCACTGTGGCTGAACTTGCTTCATTGCTTATCTCAGAGGAAGTACACCTGAAAATGGAAAATTCTCTCTCTTACAGACTCTTCCAACCAGAATTTTTATACTGCCCTCTATTCTGTCTCAACCAAAAAAGGCACAAGGCAGAGGAAGAGGTAATCAGCCTAAGAGAGGAGCCAGGTCTGCCTGCAAAGGCAATAGAGGTGGTGCTCAATTCAAAAACTCAGGAGGACCTCAATGACAGAGTATTCTAGGCCCTTCAAGTTATTCTGGTTCTCAGATTGCACACAGAGTCCATAACACTGCAGCCTCCTCGACCAAAATTCTTGTCAAATATGTGGAAAACCAAACCACATTGCTCCCAACTGCTGGCACAAACTTGATACTATAACGTATCAAGCCCAACCAACTGTGAAATAGGCTTTTACAGGCCAAACAACTCAGTCTGCTACTACAGACCAACAATGTGTTGGATTCTGGACCAAACACCCATGCGACTAATACCCTCATTCAGCTGCAGTCCTTTCAATCCTACAATAGAACTGATTCAGTTGCTGTAATAAATAGCCCAACTTCATAGCATGCGAGATGGTATTTTTCTTACTCCTACCAAAACTCTACTCTCTCTAATGTATTATATGTCCCTCATATTTCTACTAATCTTCTCTATATTACTGACACATGATAATGATTGCACCATTGTATTCAATGCAAAGAAGGTGGTTATAATGGACAATGTCAGCCGTAACATCATGTACAAGGAACCCTGTGAAAGAGGTGTGTACTATTTGCCTACCTCTTCTATTTCTTCTTCCAGCCTACAACAAGCAGCTGTTCAAGTCCTGGCTACCAGCACTACAACAAGGAGTTCTGAAATAGAGTCTTAACAATTTCTCAAGGTTTGTATGGATTTATCCTATGAAATGCAAATCTGAAACCTTCAATATTTTTCTCAGTTTTCATTCCATGATTAAGACTCAATTTAAGGCCTCTTTGCAAATATTTAGGTCTGATAATGGCAGAGAGTTCATTAACAACAACTTCAAAACCTACTTGTAGTTCATTGGGGTGTTACACCAAACCAGCAGGGTGGAAAGAAAACATAGATATCTTTTGGAAACCACCCTAACATTGTTGCACCAAAGTAATTTACCCCACAAATTTTGGCTAGAAGCCTTATCTGTGGCCAATTTGTTGATAAATTGACTGCCCACACCAACATTAGACAAAAAATCATCCTATGAATTACTTTATTCCAGCCAGCCAGACTATCAAAACTTGAGAGATTTTGGAAGCCTTTGTTATCCAAGGCTCAAAGCATATAATAAGCACAAACTTGAACTAAGGTCAAAACCTTGCATCCTCTTTGGTTACTGTCCTCTCACAAAGGGTTTTAAATGCCAAGACCTTGAATCCCGTAAAGTCTCTGTCTCTAGACATGTCAGGGTTAATGAATAAGTGTTTCCCTATCCAAGTCCACTACTAGATCAATTTTATTCATCAGTCTCTCATACATCTCAGCATGACAGTCATCCCTAGCAATATCCTCTAGTATATAGTACTTCCCCTTCTTTCCTTCCTGTGACACCCCTTACACCACCTGACTCATCCATAATGGCAGGATCTTCTAATCCCACTCACTCCTTTCCATCTGCTCCATCAACTCAGAATTCAAATAACTCCAATCTGCCATCTCACTCATCACATGACTCAAACTTATCACCTTAGGTGTCTCACAAATTCCTCTTCTTCCTCTCAGACAACTCCTAATTCTTCCTCCTCACCACCTCACATCTGAACTTCATCATGAGTTAACTCCTTATGCCAGCATCCCATGCTAACTAGGACTAGTTATTTGCCCCCCCCCCCCCCAACACTCTATTAATTGCATACATTGATCACCACTCCAACTCAGCACGAACCGAGTTCTTAAAAAGAAGCTTCCAAGTATCCGTGTTGGCATCAAGAAATGAAAGATGAATATCAAGCCCCAATTGATCAACAAACCTGGAAATTGGTGCCCTTACCCCCCCCCCCCCAAAAAGAAAAGCCAGGCAACTAATAGGCTCCAAATAAGTTTACAAAATTAAAACCCATGCAGACGGTCCCATAGCTAGGTATGAGGCTAGGTTAGTGCCCAAGGGTTACCTGCAGGAGTTTGTGATTGATTATCAGGAAACTTTTAGACCCAGGGTTAAGAGTCAGACTGTAAGGACTATTATATGCTTGGCTTCGTATAACCACCAGAACCTAAAGCAATTGAATGTCTTCAATGCTTTCTTACATGGTGCTCTAGAAGAGGAAGTATACACGTGTTTGCTCCCCTTTCCGGCGTCATATGGTCTTGGCCACAGTTTCGGCCAAGACTTGGTCTTGCATCAAGGTGATTGTGACCTCTTGCAATGCTTATGCAGCCACTTGGTTCCTTTGTGCAACTCAATAATGTAGGGTTCTTTTCTCGCCCCAAACTCGATCCAGAAACTTGTACTGCTATAAACCACGGACTCCCCAATTGGTGCAATGATCACAGCCTTAACCGAATCACTACAATTGCAATTAGTGGGCAAAGATCCAAAGTCAATCGAACTAACGATCAGGCAATACACCACACCGTATTCTATTACAGTAAATGAATGTTCACAAAAAGCCCACGATAACAACGCTCTTTGAATAAGAAATCCTAATCACCATAAAATTAATTATAGTGGCAAGACTATAAACACCATAAAATGAATTACAGTCCCTATGTTTGGATTATCTAAGCTACACTACATTAAGGCTGTAAAATGAATTACAGCGACTTTAAGCTACGCCATTTGGACAAAGCTAGGACTAAGCTAGACTATGACTAAGCTATGAAGAACTAGTTTCAATTGGATAAGATTGGTGATCCCGGAACCCTTCCCTTGCTTTTGGATGTCGACCGACTCATTCTTGAGGCACCCCCGAAATCTCTCAATAAACCATCTTAACCTGATCAATACTTGGGGTTTGACTTATTCATTGCTGACTTTCTCCCCAAATCTCGCCTAGAAGCTGTTGTCGCACGTGCTCTTATCTTGACTTGGTCTTCATTCCGTGCCACATGCGTTTTATGTTGTCACCCTTCTTCGTTGGACATATGTCAGCTGCTTAGTCCTTAGCTTTTGTGTTCGACCTTATCTTCCCAGCCGATCATTGACCACCTTGGCCTCACAGGCTGCTCCTTCGATCTTGCTTAGCTTCAGCCCAAACTAGCTTTTCTATTCCCTTTCAACGACCAGGCTGTAAGGTGTAATTTTTGGGTGTAAACAACATGATATAGCCTCTGGGATTTGAAGACAATACCAGACTAGATTATGCTTGCAGGCTTAAGAAGTCTTTGTATGGCACTCAAATAGGCACCCAAGGCCAGGAATCATAAGCTCTCAAGTTTTTTTATTGGCAACAGTTCAAAATTAACAGTGCAGATACCTCTTTGTTTATTCACAAGACTAAAACAAATTTCACTTCAGTTTTAGCCTATGTGGATGACATTACTGTCCCTGAAAGCTCCATTGCACATATCACTACTTTAATTCAAGATATGAGAGCTCAATTTGCAATGAAAGACCTAGGTACTCTATCATTCTTTCTTGACATTGAAGTCACACAAACTTCTAAAGACTATTGCAGTACCTTACAAAGACAAGGCCCGAACTACAATTTGCTATCATCAACTCACTCTGTCAACACATGCATCATCTTACCTTGGCTGACTATGCTTTTCTCAAGAGAACATTGAGATATATCAAAGGTAGGGTCAGGTATTCCTATTTCAATCTGGACCACTTCAGTTCCATGCTTATAGTGATTCTTCAGATTGGGTCTCAGATGCTAATGACATGAAGTCTACCACAGGCTATGCCATATATCTAAATACTAATCTCATCTCTTGGTGCTCAAAGAAACAACATATTGTTGCAAGGTTATCTACAGAAGCAGAGGGCTATGGCCCATGCTACCTTTGAACTCAAATGGCCGACTTACTTATATCATGACATATCCATCTATAACCAGTTCCAGTTTTGCATTGTGACAATGTCTCAACAATAGACCTAGCAACTAATCCTGTAACGAAACATGCCTCGATTCCCAAACTTAAATAGACTGTGCCATGTTGTTAAAAAAATGTTTGTTTAAATGCAAAAACCAAGAAGACAAAGCTTCAACACCTCTCCTTACATAATCTGATCTATATAGCACCACTGAATTCTCAGTTCTAGCTGTAGTTTTAGTTCTCAAGCGAGCAAACAAAAACAGAATTCAAAATGAAATAATTTCAAACTGAAAATAAAATGCATAATGATATTAAGCCAACACTAGATGTACAGCTAAATCTATCACAAAATACACCACATTTACACACACAAATATTAATTAACCAACTAGAGAAACCCTAGTTATCAGATCTAACACAACCATCCAGAAGCTAATTCACACAAAAATTAATTGCACAAAGAATAACAAATCAACAAACACAAAAATTACGACCAACATGTAAAGGCAAAAAAAAGGAAAAAAAAACATATTAAAGAGGAAAAGGCTCACTGGTGAGACGATGGCGAGGGGTTTGAAGCGCCTCGACCAAGAAGGGATCCACCATCGACACATCAGCAGCCGCACCCTCCATTTCCTTACTCTTTTGCCCTGTAACGACAAAGTTAACAGCCCCTTGTTGCTGCGAAACAACAGAATCCATACAACAACAGACAGAGAAAACCCTCTTTCTCTCTCTACACTATATTATATAAATAATATATGTATAAATATATATAACTATGTATATAAAGACATATATGTGTGTTTATATGAGCAGGTTGTCTCCTTTCCCCTCTTCTCTTCTTCTTCACCCGAAAAGAACCAGAAGAAGATGAAGAGAGGTTTGAGGTGTCAGCTACCGCTCTCGGGCGCTTTGATTATCCTTATCTCGCCAATCAAAGAGATGGAATGAGAAAAAGAAAGGCGCGTGGAGTTATTCACTTTCCTTTTTTTTTTTTTTTGGTGGGTCAATTATTTACTTTATTTTCGTTGAGAGATATTTCGTAAGTCATGACAGAGGGTGTTTGCAATACGTTTATTTGAAATATAAAATTTGAAACTCTAATTAAAAAAAAAAAGTTACAAATCATCTTGTCATATAAGATCTTAAAAGATATTTTATAACAAAGTAAGCATTTTATTTTCGTTTGTTTGTAAGAGATTGAGAACAATTAGCGAATTATTTCACTTAATTTAACTAATTTAATTGTTTATGCTTTTGTAGTGGCAATGATAGTGGTTGTGGTTGGAGTGGTGGTAGTGGTGGCGACTGTGGTGGTGGTTGTGGAATCAGTGGTTGTAATTTTTTGTGTTTTTTGGGTTTTTTTTTTAAATTTTGCTTTGTAAAAGCGGATAGAAAAGAGCGAAGGTGGTTGATAGGTGTGAACAAAATTGTGAACATAACATTTATAATTGTGAATATTTCAGTCAAAATTGTGAATGCATTGTTTATATGTATGAATGCATTGGGAAAAGGTTGTGAACTTGTCAGTTACAAATTTTGAACATATTATGTAAAAGTTTTGAACATGCAGAGTAAAAGTGGTGAATAATTAAACTTATGAACATATCATATAAAATTTTGAACAATCAAAAATTTGAACATAAAGTATTAAAATTGGAAAAATGTAATATGAATATATAAATAATTAAAAATTGTGAATATGTAATATAAAAATTATGAACTTGTGAATATGTAATATAGAAATTATGAATTTATAAACATTACGAATGCAAATATAAAAATTGTGAATGCATAAAAATTATGAACGTATGGTATAAAATTGCGAAAGTATAATATAAAGACTATGAACATATATCTATAAATAATTAAAAAATTAAAATAATTAAAAATATAAAATTGTGGATATATAATATTAAAATTGTGAATGTATGAAATATATATATATATATATATTAACAATATTTTTTAATTTTTTGAAATTTAAAAATAAAATGTAAAAAAAAAGAATTAAACTAAAAAGATTAAATTTTAGTTGTTTTTCTCTTTCTTCTTTCTCAGCTCACGTTGCACTGTCAATCACCACACTTAGCAGTCACCACCTTCTCCCCTTGTAGGCTTCAATGTTGAATGCAGTTGACCAGAGCTCAAGGTGTTAAAAGTTAAGCATATTATTTCATCATTTAATTAAGCTATTCAATATTGGTTGCTATTCAGCTTTTCTAGTGGAATCTTATGCCATATATAACAAATAGTCTATGGCATAGCCTTATAATTAAGGAAAAAGCACCATATAGTATATGGCATGGCCTTCTGCTTCGAGGTGAAGCTTGAGGCCATTAATGGTGAAAAGCTTGAGGTCATCAAAAGTGAACTGCGTATGGTAGCTCTAAACACTGTGTGGAACATACCAATCGAATAGCGATGGTCTAGGGAAGCTTTTGGTGTTGACAGCACAAGATATCATCAACAAGAAAGGCACCGGTGTACTGATGAAGACGATGGTAGCGAGGTGATGTTTGGTGCTGTGTTTTGAGGAGATGAATGCTTTTTCTTTTCTTTTCTTTTTTTTTTAAATCAGCGAGTGCATTAGACATGCAAAAGGGTTTACAATGTGAGGCTAGCACACATAGCTCAATTGCATGTTATACACTCTAAATGTTTTGAGTCATAACTAATTGTACATTATCAATTTTATGACTAAAATGGCAAAATTAATTACCTTATTTTCTTGCCAAAAGGAAGGGATTTCTCCTTGAGTTTTTATTAAAACAACAAGTGGAAAGAACAAGATAAGGAGAGGGCATAAACCATACTCCCTTATTCTACTCTTAGATAAGAAGCTGACATGCCAACTTCATTACAAAGCGATAAAATGCAGCACATCTTAGCAAACTAAAAGACACAAAAAAGAGTACTACCACCCTTACAAAACTCACTTAGCACTTATTGCAAGGAATACCTAAGCAATCACATTTTGAGCAAGCCTTTCAACTTATAGAAGTGCTTTGTAGAATCATAAACCTTGAAGCCCGACAACTTGGTCACATAGTTCACAAGATAATCTAGAACCAAATTCACAATAAATGTGGTTTAATATACCATTTACTTTCCCAAGAAAATCTCTCACTCTAGCAATCCCATGACATATTTTCCATGCTTCTATCTCTTGACCTAACACAAAGTTAATAGCTAACAGTGAATCTATTTCCACCTATGCCTTCATGCAAGCCCTTTTACTCACAAATTTCAAGCCCTCACATGAGAGCCCCAACCACACCTTCTAACACACTAATTGCATGAAAGGGTTCAATGAAAGCCAAAACCAAACAACCTTGACTATTCGCAACACCCTACCTTTCCCAGCAACACTCTTCATTTTATGCACATTCCTATCAATATTCAACTTTAATTTACCCTTATCAGGCTTGATCTATCTAACCACAGTTCAAGGTTTATTAGTGACACATTGTTGGACTTGGCAACCAAAAAGCAAAGCAACGTTTCTATCACCTCGCCATTACTTAAAACTTAATAACCCGGCAAATTGCAACTAAAACACCATTCTCATTATGTGAACAATAATTTTCTCTGTGCTAAAATTCACCCCGTGATGCTTGGCCTTATTCTTAGTCATCCAAATGAATTAAAGAATCAAAATGGGGATAATAATACGGACATACCCCTTAAACAAATACTTCCTTGAAGTAAACCATTTCATAAGTTGCATTCTCACTGAGGTTTCCCTTCTATGATCAATGTTGAAGATTGACTCACAATGGATCCAAATAGCCTACACTTTTCATACTAGAGATGAAAACATGTTGGATGGTTTCCTCTTGCAAACAACACTGACACTTCAATGGTAGATTAAGACCTTTGTTCTTTAATCGAGCATTGACAGGTACCTATTTATTCAGCACTCTCTAAGCAAAAAATGATATTTTAATAGGTATGCTTTTATGCCACAGAAACTAATCTGAACACAAAATATGAATAGAATAAAAATGTAAGGATCAACAAACAATTTTGTTTGTCAGTGAACATTAACCCAAAAAAAAAACATTACTTTAATATTAAATTTTACAATATAATGTTTGCTCTTTCTTTGCCATTATCATTATTCTTTTGGCCAACCACTTCCTCAAGAAAAATCTATCTTCTAGATTTTGACAACAAATATAATTGTGAAGTGCCATTGTTGCTGCGACTAATTCTCTTGTATATCGAAATCATACCTACAACACATTCTTTTCATGATCTAGAATCTATTCTTCCACACCCCAAATATTCCTTCTATCAAAATTCTCAATGAAAAATGAAAAAAAAAAGAAAAGAAAAAGCATTGTTTGATGTTAAACTATTCAAGTTCTCATGAAAATTGATAGAAGCATTGCTTGATATAGAACTATACAAAAAACTGATGTATCGGGCAATATCTAGCTCAATAGTCTTGCATGATGTCCATAACCAATCCCGTGAGCCTCCTACCTTGGCTTGGTGCTAAAGCAATAAGTGGAGAAATTAAGGAAAGTCAACATATTAGAAGCAAGGGATTTCAGCAAATCAAGTTGCCCTTATGTTGGAGGCTTGAATTGCGGTTGAAGACTTCATGAGATTGATAAGCAAGAAATCCAGAGACTTCATCACGACAAAGAGAAGGCCATGGTGCAATAGTAGAGGACATACGATCTTTCACTTATATGTTGCATTCTAATTATTCTAAATGAATTGTCAGTGCCACCGAAAAATGAATCTTGGGACTCTTCTTAATTGTAGATTTAAGGGTCTACAATGTGGCACTCACCATAAGGCATTAATGATATAAATATTTCTTTACAATACACCATTATTAATTTCCCGTCTATACTTACCTCTCAATATCATATGGTTAAACACCCTGCAATGCCAATTGAATGGTGCAATCATGTAATGAAATAGAGGTGTTCGTAGGCAAAGAAATAGCTGAACTGAGATAATTAATATTTTCATCATCATGGGATATGTTCTGTTTTATAGTATCAAACTACACCTAGATTTCATAAGAATTCTATAAAGATAGCAACATTATTATGCTTGTATTTATTTGGGATTTAAGCTTGCCAAAGGTCGATTTCCAAGAATAGCCCAATCTACCTATTTTAAATCTTTTGGTTCTGACAAACTAGAAATTAAGTAATGATTAGGTTATCTTAGTAATTCTGTTAAATACTAATTAAGATGTGGCTGGCTCAACTTGGTGCTCCTGCAGTATATATAATCTAACATAGAACTCTTGGTGATCATATAAATATATACAAAATACATATAGTTTTGCCTAACTAAGTTATATTTCTTTTTAATCGTCATATATACCTACTTAGTAGCCATGTCATTGTAATGGACTTTGTGAGGCCTTGCAAATATATATTTTATACTTAATACATATTTATGATCGAATCTTCCTTATTTTTCAGATGCAATAATAAATGGGGCTTTGCTAATCATGTTTTATGTATTCATTCCTTCTAACATTATCATACTTGTATCCTGACATACCCCACTCATATGAACTACTTTTGTTTTGTGATTGTTTTATTATGGAGTTATTTTATAATTGGTGTATTCATATCCTATGTTCCATTTCTTTTAACATGAGAAGGTTGTTAATATTGTAATTCTTTGATTACAGTGCTTCTTTAGTGCAAAGCACATCGTTGTTTAATTTTTCCAACCACATAGTCCTCTAGTTTAGTGCTTGATCAACAAGGTTTTAACTGACTTTTTGTTGGTGCCTTTCTCTTTATCGTCCCTTGCATTTTCTATACAGTTCCTAAAATAGTGAAATGCAAATTTCAGGCAAGAAAGAATGCAAACATATGTTTAATAGATTTACTTCTACATATATCACATGATAAAATAATTGTTGAACAAAAATCGTGTATTTTTAATCAATGATTATTGGTAGATAAGACTTGTATGTGGACTTCTATTACATTATTAATTATATATTGTAGACAAATAAAAGCAAAGTAAGGCCACCGATGTAGGCCATCTTCCTCCAATAGACCATTTATTATTAACTTTGTATTATCATGCATTTATTAATTACTATCATGACGACCATTCATCATTCATATGTATAATATATAATACAATTGTAATCATATATGGGGTGACATTATTCATGGAAATACTAATCATACCTTAATACGTTGGATGTGCCAATAATATAAGGTCTGCATATAGAGTTTTTTCCAAAAATTAAATACAATAGTTTTGTATTCTTTTATTTTTCTTAAAAGATTCCAATAAATTGCTCCAATTAAATTGTAAGCAGGGGCGATACCAGGGGTCCGAGGGGCATGGGCCTTTCCCCTTTAAAATCAGAAAAAAAAAATTATATATGATACAAAAATTTTTTCTAAAAAAAATATAGTTTGGCCCCTCCAGTTCCCAAGTTAATTCCCAACGATGAACCAATCGACTAAGCTTGTCCCACCCCTGACCCCACGTCGTTCGAGCCCTATTTGCTTTTTTTATTTGTCTTATGTTAGTAATTAATAAAAGAAAACAACTACCTCCCATCCCCACTACCCGTTATTTCCTTTTGGCCTTTTCCCCTAAATTCCTAATCTCAGAACCCTTATTCTTATCACCAACCAGCTACTGAGTTACAGCATCTTGACATAAAAAAAAAAAGAAGAAAGAAAGAAAAGAAGCACCAGATCATGACCCACATTCTTAGTGCTTTCTTCAATCCTTGTTCCATTTTCACCAATGTACTAAAAATCGCACTAGTTTGTGAATGGATCACCTTACTGGTTCTTGGATCAACTGGTCTGACTGATCAGACCAATGGTCGGACTGGGCAGACACCTGCATGATATCAACTTTATATCTTAGATCTTTATGTGTCCAGTAAAGAGTAAAGGCTAAAAGGAGAACATAATTTATTTGTGTAATGTGTATAAACATTTTTAAAAAAGACCTAAATACATGATAATGTTCCAAAAATTAAGATAGATAATCGTATAAGCATCCTCGACAATCCAACATTCAAAACAAAAACCCTATGTTTAACAAAAAAACCAAATTAACCAAAAAAATCCATTAGTTGTGCCATGACTGAAAACAACAAAAAGAATACAATAACTCCTATAATAACATATCAATCACTTTCATCGCTATTGGCATTAGGTGCTTCAAGAACCATTAAATCTTCATCGTTAGCATCATCTTTATCTTAATTAACATCTACAAAATATTGAAAACATGCCATTCATGAGAGGGACGAATTTTTTAAGAAATTTCTAATGTTTATTATTATATCTCAAGCATTAAATTAAAAATCTAGAGTACCTTGAGTATGAATATTGAAACTTGATGAAATAGTTTCCCTTGGTAGCTCCTTTTCAAGCATTTTCTCTAGTTCATCATAATCAAGCTCTCCCACCTGTTCTTGCTACACAACCCAAAACTCAATTTTGTCAATGGATTTATAATCGACTGGATAATATAATCTTTTTTTCTTCTTTTGGCCTACATAATTACAATGAAAATAAAGTAAAACAAGCAACATGGAATGCAAACTAATGGAGAAGCCAAAGGACAAAAAGGATTGTAATAAGTATAGATCAAACCTGTTTTGCAACCGCAAATTATAATGAATATAAACAAGACCATTAAGTCTTTTGTGTTCCAATTGGTTCCTTCTCTTGGTATGCATCCATTCAAAAACACTCCGATTGCATTCACAATTGAAAGAGGAAGTTATTTGGCTAAGGAGATGAATTGTTAGCTTTTGCAAGTTTGGAGCATCACCACCAAATAATCTCTACCATTCATCTACATAAATTTTTTTTAAAAAAATAACAATGTAAGACTGAAAAATGAAAAGTCGCTATGCATTGACGAATAACTATGTATAAGTATAATAATATAAATTTTCTTACCTGGTCGAGTAGATTTGCATGTTTGGATTGTAATTCCTCTTCCAAAGCTCTGAAGACGCTTTTGAAATAGCCTAATCTCATCCAGTGTCTTTGACTTGCTCCCTACACTTTTTGTCTTAATAAAATCCAAAAGACCCACTATAACTTGTAGCTTCTTATCACAAACATTCATTAAATCATATTGAAATGCTGGATTCAACCAAAATGCTGCGTCATGAATGTTTCAACATATTATCCCATCGATTCTTGATAATGTCAATGTAAGGCTTATATAGTCTCTTCTTGTTTTTGAACAAATTCTTAATGTCCTTCTTTGCCCTATACATGCCTTCATACACATATCCCAAAACCTACTTTTCATTGGAATCACAAATTGCAACAACCGTATAAACGGAGCCATAATTCTCACAAACAACATGTAATTATTCCAAAATTTTTCATCACGAACAATTTGCTTAACCTCTCTTCTATTTTGTGTTTTTAGGAACTTCTTGAATTCTTGAAAGTAACAAAAGCTAGCAAATTATCTTTATGATCATGCAAGCTTTTCAAAGTAATAAAAGTACTGCCAAATCTAGTAGTTGCTAGTCTAATGATTTCTCTCCAATTTGGCCTTTTCCTCAACCAATTCAATGCCCATTTGTGATTATACACAAATATAGTCACTCTTGAAGCAAGAGTTGTTGCATGTTCCATCTCGGGCATTCCCCCTATGTCACCCATAATCAAATTAAGGTAATAGGCTACACAAGGAGACCAATTAATTTTCGAATACTTCTCATAACGCATCCTCCCAACGACCTTGTAAGTTGTTGCATTATCAGTCACCATATGAACAACATTGAAGGGGCCAGCTGTATCAACAATTCAGCAAACAAATTGCACAAAGTAGTAGCATCTGTTGAAAAACTTGAAGCATCAACAGACTTAATGAATGAAATTCTCTTAGGACAATAAACAAAGAAATTAATCAATGATCTATGACTATTATCAAATCAACCATCATCTATGGTAGTGCAACCCATATCACTCCAGATTCTATGATAATAATCAACAACCAATTTCACTTAAGCCTTAGCATCATTCAACAAATTCACACGTAGAGCATGGTAAAAATGATCTTTTTATCCAAAACCTAGTGATGCTTTTTTATCAATAGCAATTTAATAAAAAAGGAGAATTCACTACATTGAAAGGTATGCAAGCATCACAAAACCAAAAATTAATGCCCAAATTAGTTTCATGCCATCTCTCTTTACTTTGCAAAGCAACTTTAATGGAAAGTTGAGATGAATCTCTTACTCCACCTTTAAAGTAATTCTTTATCCTTGTGTTTGTTTTCCTTTTCACATCTTGAGAGGATGCCTCTATATCATTTTTGTTATGTTTATCATCTCCAAGGTTTAGCTCATAATCTCGAATTGATGTGTACTACGGCTCCCATCAAATGTAAATATCCTTTTCTTCTCACAAGACTTTGGAATGGTCTCTTCTGATGATGCTTTAATTAAAGCCTTTACTTCAAGATAAACTTTCTTACATGCATCCACATTATCCTTTTCCCCGGTCAAATGCTGTTTCATCTTGTTGATTCCCCCTCCTCTCAACCTTTTGTTGCAAAAAGTATAAATTAAGATCTTGTTTTCTTTTTCATCACGAACTTCCGTACAATAATCCCAAGCTTTATCCTTTTTAGTTCAGACATTATGAATGAAGAATGTAGGGTTTGAAGAATTAGCCTCTGATAGAGTTGTTGTTAATTACAGAGGATCCATTACCTTAACAAATAACAACGTATATACTAATGCATATGACATAAATTATGTACTAGAATATTTGAATATACAAAAATTCTAGTTTAAATATAATAATTAACCAAGAGAATAGTCTTACATACATGATACATTTTTGGATTCTTAGATTTGTAAAAGGACAAAGTAATAATTAATTAGAGAATAAAATATTAAAAGGTTCACTACTTCAAACTTTGTTCTAACTAATAATATGACTATCTATGGCTTAATTAATAATATGAATATTAGAAGCTTTTATTAGATGAAGCATTTATGATCTAACTAATAATATGAATATTTTATTCTATCAAATATACAATAGCAGTATGAATGATCATAATGGATATATAGAATCATGCAAATACAACAATAGATTTAGATTTCTTTTATATATATAAGCCACTCAAACAATTAACAATTTGAAACTAAGAAATAAGAAGAGATAAAATCACAAAATACCTTGGTCAGCAATGTGTGGACTGTCGATCATTGAAGTTTGAGCGAATGAGTCAAAAATTGAAACTAAGCACCTTACCCAACTTGCCAAGCATCAATAATTCAACAAAAAGATTAAAACTTTGCATACAAAACTAAGAAGAAACCAATCTTACATAATTATAATACTAATCAAATGGTCAAACTAATGAGAGAAAGTACAAAAAACTTGATGACCCCTTTTATCAATTTCTAAAAAGGTTCAAAAAAGCTCAAAACTTGAACGGGTAAAAACTTAAGTCATGTATATAAAATTCATAAGCCCTTTGGGGAGGGGGAGGGGGGGGGAGGGAATCAAAAAAGCACAAAACTTGAAGAAAATCATAAAATTGAATTATGCACTAAGGCCAATAAGCTCTATCCTTAAAAGCTTCAAAGCACCACAATAGTCTATAAATAAAATCCAATAAGCCATTTTTATGTAAAACTTGATTTTATCACAGAACTTGGAACTTGGAAGAAAATAATAGAAATTAACTCATATAAAGAGAAGCCAAACTCAAAAGAAAACGAAAAGTCGCTGGCTCATAGCTATGCTTACTGCTGAGCCCCAGCTGCATAAAAACTTTTTATTTTCTACTTTTTAAATTTTTTTAACCCTTCTTTGGGCTGTTTTGGATTTTGTTAATCAATAAAGTGAAGCTAAACAATAAAATAACATACAACCAATCATTGATTTATTGAACAACAATGGACCAATTGACAAGCTCCAAATTTAGCTAGAAACCTGGGTTTGGATGGTTTTACCGAGTCTGGTCTAGTTCGCCGAGTTGCCCAATTTTTTTTTTTGATTGTCTTATCGTTAAGCATCGTTCAACCAACTTGCTTCACTGGTTCCTAGTCTAACCAGGCGTTCAGTCCAGTTTTCAAAACATTACTTTTCGCGAAAGCCAAAGCAATGTAAAACAACAAAGAGGTAAACTATATCATACTTTATCTATATTTTTAATGCATAACTTTCCATTTCGGATTTCCTAAAAGGAGATCTTTGTGGATGCTCCTAGCTCATATACTCATAGTGCATAGAAGGCAAATGTGGGGTAGGCCATAAATCCCGACTTCTCTTGTCTTATTGTAGTGGAACTAAAATACCCGATGGAAGAAAACTCAATAGTAAGAGGGAGGCAACTCACTAATTTTCTTGGGGTTAGGGGAAAGAAGGCCAGTACAAGCTACTTTCATAAAGGCAAAGTGATCCTCACATAGATGTTAGATTAGATCTGGACTGGAAGATCTTTCCTATGCTATGAAGGTAGGAATGACTAGTCGCGGATTCACAGGTGAGAGAGACGATCCTCCCATTTTTTTGAAGTCAAAGAGAGGAGTTGATATTGGCACCTCTAACAGAAAGAGAAAAGAGAGTAAGGATTTTTTATTACTTTCAAGGTAGCGGGCTGTTACTAAGCGTGTCTCGTCACCTAGCCTGGCTTTGAGTAGAACTTTTCCTAGTATTCATTTCTAAAGTCCAGAGGATGAATGGCTTTCCTCAAAGTTGAATCACCGTGAATAGAACCACTGCTTAAACTTAAAGAAAAGTAGGATTAGAAGTCAATGTCATCCCATGGGCGCATCTGTATTTTTTTACTAAGCTATTCCTTACCTTGGAAAAGATCACACTTTTTGTTCCTTCAACATAGGTAATGTCTGCTCTTTGTCTTATTTACACAATCACTATTTCAAGATAGTTATTTGAATGCCTATCCCCTGCCTATGCGCTTGCCTTTACTATCTGCCGGCCTTGAACTATTGCAACTGCACATACCTTTTTTAACTCTATCTAGAAGATGGCTTGAACTGGCATTATGACTACACATATATAGCCAATAGAAAGAAGTATTCCCAAGCTGGAGAGGTAGTAGAGGAGAGAAATTGAAGTGCAATTTACTAGGTTCCTGAGCAGGCTATACAATTGTTCAGTACATGCATAAGGCTAAACACGGGTAAGCTTAAGGCTTACCTTAGCTTAGCGGGCTTTTGCCCTAGATACCTTGTAGCCCGTAGTCACTAATACTGGCTACAAGGGCAGGATTTCGCATCGATGGTTAATCAATAGGTCCTTTTTTACATTCTTTTCCATCCTGTCACTTTCACTTTAAAAATGAATTATGTGTCTTCATATTTTGCAATAAATTCCACTATTTTGCATGTGATTACATATATTAAAGTGGTTAAAGTGATTTATTTTGTAAATTATTTGATCTAGTCTTGTTCGAGAGAAGAAAATATTTTGTGGAGGCCTACAAGAGCAATTCGCTATAGATTCTAGGCAATTGAAGTTGAAGATCGATCATAATTTGAGTTGGGCGAATTTAGTAGAGAAGTATTGGGCTCAAATATGTGGATCAAGGATCAATTTCTCATAGAAAACAAGAAACTTTGGCCTTTCTTGTAAATAAAGTCGTTGGTGAATGAATATAACAAGTGACCTTAGTGTTAATTTTTGGAAAGTTTTTCCTGTCAGACCAGTTTGTTATTTTGCTCATAACTCCAACTCTAGAGGTCCAAATCATGTGATTCTTGGGTCATTGGACTCTTAAGAGGCAGGGATACAAATTTTATGAAGACCATTTTTCCAAATTCAAGGGGGATCAAGGTGAAAAATCAGTCACAACCCGTTTGGAAAATTCTCGTCACCTACTTGACCCATTTCGGTATTTTGCGCATAACTTGGGCTAGAAAGGTCCAAATAAGGTGATTCTTGAGGGTGTGGAAAGATAATTCATAGAGCTATAAATTTCCATCTTTGAGCTCAGCTCAGATCTGCCTTTAACATGATAACAAATGTTAGTCAAAGGAGAGCATAAAAACTGACAGTAGTTTCTTAATCCAAATGGGATTTGAAAAGGATTTTGATACCATTATAAATACCCACAATACACAAAGAAAGGGGGACTTAACCTAAGAATATGCAGAAGATTAAATTAAAGGCAAAGTTGGTGAGCAACTCTTGAAGAAAATTGAAGACAAGAACTTCATCAACTTATTTGTCTAGGAATAATACGATTAGTTTTTCTATTCTCAATTTTTTTTCAGTTTTTGCTTTGAACTTAATTATGAACTAAATTTCCCATGATTCGGGGTGATATTTAGTGATCGTTTTTTATTCATGTTTCGGATTCTCTTGAGATTTGTTTAATTATTCGTATTTGTGCTTTATTGCTTATTAAATTATTAGTTAATCATTATTATGCTTGTAGCTAATTTTCGTTTGTCAAGAATTTATATCTTTTGCCATATAGGAATCTTGTAGGTTCTTCTGGTTACGAATATAAATCAATTTTAATGGGACTAGAAATTATTAATTGTTTTAGGATTGTGATAAATTATTTCACTGAGATAATCTATGCCCTTGTAGTCTCAATTAATTGTCTAAGCATATTAGATTAGTTAATTAGAGAACTTGAGTGATAATTTATGTCATTGAGATAGGTTATGTCTCAGAAACTTTAGTTAATTAATTTAGGTGTATTAGATCTTGTAGCCTAATCCCTTGCACTTAATTAGAAATCCCAGAGTTGACAACATGAATAGGATAATTTCCTGGCTATCACCCTGAATTGCGTTTTTCCTAAACTTAAGTCTCGCAATTTTCTTGGTTGATTTTTACAATTATTTTTCTTTTAGTTAATTTAATTTCTTTTCTTTTTTGATTTTGTTTAATCTAAAAATTATTTCACTCATTTTCACTCGTAGTATTTAGTTTAGTTATTTTAAATTCTTTGTTTTAGTTTTTTAAGTTATTTTTTTAATTCCTAACAGCAATCCTGATTCACTGTGGCTCGACCCTTCAGTTGCCTTCGTGTGATAAATAGGATAAATTTTATGATTTTGTTGTTGCTTGATTTAATAGTTATTGTTTGGCCATACAACGACGTGGTCAATGAATGATATAGAGTTGTTAGGATTACAGCGAGGTGGATCAGGGGGGCAAGGGAATAGCATAATAAATTTCAATTTTTTTTAATAAGAAGATCTTATCTTTATGGAATTTGATTTTATTACTAGAATAGAGCCTTTAGTGAGTCGCAGATAAGCTATTCGGAAAGAAACTAGTCATTTTTGCATTTGACTCGGTGGACAGTTGACTGGAAAAGAACTTCGATTAGCCTGGCCAGCAAGCGGGCAGCATGCTTATCTTGTGTGACAACACTACAGAGCGAGTGGCTCTTCTAGGCAAGTAGCTATGTGACAACACTACAGAGAAAGTGACGCTTTCATGTAACATGCTATGGTCTCAACGTCCTTATAAGGTAGTGATGAGTTTCACGTGTTCTAAGCCCGGCCCGTGCACAGCTAGGAAGATCGCCACAATCTGATGGTACCACCCACCCTATCCTACCACCTATAGGTGGTCATTCATCCTACAACTTCCCAAAAAGAAATTGCAGTGATCCTGAATAGGAATCGTATAGCAATAAATAGAATCCCCATAAAGTACCACTAGATCAGCACTAGTGATTTCATATCTGGTCAAACCCTTGGCTAATTGATCGAAGTGGGTAGCTCCAAGCAAAAAGATATTGTTCTTAAGACTCAACCACCATAGTCCAGGTTTTCAACCAACCATCGGTGATTAATGAAAAAAATGACAAACTGGCGCATATAGAATCAAATTCTTTTTTTTTTAGATAAGGATTTCATAATTAGTTAAGGGACAACGACTCGAACTAAGTGTCATCATTATCTGTCCAACCAAGATCAAATAGCTGCGGAAATTTGCACTCCCTCGATCAATCATAGGATGTATTGAACAACAACTTTGTTATCCCTGTGAAGAAACTGAGACCCACCCTCAACGAAGAATGCGTAATCGTCTGTACTGAAGTCAAAGAAAGCATCATGGGCTCTCTTCACTTTCACAAATTGAATATGCTCGTGTCGCGTCTCCCCTGTTTAACTCTCCTTATTATCTTCCTTAACAAGAAGAATTTTTGCTGTCCATTCTATCACGTAGTGCCCTATCTGCCTCCATCCCTAAATGTCATCGAGTACTGTTAACTTCCCTACCATTCTTGTAACTGCCACCTGTAATCCGTGCAGGTGTGCTCGTACCCCCTTAAGTGGACGAGAAAGAAAGCATTTCTCGGAGCAACCTCCCAGGTTCCAAACCCAGGAGTCAACTTTCCCGTATGAGTATTCAGTACATGTATCAGTCCGTGGAAAAGTGAAAGGGCCACCCCTACTGAGGATCTCACCCCTAAAGCCACTAAACTGCTCTCTTCCCCCCATAACCCTTTCCTCGAAAGCTGGAGCACTTGGTCATCGAAATCCAAGAAAGCCATACCCTGAACTCCTTTTCACACCTGCTTGCTAGTGAGCAGAGTCTCTTTAAAGAGCGAATTGAGGGCAAGAAAAGGCTTACCTCAGAGTTTTAATTCAATTTGTTTATATAAATTCTTGAATAGCTCCCTTCGCCCTCATCAAAATAGAGCTATGCCAAACCAAAGACACCTCGTTAGTGCAACTCTTGATATTCATAGAAAATCTTCCTCTCTAGCGAATCATAGAAACGTTAAGAGGGTACTGAAGAACGGTTTACACTAAGGGGTTAGCACTACCTTTCCCAAAAGACCTATTCCAGGATGGGGCTTAGCGACAAGATGACTCTGATTTGCCCTAACTGACCTGTGTACTAAAAGGTGGGGGGACGGAAGGGTGGCCTAGAATCTTCCAACAGTAGGATTTATTTATTCAAGGGACGGTACAGAAGAAGAACAAAAGGAAGTGAGAGGCCGGGGGGCAGGGAAAAGAGTCGAGTCGATCAGGCTCGACGACCGGGAGAAGCAAAACGAAATCAGGATTTGGCCGAAAAAGAAGCAAGGCTATGGATACCATGACTAATCACCATTAATAAAGAAGAATCTTTCTAAATCACTTCAGGTCAGTAGGGCCTTCAAGCATCCGAAATACGCCGGGGTTATAAATGACATCGCGTTCCTAATAAAAAATGACCGCTCCTTCAGAAAAACAAAGTTTTACAATTTTTTTTCCAAGTCCCACTTCGATGGCCTGATGAGTCATCTACTTAAAAGGATAACAGATCAGAAAGATAGCGAACGACTTGACTATAGTATAGGTCGGATGTTTCTATGAGTAGTAAGCAGCAGATTCTCCTTTATGTTGGGAAAGCTGGTGGCCACGTGTGAATTCTGTCAAGGCAAGGGGTGGCTTGACTAGCGGCAAGCCCTAAGCCGCATTTTTTACCAAGGGTTCTTTAGTTCACTGGTCGAGTAACGCAAATCACAACCGTCTTATCACTAAGCTTTCTTAGAGCAACTGAATCTCTGTCTTGGAAGGACCCTCTAACCCGAGAGACTCACACTTAATGTTTCTGTGATCACCTATGATAAAAGTGTAGGATCGATATTATTAAATGTGATGTATCCTAGTGCATATTTTCTAAATTATAACTAAGAAAACATGCTAGGAAAATAAAATAACCACATTACACACACAAGAACATGCTTAAGAACATATAGAATATAACTAGTACTTGCAAAAATATATAAAGCTAACCTCTTGAAGCGTGGGGCCTTTGATGAGGCTAAAATCGGTCACAAGCTTTGTTCCCGTTCACGAACAAGGCCACAAAAAAATTTACTATAAGGGTGCCAAAATAAGCAACTCCCTAGTCTTCTTCCCTATGATTAAAGAGATTTAACTTGAGAGAATAGCCTCTTGTATGGGAAGAAGTAAAGTAATATGCTCTTGAAAAACTAGAGCAAAAATCACACAATAAGTGTGAACTATGTGTTGTAGTATTTTCTTGCCAAAAAGGAAGAAATCAACTACAAAATTTTGGATACATAAATTGGTTTAAGGTCTTGCCTATTTATAGAAAAAGTTTGGTACCTAAACCTTGTAAACTTTCCATGTGGGAACTTTTTCCTAGTAGTAAAAGTTTGCCACATGTCATGGAAGATTGGGCCAAGCCCACAATCCAAGCCCAACACATAGTCCATAACCCATGTGGAGGCCCAAGCCCAATAGGAAACCATCCTAGCCCAATTAGGTTATCTTGGACTCTAAAGACAGCCCAAACCCAATTCCAAGTTTTGGCCCAATAAGGCTACTACCACAATATGGAATTTGCTCTTTCAAGATTACTCTCTCAAAGTCATTTCAACTAGGGAAGGGACCAAAAAGATACAATTAACCTTGGCTTCCAAAAATAATTAAAAATGTCCTTACCCGATTTAGGCGACATAATAATTATTTTTAACTCCGATCTATTCCACCATAAGATCAAAGTTGTACTCCAAGAATAATTGCTATTATCCAGAAGCTTATCACAAAAGAATGTGAACTTTGTTTTTGACCTACTAAATAACTGACCATAATGCCCCTCTATGTATACCCACAACTAAGACCGGTCCTTTGGCTTGTGTACTATCACCTCCTTAGCTGTATCTTTTTTCGTTGGGTTTCTTGTCCTATTGCCAACCATCCTTGGTCATGGAATCTCTTGATCTCGGAAGCGACCCTCAAGCCATATGACCGACACACCTATAAAGGTAGTATCACTAGATCTAAATTCGGATGATAAATTTGAACAATCCCAAAGGGGGCACATAGATTCCATTTTGCATATGCATGTTCCAATTAATTAGAAATTATCACTCAATGCACAAGGCTGTTGATCCTAATAAAGTAAGATCTCACCTATAGTGAATCAAAGTACTAAACCCTAACTTCATTAGTTCATCCACATATACTCAAGATTAAGAGCAATGATCATTTAATAGCAGTGAGTGTCTTGTTTTCTTTCTTGGATAGTACGTCTCTAGAAAACGTACTCACAATGGTCCTAGCTAATACGTGACACACGTACTATTGAGACAAATCTAGAAAGCTCTCAAATGACCTAGGTAGATCACCCTCAAAGAGGAGACTTGCTCAATATAACCTTATCCCAGTAGAGTGCCCAACACAACTATTTGGTTATGGATTCAATTTATATGTGACTAAATCTAGACTTGGACCTACTGTGAGTCCAGCCTCACTGCGCACCAAGTCATTAGTTCAAGTCAAAGAACCTTCATACATGCATCGATAAAAACATAACAGAGATAATATGTAAGAAACTCATAATGCCATTTAACAAAAACATGATTATACATTGTTTCATATCCAAAATGTCACGTACAAGTGAGCTTTAGGGCATACTAATCCTAATAATCTCCCACTTGCACTAAAGATCACTTCTGTAAAGCCTAATACCCAAAGACTCTAAATGTGTGGCAAACACTTTCTTTGAAAGAGTCTTAATAAATGGGTCTGCCAGGTTTTCCGCTGAAGCTATCTTTTCAACTACTACATCTCCTCTCTGGATAAACTCACGGATCAAATGATATTTCCGTTCAATGTGTTTGCCCTTTTTGTGATTCCTGGGCTCTTTACACTATGAAACACCACCGTTGTTGTCGTAGTACAATGTTATTGGTCTGTGAGCTGCCGGCACAACTTCTAGGTCTAACAGGAACTTTCTTGGCCATACTGTCTCTTTCGCAGCCTCAGATGCTGCTACATACTCGGCCTCCATGGTAGAGTCAGCAATACAATTTTGCTTCACACTTATCCATGAAATAGCTCCTCCTGACAGAGTGAAAACATATTCAGAAGTAGACTTCCTGAAATCTCTGTCAGACTGGAAATCCAAGTCTGTATAGGTTAACGGTGTTAAATCATCTGCACGGTGTTCTAGCACACAATCCTTCGTTCCTTGTAGGAATTTGAATATATGCTTAACCGCAACCCAATGTGCCGGTCCAGGGTTTGACTGATATCTACTAACCATGCCAACAAAGAAAGCGTATATCCTGGTCTAGTACATAACATGGCATACATGAGGCTTCCAACTACTGAAGCATAAGGAACTCGCTTCATGCTCTCTATCTCCTCAGGTGTTTTAGGACATTGGTCCCGAGATAGATAAACTCTATGTCTAGAAGGTAACAAGGCCTTCTTAGAGTTTTGCATGTTAAACCTGACTAATATTTTTGAGAAGCTTGAGATAGGGCTAGCCTTTTGTTCTTACGATCTCGCATAAGCTTGATGCCTAGAGCATAACTAGTTTCTCCTAAATCCTTCATTTGAAATTGAGTAGAAAGCCAAACCTTAATGGATGATAATATCCCTACATCATTTCCAATTAGCAGGATATCATCCACATACAGAACCAAAAAAGCTACAGTATTTCCATTACACATTTTATACACGCAAGGTTCATCAATATTTTGATCAAAACTATAAGATTTAATTGCCCGATCAAATTTGATGTTCCATGCTCTAGATGCCTGTTTTAATCCATAAATAGACTTCTTTAATTTACAAACCATATGTTCCTGGCCTTTAGCAACGTATCCATCTGGTTGTGTCATGTAAATGGTCTCATCAAGCTCCCCATTAAGAAAGGTTGTCTTGACATCCATTTGCCATATCTCGTAGTCATAATGACAAGCGATGGCTAGGAGTATCCTGATGGATTTAAGCATGGCTACTGGTGAGAAAGTTTCCTCATAATCGATCCCTTCTTTCTGAGTATATCCTTTTGCCACCAACCTTGCTTTAATGGTTTCAACTTTTCCATCAACTCCTCTTTTTCTCTTGTAGACCCATTTGCACCCTATAGGTTTTACCTCTTCAGGTGCAACTACAAGATCCTAGACTTTGTTAGAATGCATAGATTCTAACTCTGAATCCATTGCCTTATGCCATTGGTCGGCATCTATGTCGGAGACTGCTTTATCATAACTTGTGGGATCCACCACCTGATTCTCTGAAGAAGTCTGAAAGGACTCTCCATAGTATCTATCAGGAGGCCTGGATATCCTCCCACTACGACGATGCTCCAGTATATTAGGTGTAATATGTTGTTCTTTTCCATTCACAGTTTCCACAGGTGTTATTGGAGATTCTTGTGAAATCTCATCTAGAACAACTTTAGAATCTGATGTTTTCTGGGCCATTTCATCATTTTCTAAGTATCTAGCATGGGTGCTTATAAACACCTTTTGCTCCTTAGGATTATAAACGATCCCACCTCTAGTTCCCTTAGGATATCTAATGAAATAGCATAACTCGGATCTTGGTTCCAATTTTGAAGCATTACTATTAAGTACATAAGCTGGACAGCCCCAAATGTGGAGATGATTTAGACTAGGCTTATGCCCAGTCCACATTTCTTGAGGTGTTCTAGGTACTGATTTAGATGGTACCAAGTTCAAGACGTATGCCGCTGTTTCAATGCTATACCCCCAAAAAGATAAAGGTAATGATGCATGACTCATCATTGACCTAACCATATCCAATAAGGTACGATTTCTTCTTTCTGCTACACCATTTTGCTGAAGAGTCCGTGGTGCAGTCAACTGAGACACTATCCCTTCTTGTGTAAGATAGTCTCTGAACTCACCCGAGAGGTATTCACCACCTCGATCAAACCGAAGGGCTTTGATATGTTTATCTAATTTCTGCTCTGCCTCACCTTTGAACTCTTTGAATTTCTCAAAGGATTCAGACTTGCGTCGCATTAGATATACATATCCATACCTAGAGTAATCATCAGTAAAAGTAATGAAATACTCATAACCTTCTCGTACTGGTTTGCTCATAGGACCACCACACACATCAGTGTGAACCAATTCCAATACTTCTTTGGCCCTTTCTCTTGTAGAAGAAAATGACCGTTTAGTCATCTTCCCTTTGAGACAAGATTCACACGGAGCTAGATCTTCAAGATCTAATGAGCTAAGATGCCCATCCTCAACTAATCTTCGAATTCACTTTAGACTGATATGTCCTAAGTGTAGGTGCCAAAGATATGTATCATTGGTCGAAGAAACCTTTTTTTTTTGAGAATTAGTTTGTTCTATATTATGTAGTGAGTTTGTAATAGGTTTTATATAGAACAAGTTATCATGCATGCTACCGGAACAAATAATATTTCCATTTCTACTGATATCAACACCAGAATGAAAATTAATGCAAAAACCATCTAATATTAATTGTGAAACAGAGATAAGGTTTTTACATACATCCGGAACATAATAAACGTTGTTAAAAAATAACTTCCTATTACATGGAAAATTTAAGCACATTCCTCCCACTGCAGCAGCCCATACTTTTGCTCCATTACCCATCCTCAGAGCAAACTCCCCTTTAGCTAGTTCCTTTATTTCCTGAAACCAATGCAAAGAATTGCAAATATGGTTAGTGGCTCCTGAATCTACAATCCAAGAATTAGTAGAATCAACCACTAAACAGGTTTCAATATAGAACAAAAGAGGTGTACCTATCTGGCCTCCAGCCAAGTACTTCGGGCAATCCTTGTTCCAATGTCCTTTTAGGCCACATTTAAAGCATTTGCCCTTGGGCTTTTCACCTGTTAACTGCCTGGGCTGTTCACCATTTCTCTTCCTTTTCCATTGACCACGTTTTTGCTTCCCTTTTCCTTTGAACTTTCTCCCTTTTGGGTTAAGTCCAGAAGTGGATGCTTGAACCATATTTATGTGGCCTTTATTTTTCATTATGGCTTCTGCAGCTAGGAGCTCTTTCATTAATTCCGTCATATCCATGTTCATCTTACTCATATTATAATTAAGTTTGAACTGAGTATAAGATGACGGTAGAGTCTCCAAAATCATGTCTACCTTTGATTGTTCATCTATGTTTGCTCCTAGGATCTCAGCAGTATTGAAGCAATCCATCATTTTGAGCATATGCTCCCTGACAGATGCTCCTTCTACCATCCTTTGATTCATAATTTCTCTAAGAGCACCTTGCCTTGTAGGCCTGCTCTTATCAGCAAACATACGAGACAGTGAGGTCATGATTTCTTTTGCAGTTTCCATATGATGATGCTTGCTCTGCAAACTATTTGACATAGAAGCCATCATATAGCACTTGGTCATACTATTGGCTTCTTGCCATTTTGCCTCAGCATCTTTCTGGGCTTCAAAAGAATTAGCCCTCACAATAGGACAAGGAGTTGTCAATACATACTTGTACTCTTCTGCAGTGAGTACTATGTCTAAGTTTCATTCCCAGTCCACAAAATTTGGTCCAATGAGCTTGTGGTCTTTGAGAATTGTAGTTAGTGGACTGAACGAAGACATTTTTCTGGATACAACAATATAATCATAATTAATTTATGAGTACAAAATTGATGCATGTATAATATGTATGCTATCTTTGGAAATAAAACATACGAGTACTTTTTACATCATTTGCCTTTGAGTAGATCAACCCTTTAAACTACTCGATGTAACAGTGTCTCAACATCCTCATAAGAACTCCACCGATGGGATGGCCGAACTTATGAATGTTAAGTTAAGTGCCACAACTTATTTGAATTAACAATTGTCTGGATATAATCCGATTGAATAATTCAATCACTGTTTTGTTTGGCTTCTTAAATCTGGTAGCGAACTCTACCGATAGGATAGCCGAACCTACCATTTAAGTTGAGTGTACACCCATTCTTAATGTTTATTTCCCGTAACATTCTTGATTTAAGCCCTCTGATAGGGTAGTGACTTTAATCAATGTTGCGTAAGGCGATCTTTAGTAAAGAACTCCACCGATGGGATGGCCGAACTCACTAACACCCTTTTGAATAAACATTTTATGTTTCACCTTGCTAAATCTAGACAAAATGTTACCTTCTGTTGGGGAAGTTAATGACATTTATCATTAGCGTGAATCGGATATGGAAAGCTGTGGGGTATTTCCAGTCCCCTCTCCCACTCAATATTTTAACTTAAAGGTTTCCTTTGATATTTTTGTTTTGTTTTAGATCTAAACACATTTTGGATTTTTGTAAATTCCCTTTGTGTTACTAAAACATTGCAATATCACAATAGATCTCTTACCTAAATCTGGGTGCATAGACCCTTAGGTTGATATATATACATGCAAATCTCAAGTTAAGTTCTTTTAATGTTGTCATGAGATCTCATGGCATCTTTAGATATAGCCGCTTTATAATTCTCTTGTCTAAGTCATTCTCATAAACTTAGCTATCTTTGAGAATCAACTCATAGGTATGACTGAATTTTATAAACCCTAATGAGTGGACATATTTTTAGGTGGCAATCATGCTAATGCAAATATGTTAAACATATATCAATGCATTATAAACATCCACCAAAATATGTTAGAATCCTTCTTTGATGGCTCCCTATAATCTTCAACAAAAACAGTACACATAGTAGCTTTTTCTGCCTCAGCGGGTCGACCGTCAATAAGAGTCGGTCAACCGGCTCTAATTGCTTCAGGAATTTTTTTTTTTGCTTTCTGGAGTAGCCGGTCGACCGGTTAAGTCCAGCCGGTCGTCCGACTTGCTTACCCGGCAGAGTATTCCTTTATGCTGTTTTTCTTGTTTTTCTCCTTGGTCTTCAAAGATTACAATACACTTTGCTATTGCTAATACAAGCTTCATAAAGAAATATTACAAGGATATCAAAACATCCTATGCTTCTTTTAAGTGAAACTAAAAGCAATAACCATAAATATTTTATACAAGAAATCGCCTATGGCCAAGCTTTGTTGACCGTACATGAAAACTCTATCATGCATACATACGAACCATCAAAGGGATTTTTATATCAGTTGCACATACAAGCATAAAACCACAAGTATATGCAACACAAGATTTCCTAATCTTGCCACTCACAAGATGACTAATATATTTATGCAAATACAATATTCTTGCATAGTCTAACCATGTTGTGTGTGAGCCTATGCTCTGATACCAATTGTAGGATCGATATTATTAAATGTGATGTATCCTAGTGCATATTTTCTAAATTATAACTAAGAAAACATGCTAGAAAAATAAAATAACCACATTACACACACAAGAACATGCTTAAGAACATATAGAATATAACTAGTACTTGCAAAAATATATAAAGCTAACCTCTTGAAGCGTGGGACCTTTGATGAGGCTAAAATCGGTCACAAGCTTTGTTCCCGTTCACGAACAAGGCCACCAAAAAAATTATTATAAGAGTGTCACAATAAGTAACTCCCTAGTCTTCTTCCCTATGATTAAAGAGACTTATCGTGAGAGAATAGCCTCTTGTGTGAGAAGAAGCAAAGTAATATGCTATTGAAAAACTAGAGCAAAAATCACACAATAAGTGTGAGCTATGTGCTGTAGTATTTTCTTGCCGAAAAGGAAGAAATCAACTACAAAATTTTGGATACATAAATTGGTTTAAGGTCTTGTCTATTTATAGAAAAAGTTTGGTACCTAAACCTTGTAAACTTTCCATGTGGGAAACTTTTTCTTAGTAGTAAAAGTTTGCCACATGTCATGGAAGATTGGGCCAAGCCCACAATCCAAGCCCAACACATAGTCCATAACCCATGTGGAGGCCCAAGCCCAATAGGAAACCATCCTAGCCCAATTAGGTTATCTTGGACTTTAAAGAAAGTCCAAACCCAATTCCAAGCTTTGGCCAAATAAGGCTACTACCACAATATAGAATTTGCTCTTTCAAGATTACTCTCTCAAAGTCATTTCAACTAGGGAAGGGACCAAGAAGACACAATTAACCTTGGCTTCCAAAAATAATTAAAAACGTCCTTACCCGATTTAGGCGACATAATAATTATTTTTAACTCTGATCTATTCCACCATAAGATCAAAGTTGCACTCCAAGAATAATTGCTATTATCCAGAAGCTTATCACAAAAAAATGTGAACTTTGTCTTTGACCTACTAAATAACTGGCCATAATGCCCCTCTATGTATACCCACAGCTAAGACTGGTCCTTTGGCTTGTGTACTATCACCTCCTTAGCTGTATCTTTTTCCGTTGGATTTCTTGTCCTATTGCCAACCATCCTTGGTCATGGAATCTCTTGATCTCGGGAACGACCCTCAAGCCATATGACCGACACACCTATAAAGGTAGTATCACTAGATCTAGATTCGGATGATAAATTTGGACAATCCCAAAGGGGCACATAGATTCCATTTTGCATATACATGTTCTAATTAATTAGAAATTAGCACTCAATGCACAAGGCTGTTGACATTAATAAAGTAAGATCTCACCTATAGTGAATCAAAGTACTAAACCCTAACTTCATTAGTTCATCCACATACACTCAAGATTAAGAGCAATGATCATTTAATAGCAGTGAGTGTCTTGTTTTCTTTCTTGGATAGTACGTCTCTAGAAAACATACTCACAATGGTCCTAGCCAATACGCGACACACATACTATTGAGACAAATCTAGAAAGTCATCCAATGACCTAAGTAGATCACCCTCAAAGAGGAGACTTGCTCAATATAACCCTATCCCAGTAGAGCGTCCCACACTACTATTTGGTTATGGATTCAATTTATGATGTGACTAAATCTAGACTTGGACCTACTATGTGTCCAGCCTCACTGCGCACCCAAGTCATTAGTTCAAGTCAAAGGACCTTCATACATGCATCAATAAAAACATAACAGAGATAATATGTAAGAAACTCATAATGCCATTTAACAAAAATATGATTATACATTGTTTCATATCCAAAATGTCACGTACAAGTGAGCTTTAGGGCATACTAATCCTAACAAAAAGAAGCCTCATAAAAAGGACTTAAAGAGCTCCTTCTAGGTTCCCTTCCCTGGACAGCAGCTTCGCAGAACAAGCTTAGAAGCTATATTCAAGCAGACATCTTTGGTAGGGTCTCCACTCCATCTTGCTTAGGTAAGCGTTATATGCAATCATTTATTGATGATGACTCATGAGGTATATTTCTTAGAAAAGAAGTCTGAAGTCTTTCAAAAGTTCATGGAGTTCAAAAGATTAATGTGAAGAATGTTTGTTTGAAAGTAAAGGCAAAGAAAACTATGTTTGAGAGCAGATTCTATAAAAGAATACATATCACAGAAGTTGGTGCTTAAGACATGACTCATACGCGGATCATCCAATCCTCTAAGATACCCCAGAGGACTCAGAATAAGGAAGAATCGAACTAGTAGGAGCACCAAAGTATCATTAAGTAATTCTCTTTCCTAGCTAACAATTTGAAAATAACTTTTCCATTCTTCAATTTCTTCTGAGAAGCATATAACAAATTTTACTCGTTAAATTGAAATAAAATAAAATAAGGAAGTTGATTCTTTTTTCAAGATTCCCAGAGTCTTGGAAATGTATGCATGGAGGAGTCAATTTGAACTAGCAAGGGAAGAAAAAAAATCTCTTTCCTTCCCTTGCTACGGCTATTCAAAGCTCTATCTCCTGTTTTCTAGAAAGGCGAAGTCTGCCCCATATGCTAATAATAAAAAAAAATAAACTCTCTCATTCTTCCCCTGCTCTACTCTTAGAAATCGAGTAAACCAATGCCCTTTCGTTAATTAACTTCGCTAACACAGTCTTCTTTCCTCAAACATCTCCAAATCGGAGTCTTTCACTTCTCTATCGAAAGAGCATACTTTTTTATTGCAGCTATTTACAAATCTCAATCAGTCTTGTCTATACACCAATCCCAATAGAAAATGCGGTTCTTAAAACAAAATGTTAATGGCTAGGAAAGCTCCGGAGATTCTATGGGAAATTGAAAACGTCGAAGTGAGCTGTGGCTTATAAATAGGAAGATTTTGAGATAAGGGGCGAAGGATATTCATGATATTAGGTTGGATTGTTGTTCATTCGCTCTGCTCGCGGAGCGGCATACCAAAAAAAAAAAGAAAAGCCTTATCGGCCTTAAGCAATTCTTGTTATTGTTATTCTATCTTAGAATTCCTATATTGGTATTGTCTTTTTCTTGCTGGGTTTCAGTGAGCAGCCGCGATCCTTTCCTGAGCGGCCCTCTCATTCTTACAGTTTTCTTTAATGGAAAAGCTATTCGAAAAACACAGAACACTAACCTAATCGTGGAAAAAAAACCTCAGGAAAAAAGAGGCGAGTGATGGACACTCATCATACGAAAGCAGTTATGCAGATAGGAACTGTCAAAGAATGACTTTGAAAAAGGAAATAGATGAGGGCAAGAATCCATCTATTCTATTTACCATACCTATTTGACTCTAAAAAAGGAAATAGATGAGGGAAAGAATCCATCTATTCTATTTACCATACCTATTTGACAGTTTTAAAGAAGTTTCTTCCTAAATATCTATTACAAAGGAGGAAATAGCATAGAATAATCTATCTTTTTTTTCCTTCCGGTTGATTCTTCTCGACAATCAAGCTGCACTTCTTTCTAAAAAGTGGCTAAGAGTTAACAAGCAACCTTTGCCTCTTGACAAGAGGTTTACTATCCCCCTCCTTTTTGGTTCGACCGTGGTACGACAGCTGAACTCGAAGCTACGATCAGATTCGATTGGATCTGGTCCTATCCGACCCAACCCTGGAACTTAGAACGACCGGCCTCTTTGGATAGTAGAAAGGAGTGAGAGGGGCCTCATGCCTGAAAGATCTAATGGAACATCCAATACTAACCCTAGGTCAAATTTTAAATTATTAACCCTCAACACTGCGAAAAAATAGATACTTGCATACAATAATACCACACATGCATAGAATAAACAAGAACACAAAGTAAAATTGTTAGAACAAATTTACCTCTCAAAGCAGAAAGACAAATAGAAACTTTTATTGATTATTGGACTCTTCTGGACCTTTGGTCGACAATCCAACCGTTGGATTTGAAGCCTTGGAAGATTAGAAATTCCTTCTAAAATTTTAGAATGATCAGGCAAGTGATGGATACCCGATCAAGCCCAGATCTGAGATTACACAGGTTGTGATAGGAAAAGACAGTTTCTGTCCTCTTGTGTTTTTCTCTCCAAAAACCTCTATAAGAATGACCCAAAAAGCTTTTGATCTTCCCTGATATGATTGAGGAGATGTTATCAATAAGCAAAAACCAAATTCTTGGTGAAACAATTGGTTTTTAGAATTGTAGAGGTCCATTTTTGTTTTTGGTTGATCAAGAGAAGAGGAGAATTCTTTCTTTTCTAAACTTATTCAAGAATGTACGTATCTCCAATATTTTTTGACGTACAAAAAGACTTTTGCATTTTATTAGACTTAGTTGACCCCTTTAAGAGTTCTCTTAGCAATAGAATCCTAGGTAGATTAGGACTTTATTTTGAGGAGTTTAAATTCAAGTAGAAGATCTTTAGGTGATAAGAATTTCATATTAAAACTAACTCTTGACCTAATCTTCTAGAATTTAAATCCCAACAAATCTTCTAGAATACGTGGGGCCTAATATCTCTTTTTTCTTTCCAAATTTGGACACCTCCCTACAAGACGACTTGACAAATCGAATATTCCAATATAGGAAATTTGGAGTTCAAGATAATTGAATTATCTTGTAAAAATATAGCAACTCTATCCTAATTTGGAAATCTTACTTAAAAGTCACGTCTCACATACCTAGAAGCTTTAGGGAAGAGATTAAGACACTTTGTAATTATCTATACTAAAACTTGGACCAATAAGAATTAAGAACAAATCTTATTTCCTATTTCCAGGAATCCTAATGCAATTAGAACTCTTATGAAAACACATATTTAGCAATTGACCAATAAGGAAATATTCAAGAATAGACTTCTAATGCTTAAAATAATATCTGGCTGGCAGAGGGACCAAAAGACATAACTACCCTTGCCCCCAAAATGATCAAAATGCCCTTGCCTCCCCTTAAATGACATAATGACCATTTTGACCTTAGTCTATTTCACCACAAGACTAAAGTCACACTCCAAGGATAATTACTGGATGCTAAAAGCTTGTCACAACAACAAGTGACCTTTTTCTTAGACCTAATAAGCAAAATGACCAAAACACCCCTCTATGCACGCCCGTAGTCAAGGTCGATGCTTTGACTATACCATCACCTCTTTAACTACCTATAAACCTTAGAATAACTTGTCCAAGGTATCAATCATCTTCTGGTCACATTACTCTTAATCTCGGGAGTGACCTACAAGTTAAATGATTGATATACTCTTAAAAGGTTATACTACTAGATCTAGATTTAGATGATCATACAGATAAGATCAAAGGGACACATAGAACCTATTATTGCATATGTATGTCCCAACTATCCAGAACTCAACACTTAATGCACAGAGTTGTTGACCCTAGCCAAGCAAGGTCTCACTTATAGTGGATCAAAGTGCTGAACCCTGACTCCATCAGTTTATCTACATATATGCTCTAGATTGAGAGCACTGGCCACTTAGCAGCAATGAGTATTGTGTTTTCTGACTTTGATAGTACAATTATGAGAAAGCTAACTCACAGTGGTTCGGTCCAATGCGGGACGCATGCATCAGAGAGACAAGTCTGGAAAGACCTCCAATGACCTAGGTAGGTCACCCTTTCAAGAAGACTTGTTCACTATAACCTTATCTTGGTAGAGTACCCAGCACTACCATACGGTTATGGACTTATTTATGACATTACTAAGTCTTGACGTGGACCTACTATGCGTCTAGCCTTGCTGTGTACCCAAGTCCTCAGTTAATGTCATTGGGCCTTTACTAATGCACCACATAATCATACACTAAAGACAATGTATAAAAATGAAATTCAAAAATCATTATTAAAATAATTATAACAATATCCAGAAAACAATGTCTAAGTTATCTTTAGGGAATACCAATCCCAACAGTGCCCATTCTCTTATATACAATTACGATGCCACCAGATGTTGAACGACGCATTATAACCAACATCGAGCTCCAAACTTCCTATGATATTGGGGAATCAAGTTAGCTGCTCGTGATAGTTTTCTTCGGCAATCACTACCATTTGGCGGTAAGAGGGAATCAGATCAATTCAACTAGACAAATCAGAATTAAGGCAAGCTAGCTTATTCACACAGTGAAAAGAAAAGGTCGAGAATAAGAGTACCTTGATATACGACTTTGAAGACAAGTAGAAAGATTTGAAGGCTTGGAATGCTAGCAAAACTAGATGGCCCTTACAACACTAAGCCCTACAGGAGTAAATCACTGAAGAAATCAACTAAAAGAAAAAGTAGCTATTGAATCAGTTTAGAAGAGAGGGAATGAAAATAATCCAATGTTGTTCTGATGTTGTCAGGTGGCTCCCACGGGGAAAGATCAAATGCACGCTATCTAACCACATGTCTTCTTTCTTACATTCTCCCACCAATCAAGACCTTTTCCAGCACTCATTCAGGGAAGGTTGAATAGCAGAGTGGAATTGGAATGAAACCTAATCTTTTAGCCTTGGAACGCTGTTCGACTTAGCTAAAGGTCAAAGCCCGGGAAGGACAGAGGAAGAAAAGCGAAAAGCAACTATCTTTCTCACTTCAATCATATCCAACGATAATAAGGGAATCAAACCCCCTCTACTACTGGCAAGCGGATGGAAAATGAGCTACTTCGATCTAGCAACTTGCTAGGAGTGTTTTGGCTTGCCCCTCTCTCTTATTAGGTTGATAGGTTTGGAACTCTTTCCCTTTTTAATAATAATAAGATAAGCTTTCAAAGCTCCTTTCTTTAACTGTGCACTTTCGATTTCCCCTTACTATACAAGGGACTTTAATGAATAGAGATCTCTCGCCTTGTATAAGATAGGATTGTGCGTGCCTGGCCCTTTAGGTCTCATTTTTTGGTCGAGTTTACCGTACCTCTAGCCCCTAAGCCGTAATAGTTTGTTATGCTCTACCGCTATTACGCTAGAAATAGAAGGTTTCACACGAGCTCTATTTTGCAGTGTGGTGGTAGGACTACTAGAGGAGTGGCTCCAGGTGTAGATAAGGTTAAATCTATAAGTGTCATCGAAATACATAGGCCCCTTCACTTATCTTTTGGTGGTTTAGAAGGTGCTTTCCGATCTACAGTCCCTTGGAGCAAAGGGTTAGGCAGATAGTTGTTGGAAATTGTGGAGACTTTCCCCACATTTTCACGCATAGGATCAAGCTCTAAATTAAAATTTTCAAGAATGGTTTAAGAATTACTTCATAATCCTCGAGTTGAAAACATCGCCTTGCGGAAGCGTTGAGCTTCTCCTCTTCGTACGCGATTAAAAAACTATTGTAGGAGGCTTTTGATTTTAAGGTTTTTGGGAAAGAGTTCTGACAAATATTAGGTTTTCTTAAAACCATCATATAAAAATAATGAGAAACGCTCCTTATATAGGAAGATCTGGGCTTCCCATAGAGCCCATTCCCACAACCCAATAAGCCCAACCCTTTGGGCTTAAAATATTGGACTTTTAAAATTCATATTAAAGCCTAAATTAAATCTATATTTAATTTATAAATAATAGCCCATGAATTAATTTTGATCCACATGTCTAGTGCTAGCTAGACATAGTCAAAATTAATTCCGTGACCCGTAGTAAGTAATTAAATATTATAATATTTAATTCTCAATTAAATATCTATACTAGTAGTTACTTATAATATTATTTAATTCATAATTAAATAATAACACATTTAATTCATAATTAAACGTGACTAACATTATTATAGTGGGGTCAATCCTCCAACTAATTCCTAACCATATGCGTGACTCCGTAGGTTCATACTTAAATCGGTAATATAAGAACTGTTCTTATATTAATCGATGATACCATCTAGCAATGGTTCCTGATGTCCGAATAAGCTGAATAGTTGCAAGGCAATATTCAACGAACCTAGGCACTATGGTGGATTCCCTATGACCCTTGATATTCCGAAATAACCCTAAAGACATGGTAAAACTATCAAACCCTTATTTAGTTATTCCATGTTAAGTCCTAATCTCGCCATGACTCATCACAACGTAACCATGTGACACATCATGCAGAAAGCTTTAGCCAAGTTTTAATGAATTAGGACTGAGCAAAATATTATTCTCCTAATACTTGGAGCGGTCAATCCCATATTGACCTATGCATTGACTTTGTGGCACTTGCCCACACCCAGTGGCCTTTCGTCACCGAATTAGAAATTTGGATAGTCCGATACCAAAATGTGGGGAGTAATCCGCAAGTCTCTATGGCGGTCTCAGGTCTGAGGGAATACGACATCCATGAGCAACACAAGTAATCCTTTGACAGTAGGGTACATACCATAGGATGCTTGTAATAGAGTCATGTTCAGTAAACATGTCTCCACACCTCACCGTGGGTCACACCAATGTCTCCACACCCCTTGGTCATAAGGATAACCAACTCATGTGACGCATTATAACATATGCTCGATAGAATTGATGTCCTAATATCAATTCTATTATTTGGTTATGTACTAGTTTTAAGGACGACTAAGCTGTCCCTCATTTACATAGCCCTATTAGGTCATCTTAAGGTCTACGTCATGATATAACAATTGAGGAGAAGATGTATGATATAACGTAAGGCCAAAAGTAAGATGATTCATGTACAAATCAGTACAAAATCTATAATAGACGACTAACTTTAGGACACCGTTCCTAACGGTAGTATGGGCCCTCTAACTTCCAGGTATGTACTGTACGGCTCCCGCGAAGTGAACAAAGGGAAGCTCGAAGAGCTTACGCTTACTCCCAGCCTCTTTGATTGGTAGGCGGGCAGGCTAAGCCCCTTACTTAAGATTTAATTTTGGCAGAGCTACCGCACTAGTTCGGTTGGTGAGTATTGAACAACCGGCGGGAACAGGCGAGAAAATAGAAGTGTGCCTTTTAATTAAACTAATGGCATCCCTTTGATTGCTTACTTCGCTAGCAAGGTATTCCCGATTGTCATCAGACAGAAGAGGGGTTGGACCAGACCAGCAAACTGGAGTCTTGTTCCTGCTAAACCGGACATGAATCTTGTTGGCTGCAAGTTTTGCGTCAAACAAAAGGCCTGATGGTGGAAAGCCCAAGTAGGGCTGCATACTCCAGATCTTCCATAACATAAGGACGAAGTCGTGAAAGGCATAGTTTTTCTCTTTGCAGACATGTATGCCTCAAACTAAGTGCGGAATCTTGAGCTTAGAGCCATCTATACTATATGCCTCTCGAGTGGCTAAGAAATAGGTAGTTGCTCCGCTAATGGGTGACCCAAATCAAAATCTGGCCTATCCTACCCTAATAGGCCGATATAGTAAGCCGTAAATCTGGGTTCTCAGGAATAAGTTTCAATCAGCGTAGATAGTACCTCTTCAAGCTTAAAGACTAGCTCTTCCCTTTCTTGCTTTTGTACAGTTTTTGGGTTATTTCATATTCATTCTTTGTTTTTTGTCCTAAATGTAATGTTAAACAACTAATAAGTAAAATAAAGTTGTGGTTGTTGACCACAGCATAGGACAAAAGCACTTATTCATGCTCTTTCAGAGAATTGTTTATTTATATTTTCTTTATATTTTTGTAATTTTTATTCAAATTAGGACTTTTGTTTTCCTTGGTATGCTGCTCTATCATCTTCTATCTTGTGCCTAGGTAGGTGAATAGGCCAAGTTGAATAATCGTTTGGGTTCTAATTTTACTTCGATTGCTTGCACGAACTCTTGTTTGCTAGAATAAGAATATATTACTTCGCTGTCTTTCTCTGAGCTCTTAGGCAACGGATCCTGCTCCCTAAGAAGAGTCATTAAGAGAAAGGGATCCATTTAAAGGAATTCGTACTATTTGCACTTACTTACCTATTTGCTTATTAATATAACAAACACTACCATCTTCACTTACCCTTTTGCCTACCAATGATACAGGAAAAAGGATTATAAATAATCATCCCTTTGAATAAGTGAGGCATTCCCGATAGAAAGATTTACCATGCGATAGAGGTCTCAATTTCATGTATCCGATTAAGCAAGCCCTGCCCGCCAGCTTCCACCCAGACAAACAAAATGAATGCCTAGCACGAAAGCTTACTTTACTAAGAAACTAATAGTTGGCGAGAAGCAAGGGGCTAAAAGCCGTTGTGCGAACGCGCATCTTTTTTCTTGCTCATTAGCGCTTTAGTTTCCAATGAGGCTCGTGTAAGGGTGCTCACCTTTTTTGGCCCCCTTCGCTCCTTTTTTTTGGCTCCCTTCGCTCCACTAGCCTTGATTGGCGGATAGAAAAGTACCAAGGTGCATCTGGTGGTATCTATATAAGATCATGGCTGCATTAAGAGTGATCCTTCCCTTCTTCAAGAAGCAAGTGATGATCTCACTTTCGAAAGAGAATCTCAACTCAATGGTGTACACGTAATTGCATGCAGCCAAACAGATATATAGAAAGTATACAGTGAGAGAACAAGAAAGAGGGAAGGAAGCAAGCCCCCCTTACTCAATTCCTTACGGGAATTGCAGGAAGGAAAGAAAGAAGCAGTATGTTACCCCCTATGTCCCCCTCGGGGGGAGTTAAAACTACAACTATAAAGCTGCTACAACTGACTTGTTGGTTGAAAAGTCGTAGGTTGCTAAACTCCAACTCCTAGATACAACAACAGCTATAACTCCTAGCTACAAGAACTCAATGAGCTAGCTATTTCTTTAGCTACACAAGATAGATAGGAGTTGGGTAGTTGTAGTTAAGGCGGTTAGGTGAGTTCAACCAAGAACTTACCGGTGGCCTACTAATAGAATAGAGATCTTCATTTACGAGGTCCTCGAATCAAAATTGAAAAGGGTGAAAGAAAGAAAAAGTTTTTGGCCTTTTCTTAGATTTTTTTAATGTTATTTTTGTCTTTTTTTTCCTTTTAGAACTACAAGTATTTCAGGGCACACGAAAGTGGTAAAGGTAAATAGCTTTGTATAAGCTATTTTTTATTATGATTTATATTTATTTTAAATTAAAATAATAATTTTTAGGGCATGTTTATTTTTATTTATAGAATATTTTAAGATTTGGATCATGTGATGAACTTTGAAGAGGAAAAATGAATTATTTAGATCTTAGGAATATACTTTAAAATATTAAATAGACAATTTTTTTGAATCATGTGTTGTTCTTGAGAAAGATGTTTATAGTATATATATATATACACACACACACACACACATTGATTAAGATTCAGTTATCTAATTATTCTAATTAACCAATTTGAAGTTGAAACTATTTCTTTTCAAGCTAAAGCATGCATCTAAAAAAGGAGAAAAAAATGTTGACTCAAGATCTCATAAGTAACCTTCTGCATCTCAAATTGGCAGAGATGTGGTTTTAAAACTTTTAGTCAAATCTCGAGGGTTGAACATGAAAAAGTTGATATTAGTTCTCTAGTTCGTAACCCGAGATTTGGGAGTATCTAATGAACGAGAGAGATGCGATTCATAGAACATATATTCAATATAGTCCATATCAGCATATTCAATCAGACTATTCATACTCTGGACTAGAGAGCCAACCTTGTAGATTTTAAACTCATTGGTTTGAAAAATTTCCTTGATTAGAGTATTCACCAACAAAAGATACTGCATTTTTCTTTTCTTTCTATCTTTTTGCAAAATCAATAGAAGGATCTGGATCAAATACATTCACTGCTAAGGGATTTAGAAATTTAAAAAAAGTAAATTAAGAAAAAAAAGTATGCTTTCTTATTCTATGTAAAAAGAGATCTGAATTTGACTCATAATTCAATGGTTAGATATTGTGAGAATCCGAAAAATCAATCTTCTCATATTGAAAAGGTGATGCATGCAAACTCCCTCACAAATTTTTAATAGTCGTTTAAAGCTTCCACAGACATTGTTCAATGGTTAACATTTCAAGGATGTGCTTTTAGAGGACATGATGAAAGTGTGGATCCAAGAAATCAAGATAATTTTCTTAAAATGTAAAAGTTATTAGCAAATTACAATGAGCAAGTGTATGGAGTTGTTTTGGATAATGCCCCACAAAATGCAAAATACACATCATATAAAAATCAAAAAGAAACTTTATTGGTGATGGCTAGACATGTACATAATAGGATTTGTAGTGAGATTAATGATGCAATGTTTTGCTTAATTGTTGGTGAAGCTCGAGATGAATCCAAAGAGAGCAAATGGCTATTGTTATAAGATTTGTTGATAAGGAAAGATTGGTTAAAGAGAGATTTTTGGACTTGATTCATGTTAAAGACACAGCATCATTAACTCTTAAATGAAAATTTGTTGTGCAATATCTCATCGTAATCTCAATATTCACAACATTCATGGTCAAGGGTATAATGGAGCTGGTAATATGCACGGAGAATGAAATGGCTTGCAAGCTTTGTTTCTTAAAGATAATCCTTATTCCTCTTATATGTATTGCTTAGCTCATTAGTTACAACTAGCTCTTATTGCCGCATCTAGAGAAGTTGCTGACATACATATATTTTTTCAAAACTCAAGCTTCATTGTTAACATTGTGAGCTCTTTTTATAAACAAAATGACAAGTTATAATCTATTCAAGTAATTGAAAATGTACAGTTGATTGAAGCCAATCAAATAGGAACTTTGCAATGACATGATCTAGAGATACTAGATGGATTTCTCATTTTAATTCAATTAGTAGTTTGATAAGGATGTTTAGGCAACTTTTGTAGTTCTTCAAGACAAAGCTAATGAAGCATTTACATCCTTTCAACATGGAGATGCAACATTTTCTCTCAAAGTATTGATATCATTTGATTTTGTACTTATCTTACATTTGACAAAAGAAATCATGGGAGTCACTAATATGCTTTGTCCAGTTTTGCAACAAAAATATCAAGATATTTTAAATGTAATGCATATGGTTTCTAGTACAAAATCATTTTTGCAGAAGTTGAGAGATGTTGGTTGGGGAACTCTTTTGGAGAATGTGACATCATTTTGTTTGCATCAAAATATACAAGTTGCTGATATGAATTCTTCATCTCTGACATTCTCCAATCTCGCTATCAAAAGGATACTATAATAGTAGAGCATCATTATCAAGTAGATATTTTTACAACTATTATAGATCAACAACTACAAGAACTAAACAGCAAATTTAGTGACCAAGCAACTAAACTTCTTACTTTTATTATAGCTTTAGATCCTAGAAAGGTGTACAAGTCATTTGACACTGACAATATATGCAAACTTGTTGAAAAGTTTTATCCATCTGATTTTTCTAAGCAAGAGATGACTCATCTAAAGTATCAATTGTAACATTATGAGCTTGATGTGCCTAGCCATCCTGATTTGAAAATTTTGTCTAGCATGTCATCTTTGTGCAGAGGTTTATGGAAACTGAAAAATTAAGAGTTTTTCCTTTAGTTGATAGACTAATAAAGTTGATTTTGACTGTTCTTGTCTAAACAGCAACAACAGAACGAGTTTTTTCTGCCATGAAAGTTATCAAAACAAGGCTTCACAACTGAATGAAAGATGACTCTTTAAAAGATAGTTTGATTATCTACATAGAAAAAGAAATTTCTAGAGATATTCCTTTAGATACCACAATTGATGAATTCTATGCCATGAAAGAAAGACGGGCACAACTTTATTGATTGAATCAGTAAACTTTTGCTTATATTATTTTTGTTTTCTATGTTTATTATATTAAAATGTTCGACATGATAGTCTTTCAATTATAGCCTACGCCCTCCTCTCCCTCAACTTGAAATCTTGGTTCTACCCTTGGTTATAAGTATCACTTGTTAGAAAAGCTTTGCTTTTCAAAATCATGTAATGCCTTGTTCACTTCATCTAATAAAAGAATGGAAAAAGTTGTAGGGGTTAAAGCCTATGTTCTATTACTTAGGATCAGTTACATCGTCAATCTGTCAAAAATGGACTTTGGATTTTCATCAATCCTGAACCTAATATGAACGTTTGATTTTCATCAAAGTCTGAAATCTAATATAGACTTACGATTTTTATGAAGTCCGAAATTAATTTAGGCTTTCAATTTTCATTAAATCCAAAACTTAATATGGGCATTCAATTTACATCAGGTCTGACACTTAAAACAGGCCCTCGAATTACATCAGGTCTAACACTTAATATGGGTCTTCAATTAAAACCACTGGCTGATCGACCTTAAATACCATGGTTTATATCTACAGTATATTCTAGAAGCCAATTTCTGCACTGGCTCATCTGTTATTGGTTGTATGGCAACGATGATGTTTTTTTTTTTTTTTTTTTTTGTAATTCAAGTGCCAAGTCTCCCTCTTTTGCCTATATATTAATCCATGGAAGTGACGGCAACGGTGGTAGGAGTGCAAGGTGAAAGCCATCATGGAGGGAGGGGGAGAGAGAGAAAGAGAACAACAAGAGGAAAGACAAGAAGAGGAGAGCAATAGTAGCCAATATTTACGTAGGTTTGAGAGACAAGGCTAGTATAATCTGCCAAAGCACTGTGATAATAATGAAGTCTTGAAAGCTCTTTGTGCTGAAGCTGGTTGGATTGTTGACCATGAAGGCACCATTTATCACAAGGCCCTCTTTTCCTTTTTGTGTTTTTCATTTGCATTAGTTGGTATTTGGTTAGATCTGTGAATTTTTAGGATAAGGGTGTTCTTTTATTTGGATCAAACATTTATGAGTTTTGATCTTTGAATTTAATAGGTTTAAGTAGAAGTTTTGTGCCAATATTTTCCATCTTTGCGATGGAAATAGGTGATTGATAGTCCATTACAGCAAACTTTTTTCATGTGTTGATGAAAATTTGTATCCTTTGAGCTACTCTCAAGTTGCATTTGATTGTCTAAGGAAAGCTTTTTGACTTAAAGAGTTACTAGCACAATTTTGTGAATAATTTTTTGTTCAAGTGAAAAGTATTTTTTTTGTTCAAGTGATATATTTTTATATGGATTATTAATTTGCATCTAAGCTGTTTCTTACTTAAATTTTAAATTTTGAAATTTATGATTTTTCAAGTTGTTGGGGGTGCCAATTGGACGTTGAAATTCAAGGTCTGTCCTTCTAATTTGGTTGAACACTTTGTTACTACAAGGTAGGTTGGGGCTTCCAAACCATCGTCACTTACTCCTATTCGTGCAATTTAGGATGTGTAGTTGCCGTTCTCTTCTTCTTCATCAGTTACGATCACATCATGTGGGGTTCATTTCAATCGCGTTTTTAGGAGATTCCTTGAAGCTTTTGTTCCTGAGGCATTCTCTTTTCTCCTTATCTTTACTTACGTATGTGTGTTGTGTGTGAGAGAGAGGTACAGTGTGTGTATGGGTACACAACATTTCAACTTGAAATATTAATAAAGAATTTAGCGATCACAAGTGTTTGAGCTAATAATGAGCATTTTTTTTTTTTTTTGCAAAATTGAAGCTGAAAATATCTGCACTACTCATATAGTTGAAGCAATGTATTGTCGGACTATGTATAAATAAATATAATATGCATAATGGAGTGTGTGTTACTGTGCATGCTTAATTTGATCAGTTTTATTAGTTGCAAATTATTTGTTTTGACTAAATGAATAGTGTTGGAATTTTCAAAGTAAATGTGGGAAAAACTGTAATTATTAGCTTGACTAGTTGTGATCGCAATAGATATTCTATTATTATTTCAAGCTGGAATACAAGAACAAAAGAAAAATAGGAGCTGCAAACAGAAGTAATTAAAAAAAAAAAAAAAACTGAACTTTATGTTGAGAAACATATTAAAAAGAAAAGAAAGAAGAGAGGATCATTTAGGATTTCATTGCATATGTGTGTGGCGTATATGAAAAAAATATTGAAATCTGGTTGAAAAATGAGGCATAGTTGTAAAGTAGAAACTTCAAGTAAAAATTAAAGAAGATAAAGCAAAAGAAACTAAAATAACATGGAGTATCTTACTTTCTATAGATAGAAAACAACATACGAGGTGAAACTGATTTTTGCGCTTATTCTTTGCCCAATATTTCTCCACTACTTCTCGCTTAATCTAGCTGTTAATATTTGACATTAATCGGCGGTTATATTTCGTTCAAGAGTTTCATTACATGTGCGCATGATGGCTCATGTTTTACAATTGTATGGGCCTTAATTTTCTCTACCTAAAAATTGGTCGTAAAGAACACAAGTTTGAGGCTGTTTTTCCATTCAAATGAATTAGGATTCTCTTATATTGGCATGCAAAATGGTTACTATTTCCTTTGTTTTTCGTGCAATGGTATGTCAAGATTGTTATGACAAGTGTAATGGAAATGATTTACCGTTGTAATTGTTTTACATGCAAACTATCAAGTCTTATTATGTATATATTGCCTCATGGTGTCTACGTGTTGCTCAATGGTCTTCATTCCATTACTACGTAAATGTTTTGAGAAAAGGTTTTATACTCTCTTCTCCATGCTTAGAATTGTCGATGTGCTTCTCCTTATTGAAATGGTTAATAATGTTGTTTGATCTTTCTTTTTGGCTCCCTTTGTTGTATATGCTTCTCTTCTCTTTAATAAAATGGTAAATATAATATTGTTAAAAAACGTGAGAAAACGTTGAGAAAACAGCAGATCTTTTTTTATGTTAACCGTGCGACATAGAAAGAATAAAAAAAGACCCTACAAAAATATTTTAAATTTAAAACGGATCAATCGACCTATTTGTCTTTCTTTTTGTCTCCTTTAGTTGTATTGTAAGGACCAGTTACTTATTTATTTATTTATTTATTTTTAACTCAACCATTACAAACACGTTTCAGTAGTGATAGTTGAGGAGTGGTAGTTGTTATTAGTGGGGACTCTTTAATAATAATAATAATAATACATTAATAATAAAATAGATAAGATAAAATTTGACCAGGTAGTCTTTGACATAGGACTCTTATATATATATATATATATATATATATATATATATATATATATATTCTTCCTTTCATTATTATATACATATTTTTTTCCTACGCTTCTCTCTTCTCAGAAAAATACGAAGAACCCTAGAAAACCAAGTTAGGCATTTATTCTTTCTTTAAGGGCTAATCTCAAGGGTATTTTCAGTTGTAGATTGAAGAATTTCAGAATTTAAGAGTTGAGGTAAGTGGGGTTAATTCGTATTCCAAATTCCCTCATCTATTTTTGCGTATCTCATAAATGACGTTTAGATTTGATATTGTTACTTGAACTAATTTATATCATGCCTTGATCGTTATTTCCATTCAATCAATTACAGAAGCTTTCATTTGTATATTTAGGTTGAATTCATCAATTCCTCATGGCTCCTGCTATGTAGCCCATCCTTTTATCTCACAAAAACATATGCACAGGTGATGGCCACGCGAGTTGGCTGAATCTGATCTAGTCAAATAATAGATGACATCTCCTTCAATTCTTTGGATTTTGTTTTCTTCAAAATTTTGTCAAAGACTCTGCAAAGGCTACTTATTTAGGAACCAAAAAAAAAAAATCTGAAACTACTTACGACGCCAAAACATGGCCATTTCATAGAATTTTAAACTTCCATTGGTCTGAGCTCTTTTTCGTTTAATTTTATTTTCTTTTTTTTCGTCAGCGTATGGAAGTTAATCATTTTAAGACATATATACATGTATTCACATAAAAGTTCGCATTGCTTTAGTATTGGTTTCACAAGTTAGACATGGCCAATACAATATACTTCTTTTCAAATTCCTCTTGTCTTGGCTCATAGTCATTTTCTTTTTTTTTCCTTTGCTTTTATTTCCAGTTTTGATCCAAAGGAGAAATAAATTTTATTCCCTTTCTATTTCATGACCTAAACTTTGTTGGCGGTTTTGGTTTGACTATTCAGAGTTTGAGGTTTATTTTTATTATTTTTTTTCTGTATCTTATATATAAATATATATACATAATTTCCAAGCCTAGTTTGGATTCTTATTGATGAGAAAGTTATTTTCAATACATCTAAATGATTTTGCAATTAAATTCTATTCTAGATTTCATGAATTGTATTATAGTTTATTTTATATTATTTTATTGTATTTCTGATGTACATGCTCTTTCGAGACAAAAGAAAAAAAATCTTAATAATTTATGGGGTTTGACGTTCTTTTTGTAATATTTGATTTATGATTATTTTATTAATTTTTAGATTTTATGACGCAAGCTTTTAAACTTGAAAGAAAATTTCTAACCTTGATTACGAAGGGTCATCTGTTTGTGAAAATTTTCTTCTATGACTAACCAAAAAGAACAAAAGATTCTTATGTTTTCATGCTTCAGTATCTCCCAAGTTGACAAGTTGGGAACGAGTTTTTACTCATTTATTATTATTACTCTATTATTAAATTTGTGAATTAATAATAACTATTTCTCTTATTTTATTTATTTATTTTATTATTATTATTATTATTTTGTTATTATTACAATTATTATTGATTTTTTCACTAACTCATATTATTTCTTACCCTTGCGTTGCTATCGATTTTCTTTAAAAGAAAAGAATAATTCTCACTTGCTTCATTCAAGTTTTATACTTCGTGAAATTATGGTTCAAAATTCTCTGTTCCTTTGCCTTGGCCAGCATGTACGATTTTGACCTTCTTTTGGTGACTTGGTTTCTTCGACTGGAAAGTTATATAATCCTCACTCATGTCAGTAGTCTACCACTTTATGTTTAGAAACCAAATTCATTGACCAGTGGACTCTTTGTCGTGTCTATTTACTTATGACATGGTTATTGTATTAGTCATGCTTGGGAAAAATAAATTCACCTTTATTCTTATCACATGATCCAATTCGATTCTTTTCTCTTGATCCTCAATTCTAAGTAACTATCCTTTCTCACTACTATTATCTTGTTTAAGATTGACCCCAATAATTTATGTAGTGCTATGATGTAGCGTTTTATCATAATATTATCCGACTTGATATGATATGATTTGATACACGACTTGACAAGATATGATATGACTTGATTGGGGAATATTCGCTCTCTCATGAAATTTTGGGATCCCATTTCATGTTTGTTTGAGCTTGTCGGGGTACACTCCCCTATCATGTGAGTGCCTGTGGGGGCCTTGTACCCATATCAGGTGTGCCAGTGGGGGCATTATACCCATCTTTTGTTACGATCATGATTGAGATTTGAGAGCTTTGTACCCTCACCATGACTTTATTATGATTAAAACGCTACAGTATAGTCACAACTCAGGTTACATGATTTTCAGTATATATATTCTTTTACGAGTTAAATTATTGCTATGATTATTGTAAATTTTAATTCTATGCGCTCCCATATATCCTTAATGTCCTTCCGGGAACGTGTTATCTTGTTTTAGCTTTCCTATTATTCTGATATTCACATTTGATGTATCTTGGGGGAAAGACTCTTACTTACTGAGCATTTGATTCGCTCACCCTTATATTTTTATGTTCTTACAGATGATCACGAGTAAGAGAATGCACGTTTGCAATAGGGAATGACCTTATCTTTATGAGTACTTGAGAATTAGATCTTATTGATAAGACACTGTTTTGGTATTTTTGGTCCATGTTAGATGTGCCGGTTTGGCGAAAAACTTGTTATAGTTATATGGAGTTTTCTTGCTACATGTTGGAGCTCATAGTTTTTGTTTCAATAATTTATGGTATTTAGTGCTCTGTTTGGTTATTGAGGTTTTAGTAGTCTTGTGGTTCGAGGGGTTCACTCCTCTTGGTCCACGGCGTGTCGCGTCTCGAGCCTTAAGTTTTCGGGGCGTGACATGTATGATTGACGTTGTATCCACTAATTCATGGTTCACTAATTGCTTAATTGATATGGTAGAGAAATGAGAAGGGAGACAATGAAGTTTTTCTGGTGACAAATTGCAAAGGGGAGCGGGTGGGCAGGAAAAAAGGGAAAAAAAAAAAAAAAGGAGGACCATTATCGGATAATACGCTTCTTAAGATATGGCTGTGATACCAATAAAGAGATTTAAGCAAGAGGTTTTGATGTATTTTCGTATTGATCCTGAATGATATACATAGTTTAAATAGGTATACAACAAGAGTATCAGTATATATGTATGTGTTGCTTTAATCATGATAACTGGTTCGTATTTTTTGCAGACTTGACAATTTTCAGTTTAAGATAATTTTTTTTTTATTCTTTTACTTATTTGATGTACTTAATTAAGCGTTTGAAGTTTTATTATTCTTTTGGGCATTTTGAGAATAGTCTGGAACTTTTTGGATTGTGATGATCTATATAGGGAGTTATGGAATGAATTTGTAGGTCCTTTGGTGGATATTCTGAGAGTTGAAAGTCCCATTGATTAAGCTTTCTATTTACCCAGGGATAGGTGTGTTTGGAAACTCTTACTTTTTTCCATAAATGAAAAAGAAGCTAAATTTAGATTTTGAGAAAGAAGCTAGATTTAGATTTTCTTTTCTTTTTTGGGGGGTGCCACGTGGGATTGTTTATATGAATTTGTTTTTTTAGATTTCGTATGTGTGTGTGCGCGTATTCTTTTTCCCCTTTCGTAGCTTACACTAATTTCATGAAGCATGGAGTGTATAGTTTTAGATCTTTCACTTGATTTAAGTTTTTTGCTTTAAATATAACAAAATTTAGTTTTTTGTTTGAATTGACTTTTTTTTAAAAAAAACTTTTTCGATAACTTTTGAAAAACAATTTTCTTTTAGAAGTTAAAAATTCTAACTTTTAAAAAATATATATATTTGATTTTTTTTTTAGAATTTAAATTTTTTTGAAAATTAAATCAAATAGTTATTACAAATTTAATATAATTTTTTTAAAAAAATAGTACTTTTTTTAAAATCAATTCAAATTATCCCTTAAGCTTACTTTCTACCATTACAAATTTACTCCATTTGGTTATTTAATTTATTAGTATGACAAGAAACGTTTGCAATGATGGTTCATATAAGTTGCATAAGGGCATTGTCACGTTGCGTATGTGATTTCAATTGTGATTTTGCAACTCCAAATTATTTTAGGTTCACATCCCCTGCAGTGCACGGGCGTGTACCAAGTGCGATATGCATATATATATATATATATATATATATATATATATATATATATATATATATATATATATAACTATTATATTACATTGTGCGTGTTGAAAGGTAGCGTGGGCATATAGGTGTGTGTGTTTTTGTGTTTGTAGTGGACCACATCAGGGGAGGGTAGGTAAAGTGGGTTTTGGTCAAATTTGGTTAGTATTTAGGTGGGGGCTTGGGTTGGATCGGGTGTTTTTATTAATAGGCGCTGAATGGGTTGTTCTGAGTAATGGGTTTCCCGGGCACGGGGCTTATGTTTTAGTGGGTTTGCAAAATTAATTAAAGGGGGCTGTTTGGTTTGGTGGCTCCTGTGGAGTGAAATGCCGAGGTGGTTTGGGGCAATTGGGTTGTGTTTGTCATTTTTCTTTCCTTAAAACCTGAAACAAACAAATAAAAAGGGTAATAACAAAAATAATAAAATAGTAGAAGAAATTATAAAAAACAAAAAGGAATATATTAGACTAATAATAATAATAATAATAATAATACCTATAAATAGGATAAAAATGAAAATAAAGTAAAATAAGATAAGATAAATAAAGTAAAACTATATGTAAAACTATATTCTAATATAGTATTATCTAGTAATAACTATTATAAAATTATATTAATAATAGAATAATAATATAAAAATGCTCATAAATAGTAAGAAAACTTAGTAAATAAAAGATTATACAAACATATATCCAAAAATAAACTAAAAATGCTAAACATTAATAAACACTAATTATATTGATATTATAATAATATATTAAACACTCATAATTTACACGAAAATCAAGCAAGCAACAGTTAAACTACTGTAAAACTCACAAATAAATATGAAAATGCTAAAAAAATTCTTAAAATAGCTAAAACCATAAAAATGCAAACAAAACATTAAAACTAGGCAATTAACGAATGAAAACACAAACTAAACCCTAAAAATCAATACACAATTACATAAAATTAAGTACGAAACCGCACGCACATCATGGGGAAATACGTTTGTGAATTGTGTGAGTGAGCCATTTTGTTTTTTTAGTTTTTTTTTTTAAGTGCAATGGACTGGCAAGTACCTGTGAGTCAACCTGACCCAACTCGATACTTTGGCGAGTTGGGTTGACTCGTTTACGTGGCAGGTTACTAAAGCCATGATCCTAACCTATTAAACTGATAGATTAAGCGAGTTGACCTGCGAGTCCTGACCCATCTCATTGGCTCTAATGGTAATGAAGTGAGGTAGGAGCGGGGTGTACTTACTTCTACTCTACACTTATCATATACCTATTACCAGAGTAAACTCCCACGCTACCATGTCTACCCCTGTTGGATGGAAAAAAACCCCACCCCACATAGAGTACTTGTGAACAATGTCAATGACATTAAAATTTTTAAAGAAAAAAATAACACATAAGAACGTATTTAAAATAAGTTAACTTTTATAAGCTAAAGATATTTTGGTGATATAGAGTTTATATAAAAAAAAGTAACTATATATTAGAAATATATACAAAATGATATAATATTTATATTAAAAATATATAAGGACATATTAAAAATAACAAATATACATATACAGCAGGACATGGTGGATCGGGGCGGACAAACTCCTATCCTATCTTGCCCTCACATCGGGATAGGAGAATAAAACCCCGCCTTGTCCTAGTAGTGTTTATACACATACACATATACATAAACTTTGTTTGTACTCTTGCGAAGCGGAGTGGAGTATAGTACTATTGTCTTCCCTACTAAGGTGATCTTAGTTGGTATGTAAAACATTGCTTAGATTTGGTTGCTATTTGCATCATAGAGTTTTGAGCCCCAAAAGGGCCATTCTAATGGTGGATTTATGCTCTGTTTGTTATAGTCTTATTTTAAGATAATTATCCTATTAAAATAATGGTAAATCTTATAAGATTTAAGAAATCTTATCATGCATTCTATGAAAATTTAAAACAAAACCATACTTTTTATCTTAAAAGAAATAAGCAATCCTTCCTATCTTATTTTTTACAACTATAAAATGCATGGTGTATATGATAAGATATATTAAATCTTATAAGATATCTCCAAATTTCAATAGAATAAGTATCTTAAACTAAGATCATTCCAAACACACTATTAATGTATGTGATTGGTGCGAATTAAATATGTGTCAAGATAGAGATTTGTATGGTACTTAGAGGCTAGTAATCCTCAAAAATAGATTAGGAAACTATGCCTATAAATATATTGCTTCTAATCTATTCTAGAAAGTAAAGAGAGGTGAGGCTATAAAAGTAGAGGTTAGGCTAGCAAATTAAATACTGTTATATTTGCATTATCATAGCAGACTTCTTCTTTATTTATATATTTGAACACAAATCACGTAATTTCTTCGTATTTGTTTTTCTTAAATGTTCTTTGTTTGCGTCTCTCTTCCAATAACAAAATACTTTTTTCAGATCCGACGCCAATTTTCTTGTGGCTCACATATAACAATATTTATGCAAATTCCTATATTTTAAAATGGTTACGTGAAAGTGAAATATAGATGATTATTTTCTTACCATAAAAAAAAGATTTGAGTTGATATGAAGTATTACACGTAATTTTTTAGTGGCTCATATATAACAATATATTATACAAATTCTTAGGTTCTAAAATGGTCATGCGAAAGTGAGAACAGAGATGATTATTTTCTTACTAGAAAAGAAAGATTTGAGTAGATTTGAAGTATTATTGCACGCAATATTATGCAGAAAATTCTGAGTGGGTCTGGATTGAGTCACGCGTAACGGAGAGGCAAGATTTAAGAGTCAAGCAAGAAGTTTCGGGAGACCATTGTGGGCTACGAGTTGGCAACGTGGTGGACCATTTCGCAGATTAGAAAATTCAACAGCCTATCATGCGTTTTTCCACACGCGCTGAGGAGAAGGAGATTGTTTTATATTCATGCAGTACTGCGGGCCTCGTATGGAAGAGTGAATTGACTTTTTTTTTTTTTTTTGGCTAGGCAGAAGAGTCAATTGACTTTCTTGAGGGCGCTTGGATTAATTTTATATAAAAATATTAGTCCATTCGTACTTCGCGCTTTGTATGGATAAATATAGACTTTTTATATATTTTTATTTTTTAAATATTTCTAAATATAATTTTATGTGTATTTTATTTTTACTAACTAAATATCATATAATCACGATAACTCACATTTAAAAATCACTCATCACTATCCGTTTGTTTGGCTAAGCTTATTTGGGACTTAGAAGGTATTTGGCTTTGCTTATTCAGTGGCTTATAAATACTTCAAAAAAGTACTCTCTCACATATTTTTTTACTATTAGTATTTATTAGCCACAAATAAATAATGCCAAACACCCTCTTATAAGCTGTAAATAGTAAAAAAAAATATGCAAGGAGATACTTTTTTTTAGAAGCTTATAAACAGCAAAATAAGTAGAGCCAAATAGGCTCCATAGGCATTTACTTGATTAATACAATATTATAATATGTATTATTATACTTCAAGGTATTGTTTGAAATTAGTAATTATGTATTTTTTGTACTTTTTCTTCTCTTTCACTTTGTTTATTATAATATTTGCTAAACATCATACAATATTATAATTTTTAAAATTTTCTTTATTACTTATTTAACATTATTTTGTTCTTTTTTTTTAATGATTGATAGCACATATTGATAATTACTATCTTTTATAATTTTTTTTCTTTTTTCTCTTTCTCATCATTAGATTGTATAAACCAACTATTTTATTAACTTTAATCCATAATTTAAACAATGTTGTAATCTTTTTTTTCTTATATTTGAACACAAATGACATTTTCACTTTGCACATTACATTTATGAAAATATATAATTCAATTTGTACTCTCTTTTTCTAAATTTATGTGATATTCAAATAGTTTGTTATTTTTAATTGACGTATATATATGTATAGTTGTTAATTAATTGTGATTATCTAATACTAAAGTCTTAATGTCATCCTATTATTGTTAATTAAAACACACTAATCCATTTAAAAAAAAAAAGATAAAAAAAGCTAACATGTCACAATAACAACATATCAAAATATTAGCATGGCAACCATAAAACTCATATATTATCTTGTAAGACAACTTTTATATATATATATATATATATTATTATCTAGATTTTTTGCGATTCTCAAAAATTGTGCTTTTAAAAAAGTAAAAACTTTCTAGTTGTGAAAAAATTAAATTTAAACTTTTTAAAATTATTATTTTTTTGAAACAAAACCAAATCCTTATTAAAAAAATAAATTTTTAAAGAAAAATAATTCTTTTCATAAAAAGAGCGAATCCAAACATGCCCAAGACAAACTTCAACAAATCCCAATCTAACACCCTATCTTACGAGTTAAATATGGAAATTTTACTCCAACAAATACACGATTCTCACTTCTCAAATTTTTAGGGTTGCTTACCCATTGTTCCTTCTCTCTGCAAGTAGGGGCCCTCAATTTAACCCTCTTTTCAACTCTCTAAATTTAAAAAGCCAAAAAGTGTTAACACTTAATAATTAATAATGAAATATCAACGTATATCATAAAAAGTATGGATGACAAGAAAAATAAAATAATGTTTTTAACTAAAATAAAAGAAAGATATCAAAATAGGGTTTTCTTAAAAAATAATAAAGTTGCCGGAGTAAAATAGAAATAGAGTGTGTTTGAAATAAAAGTTTGATTAAAAATAAAGAAACTGTTGGAGGGGAAGGAAATTAAAATACAGGGTCCCAAATGTAAAAAAAATTAATAAAACGTCAATTGTCAGAAAAATAAGTAAGCTGTTAAAATTAGCCTAACGAATTTTAAGATTATCTAAAGCAGAATGGTAATTTTGGTATAATACCAAAAGGTTAAAAAAATAACCATTTACATTAAGAATAACAATTGTATTAAATATCATACTTATAAATTGTTGAATTGATCAAAATTGCTACGAAAGCTAAGGTTTTGTTTGTTTCGCAAAAAATAACTTTATTTTGGAATATTTTTCATGGAATTTTTTTAGAAAATATTTTTTTCTAAAAAAATATTTTTCATTATTTGGTTGTCACAATAACAATTAATTGAAAAATATTATTTTAATGACACCAAAAAATATATTTATGGGTGCCCGTAGAGATGGGCCGGGGAGCAAGGGGCCGGAGGTGGTGGAGAAGGGGGTGCAGGGGGATGCGAGGGCTGGGTGATATGTGGTAAACAACCAAGCCTAGGAAATTCAACAGATTTTCCTTTGAGTAGAAAAAGCATTTTTTTCACTTTTCTTTGCTAAACATAAAAAATATTTCTCAAAAAAAATGTGTAAGATACTTTTCAAAAAAATATTTTTCACGAAATAAATGGAGCCTAAATTAGAATGATGTTGACCAAATCCACTAAAAAAGAAAAGGAAAAAGAAAAAGAAAAGCATGGAGAGCGTGGGTTACACGAGAGTGATAATGCGCATGGTCTTCAGTCCTTGACAATCTAAAATCTTAAAACCCCACATGCCAAACGTCCGCGGAGTGCAAATGCAAAACCACCCCCTGTCCTCTTCTTTCAGCATAACCTCTCTCACCTGCCCTCCCCACACACACAGAGACACACACTCAAAAACACGCACTGATTTGAACTTATTCAAGGCGGAGCATGACGGAGTCAACGGTGGCTGATCCTCCATCTCCACCTCCACCTCCACCACTAACCACCAACTGCTATGACGATGGCCTCCCAATTCCACCAATGGACTCCACCTTCTTCTCCCAAAACGACGTCGTCCTCGACGACATCGATTTTGACTTCTCCTCCTTTGACGATCTCTACATTCCCTCGTTGGACGATGCCAATAACAATAAGGACGGAGCCGCTGCGGCCGGCATACCCGTCTCCTCTGACCAGACAGCTTATCTTTCCCGACCCGAATTTTTCGACCCGAATGTTTTTCAGTCCGATCATAACGGCGCTTGCGTCAACGCCTTCAAAACGACGTCCCCTGAGTTCCCTAATTCGGACTCGCCCATCAGCTCCAATAATTATTCGAGGGTTTTGAATTCTTCCTCGTCTCCGGAAATTTGTCAATTTTCCGGCGATATTTCTGGTTATCTCAACGTCCACTCACCGGAAAATAACCAGATTTGCGCTGATCGGAGCTGCGATGTCTCCGTTTACGTTGATGTGCCTTCGCCGGAGTCAAATGGGTCAAATAAGGGTTCGAGCGAAGCTAGGGTTTTGAATTGTCCGTCGCCGGTGGACTCTCAGGTTTCGGGAAACTGCGGCTCGGATGTATCAGAGGCGGCTTCTAATAGATCGGTATATTCTTCCCCGAATTTTGGTAGTAATTTAATTAAAAATGGTGTTGTTGATCAGCAGATTAAGTTAGAAGGATATGTTAAGAATGAAAATGATGGTAACAACAATAATGACGATAATAATAGCGCTAGTAACAAAAATTGTTTGTTGAAGAGGAAGAAAGATAGCGAGGGCTCAAATAATAATATTAGCAATGACAATGTTGACTCGAGGATGAATAAGTACCGAAAGGCCAATAGCAGTAGTCAGGGAGGTGAAAATGTTAATATAATGACAGAAGATGATGAGAAAAGGAAGGCAAGGTTAATGAGGAATAGAGAGAGTGCCCAATTGTCAAGGCAAAGGAAGAAGCACTATGTTGAAGAATTGGAGGATAAGGTAAGGAATATGCATTCGACTATTCAAGATTTGAATGCTAAGATTTCGTATGTAATGGCGGAGAATGCAACTTTGAGACAACAATTTGGTGGCAGTGCAGTGCAGCCCCCCATGGCTCCACCTCCGGGGATGTACCCACCTCCTCCAATGATGTATCCCTGGATGCCTGTGCCACCATATATGATGAAGCCTCAGGGGTCGCAGGTGCCGTTGGTGCCAATTCCAAGGTTGAAACCGCAACAGGTAGTGTCAGCTACAAAGACGACTAAGAAGGCTGAGAGTAAGAAGAGTGAAGTGAAGACTAAGAAGGTTGCCAGTGTCAGTTTTCTGGGGTTCTTGTTCTTCATATTTCTTTTTGGTGGATTGGTCCCTATGCTGAATGTGAAATATGGACTCACGAGGGAGACATTAATGGGTGGGTCAAATTTTGTGGGGAATGGGTTGTATGAGAAGCACCGTGGGAGGGTGTTATCGGTAAATGGGAGTGGGTTTGTTGAGAGAGTTAGTAGTGGACCTGATTTAACTAGTAATGTACATTGTGCTTGGAGAGGTCATGGTGGAGGAGAATCAAATATTAAGCATGAAGGGGATGAATTTTTTCCGGCAAGGAATGGTAGTGAACCTCTCATGGCCTCATTGTATGTTCCTAGGAATGATAAGCTTGTGAAGATTGATGGCAACTTGATAATCCATTCTGTTCTCGCTAGTGAGAAGGCCATGGCATCTCGTGAAGAATCTAAGGAGAAGAAGAGTGATGAGACTGGTCTGGCCGTTCGAAGAGACTTGGCTCCTGCAGTTCCTGTTCCAGGAATGGGAAGGAATGCTGGAAGAAATCCTCACCTTGCTCTTGGTTCGGGTTATGCAGAGAAGGAAAAATTGAAGTCCACAGCAGCTGATCGCAGACTGCAGAAGTGGTTCCGTGAAGGCCTTGCTGGTAAGATATTCTCCTTTTCATCATTATCCTGCAATTGGTTAATCTTAGCGTGAAGGCTTGCTTGTATACATTTTGGGGCATCTTTTTGGTAAGTCATTAAATTTGTTTTTGAGTTTGGGTAGCCAGTTGGCCTCCTGCAATGCAAGCATGCAATCTGCTAGGTTCTCTTTCGTTTGAGGAACTTTAGAACATCAGAAGAATTCTTTTTCGCGACCATGGTAGACTTTAACAGTTTTACATGTGCATGAAGTGTCTATGTGAAGTGATATAGTTATTCTCTCCCTATGCATATCTCTTATTTTTTCCCTAGCCTTCTGGTATTGGTACTTTTGACATTCAACTTCTCATAATCAGAAATCTTAAGGTCATATACAGATAATCTTATGTTAAATGTTTTCTCTTCCCCGTCTCTTCACTTACAGACTCAACCCTACCTGCCACTGAACAAACAACAAGGAAATGAAAATTAAAGAAGACCATACTAATTGCTAATGCAGCCAAAATTTCCCATTTTATGTCCTATATTGACTTGCCATTAACCTTTGTGTTCCTGATTCATAATAGAGATACATCTATTCTTTGGGTAAATTTCACAGTAAGTCCCTGTTGTTTTCTCACTTTTTCAAATTAATCCCCATTGTTTTAAAATATGCAAATTAGTCTCTGATGTTTCACAAATATAATCAAATTAGTTGTTATTGTTTGAAAGCATTCAAATTAGTCCTCTATGTTTCATAGAGATAGTAAAATTAGTACCCATTGTTTTAAAAGAAATTCATATTCTTCCTTTATGTTTTTACAAATTACTTAACTTAATCCCTATTTTAAGAAAAAAAATGAATAAAAAAAATTGGAACTAATTTGAATAAGTTTGCGACATATTGAGGACTAATATGAATTTTCTTCAAACAGTATGGACTAGTTTGACTATTTTTGTGAAACATTGAGGACTAATATGAATATTTTCAAACAATAGGGACTGATTTGATTATATTTGTGAAACATTATATTTGTGAAACATTAAGGACTAATTTATATATTTTTATGAAACATTGAAGATTAGTTTGAATATTTTAAAATAATAGGGACAAATTTGAAAAAAATGAGGAACCAATAGGGACTAATTGTGAAATTTTTCCTCTATTCTTTTAACATCTTTGTAACTGTTTTTCTTCTACTTTACCTTGATAATTTTCAGTCCTTTGGTTCTGATAACTTATAGTTATGGATCATATGGATCTTTTGGATGCTGGATTAGGCAGTGGGCACAGAGTTGATATTAAGAAAGGAAAATTCCACAAATGATCCCTATTGTTCGGGGAAAGTGTCAATTTGGTTCCTATTGTTTTAAAAGTGACTTATTTGGTCCTTAATATATGCAAAAAGTGTCACTTTGGTCCCAATTGTTTCAAGATTGATCAATTTGGGCCAAAACGTTTGCAAATCCAAAAAGTGGCCTAATGGTCACATGACCAATTAACGGGGGATCAAAATTGACATTTTTTGCAAACATTAAAGGCTCAATGTGTTACTTTTAAAACAGTAGAGACCAAATTGACTTTCTTTCTTTTTTTTTTTTTTTTTTTTTTTTGGGGGTAAACATTGAGGACCAATGTCCTACACTTTTTGTAAACTATATGGAACATTTGTGTAATTCTCCCTTTAAGAAATATAGTAAAAATGAAACATTTGGTGTAATTGAATGATGAGTTAGGAAGAAGCTTATCTGATGTCTGGCCAACTCATTGCCAGTATTTGCCACTTGATCTATGTGACAATTAGTCTAGATTACTGACTTTTATTAAATAGTACTTGCTATTGATCTTCAAGAAACTTTTTCTTTGTCATGGTGGCTTTACTGAAGTATTTTCTTGTCTTGTTACTTCAAACTGTAAAATTTTTGTTTGGTTTCCTGTAGGGCCAATGCTAAGTTCAGGCATGTGCACAGAAGTCTTCCAGTTTGAGGTTGCATCTGCTCCAGGAGCCATTATTCCTGCTACCTCTTCAAAAAATGTTTCTGCAGATTGCAGTAAGAACTCTACGCACCTTAACAAAGGGAGGAATAGGAGGATCCTTCATGGTCTTCCTATCCCGCTTCCTGGATCCTCCGCCCACAACATTTCTGAACAACACACTGGAAGAGATTCACCCAAAAGGAACTTCAACCAAACTGGTTCTGGCTCATCAATGGTTGTTTCTGTGCTTGTGGATCCTAGGGAGGCTGCTGACACAGATGGGGACGATGTGATGGGACCCAAGTCACTCTCTCGGATTTTTGTGGTTGTGTTGGTAGACAGTGTGAAATACGTCACATACTCGTGTATGCTTCCTTTTATTAAAGGATCTGGCACTCATCTGGTGACTGCTTAAAATGGAAGAGAGGTCGTCTAGTGGAAAACCCCAAGGGTTTTGTAGATAGGAATAGTTATATGAGATAGTTCTTACAGCTTAATTAGCTTGTATGAGTAACATGAAATTCGGATGACTGTCATTATCTTAAGCATGTAGACAGAGTTTCGGTCATTCTAATCAAGGCTGCAGTTGTGGAACTCACTGTTTCGTTCAAGTTATATGTGAAACATGACCTACATGACCTGGCTGTGTTAAAGTTTCTCATATGCTGGTCTCGTGATGCCATTGACTTCGGATGTTCTGGATTTCACAGCATGCTGCTTCACATTAATTGAGTGCAAGTGTTTGGCAAAGGATAGTTTTCTTCATTTGCTTCTGTTTTTTCACTTCTATTTTGGTCAACCATTTATTTTAGGAGGCGAGGAATTATCTCCTCCACCCCCTTCGAACTCCCCCCCTCTTGGTGCTTTTTAGTATATTGTGGTAATAAAATTCCCAAAAGAATTTCCCCCAATCTTTTTCTTAAGGCAATTTAAGAAGAATTTTAAACAATCTTTAAGTGATTCCAAAGGAAACTAAATAGAAATTTCTTAGTTCTAAAAAAATGTTGAGGAACTTTTGGCCAAATTTGGTGAAGTTTCAGAATTTTGAAGAAGTTCAAGATGAAACTTTTAAGAGAATGTTTTGTAGAAGATTTGGAAAAAATTTTCAAGAAATTTAGGAGGATTTTTGTGGAAATCTTAGTAATTTTTATACTTCCCGAGTACTTTTAAGAATCCTTAAGGAATGTGGGACTAATTTAAAAGAAATTTTGATGATTGTAAAATAATGTTGAAGAAAACTTGATAATTATTTGAGGATTTTCAAGAAATCGGGGAATTATTGAGAACCTTTTATGGATTTTGAAAAATCAACAGCGATTTCGAAGAAATTTGGCGAACTTTTTAAAAGCTTTTAAGAAATTGACAAATTGAAAAGATTTTAATAATTTTCAACATAACTAAGAGAAATTTGAAAGAAATTTGGTGAATTTTTAAATTATTTGAAAGAAAAGTAGGAGAAATTGAGGGCAAATTTGGTGGTTTTTTTTTTTTTTTAAATTTCAAGTTATTTAAAGAAAATTTTAAAAAATTTAAAAAGTCAAAGAATTTAGAAGAAATGTTTATGTCTTTTATGATATTTGAAATAATTTGGGAGAAAGTTAATAATTTTTATGAAAAAGTTAGAAAGATATTCTTTTAAGGGATTAGGGAGTAGTTGAAATGGTTAAGATTATTTTTCTAAGAGCAATGACTCAGGTTCGAATCCTATTAAGGAATGGTAATTGGAGGTGGGGTGGGCAGTTAAAAGAAAAAGCTTGAATAATTTTTATTTTTTTTAATTTTTTTTAAAAATAGATGTAAATAGAAACATTATAGAAATAACAACTTGACTACAAAGAAAAAAATCTACATCTACTAATGAACATAGCTTAAAATAATGCCCTATCATTTAAGGAGTAAAAAATCCACTCCTCACCCATCTCCAATTGTTTCGAACGATCATAAACTTAAAACAAATATTCAGGAAAAAAATGAAAGTTCATTACATGTAAAATAGATACGTGAGCAGAACTTGCTGACATTACGGTACATGTGTCACCTAAGTTCGATGATGTGGCGTCTTGAGTTTGAAGCATAATATTTTAAAGGCCAAAGACTCGAAGGGCTTGAGGCATGTGTTTCGAGGTTTGAAGGAGCTATGGGCTTCAGAAGTTGGCTCGAGAAGATATAAATGAGCTTTCAAGGCTCGATCTAGTGCAACTGGAGGCATCTATATGATAGTTGCCAAGTTGGCCAATTAATGAGGAGTTGTCAAGAGATCATGGACAAAAAAACAAGGAATGACATGAGTGGTTACCAGCACAAGATTGCGGCTACTATAAAAGGGAAGAAATAAGACTAGGTAAAATATTCAATGTTCACCTGACTCGTTAGTCCTTTACAAATTCCCTTTACATTTCTAGCCTAGTCTAAATATGGTGTAAAGTAGTGGTACCATATCTTAGTTTAGTTTAGCCATAGTGTAATTTAGTTAATAGCATAGATTTACCTCGCTTTTTAGTGTAGTTTTACTTCCTTGCAAATAGTTACCAGTAGTTTAACTTAGCTTAATACTAGATCCAGGCTAGTCTCGAACCTGACTAGGCATCTTGGTATAACTCGTAGCTTAGTTTTTGGATAGATAAGACCTTTCTATAGAGGGTATTCAATTGGAGTGGGCTATTAGATGTAATTGATTGAGCAATCCTTTCCTTGTACGATAGAAATTTCATTAATAATGAAATCACTTGTTTCTTTCCAAATGCTTTTCTTTCTGGTTATATTACTTACAACTATAGTAATTTATTCAACTAAAAAGACAAGAACACGAGGTTCTAAGTGCATTTCTCGACTTCTTATAGGAACACACGACCCGTTCAAGGCCCACCCTCGACGACTCGAGGCCTTCTTAGTAAGGTCAAGGTCTAAAATAAGGGTTTTGTTAAGGTAGTCCTACGAGAATCAGCCCAAATGGGGAGATCCTTATTAAATTTGTTTTAACCAACAAATAACTTTGGCAACCACAGTAGGAGCCTTTAAGGGATGGAGATTCGAAGTAAGTCTAGACATGAAAAAAGATGCTACCATCGTGCCTAATATAGTGAGTGCAAATGTCTCTCAATTGATGCTAACCAGGGTACCTAATAGAGGTTACTTGTGGCTCCTGACATGAACCCATGACGTTTCCTAACCATGGGGCAGGTTTCCACCTCAGTTTATTGGTTTGCGAGGACTTTCTAGTGTCATAGACACTGGACAAGATAGGACACATTTGATAAAAAATTGTTCAAGGGGTCTCTCATTGCCTAGAGAAGTTCTTTGACTCTTAAAGAGATCATTTCAATCAAAGTACCGAACTTTTTTTCAAGATGTTAGGACTGGTTTGCTAACACCATAGGCCATAGATTTTTGCTTTTTAAAAATTTGAAACACAAATCCATTATGGTAGTTGAAAATAGTAACAAAAACACATTTAAATATATGAGCACAACATGGAAATATCAAAAGAGCATAGAGATGGAGGTGATATACCCTTAATGTTTGTAGAAAAAGGTAATGGCCTCTTTGCTTTGCAATACTGCTGGAAATAGCCTTTTAATTGATCTTCTACGCTATGATCATGCTCCAATACCTTGATTATGTAGTCCTATTTAGTGGGCAAGCACTATTGTGACTATAGTTGAGGATCAATTGGTCTAGTGTGTCTTTTAGGTGCATTATGTGAAACTTCTTGTAGACCTAATTTAGAAATGCAAAGAGGCTTAAGTAGGTCTTGCCATGATCTCACTATTTATGATATATGACAACTCTAATTGGGTAAGGTTCTAAGAATAAAGTTGTTTCCAACTATACCTCTCTTTTACCCTTGCTAGAATTGAAATATTCCCTATGGATAAGATTATACCAAATATCCCGTCCTCTCACACACCAAATATCTAATTCTATGTGTGGTCTGTTTTCCCCATCGAGATACCCATAAGTTAAATAAGGAACACTTGGATTAGAAGTCCTTTTCCTTTATTCTTAATTTATATGTCAATTAAGCATCCACATAATTAGATAACCTCAATTAAATACATCCAATTGGAATTATGACTAGCAAAGGGACCAAACAACATAACTACCCTTTTCCCAAAGTGACCAAAATGCTCTCGCCACTGCTTTGGTGACATCAAGGCTACTTTGACCTCAGCCTATTTTCACCATAAGGCTAAAGCTGCATTCTAAGGATAATCACTAGCTAAGTAGGAGCTTGTTGCATGAAGTAACCTCTGTCTTTGACCAATTGAGCAAAATGACCAAAATGCCTCTTTATGTATACTTGTAGTTAAGGCCGGTCTTTTCATGTGCCATCACTTCCAAGACTACATCTAGAACCTTGGAATCTTTAGTCTAAAGAGTGATCACCCAATGGTCATGGATCTCTTGATCTCGGGAGTCATAAGCCAAATGACTGATATATTGTTGAAGCATAATATCACTAGATCTAGATTTTAGATGACTAATAGGACAAATCTATGGGGGGCGCAAATGCTCTCTGTTGTTGCATATGCATGTCCCAACTAATTAGGACATAACTTCAATGTACGAGGTAGACAGTCTTATCAATTAAGACCTCCTTTCTTAATACATTAAAGTGTTGAACCCTAACTTCATCAGTTCATCCATATATGGCCAAGATTAAGAGCATCACTTACTTAGAAGTAACAAGTATCTTGTCTTTTATATATAATGGCACAATTTCAGAAAACATACTCACGGTGGCCTTGTCCGATGCATGACACATGCACTATAAGCAAAGCCCAGAATGACCCTCTAATGACCTAGGTAGATCACCCTTATCGGGAGACTCACCTACAATAGCCTTATCTCGGTAAAGCACCTAACACTACCATTTATTTGTGGACCAATTTATGGTATATCCAAAACTAGATTTGGACCTATTGTGTGTCCAGCTTTACTAAGCACCCAAGTCATTGGTCTATATCATTGGACTTCTACACATTGTATCACATGCATACATTAGAGATAATGAATGAAAAGATGCTCATAAATATATACAATGATCAAATGTCTAATCCAATATTTGTGCATGGTGTCATCTTTCGAGTGCAAGCTCTAAAAGACCTGCAAGCGTACGGATCGTGCAATATAGTGTGTACAAGTGCGGGTGTCAAACCACAGGGAAGCGTGAATAATATGGATGAATTCTACGCTTGGTGTTCTAAAAAGTGCCAAAAAGAAAGATCTAAACTAGGCATATTTCCTTTTGGGGTTTTTGGATTATCGGGAGCTCTAAGTAAAGGAAAATAAAAACTAAACTATGAATATAAAAAATGGGAACACAAGTTGGTCAAAAGGGAGCTAACATTTGAGAAGGGGTTAGGGTGACTTTGACTTATGAATGAGTAATTCTATATTCAAATGCTATGGGATTAAGGGATGATGGCTAAATATCATGAATGCTCTTAACTAGGTTGCTAGTTAGTGTCCTAATTTCCCCCTAGGACTCGGTGCGAGTCCGTCTCTAGGCGGCGCCTCCTAGAGCTACGGCGTGATCCTTATGACCTAGGGCCTCAAGAGTGACTAACTAACTTCCTAGGTGGCTTAGAATGAACCTACCTTAGTACCTAAACCTTTGGCTGGATTTAAAGCCAAGACCTAGTGTTGCTAAGGTCGACTAAACCATTCCGGAAACCTATTGGCTGGATTTAAAGCCAAAGGAGACTCGGCCTAGACTAGCCCTAAGTTATACTTCGTCATTCTAAGGTCACTACAACAGGATTTGACTTGCTAGCGCGTTCATACATGTTCAAGGCCAAGGTGCGCGTGAATAACAAAACCTATTCAACTACCAAACATCGTCATGTTCAGTTTGCACCATTAGAAATAATTAACAACCAATACGTAAGTGATATTGAAGTTATGCTCGTTACTAGGCATGCAAATATACATATAGACATGAATAAAAGCATTACCCACTTCATAGCATCCACATATAAACACATAGGCATGATTATAACATGGATTAGATGTGTTTAGTAACAAACAAACTTCGATTTATACAGATGTTATTCATCTAGGCATTTTATCAAACACTTAGACATGAATGAGAAAATACCCATTTAAACAAGACAATTCGAAACATGTATATATATTCAGCCATCATATCCCATATCATAAGAGTATATAATTAACCCATTACATAAGTTAAATCACCCTATACAAGTCTACTTAATCATAATAGAAAATAGAATGAAAGAGAGATAATAAAGCTTCCCTTTCATCCTAGCTAATCTTGTACACAGCTTTTGAACAAACTTGATTCCAAAATGTTTGAACCCTTCAAATCAAGCTTGGTTCTTAGTGAGAACTGTGTGAAAAGTGTGTGTGAGGTGGGTGGAATATAGGATTAAGTGTGTGGGAATTCTTGGTGTGAAGTGTGTGTGAATCTCTCAAAAAGTCCTCCTTTTTTCTGCAGAATCGAGCCCTATTTATAGGTTCTCAGCAAATTGCAGGTTGACCGGCCTTTGGAGTGCTCGACCGGCTTTTTAATGATGCTCTCTAGAGTGACCGGTCGACCGGCTCTGGAAGGGTGGTCGTTCGGCTGTTTCTGGCACCTCTCTGGAGTGGTCGGTCGACATAGCCGGTCGACCGGCTCTTCTTCCTTGGTCGTCCGGCTGACTTTCTTCCTCCATTATTTATCTTTTTGGCCTTTGGTCTTCTCTCTTAGACCCATGCATTTCCCCTCTTCATCACCTTTCATCGTCCAATCTTGATCTTAACCCAAAGTTCACCTAAATCATTGAAAACAAGCAATTAGTGTAGCAATTTATCTTTTAAACTCAATATGCACATTTGTTCACGCTTAAGCCTATTCCTATCAAAAGCACTACACTAATACATCATTATGAGCACTCAACACCTCTAAAATATAGGTAATGACAATGCAAACACACACAAAATTACAACACATCAACACCCCCAAACCTTCTCCTTGCTTGTCCTCAAGCAAACCCAATCTTAAATTTTATCTCTAAAGCTGATACAATAGATTGCCTAAAGGACTGACTCGCTATCAAGATTAGTTTGAGAAGCATAAAGGGGGGCATTCCTATTATGAAGAGATCCCTAAACCTCTTTGGATCTTCCCTCTACTCATAAGGGGTCTCGTTCCTCATGGGAATCTCCCTAGTAGCCAATCCACCACAAGCTTAGGATTCTAACTCACGCACTGAGGATGTTGATATTTCGTGCTTCCTCAACTAACATGGCCTCTCTAACATACACCAAGCCTCAAAGATAAGAAGAGAGAATATACAAACACAATGGCTTATAAAAAGCCTTATTCACGTGTCTACAAATATGATAACTTGTGCTAAGTTGACATTGTGTCACTTATGCACTTATTCACTAACTTTTTGGTGCCTTTGGCTTTTCCTCTTTTTCACTTCATTCATTTTTTTATACATAGATTTTTTTGCACCTTTTTGCCTTTTTTTCCATTTTTTTTAACTTCAATTGCTTTGTATTGTATTCACAAAAAGGAAGAAAAAGAAAGGCTTAGGCACATTAACAAGAACCAATCAAGGAAGGGCCGCTCACATCAATAACCCCTTTTCCAACACTCTTTCCTACCAAGCTATGGGGTGGCTACAAGGGTTATTCTTTTAAGGTTCTCACTCCCCACAACTTTGAAGGGCATCCCCTCCAAGACTTAGTTTTCAAACCACTCTATTCATTCTCTCACAGTGCCTCTCATCTTCATAAATCAATAGAGTCAATCACAAAAGCCAACACAATGATCAATAAAGAAATAAATGACTCTATATGCATCAAAATTGAAATTTTTTTTTACCATTTATATACATAATGCAATCTACCCTAAGCAAGATATATAACAAGGAAACCAAACTCCTGCACCCCCAAACCTAAACTTTGCTTGTCCTCAAGCAAAAAGATCAAAGCACAAAAACAGGCAAATCATCATTACAAAACAAGTAAGGGTGGTGGGGATAGGGTGCAAACATAGGGAACAAGTGGAGAAAGGATAGATACAACCTTGCATTTTCTTCAAAGCTTTCCATGCCAATGATAAATCACCATACTACTAATCCTGTGACTCACAATTCATAAACACTCACAAAGAAAACAAGATTAGTAGCATTGCCTATGCATACTTGTATTGGCATGTGAAATAATAAGCAGTGGTGTATCTTATGGGACAAAGGATTGGGATTCAACACTTTGGTTTGGGTGCATGAAAGATAAAAGAAAGAAAATAAAAAGAAAAGAAAGTAAAACAAATGCAAAACTGCAAAATTGAACCTAGGTTGCCTCCTAGTAGCGCTAACCACCAAGCCGTCAGCCAGGCAAACACCAACTCATCTTCAACTTCCATAGATGGGATCCTGAAGCATTAAAATCTCCACACGAGCCATGCTCGGATTATATGCGTGCTTCAGGCATTGCCCATTCACTGTCAACTCTCGGCCATCCTTCAAGTCTTTAATCTTGACTGCTCCGGAAGGATAGGCAATCATCACTTTATATGGACCATCCCATCTTGTCTTAAGCTTACCTGGAAAGAGTTTCAATCGTTAGTTAAACAACCAAACTTTATCAAAAGGAGAGAATGATTTCTTAATAATGTGTTTATCATGAATTCTCTTCATCCTCTCCTTATAAAGTTTAGCGTTCTCATATGCTTCGAATCTAAGCTCTTCCAATTCCGCTAGGTCTAGCCTCCTTTTCTCACCCGCTCTTGCCGAGTCAAAATTTAGGGCCTTGATTGCCCAATAAGCTCTATGCTCTAGTTCTACCAGCAAGTGACAAGCTTTACCAAAAACTAATCTATATGGTGACATACCAATAGGAGTCTTAAAGGCGGTACGGTAGGCCCATAAAGCATTATTTAGCCTAATAGACCAATCTCTTCTATCGGGCCTAACCGTTTTCTTTAAAATGTGCTTGATCTCTCTATTGGACACCTCTACTTGTCCACTAGTTTGCGGGTGATAAGGAGTGGCTACTTTATAGGTGACCGAATATCTTCTCAACAAGGCCTCCAAAGTCATATGGTGAAAATGCAAACCCCCATCACTAATTAAGACCCTAGGGACTCCAAATCTAGAGAAAATGTTTTCTTTAATAAACTTAACCACTACCCTGTGGTCATTGGTGCATGTAGGAATAGCCTCAACCCATTTGGACACATAATCAACGGCCACTAAAATGTATTGGTACCCAAAGGAAGGTGGAAATGGACCCAAGAACTCTATACCCCAAACATCAAACAACTCACAAGGAAGAATAGGGGATAAAGGCATCATGTTTCTCCTAGAGATGGACCCGGATTGTTGACGTCTAAAACACTTCTTGCAATATTCTTGGGCATCCTTAAAGAGAGTAGGCCAAAATAGTCCACTTTGCAAGACCTTCGCGGTGGTCTTCTTCCCACTAAAATGACCCCCACACCTCTCATCATGACACATGCTCAAAACACTCTCAAACTCATCCTCAGGCACATACCGACGAATCATTTGATCTGCACACACTTTGAAAAGATAGGGATCCTCCCAAAAGAAATGCCTAACTTGTGCTAGGAACCTATCTTTTTCTCGTTTCTCCCAATGGGAAGGAAAACACCCTGTGGAAAGATAATTGACAATATGAGCAAACCAAGGTGTGATATGAGAGACAGCAAATAATTGTTCATCGGGGAATGAATCATGAAAAGGAGATGGATCACTAGAAGACTCGCTAACAAGACGGGAAAGATGATCCGCAACTAAATTTTCTCTACCCTTCTTATCCCGAATTTCTATGTCGAACTCTTGAAGGAGGAGCAACCACCTAATCAAGCGGGCTTAGATTCTTTCTTAGACAACAAATACTTCAATGCCGCATGATCGGTGTAGACAATCACTTTGGATCCTAGGATGTATGACCTAAACTTGTCAAGGGAGAAAACTATTGCTAGGAGCTCTTTTTCCGTAGTGGTATAATTCTTTTGTGCTTCATCAAGAGTCTTCCTAGCATAGTATACAACATGGGGCAACTTATCCTTCCTTTGACCTAAAACAGCTCCTATCGTATAATCGGACGCATCACACATAACCTTAAATGGGAGACTGTAGTTAGGTGGTTGGATAATTGGGGATGTAGACAATAAGGATTTAAGCCTATTGAAAGCTCTAACACATTCATTATCAAAGTCAAAAGGGATATCTTGTACTAGGAGCCTAGACAAGGGGCATGTAATGTGACTAAAATCCTTAATGAATCTACGGTAAAATCCTGCATGCCCTAAAAAAGATCTAACATCCTTGACACACTTAGGGACAGGCAACTTTTCAATTAATTCTACCTTAGCTGGGTCAACTTGAATTCCACTAGATGATACCACATGACCCAACACTATCCCTCGTTGCACCATGAAGTGGGATTTCTCCCAACTTAACACTAGATTCTTCTCCACACATCGGTCTAAGACTAAAGAAAGATGACTCAAGCACTCATCAAAGCTATCTCCAAAGACTGAGAAATCATCCATGAAAATCTCTAAATGTCTCTCAATCATGTCACTAAAAATGGCCATCGTACATCTCTGAAAAGTCACTGGGGCATTACAAAGACCAAAGGGCATTCTTCTATAAGCAAAAGTGCCATAGGGACAAGTAAAAGTGGTCTTCTCCTGGTCCTCGGGAAACACAGGAATCTGGTTATACCCCGAATAGCCATCTAGAAAACAATAGTAGCTATGCCCAGCTACTCTATCTAAGATCTGGTCTAGAAAAGGCAATAAGAAATGATCCTTCCTAGTTTTGGAGTTGAGCTTTCTATAGTCAATACAAACTCTCCATCCCGTGGGAGTACGTGTAGGGATAAGCTCTGCTATCTCATTCTCAACAATTGTGATCCCGGACTTCTTAGGGACAACTTGGATCGGGATAACCCACTTACTATCAGAGATCGCATAAATAATGCCTGCATCTAAAAGCTTAATGATCTCCTTCTTGACTACTTCGCTCATGTGTGGGTTTAGCCTCCTTTGCATTTCCTTAGAAGGAATGGCTCTATCCTCAAGGTGAATACGATGCATGCAAACCGAAGGGTCAGTACCTCTCAAATCATCAATTTTCCACCCTATAGCCTTCATATGTTTCCTAAGGACCTCTAAGAGACGCTCCTCATGCTCACTGGAAAGATCGGAAACTATGATGACTGGAAGGGTCTCACTAGAGCCTAGGAATGAATATTTCAAATGATCGGGAAGGGGTTTGAGCTCTAAAGAAGGGCTAGGCTCAACCAAGGGGGACTTAACCTCAGCATCATCAATGGGGACGTCACTAGAAATGAGACTAGAAGGATTAACCTCAAGTGACTTATTAGTCAAGTGGCTTTCAATCAAGGAAGTAGAAGCTACACATTTCCTCTCTAAGGTCTCCAAATCAAAACTAGAAATCAATTCCTCAAATTTTCTCAAATCTTCTCCATCGGTCATAGTCTTTTCTATAAGATCCTCAATGCAAGAATCAATCACATCCACTCTAAAGCACTCTTCTCCATTCTCTTCTCCTATACTAACCCTATTCACCGCCTCTGCAACCTTCATAGTGGATCTCAAATTCCCAAATTTCATCTCCAATACCCCTGACCTACAATGGATAATGGCATCTGCGGTGGCAAGGAAGGGGCGACCTAGAAGAATAGGTGTAGAATGTCTAGAGTCATGTGCCGAATCCATATCTAACACTATGAAGTCAACAGGGTACACAAACTCACCTACCTCAACCATAACGTCCTCTATCACACCCTTAGGTCTACGCTCAGACCTATCAGCTAGCTGAAGAGTAACATGTGTAGGAGACAACTCACCTAGACTTAGCTGCTGATAGACAGAGTAGGGAATAAGATTCACACTAGATCCTAAATCTAATAAGGCGTGATCAATCTGGGTCTCACGGATCCTACAAGGAATGGTGAAGGCTTTGGGGTCACTCATCTTGGGTGGAAGGCCTGAAGTACAAACACTACTCACCTTCTCCGTAAGCCTCATCTTCTTAGGAATGTTCGATGACCTACGTTTCCTTGTACACAGATCCTTAAAGAACTTAGAATAAGAGGGGATGGAAATGATCGCATCTATCAAAGGAAGATTGACCTTAAGGTCCTTAAGATGCTCTAAAACCTTGAAGAATGTAGAATCCTCAGTAGGTGTAGATCTCTCTAAAGCGGATGGAAAGGGAACTCTAGGCTCTATACCTCTAGATGCATGAGAGTCATCAATAGGCTCTTTTCTCTCCTGATATGGGTGGGAAGTACTACTCTTTCCATGATCTCTAATGGGCTCATCTCTCTCAACAGGACCTTCTCTAGCATTTCCCTCAACAAGGTTACAATGTAGTGCTCTAGACTCGAAAGGACCACTAGGTGCAGGCACTGCAAAGTCAATTCCTACCCTATTATCCACTATCCGACCACTCTTAAGAGTGGTGACGGCCTTAGCCTGGGCCTGAGGGGGATAAGTGGTATCGGTGGAGGAACAGGACTGGACTCTAGGGTTCACCTCCGGCTGAGAAGGCAATTTCCCGGGGTCTCTAGCGCTCAATTGACTAGCAATCTGTCCTAACTGTGCCTCAAACCTCGCCATTTGCTGCCTATTTTCTGTCAATTCTTGTTGTTGGTTCTGAATGAACTGCATTATCTTCATCATGTCATTACTAGGAGGTTGGCTACTAGAGGGGATAGGCAAAGCTTGAGGTTGAGGAGCACCAGTGAGACGAGGTTGATTGACATGATAGAAACCTGGGGGATATTGAGGAGGGGGTCGTTGCTGAGGTGGAGCTTGAGGATATGAACTAGACTCATGTTGTCCTTGTCTTCAAGAAAATTTCGGGTTGTCCCTCCAACCCGGATTGTATGTGTTCGAGTATGGATTATACTCATGAGAATAACCTTGTGTGGCACACACTTGCTCTTTCATGAATTCAGGAAATTGGGATGCTAAAGGGCAAGCCATGGTCTCATGAGATGACTCGGAGCACAATGCACAAGCTTCAACAACTAAAGGGGCGGATGAAGAACCTAAAGAACTAGTCCTATGACCTTGGGATGAAATGGACAAAGAAATGAATTGATCTAGTTTATTTGTCAAAGCCTCAACCTTAGCGAGTAAGTCTAAAGAAACTCCAACCTCACTAACACTTCTCTTGTTGCCTTCCCGACTAGACCTTTCCATTGTAAAATTTTGAAATGAATTTTCAGCCATCATTTCTATTTTCTCCCATGCGTCGGTCGGTCTCAAAAGATAGAAGCCACCACCGGAGGCGGCATTGACCATCATCCTATTTTGTTCATTTAAGCCTCGAAAGAAGTATTGCATTAGGTCATGATTGCTATACCCATGGTGTGGACATTGTCTAAGAAGATCCTTGAACCTCTCCCATGCCTCATGAAAAGATTCTAGGTCATGTTGGGAGAAAGTCATAATGGCGGTCCTAAGGTCGGCCGTCTTGGCCATGGGATAAAATTTTTGGAAGAACCTAGATTGAAGCTCAGCCCATGTAGTAATGCAACCATTAGGTAAGGAGTGCAACCAAGTCGTCGCCTTGTCCTTAAGAGAGAAAGGAAACAATCTTAGACGTATGACCTCTTGAGAGACAGTGGGGACATGGAGAGTGGAACTCATCTCAACAAAATCAGTGATATGATCTAGAGGACTCTCATTGCTTCTCCCGTAGAAGGAGGGAAGCATAGCCAACATATTAGGCTTAATCTCAAAGTTCGTCTTTCCCAAACCCAGAATTTGAATAGCCAAATTGGGCTCAAAGGCTTTGGGGAGAAAGAATTGCCTAAGAGTGGGTTTCTCATCTATGTGTGGATCCGGTCTACGGGGCTCTTGTCTAAAATGAGCTTGGGCTTGATGCCCAATGTGATCATGAGGTGGAATGGGATTTATTGGGGGATTGGGAGGATTAGGAGGATGGTTGGGATCGGTCATCTCCTCAAGAAGATCTCCTAAATTCCTGAAATGTCTAGCAATTCTATCGGGTTCGGGATTATAAGGAACTAGGGGATTTCTAAGGGATCTCCTACCAAGCATGCACAAACTATCCTAACTTCGGCTACTTCAACCCCTGAAAACTTCAATATTCCTATAATTACAGCAAATAAACCACAATCCTAAAAAGTCTACTAAAAATAAAGACAAAAGCTGAAATAGATAAACAAAATCTAAAGCAAGATAATTTGAACAGTACACAAGATAAGCAAAAACTAAACAAACTATAAAGAAAAAGCAAGAAAGTAAGAAAAGCAACTATCAAAACACACAAGCAAAGAATGCAAATCACCGTGCCTCCCCGGCAACGGCACTAAGAACTTGGTGTCATCTTTCGAGTGCAAACTCTAAAAGACCTGCAAGTGTACGGATCGTGCAATATAGTGTGTACAAGTGCGGGTATCGAACCACAGTGAGGCGTGAATAACGTGGGTGAATTCTATGCTTGGTGTTCTAAAAAGTGCCAAAAAGAAAGATCTAAACTAGGTATATTTCCTTTTGGGGGTTTTTGGATTATCGGGAGCTCTAAGTAAAGAAAAATAAACACTAAACTATGAATATAAAAAATGGGAACACAAGTTGGTCAAGAGGGAACCAACACCTGAGAAGGGATTAAGGTGACTTTGACTAATGAATGGGTAATTCTATACTCAAATGCTATGGGATTAAGGGATGATGGCTAACTATCATGAATGCTCTTAACTAGGTTGCTAGTTAGTGTCTTAATTTCCCCCTAGGACTCGGTCTGGGTCCGTCCCTAGGCGGCGCCTCCTAGAGCTACGGCGTGGTCCTTATGACCTAAGGCCTCAAGAGTGACTAACTAACTTCCTAGGTGGCTTAGAATGAACCTACCTTAGTACCTAAACCTTTGGCTGGATTTAAAGCCAAGACCTAGTGTTGCTAAGGTCGACTAAACCATTCCGGAAACCTATTGGCTGGATTTAAAGCCAAAGGAGACTCGGCCAAGACTAGCCCTAAGTTATACTTCGTTATTCTAAGGTCACTACAACAGGATTTGACTTGCTAGCACGTTCATACATGTTCAAGGCCAAGGTGCGCGTGAATAACAGAATCTATTCAGCTACCAAACATCGTCATGTTCAGTTCGCACCATTAGAAATAATTAACAACCAACACGTAAGCGATATTGAAGTTATGCTCGTTACTAGGCATGCAAATATACATATAGACATGAATAAAAGCATTACTCACTTCATAGCATCCAAATATAAACACATAAACATAATTATAACATGGATTAGATGTGTTTAGTAACAAACAAACTTCAATTTATACACATGTTATTCATCTAGGCATTTTATCAAACACTTAGACATGAATGAGAAAATACCCATTTAAACAAGACAATTTGAAACATGTATATATATTCAGCCATCATATCCCATATCATAAGAGTATATAATTAACCCATTACATAAGTTAAATCACCCTATACAAGTCTACTCAATCATAATAGAAAATAGAATGAAAGAGAGATAATAAAGCTTCCCTTTCATCTTAGCTAATCTTGTACACAGCTTTTGAACAAACTTGATTCCAAAATGTTTGAACCCTCCAAATCAAGCTTGGTTCTTAGTGAGAATTGTGTGAAAAGTGTGTGTGAGGCGGGTGGAATATAGGGTTAAGTGTGTGAGAATTCTTGGTGTGAAGTGTGTGTGAATCTCTCAAAAAGTCTTCCTTTTTTCTGCAGAATCGAGCCCTATTTATAGGTTCTCAGCCCGGCCTCTGGAGTGCTCGATCGGCTTTTTAATGATTCTCTCTGGAGTGGCCGGTCGACCGGCTCTGGAAGGGTGGTCGTCCGGCTGTTTCTGGCTCCTCTCTGGAGTGGCCGGTCGACCGGCTCTTCTTCCTTGGTCGTCCGGCTGACTTTCTTCCTCTATTATTTATCTTTTTGGCCTTTGGTCTTCTCTCTTAGAGCCGTGCATTTCCCCTTTTCATCACCTTTCATCGTCCAATCTTGATCTTAACCCAAAGTTCACCTAAATCATTGAAAACAAGCAATTAGTGTAGCAATTTATCTTTTAAACTCAATATGCACATTTGTTCATGCTTAAGCCTATTCCTATCAAAAGCACTACACTAATACATCATTATGAGCACTCAACACCTCTAAAATACAGGTAAATGACAATGCAAACACACACAAAATCACAACACATCAGTGCACAGGTGGTCTTTAGGGCATAAAATTCCAGTACAAGGATCATATAGAGTTTTCTCACAAATTGTGAAAGATATGAGTCAAAGTAATTAGGATGGTTTGTCAAATGACGCTAAGAGAATCTTAGTTTGCATTAACTCAACCTTTAAGGAAACCTTTGCAGCCTTGTGGAAAATTTTGAGCTAAAGAGGTTGCAGTACAAATAGAACCCGTAGTTGAACGGCATAATCAGATTAATGAAAGGTGAAATAGAATTTTTGAAGGATCCAATATGCCAGCTAGCCCCTTTGATAGGCCTAGAGACGAGCATTCTTTGGCTAGAGACAGGCCGAGTGATGAGCCAATTGGAATCGTTAAAAGAGGAAGAGGTTTTTTTTTTTTTTTTTTTACTTGAAGAAGGCTTGAAAATAGCTGATAATCGTCCTGAATGTGGTCATAGAGAATATAACCATTGCAAAAGACTTAGTGGTAACCATAGTGCAACTACAAAGGTGTACCCTCCTTTCAGCCATAGGTTATCCTACGTCGAGCCCCCTTAGACTTAGGAAATTGGGAGAAATTTTCTGGAGTAAGTTTAGTTGGTATAATGCTCTTTGAACAAGTCTTATTAACACACTTCCAAGTGTAGATGTGGATGGCCTTATACCTAACATTGGTAGCAGAGGAACTGTTGGCCATAGTGTCAACATTGCTAACCCATCATTCACTAGGGAGGTGTTCCTAGAGTAAACATAAGCCCTGGAGGTATGAGTGTACTTGGTGATAATGGAGGTGCTCTTTTTGTTCCAAGGTTGATGTCAGATGGTAAGCTAGTGGTGAATCCTCCTTTTTTATAGCCAATAGGGCTAGATGTGTCTTTTCTTTCCTTGAATGCTTTTGTACCTTGGGGCATACGCATTGGGGGCAAGTGTTCTACATTACCGATGCCTTAGGCATAATCATTTATGCCTTATGTCCCAATTGCTTGAATGAAGTAATAGAGTACTTGGGTAATTCATCATACTAGGAACATGTAGTGCCCAAAAGTGTGGTAGGGAAGGCTTTACATCGGGCAGTATCTGTTGCATTGTGGAAGAGCATTTTATGATTCATAATGAAGATATGATCTACTAGTCTTTCGATCCATCATAGTATGGCAGCTTTGGTATGACAAATTCTTTAGGGACAAGCTTTTTGATGATTTCTCCTGACGATGGATTATTGGCAAACTCCTTGATTTTGATGATTTGTAAAACAGTTAGCCTTGGGATGATTAATGTATTTGCTGTAGCTGTTGTCAATCCTTTAGCCTTAATATCTCCATGGTAGAGGGATTTCTCTAGGTTTTTACCATTTCGATCAAGTAGAGGGTTTTGTGTATTCGTAGGTGTTTCTGGGTGAGGATAGTGTGTTTGGTTTTGGTTTACCAAGGTGGTTAGACTTGGTGGGGGTTGTCTACCCATGTGGAAGATTTGGCTCATCATATTCTGAATGTTGGTGAACATTTTTACCAAATTGGTAAGTTACAGTTCCAGGCAGGCTTGTGGTAGTAGAGGCAAAAGTGAGGTATCTGCCTCAAGATGGCCAAAGCAAAGGCAAATGATTCGTGGGATTGAGTAGGTTTGAAAGGTTTGTAGAGATGACCAACTAAAGCATTTTGCTCGATTCCAATGTCATCTTGATCTTTGCTGGCCACCAGAGAAGGATCTTTGACCACTTGGCTTCTTATCTGTGCCATGCTACTCAATGTGTATCAAGCTTCGATTCCCATAGAGGGTGCTAATCTGATCCTAAAAAGAACCAGATTAGGTTAAAATCACTTTCTCCGGTGATGTTCCTGCAAAACAAAGAGAGTTAAACACTGGTTTAGTGTTGGCTGAAGACTCTCCGATGCTTAAACCAGTTGAGTATTAATGGAAGGGATATTCTAAATGGACAGGTTGTTATTTAGGGTAAAAAGTGGCTTACCTCACTTTCTGTGCAAGCGACTTATTTATAGAACATCTCCTATGACATGTCACCTTGGGTTGTATAGTTTGGGTAAGAAGCACATCGGGCTTCGATTGTCAGGGTTTGCGCATGCTTGCCTGCTTGTACTATTTTCACTGGATCGGATAAGTCTGGAAAGGGGCAACCCAATCCCTTCTCACTCATTCTCTTTGAGTAACCAAAAATTCTCTTGTTGCAAGTATAGATTATGCTCATCAATAATCAACTCATCATTTTGAAAACTTTTGTGCTTGCTTGGAAAAACTTTATCTAGGCCACATATCCTTAGCTAAAGCCTTAATCAAGTTCCTTTCAAGCTTGAAGGTCGAACCTTTTTGCATCACCTGTGCAGCCTTGGAATTTTCTCACCCAATCTTGCAAAAGTGGGTTATTTATCTCCTGCCCTAGACTCTATTTAGGGACTTCTTATAAATTGAGATATAGAGTCTTCAATTGTAATAAAATCAAACAAGGATCAAGACGAACACAAATGAGACCAAGTCACCAATTTTATTACAAATGAAATGAAATCAAGACAAACCCACAAATTATACAAGGAAAACTTGTAGTAAAGGGCTGTCACTAATGCCAATTACACTACGAACTTAATCGAAGCAAAATTCATCCTGTTATAAGTGGAATTACAGTTAGGAGTCTATGAAAACCAAAGCTATAACTCTAATTACAACTAAGGGAATAAGGCCAAAAACCTAATTACAGCAAAGCCATAAACTTAATTATAACAAAAGAGGAAAAATCTGGGTCGTAAAGCTAATTACAATAATGGAGTTTTTGTTATCTAAGGTAACTACAACTACGCTATGACATGGCTACACTAAGACTAAGCTAACGATAAAGCTATGAAGAGCTAAGATAGATGATAAAGACTGGTGGTTCTAGGACCCCTTCTTCTTAGTTGTCGTCTGGCTTTTATAGGCATTATTGCTCTGAAGTTTCTCAATATATTTCAACAATGGTGCTTACTCTAGTTTGTTGAAGCTTTTGAATGAGTTCTTCCTTAGTCTTCACTCTTTAGTTGGCACTGCACGATCTTATTTGACTTGGTCCTTCATTTGAATTTGATTACATGTATTGCACATGTTAACTTATTCTTTAGGCCAAAAGTTGACCAAACATTTAATTCAATAAAGAAGTTCATTTATGGATTGAACGAGATTCAAGTTAAGAAGTGGATTTCAGGTTCGATAGTGTCGAGAAGGTATTTGCCATCGGTGAACAATTGTTGGTCAATTGTGTGATAATAACTTTGATGTGACTTTTAAGTATAATACATGTTATGTGATGAAAGATAGAAATGATGTATTTATTGTGAATAGTGTGAACAATGTGTATGTGTGTGATTTCTATGATCTTATATGCCAAAATATTAAATGCTTGTCCATTGTTGATGATAATATATGGCTTTGGCATGGACGTTTAGGACATGTTAGTATGGATTTTCTTATGAAATTGAATAAAATGAATCTTGTTGATGGATAGCCCAATATGAAATATGTGAAAGATGCTCTATGTGATGGTTGCGAACTTGGTAAACAACACAAAGCTAGTTATAAACCAATTAAAGGAGTTGTTACCATTAAAGCATTGGAACTTGCTTATATGTATTTACTAGTGTTGGTGGTCTGCGCTATGTGTTTGTGATTGCTGATTGATGTGCTTTGATTTGGTGTGTGCTTGTATTGCATTTTCTATATATTTTAGAGGTATTATGTGCATATACAGTGACATTAGTGTAGCACATTTGCTAGAGATAAGCTTAAGCGATGATAATTGTACATAGATGAGTTTGGTAGATTAAAGCTACACTAATTGCTTGATTTTGTGATTTTGGTGAGACTTAGGTTGAAAATAAGGATTGCATGATGAAGGGTGGTAAAGATAAAAGGCGTACGGGTCATGGAGAAGAGGCTAAAAGCAAAGAAGATGAAGATTGAAGCAATAAAAAAGAATTGGTCGACCCTTGAAGCCTACCAGCTGATCGACTGACCGGTTAGGTTTGCCGGTAATTTCAAATAACAGAAGGTTGAATCGACTGAGTTAACCAAAAGACCATATCAGTTAGCCAGTAACTCCAGAGAGCACACTCTGGAACCGATCAACCTTCCCGCCTACTGACCAATTGATAAGGTCGATTGGTAGTGACGCTCGACGCTATAAATAAGACCCAATGTTTTAGCATTTTAAGCATTAACTCACACACATTTCATAACCACTTCTCACATAGTTGACCCTAATTCCCACCTCACACACCTTTTCACACATTTCCCACTTGGATTCAAGCTAGTTTTGAGGGATTTAACATTTTGGAGTGAGGATTTACTCAAATTTTGTACAAGGATAGTTAAGATGGAAGGGAAGTTTCATAATCTCTCTTTCATCCTATTTTCATTTATGTTTGAGTAGATTAGGTTAGGGTTATTTAGCTTGTGCAATGGGTGGATTTTAACACTTTTATGTCATGGGATTTTCATGGCTTATATATATATACATACTTTGTTCTTTATGATAATGGCCTTTTCTTAATTTGTGTCTGCATAAGTCACCTTAACCCCTTTCCATTAGTTAATTCTGTTCTAAGTTAGTTTGTGTCCCATTTTCCCATTACCAATTCCTATAGTGTAGTTCCTTTTTCTTTCCCTTGAGTTCCGATAATCCAAAAACACCAAAAATATGCTTAGTGTAGGTTTTCTTTTAGGCACCTTCTAGAGCACACACACATAGGATTTCTTCCACGTAATAGCCTCCCTGTGGCTTAACACCTACTCTTACACACACGATATTGCATTGATCTTTATGCTTGTAGGTCTTTATGGCTTGCACCTCTAGAGACAAATCAAGTTCTTGAAGCTTTTGCCGTGGAGGCATAGTGGTATATGTTCTTTGATTATGTGCTTTAGTTTGTTGCTTTACTTGTTTTGTTTTGTTTTATCTTGATAGTTTACTTAGTTCTTTCTTATCTTGTTTTTTGTTTAGAGAGCTTGTTTTAGTAGTTGTTTATCTATTGTTTCTTTTATTTCCTTTGATATATTGTGTTTACTCTTCGTACTTAGCATAGTTTGTTTACTTATTTTTGCTTATCTTTAGTTTTCTTGTGCTTTAGCTTTTTGCTTTTAGTAGACCCTTTAGGGTTGTAGCTTTTTTTTTTTCTATATATTTAGGTTATTGTTGAAGTTTTGGGGGTTGAAGTGCTTGGAGCTAGTTAGTGTTACATGCTTGGTACAAGATCGCTTAGGAATCTCTTAATTCCCTTTAATCCCGAACTCGATAGGATTGCATGACACTTTAGGAATTTAGGAGATCTTCTTAAGGAGATGGTCGATCCAAATCATCCTCCTACCCCTCTTATTCCCCCTATGAATCCCATTCTATTGAATGATCACCATAGGCATCAAGGCCAAGATCATTTTAGACAAGAGCCCCTTAGACCAGACCCACCTATAGACGTTAAGCTGACACATCGGGAATTCTTCCACTTTAATGCCTTCAAGTCTAATTTGGCTATCTATGTTCCAACGTTGGGGGAAGCGAATTTTGATATCAAGCCTAACATAGCTATGCTTCCTTCCTTCTATGGGAGGAGCAATAAAAGTCCCTTTGACCACATTATCAATTTTATTAAGATAAATTCCACCCTCCATATCCCCATTATATCTCAAGAGGTCATTCATCTCAAGTTATTCCTATTCATCCTTAAAGATAAGGCTAAGTCTTCGTTTCATTCTTTACCTAGTAGTTGTATCATATCATGGGCCGAGCTTCAATCTAGGTTCTACCAAAAATTCTTTTCCATGGCCAAGATACCTGACCTTAGGACTTTCATTATCACTTTCTCCCAGCATAATTTTGAGTCCTTTTATGAGGCTTGGGAAATGTTTAATGACCTGTTTAAACAATGTCCTCACCACGGGTATGTATGGTAATTATGACCTACTCCAATATTTGTTTCAAGGTTTGAATGATCAAAATGGGATAATGGTCAATGCTACCTCTAGCAGTGGATTTTATAATTTGAAGGTGAGTGACGCATGGGAGAAAATGGAATTTTTGGTCGAGAACTCTTTCTAAAATTTAGCTGTGGATAGGTCTAGTCAAGGAGCGAATAGAAGAGGTGTTCATGAGGTTAGAGTTTCTTTAGATTTGTCCGTTAAGGTAGAGGCCCTCACAAATAAGTTAGATTAATTCATTGTTTTGTCTCTTTCCTCCCATAGTCAGAGGACTAGTTTTGTAGGTTCGTCCTCCACCCTTTTGATAGTTGAAGAGTGTGCTTTATATTTCGAGTCCACTCATGAGACTGTAGCTTGTCCCCTAGAAGCCTAGCTCCCCAAGTTCATGTAGGAGCAATTGTGTGCTACCTGAGGTTATTCTTATATGCACGACCCATACTTAAATACTTATAACCTGGGTTAGAGGGATAACCAAAAATTCTGTTAGAGACAGGGTCAACTTGAGTCTTCTTATTCTAAGCCCTAGGTCCAACTCTAATAGAGATAGCATCCTACTATTCCCCCAGCGTTTTACAATGTTAATCAACTTGGGTTTTCTTGTGTTTCTCAGCCACAGGCACTACCTATCTCTTCTAATAACCAATCTTATAGTGATAATAGAGTGAATAAGATGTTTTAGTTGATGTAGCACGAGATTGCTAATAGCAAGCAGCACATGGCTAGGTTAGAGGTATAGTTAGGGCAGTTAGCCACTCAGGTGAACACTAGAGACCTTGGCAAGTTGCCTTCGCAGATGGAGATAAACCCTAGAGTCTAGTCCTGTTCCATTACCCATACTACTTATCCTCCTCAGGCCCAGGCTAAAGCCATTACCATTCTTAGAAGTGGTAGGATAGTAGACAATAGGGTAGGAGTCGACTATGCAGTGCCTGTACCTAGTAGCCCCATTAAGTCTAGAGATCCTGATAGTAGCCATGTGAAGAGAGATCATAGAGAAAGACTTATAGAGAGAGTTGAGCCCACGAGAGACTATGGTGAGTGTAGTACTTCCAGTCCATATAGGGAGGGAAAGGAGCCTATTGATGATTCCCATGAGTCTAAAGATGTTGCACCTAGAGTCCCCTTTTCATCCGCCTTAGAGAAGCCCATGCCTAGCGAGGATACTAGGTTTTTTTCTTTTTTTTAAGATTTTAGAGCATCTTAAGGACCTTAAGGTTAATCTTTCTTTGATAGATATGATCTTTTATTTTAAGTTCTTCAAGAACCTTTGCACGAGGAACCGTAGATCATCGAAAATTTCTAAGAAGGTAAGACTTATAGAGAAAGTGAGTAGTATTTGTACTTCGGGCCTTTCACCCAAGATGAGTGATCCTAAAGCTTTCACCATTCCTTGTGGGATTAGGGAGACCCAGATTGATCACGCCTTGCTAGATTTAGGATCCTGTGTAAGCTCATCCCTTATTCTGTTTACCAGCAACTAGGTCTAGGTGAATTGTCCCCTACACATATCACTCTTTCACTAATTGATAGGTCCCAACGTAGACCTAGGGGTGCGACAGAGGATGTTATGGTCTAAGTAGGTGAGTTCATGTACCTTGTTGACTTTATAGTATTAGATATGGATTCAGGTCACAATTCTAGACATTTTACACCTGTCCTTTTAGGCCACCCCTTCTGTGCTACTAGGGATGCCATTATTCATTATAGGTTGGAGCTGTTTGAAATAAAATTTGGGAATTTGAGGTCTACCATGAAAGGTGCCAAGACAGTGAATAGGCTACTGTAGGAGGAGAAGAAGATGGAGAAGAGTACTTTAGAGTTGATGTTATTGATTCTCATGCTAAGGACTTTGTTGAAAGGATTATGACCGATGGAGAAGATTTGAGCAAGTTTGATGATTTGTTGACTAGCTTTGATTTGGAAACCTCAGAGCAGAAATATGTAGGTTTCACCTCCTTAGTTGAGGATTCCATGATTGATAGGTTGATTGAGGTTATCGTTCTAGTCTTGATTCTAGTGATGTCCATGTTGACGTTATTAAAGTTGAGTCCTTCGTGGTTGAGCTTAGTCCGTCTTGAGAGCTCAAACTCTTCTCGAGCATTTGAAACATGCATTCTCGGGTCCTAGTGAGACCTTTTCGATTATCTTAGCTTATGATCTATCTAGAGAGTATGAGAAGCATCTCTTAAAGGTTCTTAGAAAGCATAAGAAAGCCATAGGGTGGAAGATTAATGATTTTAGAGGCATAGACCCTTCACTTTATATGCACTGTATTCACCTTGAGGACAGAGTCATTCCTTCGAGGGAAATGCAAAGAAGACTAAACCTATAAATAAGCGAAGTAGTTAAGAAAAAGGTCATTAAGCTTTTAGATGTAGCCGTTATCTATCTAATCTCCGATAGTGAGTGGGTTAGTCCAGTGGAAGTAGTCCCTAAGAAGTCCAGGATCATAATTGTGGAGAACGAGATAGAAGAGCTTATCTTTACACATTCTCCTACAGGTTGGAGAGTATGTACTAATTATAGAAAGCTCAACTCCAAAACTAGGAAGGATTATTTCTCATTGCCTTTTCTAGACTAGATCTTAGGTAGAGTAGTTGGCCATAACTACTATTGTTTTCTTGATGGGTATTCAGGATATAATTAGATCCCTGTGTTTCCAGAGGACCAGGAGAAGACCACCTTTACTTGTTCTTACGGAATTTTGCTTATATGAGGATGCCTTTCAGTCTTTGTAATACGCCAACATTGTTTTAAAGGTATATGATGGCCATTTTTAGCAACATGATTGAGAAACATTTAGAGATATTCATGGATGATTTCTCAGTCTTTGGCAATAGCTTTGTTGAGTGCCTCAATCACCTCTCTTTAGTCTGAGACCGTTGTGTTGAGAAGAACTTAGTGTTGAGTTAGGAGAAATCCCATTTCATGGTGCAAAAGGGGATAGTCTTAGGTCATGTAGTTTCTTCTAGTGGGTTTCAAGTTGACCTAGCTAAGACAGAGTTGATTGAGAAGTTACTTGTCAGTATATGTGCTAAGGATGTTAGATCCTTTCCAAGGCATACAAGATCCTACTGTAGGTTCATTAAGGATTTTAACCAAATAGTGCATCCCTTGTCTAGGCTCTTAGCACAAGATGTCTTGTTTGAGTTTGATGATAAGTGTGTCAGAGGTTTTAATAGGCTTAAATCCTTATTGTCCTCTTTCTGGAACATTCAACTGCCTGATTACAGTTTCTCATTTGGGGTTATGTGTAATGTATCCAACTTTGCTATAGGAGCTATTTTAGGTCAAAGGTGAGATAATTTGCCCCATGCAGTGTACTACACTGGTAATACCCTTGACGAGGCTTAAAATAGCTATACCACTATGAAAAAAGAGCTTATAACAGTAGTTTTCTCCCTTGACAACCTTGACAAGTTTAGGTCGTACATCCTAGGGTCCAAGGTGATTGTCTACACTGATCATGCGATGTTGAGGTATTTGTTAGCTAAGAAAGAGTCTAAGCCCCACTTGTTTAGGTGGATGGTTCTTCTACAAGAGTTTGATGTTGAGATCTAAGACAAAAAGGGTAATAAGAATTTAGTGGCAGATCATCTTTTCCATCTTGTTAGTGAGTCTTGTAATGATCTTTTCCCTTTTCGTGATTCCTTTCCCAATGAGCAATTGTTTGCCATTTCCTATCACACACAGTGATTTTCTCACATCGTCAATCATCTTGCGACGGGGCGTTTTCCCTCCTACTGGGAGAAGAGAAAGAGATACGTTTCTAGTGTAAGTGAGGAATTTCTTTTGAAAGGGTCCTTATCTTTTCAAAGTATGCGTACATTATGTGATATGCTGGTGTGTGCTCGAGGATGAGTATAAGAGAATGTTAAGTATGTAGCACGATGAGGTTTATGGAGGTCACTTTAGTGGCAAGAAAACCACCACGAAGGTCTTGCAAAGTAGATTCTTTTGGCCCACTCTTTTTAGGGATGCCCAAGAGTGTTATAAGAAGAGTATTGGATGTCAACAATTCGAGTCCATCTCTAGGAGAAACATGATACCATTTTCCTTTATTCTTCCATGTGAGTTATTTGATATTTGGGGTATTGATTTCATGGGTCTATTTTAACCTTTCTTTGGGTACCAATACATTCTAATGGCCATTGATTATGTGTCCAAATGGATTGAGGCTATTCCGACACTCATTAATGACCATAGGGTGGTGGTTAAGTTCATTAAAAAGAACATTTTCTCTAGATTTGGAGTCCCTAGGGTCTTGATTAGTGATAATGGTTTGCACTTTCCCCATAAGACATTTGAGGCTTTCTTGAGAAGATACTCGGTCACACATAACGTTACTGCCCTTTATCAGGCACAAACTAGAGGGCAAGTAGAGGTGTCCAATAGGGAGATCAAGTCCATCTTAGAGAAAACGATTAGGCCTGATAGGAGAGATTAGTCTATTAGGTTGAATGATGCTTTATGGACCTCCTGTATCGCTTTAGAACTCCTATTGGTATATCCCCATATAGGTTAATTTATGGAAAGTGAGCTTAGGTGTGAGGCCTATGAGAATGCCAAACTTTATAAGAAAAGAATGAAAATGATTCATGGGAGATGATGTGCCCTTAAAGATGCAAGCCCTAAAAGGTCTCACAAGCATATGGACTGTGTAATATAGGGGTATTAATGCGGGTGTCAAATCACAGGGAGACTCAAAGTGTGGTAAAATCCTTAGCTAGTGCATTCTTGTGGAAGCTTAAAAAGAAATATAAATTAGTCATATTTTTGTGGTTTTGAATTTTAGAAAGCTAACGAGAAAAGTGAAAGGACTACACTATAAATGCTATAAAGGAAAAGATAAGAAATAAGCTATTCTCACGGGGATTAAACTGATAAGAAGATGATAGGTAGCCTACGCTCATGAATGAGTGACTTTCTACCTCTTTGTTTTGGGATCTAGGGATTGACTTACTAAGTGAAGCTTTAATACTAAGCAACTAGCTAGTATCCTAATTACACCTTAGGACTCGGTGCGAGTCCATCCCTAAGCGTGTACACTTGGAGCTACGACATGGTTCTTATGTACCTAAGGCCATAGGAGGGACTAGAAAGCTACCTATGTATCCTAAAATGAACCTACCCTGGCTTTTAAAGCATTAGAGGATTTAAAGCTAAGGCCTAGGGATACAAAGGTCGACTAAACCTATTCGAACTCCTCTTAGCTAGATTTAAAGTTAAAGGGACTCGACCTAGACTAGTCCTAACTTGTGCATTGTTGTTCTAGGGATACGTAGGGTGATTAGTAATAAGCGCTATCCTACATGTTTTAAGGCAAGGCATTGTGAATATGACATCCAATTCACGATACAAACACAAGCGAGTTTGATTTATGCCATTGAAATCATTTAAGCATCAACATGTGGCAATGTTTGAGCATGTATTCACTATAAAGTATGTTTCATACCCACATAGACATGAATATAACCAAGCCACTTCATATTATCCATAATCACACACATAGACATGCATAATCTAAGGATTAAAAGTGTTCTATAGCAAATATAGCTCAAAATATATACATACAACTTATTCAAGCATTACATTAAACACTTAGACATGAAATGATATAAAGCTTTTTGAGAATAAGAACAAAGTATGTATATATTTTAGCCAATAGAATCGCGTAATAAGAGTATGAAAGTCAACCCATTACACAAGTTTAGTTACCTTAATTTATCTACTCAAACATAAAGTAAAAGAGAAGGAAAGAGGATTGAGAAAGCTTCCATTCCATCTTTCCTTAATCCCTTACAAACTTGGGCAAATCCTCCATAAATAATGTTGTAATCCTTCAAGAATAGCTTTAATCTAGGTAGGTGTATGTGTTAATATGTGTATTAGAGGTGGGTGGAGGTAGAGCTTCATGCGTAGAGGTAGGGTTTGGTGTGTGAGAAGTGAGTGTATGAATGAGAGGTGAAAAGAGGTTCAAAATTTGCTTCAAAAAGGCTGAAAAAGGCTTAAATAGTGCAACATACGCATTCAGCCGAGGGCTTTGGCTAGTCAACTGGCCTGGCCTCGAGGTTGATTGGCCCAAATGGGCTAACTCTCTTTTTTGGCCGGTCACCTAGGTCGGTCTACTGGCTCCATCAGAAGCTAGCCTATTTTTCTCGTGTTGCGTCCTTTTTGTCTTGGTTGCCTCCAAAAGCTTCTGTCATGCTTCTCTCACATCCTGAAGATCTCAAGCTTGCATTCAACATCAAATCATTATCAATCCAAGCCTTGAGCTTTGACCTAAATTCACCAAACACGAGAAATAAGCATGCATTAATGTAGCATTTGTCTTTTAACTCGACTATATACATTTGCTTGCGCTTAAGTGTGACTCTTGTGTATGTACTGTACTAATGCATCTCTTAAAGCTTAAAACACCTCTTAAACATAGAAAAATAACAATGCAAACGCACACGAAAACACAATACATCGGCACCCCAAACCTCCTCCTTACTTGTCCTCAAGCAAGCCCAACTTTAAGTTTATTTCTAAAGTCGATGCAAAGGGTTAATTAAGGGATTGACTTGCTATCAAGGTTAGTCTAAGAAGCATGAAGGGGGCATTCTTATTGTGGAGATATCCTAAGAAGCATGAAGAGGGCATTCCTATTGTGGAGATATCCCTAAGTCTTTATAGATCCTCCCTCTATTCATAAAGGGCCTCGAACCTTGTGGGAACTTCCCAAGTAGCCAAACCACCACAACCCTAGGATTTTAACTCATGCACATGGGTTGTTATTTCGTGTCCCCTCGACTAACATGACCTTCTCAGTATGTACAAAGCCTCAGAGATAAGAAGAGAGAGAATAAACATACACAATGGCTTGTAAAATGCCTTATTCATATATCTATAAAGATAATAGCTTGTGTAAAGTTGACATTTTGTCACTTATGCACTTATTGATGAAACTTTTTGTGCTTTTGGCTTTTTCTCTTTTCCAATTTTTTTCAACTTTTTCAACTTCTTTTCTCATCTTTTTGCACCATTTTTGCCTTTTTCAATGTTTTTTGGATTTTTCATACTTTGTATTGTGTATTCACAAAAAGAAAAGAAAAAGAAAGGCCAAGGCATGTAAAAAAGAACCAATCAAGGAAGGTGCACTCATATCAACAACCTTTTTTTCAATCACTCTTTCCCACCAAGCTATAGGGTAGCTACAATGGATATTCTTGAAGGTCCTCACTCCTCACAACTTTCAAGGGCATCCTCTCCAAGACCTGGTTATTAATCCATTCCATTCACTTCTCACAATACAATTCATATTCAGCAACCAATTGAGTTAATCACAATAGCCAACACAATGATCAACCAAAAACGTAAAAAAAAATAAACAACTCTTCATGCATCAAAATTGAAAAATTTTAACCATTTTAACAGACATGATGCAATCTATCCTAAGAAAACATAAAACAACAAGACCAAACCCTCTTACCCGTAAACCTCAAGTTTGCTTGTCCTCAAGTAAATAGAGCAAAGTACATAAACAAGCAATTTGGCACCATAAAGCGAGTAAGGGTGGTTGGGTGTTAGGATTAGTACGTCCTAAAGCTCACTTGTACATGACATTTTGGATATGAAACAATGTATAATCATATTTTTGTTAAATGGCATAATGAGTTTCTTACATATTATCTCTGTTATGTTTTATCGATGCATGTATGAAGGTCCTTGACTTGAACTAATGACTTGGGTGCGCAATGAGGCTGGACGCACAGTAGATCCAAGTCTAGATTTAGTCACGTCATAAATGGAATCCATAACCAAATAGTAGTGTTGGGCACTCTACTGGAATAAGGTTATATTGAGCAAGTCTCCTCTTTGAGGGTAATCTACCTAGGTCATTGGAGGATTTTCTGAATTTGTCTCAATAGTACGTGTGTCACGTATTGGATAGGACCATTATGAGTATGTTTTCTAGAGACGTACTATCCAAGAAAGAAAACAAAACACTCACTGCTATTAAATGATCATTGCTCTTAATCTTGAGTATATGTGGATGAACTAATGTAGTTAGGGTTTGGTACTTTGATTCACTATAGGTGAGATCTTACTTTATTAGGATCAACAGCCTTGTGCATTGAGTACTAATTTCTAATTAATTGGAACATGCATATGCAAAATAGAATCTATGTGCCCCCTTTGGGATTGTCCACATTTATCATCCGAATCTAGATCTAGTGATACTACCTTTATAGATGTATCGGTCATATGGCTTGAGGGTCGCTCCCGAGATCAAGAGATTCCATGACCAAGGATGGTTGGCAATAGGACAAGAAACCCAACGGAAAAAAGATACAGCTAAGAAGGTGATAGTACACAAGCCAAATGACCGGTCTTAGCTGTGGGTATACCTAGAGGGGCATTATGGTCGGTTATTTAATAGGTCAAAGACAAAGTTCACATTCTTTTGTGATAAGCTTCTGAATAATAGCAATTATTCTTGGAGTACAACTTTGATCTTATGGTGGAATAGATCGGAGTTAAAAATAATTATTATGTCGCCTAAATCGGGTAAGGACATTTTTAATTATTTTTGGAAGCCAAGGTTAATTGTGTCTTCTTGGTCCCTTCCCTAGTTGAAATGACTTTGAGAGAGTAATCTTGAAAGAGCAAATTCCATATTGTGGTAGCAGCCTTATTGGGCCAAAGCTTGGAATTGGGTTTGGGCTTTCTTTAGAGTCCAAGATAACCTAATTGGGCTAGAATGGTTTCTTATTGGGCTTGGGCCTCCACATGGGTTATGGACTATGTGTTGGGCTTGGATTGTGGGCTTGGCTCAATTTTTTATGACATGTGGCAAACTTTTACTACTAGGAAAAAGTTTCCCACATGGAAAGTTTACAAGGTTTAGGTGCCAAACTTTTTCTATAAATAGGCAAGACCTTAAACCATTTTAAGCATCCAAAAATTTTGTAGTTGATCTCTTCCATTTTGGCAAGAGAATACTACAACACATAGTACACACTTATTGTGTGATTTTTGCTCTAGTTTTTCAAGAGCATATTACTTTGCTTCTTCCCACACAAGAGGCTATTCTCTCAAGATAAGTCTCTTTAATCATAGGGAAGAAGACTAGGGAGTTACTTATTGTGACACCCTTATAGTAAAATTTTGGTGGCCTTGTTCGTGAATGGGAACAAAGCTCGTGACCAATTTTAGCTTCATCAAAGGCCCCACGCTTCAAGAGGTTAGCTTTATATATTTTGCAAGTACTAGTTATATTCTATGTGTTCTTAAGCATGTTCTTGTGTGTGTAATGTGATTATTTTATTTTCCTAGCATGTTTTCTTAGTTATAATTTAGAAAATATGGACTAGGATACATCACATTTAATAATATCGATCCTACAATTGGTATCAGAGCATAGGCTCACACGCAACATGCTTAGACTATGCAAGAATATTGTGTTTGCATAAATATATTAGTCATCTTGTGAGTGGCAAGATTAGGAAATCTTATGTTGCATATACTCGTTGTTTTATGCTTGTATGTGCAGGTGATATAAAGATCCCTTTGATGGTTTGTATGTATGCATGATAGAGTTTTCGTGTACGGTCAACAATGCTTGGCCATAGGCGATTTCATGTATAAAATATTTATGGTTATTGCTTTTAGTTTCATTTAAGAGAAGCTTAGGATATTTTGATATCCTTGTAATGTTTCTTTATGAAGCTTGTATTAGCAATAGCAAAGTATATTATTGTAATCTTTGAAGACCAAGGAGAAAAACAAGAAAACAGCATAAAGGAATAATCTGCCGGGTAAGCAAGCCGGACGACCGGCTGGACTTAACCGGTCGACCGGCCATTCCAGAAAGCAAAAATTCCTGAAAGCAATTGGAGCCGATCGACTGGCTCTTATTGACGGTCGACCGGCTGAGGCAGAAAAAGCTACTATGTATGCTGTTTTTGTTGAAGATTATAAGGAGCCATCAAAAGAGGGATTCTAACTTATTTTGGTGGATGTTTATAATGCATTGATACATGTTTTAACATATTTGCATTAGCATGATTGCCACCTAGAAATATGACCACTCATTAGGGTTTATAAAAATCAGTCATATCTATAAGTTGATTCTCAAAGATAGTTAAGTTTATGAGAATGGCTTAGACAAGAGAATTATCGAGCAGCTATATCTAAAGATGCCATGAGATCTCATGACAACATTAAAAGAACTTAACTTGAGATTTGCATGTATATCAACCTAAAGGTCTATACACCCAGATTTAGGTAAGAGATCTATTGTGATATTGCAATGTTTTAGTAACACAAAGGGGATTTACAAAAAATTCAAAATGTGTTTAGATCTAAAACAAAGCAAGAATATCAAAGGAAACCCTTAAGTTAAAATATTGAGTGGGAGAGGGGACTGGAAATACCCCACAGCTTTCCATATCCGATTCACGCTAATGATAAATGTCATTAACTTCCCCAACGAAAGGTGACATTTTATCTAGATTTAGCAAAGTGAAACATAAAATGTTTATTCAAAAGGGTGTTAGTGATTTCGGCCATCCCATCGATGGAGTTCTTTACTAAAGATCGCCTTATGCAACATTGATTAAAGTCACTACCCTATCGGAGGTCTTAAATCAAGAATGTTACGGGGAATAAACATTAGGAATGGGTGTACACTCAACTTAAATGGTAGGTTCGGCTATCCTATCGATAGAGTTCGCTACCGGATTTAAGAAGCCAAACAAATAAAGTGATTGAATTATTCAATTAGATTATATCCAGACAATTGTTAATTCAAATAAGTGATGGCACTTAACTTAACATTCATAAGTTCGGCCACCCTATCGGTGGAGTTCTTATGAGGATGTTGAGACACTGTTACATCGAGTAGTTTAAAGGGTTGATCTACTCAAAGGCAAATGATGTAAAAAGTACTTGTATGTTTTATTTCCAAAGAGAACATACATATTATACATGCATCAATTTTGTACTCATAAATTAATTATGATTATATTGTTGTATCCAGAAAAATGTCTTCGTTCAGTCCACTAGCTACAATTCTCAAAGAGCACAAGCTCACTGGACCGAATTTTGTGGACTGGGAACGAAACTTAGACATAGTACTCACTGCAGAAGAGTACAAGTATGTCTTAACAACTCCTTGTCCTGTTGTGAGGGCTAACTCTTCTGAAGCCCAGAAAGATGTTGAGGCAAAATGGCAGAAAGCCAATAGTATGGCCAAGTGCTATATGATGGCTTCTATGTCAGATATTTTGCAGAGCACGCATCATCATATGGAAACTGTAAAAGAAATCATGACTTCACTGTCTCGTATGTTTGCTGATAAGAGCAGGCCCGCAAGGCAAAGTGCTCTTAGAGAAATTATGAATCAAAGGATGGTAGAAGGAGCATCTGTCAGGGAGCATATGCTTAAAATGATGGATTGCTTCAATCGCTGAGATCCTAGGAGCAAACATAGATGAACAATCAAAGGTAGACATGATTTTGGAGACTCTACCGTCATCTTATACTCAGTTCAAGCTTAATTATAATATGAGTAAGATGAACATGGATATGACGGAATTAATGAAAGAGATCCTAGCTGCAGAAACCATAATGAAAAATAAAGGCCACATTAATATGGTTCAAGCATCCACTTCTGGACTTAACCCAAAAGGGAGAAAGTTCAAGGGAAAGGGGAAGCAAAAACGTGGTCTAGGGAAAAAGAAGAGAAATGGTGAACAGCCCAGACAGTTAACAGGTGAAAAGCCCAAGGGCAAATGTTTTAAATGTGGCCTAAAAGGACACTGGAAAAAAAACTGCCCGAAGTACTTGGCTCGAGGCTAGATAGGTACACCTCTTTTGTTCTACATTGAAACCTGCCTAGTGGTTGATTCTACTGATTCTTGGATTGTAGATTCAGGAGCCACTAACCATATTTGCAATTCTTTGCATTGGTTTCAGGAAATGAAGGAACTAGCTAAAGGGGAGTTTGCTCTGAGGATGGGTAATGGAGCAAAAGTATGGGCTGCTGCAGTGGGAGGAATGTGCTTAAATTTTCCATGTAATAAGAAGTTATGTTTGAACAATGTTTATTATGTTCTGGATGTACGTAAAAACCTTATCTCTATTTCACAATTAATATTAGATGGTTTTTACATTAATTTCCATTCTGGTGTTGATATCAGTAGAAATGGAAATATTATTTGTTCCGGTAGCATGCATGATAACTTGTTCTATATAAAACCTATTACAAACTCACTGCATAATATAGAACAAACTAATTCCCGAAAAAGAAAGGTTTCTTCGACCAATGATACATATCTTTGGCACCTACGCTTGGGACATATCAGTCTAAAGCGAATTCGGAGATTAATCGAGGATGGGCACCTTAGCTCATTAGATCTCGAAGATCTAGCTCCGTGTGAATCTTGTCTCAAAGGGAAGATGACTAAACGGTCATTTTCTTCTACAGGAGAAAGGGCCAAAGAAGTATTGGAATTGGTTCACACTGATGTGTGTGGTCCTATGAGCAAACCAGCATGAGGAGGTTATGAGTATTTCATTACTTTTACTGATGATTACTCTAGGTATGGATATGTATATCTAATGCGACATAAATCTGAATCCTTTGAGAAATTCAAAGAGTTCAAAGCTGAGGCGGAGCAAAAATTAGATAAACATATCAAAGCCCTTCGATCTGATCGAGGTGGCGAATACCTCTCAGGTGAGTTCAGAGACTATCTTACCCAAGAAGGGATAGTGTCTCAGTTGACTGCACCAAGGACTCCTCAGCAAAATGGTGTAGCAGAAAGAAGAAATCGTACCCTATTGGATATGGTTAGGTCAATGATGAGTCATGCATCATTACCTTTATCTTTTTGGGGGTATGCCATTGAAACAATGCATACATCTTGAACTTGGTACCATCTAAATCAGTACCTAGAACACCTCAAGAAATGTGGATTGGGCGTAAGCCTAGTCTAAATCATCTCCACATTTGGGGCTGTCCAGCTTATGTACTTAATAGTAATGCTTCAAAATTGGAACCAAGATCCGAGTTATGCTATTTCATTGGATATCCTAAGGGAACCAGAGGTGGGATCTTTTATAATCCTAAGGAGCAAAAGGTGTTTATAAGCACCCATGTTAGATACTTAGAAAATGATGAAATGGTCTAGAAAACACCAGATTCTAAAGTTGTTCTAGATGAGATTTCACAAGAATCTCGAGTAACACCTGTGGAAACTGTAAATGGAAAAGAACAGCATATTACACCTAATATATCGGAGCATCGTCGTAGTGGGAGGATATCCAGGCCTCCTGATAGATACTATGGAGAGTCCTTTCAGACTTCTTCAGAGAATCAGGTGGTGGATCCCACAAATTATGATGAAGCAATCTCCGACATAGATGCCGACCAATGGAATAAGGCAATGGATTCAGAGTTAGAATCTATGTATTCTAACAAAGTCTGGGATCTTGTAGTTGCACCTGAAGAGGTAAAACCTATAGGGTGCAAATGGGTCTACAAGAGGAAAAGAGGAGTTGATGGAAAAGTTGAAACCTTTAAAGTAAGGTTGGTGGCAAAAGGATATACTCAGAAAGAAGGGATCGATTATGAGGAAACTTTTTCACCAGTAGCCATGCTTAAATCCGTCAGGATACTCCTAGCCATCGCTTGTCATTATGACTACGAGATATGGCAAATGGACGTCAAGACAACCTTTCTTAATGGGGAGCTTGATGAGACCATTTACATGACACAACCAGATGGATATATTGCTAAAGGCCAGGAACATATGGTTTGTAAATTAAAAAAGTCCATTTATGGATTAAAACAGGCATCTAGAGCTTGGAACATCAAATTTGATCGGGCAATTAAATCTTATAGTTTTGATCAAAATATTGATGAACCTTGCGTGTATAAAAGGTGTAATGGAAATGCTGTAGCTTTTTTGGTTCTGTATGTGGATGATATCCTGCTAATTGGAAATGATGTAGGGATGTTATCATCCATTAAGGTTTGGCTTTCTACTCAATTTCAAATGAAGGATTTAGGAGAATCTAGTTATGTTCTAGGCATCAAGATTATGCGAGATCGTAAGAACAAAAGGCTAGCCCTATCTCAAGCTTCATTTATTGAGAAAATATTGGTCAGGTTTAACATGCAAAACTCTAAGAAGGCCTTGTTACCTTCTAGACATGGAGTTTATCTATCTCGGGACCAATGTCTTAAAACACCTGAGGAGATAGAGAGCATGAAGCGAGTTCCTTATGCTTCAGCAGTTGGAAGCCTCATGTATGCCATGTTATGTACTAGACCAGATATCTGCTTTGCTGTTGGCATGGTTAGTAGATATCAGTCAAACCCTGGACCGGCACATTGGGTTGCGGTTAAGCATATATTCAAATTCCTACAAGGAACAAAGGATTATGTGCTAGAATACCGTGCAGATGATCTAACACCATTAGCCTATACAGACTCGGATTTCCAGTCTGACAGAGATTCCAGGAAGTCTACTTCTGGATACGTTTTCACTCTGTTAGGAGGAGCTATTCCATGGAGAAGTGTGAAGCAAAATTGTATTGCTGACTCTACCATGGAGGCCGAGTATGTAGCAGCATATGAGGCTGCGAAAGAGGCAGTATGGCTGAGAAAGTTCTTGTTAGACCTAGAAGTTGTGCCGGCAGCTCACAGACCAATAACGTTGTATTGCGACAACAACGGTGCAGTTTCACAGTGTAAAGAGCCCAGGAATCACAAAAAGGGTAAACACATTGAACGGAAATATCATTTGATCCGTGAGTTTATCCAGAGAGGAGATGTAGTAATTGAAAAGATAGCTTCAGCGGAAAACCTGGCGGACCCATTCACTAAGACTCTTTCAGAGAAAGTGTTTGCCACACATTTAGAGTCTTTGGGTATTAGGCTTTGCAGAAGTGATCTTTAGTGCAAGTGGGAGATTGTTAGGATTAGTATGCCCTAAAGCTCACTTGTACATGACATTTTGGATATGAAACAATGTATAATCATATTTTTGTTAAATGGCATTATGAGTTTCTTACATATTATCTCTGTTATGTTTTATCGATGCATGTATGAAGGTCCTTGACTTGAACTAATGACTTGGGTGCGTAGTGAGGCTGGACGCACAGTAGGTCCAAGTCTAGATTTAGTCACGTCATAAATGGAATCTATAACCAAATAGTAGTGTTGGGCACTCTACTGGCATAAGGTTATATTGAGCAAGTCTCCTCTTTGAGGGTAATCTACCTAGGTCATTGGAGGATTTTCTGAATTTGTCTCAATAGTACGTGTGTCACGTATTGGATAGGACCATTGTGAGTATGTTTTCTAGAGACGTACTATCCAAGAAAGAAAACAAAACACTCACTGCTATTAAATGATCATTGCTCTTAATCTTGAGTATATGTGGATGAACTAATGTAGTTAGGGTTTGGTACTTTGATTCACTATAGGTGAGATCTTACTTTATTAGGATCAACAGCCTTGTGCATTGAGTACTAATTTCTAATTAATTGGAACATGCATATGCAAAATAGAATCTATGTGCCCCCTTTGGGATTGTCCACATTTATCATCCGAATCTAGATCTAGTGATACTACCTTTATAGATGTATCGGTCATATGGCTTGAGGGTCGCTTCCGAGATCAAGAGATTCCATGACCAAGGATGGTTGGCAATAGGACAAGAAACCCAACGGAAAAAAGATACAGCTAAGAAGGTGATAGTACACAAGCCAAATGACCGGTCTTAGCTGTGGGTATACCTAGAGGGGCATTATGGTCGGTTATTTAATAGGTCAAAGACAAAGTTCACATTCTTTTGTGATAAGCTTCTGAATAATAGCAATTATTCTTGGAGTACAACTTTGATCTTATGGTGGAATAGATCGGAGTTAAAAATAATTATTATGTCGCCTAAATCGGGTAAGGACATTTTTAATTATTTTTGGAAGCCAAGGTTAATTGTGTCTTCTTGGTCCCTTCCCTAGTTGAAATGACTTTGAGAGAGTAATCTTGAAAGAGCAAATTCCATATTGTGGTAGTAGCCTTATTGGGCCAAAGCTTGGAATTGGGTTTGGGCTTTCTTTAGAGTCCAAGATAACCTAATTGGGCTAGGATGGTTTCCTATTGGGCTTGGGCCTCCACATGGGTTATGGACTATGTGTTGGGCTTGGATTGTGGGCTTGGCTCAATTTTTTATGACATGTGGCAAACTTTTACTACTAGGAAAAAGTTTCCCACATGGAAAGTTTACAAGGTTTAGGTGCCAAACTTTTTCTATAAATAGGCAAGACCTTAAACCATTTTAAGCATCCAAAAATTTTGTAGTTGATCTCTTCCATTTTGGCAAGAGAATACTACAACACATAGTACACACTTATTGTGTGATTTTTGCTCTAGTTTTTCAAGAGCATATTACTTTGCTTCTTCCCACACAAGAGGCTATTCTCTCAAGATAAGTCTCTTTAATCATAGGGAAGAAGACTAGGGAGTTACTTATTGTGACACCCTTATAGTAAAATTTTGGTGGCCTTGTTCGTGAACGGGAACAAAGCTCGTGACCGATTTTAGCTTCATCAAAGGCCCCACGCTTCAAGAGGTTAGCTTTATATATTTTGCAAGTACTAGTTATATTCTGTGTTCTTAAGCATGTTCTTGTGTGTGTAATGTGATTATTTTATTTTCCTAGCATGTTTTCTTAGTTATAATTTAGAAAATATGGACTAGGATACATCACATTTAATAATATCGATCCTACATAGGGATAGGTATAAACATGGGGAACAAGTGAAGAAAGGATAGACACAACCTTACTTTGTTTTGAAAGCTCTCCATGCCAATGATAAATCACCAAACTACTAATCCTATGACTCACAATCCACAAAAGCTTACAAAGAAAACAAGGTTAGTAGCATTGCTAATGCAAGCTTGCATTGACATGTGCAATAATAATCAATGGTGTATCCTATAGGACAAATGATTGGGATTCAACACTTTAGTATGGGTAAAAGGAAAAGAAAAAAACAAATGAAAAGAAAATAAAACACGTGCAAAATTGTAAAATTAAACCTAGGTTGCCTCCTAGTAGCACTAGCCATCACACCGTTAGCCAAGCGATCATCTTCTCTTCTTCAACCTCCATTGATAGGGTCCCGAAGAATTAAAACCTCTACACGGGCCACGCTCAAATCATATGCACGCTTCATGCGCTACCCATTCACTGTCATTTCTCGGCCATCCTTCAAATCCTTGATCTTGACTACTCTAGAAGGGTAGGCAACTAATACTTTATACGAACCATCCCATCTTGACTTGAGCTACCACGAAAGAACTTCAAATGTGAGTTAAACAACCAAACTTTATCAGAGGGAGAGAATGATTTCTTAAAAATGTGTTTATCAAGAATCCTCTTCATCCTATCCTTATAAAGCTTGGCATTCTCATATGCCTCATATCTAAGCTCTTTCAACTCCACTAGATCAAGCTTCTTTTTCTCACCCTCTTTTGCCAACTCAAAGTTTAGGGCCTTGATTGCCCAATAAGCCTTATCCTTAAGTTTTAATGGCAAGTGACAAGCTTTCCCATAAACCAATCTATACAGAGACATACTAATGGGAGTCTTAAAGGCGGTATGGTAAGCCCATAAAGCATTATTTGACCTAATAGACCAATCTTTCCTGTCGGGCCTAATTGTTTTCTCTAGACACCTCTATTTATCCACTAGTTTGTGGTTGGTAAGGGGTAGCAACCTTATGGATAACCAAATATGTCCTCAACAAGGCCTCTAAAGTCCTATGGCAAAAATGTAAACCCCCATTGATGTGTTGTGTATTTATATGTCTTTGCATTGTTATTGTCCATATCTTAGAGGTGTATTGAGCTTATTTAGTTGCATTAATGTAATACTTATGCTAGATATACGCTTAAACATATACACCTATACATAGTTGAGTTTAAGAGGTAAATGCTCCACTAATGGCTTGTTTTGGATATCATAGGTGCAATTAAGGATTGTTTGGAGATCAACAAAGATGGAGATGGTTTGGGCAAGGATTAGAAGCATAACTAAAGATGAAACATGGAAGAAAATCATGTTAGAAAGCTTTCAGACAAAGGTTAAAGCAATCATAAGCAAAATAGAGCTAAAATGAAGCCAAAAGAGAGCAAATAGGCACTACCGGGACGCTGGATTTAAAGTATCAGTGCACCCCCTCTCTATTCCACCAAAAATAGAGAGAAAACTTTTACTACTGGAATAAAGGTCCCTTGGTACCAGTGCATCGGTTAGGTGTTCCGGTAGTTGTGGAAAATTGGCTATATAAGCCCCTTTTTGGCCATTTTATGCAAGAGGAATATATATTCTTTCACACCCATTTTCCAAAACCCTAATTCCTCTCACCCACCTCTAATACACATGCTAACACACATACCCACCTAGAATTAAGTTGATTTTGGAGGATTCAAAGATCATTTTGATGAAGATTTGCTCAAGTTTGTAAAGAATCAAGTAAGAATGGAATGGGAGTTTTCTTAACACTCTTTCATTCTCTTTTATTGTAATCTTGAGTAGATAGATTAGGGTGACTAAACTTGTATAATGGGTTGATTTTCATAACATTTGTTATGGGATTCAATTGGCTTATATATGTACATACTTTGTTCTCATTTTTAGAAGCTTTATATCATTTCATGTCCATGTGTTTGATGTGATGCTTCAATAAGTTGTATGTATATAGCTTGTGTTGTATTTACTATAGAACATTTCTAATCCTTAGATTATACATGTCTATGTGTGTGATTATGAATAACATGAAGTGGATTGGTTCTATTCATGTTTATGTGGGTATGGAACATGCCTTATAGTAAAACATGCTCAATGGCATAAATCAAAATTGATTATGTTTGTATCATGGATAGGATATCATATTCACAATGCCTTATTTTAGAACATGTAGGACTACACCTATTAGATACCAATCGCTTTAGTGTTCCTAGAATGATAGTGCATAAGTTAGGACTAGTCTAGATCGAGTCCCCTTTAGCTTTAAATCTAGCTAATAGGAGTTTGGATAAGTTTAGTCGACCTTAGAAATCCTAGGTCTTAGCTTTAAATCCAGCTAATGGTTTAGAAACTAGGGTGGGATCGTTCTAGGACATTTCAAGAATTCCCTAGTCTCTCCTATGGTCTTAGGTACATAAGGACCACACCATAGCTCTAACAGTGCACACTTAGGGACATACCGTGGAAGCTTAAAAAGAAACCTAAACTAGTTATCTTTTTGTGCTTTTGGATTTTAGGTGGCTAAAGAGAAAAGTGAAAGGACTACACTATAAATGCTATAAAGGAAAAGATAAGAACTAAGCTATCTACGGGGGATTAAACCTATAGAAATGTGACATGGTGACCTACACTTGTGAACAGGTGACTTTCTACCTCTTTGCTATAGGATTTGGGGATTGGCTTTCTAAATAAAGCTCTGATACTAAGCAACTAGCTAGTATCCTAATTACACCCTAGGACTCGGTGCAGGTCCGTCCCTATACGTGTACACTTAGAGCTATGGCATGGTCATTATGTATCTAAGGCCAATAGAGGGATTAGAAGGCTACCTAAGTACCCCAAAACCATACCTGCCCTAGCTCTTAGACCATTAGCTAGATTAAAGCTAAGACCTAAGGGTACTAACGTCGACTAAACCTATTCGAACTCCTATTAGTTGGATTTAAAGCTAAAGGGGACTCGACCAAGACTAGACCTAACTTGTGCATCCTCGTTCTAGGGATACTATAGCAAGGTGATAACTAACAAGCACTATCCTACATTCTCTAAGGTAAGGCATTGTGAATATGATGTCCTATCCATGATACAAACATAAACAAGTTTGATTTACACCATTGGAATCATTTAAGCATCAACATTTGACAATGTTTGAGCATGTATTCATAATAAGGTGTATTTCATCCCCACATAGACATGAATAGAACCAACCCATTTCATGTTATTCATAATCACACACATAGACATGTATAATCTAAAGATTAGAAGTGTTCTGTAGCAAATATAACTCAATATATATACATACAGCTCATTCAAGCATTACATCAAACACATAGACATGAAATGATATAAAGCTTTTCAAAAATAATAACAAAGTATGTATATATATTAGCCAATAGAATCCCATAACATGAGTATGAAAATCAACCTATTACACAAGTCTAGTCTCCCTAATTTACCTATTCAAACATAGAATAAAATAGAAGGAAAGAGGATTGAGAAAGCTCCCCTTCCATCTATGTTTAATCCATTACAAACTTGGGGAAATCCTCTACAAATGATGTTCTAATCCTTCAAGAACAGCTTTAATCTATGTGGGTGTATATGTTAATGTATGTAGTAGAGGTAGGTGAAGGTATAGTTTAGTGTGTGAGAAGTGAGTATGTGAATGAGAGGTGAAAAAAGTTTCAAAACTTGCTAAAAAAGGGCTGGAAAATGCTTAAAGCCAGCTGGGGGCCTTGGCCAGTCGACTGGCCTAGCCTTGAGTTCAATTGGCCCAAATGGGCTAACTCTCTATTAGGAATGAGATGTCAACTGGCCAGGTTAGAAGCTGGCCAATTTTTCTTGCGTTGCGTCCGTTTTGTCCTAGTTGCCTCCAAAAGCTTCTTTCATGCTTTTGTCATATCCTGAACCCCTCGAGCTTGACTTCGACATCAAATCATTATCAATCCAAGCCTTGAGCTGTGACATAACTTCACCAAACATTGGAAATAAGCATACATTGGTATAGTTTTTGTCTTTAAACTCAATTATGTACATTTGCTTTCGTTTAAGCCTAACTCTAATATATGTACTATACTAATACATCTCTTAAATCTCAAAACACCTCTTAAACATAGACAAATAACAATACAAATACACACAAAAACACAACACATTTAGAGATATATTCTTAAGAAGTCATTCTCTCTCTCAGATAAAATTTGTTTATTTAACTCATGGTTGAAGCTCTTTCCAGGAAAGCTCAAGACAAGATGGGATATTCAATGCGTGATAATAGTTTTCTACCCTTTCAAAGAAGTGAAGATCAAAGATTTGAAGGAATATGATCCGAGCATGGCTCATGTGGAGACTTTAGCACTTTAGGACCCCATCTATGGAGGTTGATGATGAGCTGGTGATTGCCTGGCTAATAGTGTGGTGGTTAACGCTACTAGGCGGCAACCTACGTTAAATTTTGCACTTTTTATTTCATTTTCCTTTCATTTGTTTTCTTTCTTTTCTTTTCACCCAAAGCGTTGAATCCTCGATCTTTTTTTCCTATAGGGCATACCTTTGCTTATTTGCACATGCCAACGTGAGCTTTTATTAACAATGCTACTAATCTTGTATCTTGTGAGTGATTGTGATTTGTTGAATAAAAGGGTTAGTAGTTGAAATATTGATCATTGGCATAGAGAGCTTTGAAAAGAATGCAAGGTTGTATTTATCCTTTCTCCACTTGTTCCCCATCGTTCTACCCCATCCCCATTACCCTTTCTTGCTTCGTGATAATTATTTTCTTGTCATGTGATTTTATTTTATTTGCTTGAGGATAAGCAAAGTTTAGGTTTGGGGGTATGGGAGTTTGGTTCTTATTGTTTTATGCTTTGTTAGGACAGATTACATTAATGCTTAAAAATGGTAAATTTTTTTGATTTTTAATGCATATAGAGTTATTTATCTCTTGGTTGATTAATGTGTTGGCCATTGTGATTGACTCAATTGATTGGTGAAAATAAGTTTATATTGTAGGAAATGAATGGAGTAGAGGGAGATCCAAGTCTTGGAAGGGATGCCCTTGAAAGATGTGGGGAGTGAGTGCCTTTAAGAATGGCCCTTGTGGCCACCCCATAGCTTAGTAGGAAAGAGAGTTGAAAAACAATTGTTGATATGAATGTCCCTTCCTTGATTGGTTCTTTTTTTTATGCTTAAGCCTTTCATTTTCTTTTCTTTTTTGTGTAAATGCAATGCAAAAATGTCCAAAAAAATTTGAAAAAGGCAAAAAGGTGAGAAAAGATGAAAAAGATTGAAAAATCAAAAAAATTGAAAAATATGAAAAGGTCAAAGGCACCAAAAAGTTCATTGAATAAGTGCTCAAGTGATACAATGTCGACTTGGCACAAATATCTCTTTTGTTCTTTCATGGGTTATGAATAAGGCTTTTACGTCATTTATGAGCCATTGTGTTTGTACATTCTTTCTCTCTCCTTATCTGAGGCTATGTACATGTTGGGGAGGCCATGTTAGCTAAGAGGGCACGAAGTATCAACATCCTATGTGTATACGTTAGACTCCTTAACTTGTGGCAGTTAAAGTTACTTTGGAACTTCCCACGGGATGCGAGGCCTCTTGTGAGTAAAGAGAGGATCCAAAGGGGCTTGGGGATTTTTTTACAATAAGAATGACCCTTTCGTACTTCTTAGGATCACCTTCATAGCGAGTCAATCCCTTAGGCAACCGTTTGTATCGACTTTGAGATGAACTTAGGTTTGGACTTGCGTGGCGACAAGTAAGGAGAAGGTTTAGGGGTGTTAATGTGCTTTGATTTGATGTGTGCTTGCATTGCATTTTCTATATATTTTAGAGGTATGATGTGCACATATAGTGGCATGGTGTAGTACATTTGCTAGAGATAAGCTTAAGTAAAGGTAATTGTACTTAGATGGGTTTCATAGATAAACGCTACACTAATTGCTTGATTTCATGATTTAGGTGAGACTTACGTTGGAAACAAGGATTGCACGATGAATGACGATGAAGATAAAAGGTGTGCTAAAAGTAAAGAAGATGAAGTTTGAAGCAACAAAGAGGAGCCAGTTGACCCCTAGAGCGTATAGGTTGACCAGTTAGGTTGGCCAGTAATTCTAGAGAATTGAAGGTTGAACTGGCTAGGCTAACTAGTTGGTCGGTATGGTTAGTATGGTTAGCGAGTAACTCTAGAGAACACACTCTGGAATCAGTCGACACTTCCCATCTACCTACTAGCTAGTAAGGTCGATTGGTAAGATTTGAAGTCTTTAATGCAAAAAGGTTTGTCCTTTCTCATTACTATAGAGTCTTATATCTTAGACTTCAAAACTTAAAAAAAGGATCCAAGTCAGTTGAAGAATATTTTAAGGAGATGGAAGTAGCTTTTGTTAAAGCTAACATAAAAGAGGATGGAGAAGCCACTATGGCAAGGTTCATCTGTGGCCTTAATAGAGAAATTGCTAATATTGTTGAACTCTATCACTACGTTGACATTGATGAAGTGGTGCACATGGTGATCAAGGCGGAATAATAGCTTAAGAAGGAAGGCTGAACCAACACCAAAGTGGAATCCTCTAATGGATCTAATTGGCATACTTGATGGATGTCTTACTCTAAGCTAGATAACAAGCTGGATTCCAAGCAAAAAATTGCCATTACCAAGAATGGTATTGAAATAAAGGAAAAAGGTACAAGTGCTTCCCAAAACAAAAGAACTAGGGACATTAGATATCTTAGGTGTTGGGGAACGGGACATGTTGCCTCACAATGCCCTAACAAAAAGACTATGTTGCTGTTAGACAATGGACAAGTTGAGAGAAAGATGACGAAGACGACTACAAGTCTATGCCACTATTAGAATAGTGTTCAAACTATGAGGAAGTGCTAGGTGAAACTGGTCAAGCTTTAGTGGTATTGAGGGCTCTACCTGTCCAAGTCAAGTAGGAAAGAGATGAGGAACAAAGGGAGATCACACTGAGATGCCCTACAAAGGACCGCATTTGTGGACTTATAATTAATGGGGGTAGTTATGTGAATGTTGTCAAAATTGTATGCCATAAAGACCATAAACACATTGTGATTACTAGATATTAGACATAATACACTCATGGTATCATTCATATGATTGAGTTTTGCACAACAGTTTCTTTCCATTTGTGCCTTGGTGCAAAAGAGTGAAAGTCCAATGATATACCCTTGTGTGTGCAGTGAGGATGGACACATAATAGGTCTAAGTTTAGATTTGGTGACATCATAAATTGGTCAATAGCTGTATAGTAGTGTTGGGCACTCTACTGAGACAAGGCTATGTAGGCGAGTCTTTCTAAGAGGGTGATCTACCTAGGTCATTGGATGGTTTTCCAGGCTACACTCCTTGTGTGTATGTCATGCATTGGATAGGACCACAATAAGTATGTCTTTTGGTAAGCATACCATCATATATAAAAGACAAAATACTCACAACTTTCGAGTGATGAATGCTCTTAATCTTGAGCATGTATGGATGAACTGACTAAGTTAGGGTGTAACACTTTGATGTATCATAAGGAGAGGTCTTGACTGATAAGATTGTTAACCTTGTATGTTGAGTGTTGTATTCTAATTAGTTCAGACATGCATATGTAACAGCAGAGTCTACGCCCACTTAGATTTGTCCACTTGATCACCAAAAATCTAGTACTAGTGATATTACCTTTTAGGGGTATATCGATCATTTGGCTTGTGAGTCGCTCCCTAGATCAAGAGATCCCGTGACCAGTGGATGATCATTATATAGGACTAGAGATTCCAAGATTTCAGATATAGTCTTGGAGGTGACAATACTTGTAAGAACTTGCCTTGACTATAGGTATACATGGAGGAGCATTTTGGTTATTTTACTTGGTTGGTCAAAGACAGAGGTCACAGGAGCGGGTGACAAGCTTCTGCTTAGACAGTTGTTATACTTGGAGTGCGGCTTTAGTATTCTGGAAGAAATAAACCAAGGTCAAAATGACGTTGGTGTTGCCAAAGTGATGGCAAGGGCATTTTTGTCATTTTTAAAGCCAAGGGTAATTATACCTTTTGGTCCCTTCATTAATCATGTTTCTAATTGGATATAATTAATTGAGATCATCTAATTATATGGATGCTTTATTGAGATACAAAATTTAGCAGAAAGGAAAAAGGATTTTATCCAAGTTTTTCCTCACTAAATTTATGGGCATCTCAATAGGACAAGTAATTCCCATGAAATTAGATATTATGGAGTAAGAGAGAGAGAAATGAATATCTTAGATATCTTATCCATAAGGCATATTCTATTTCTATAAAGGGTATAGTTGGAAACTTCATTATTTTTAGGACCTTATCCAATTAAGGTTGTTATACATTATATACACTGAGATTATAAAAAAACCCATGATAGTCTTATTGCAATTTAAGAAAAGGTATGCATGAATTTTCACATAGCACACGTAGAACACATACTACTTCATGGATGTTCAATTATAACTCTTCTAAGTGCTTGCCCACTGTATAGATCATGGTGAAGAACATCAATTGGAAGGCTATTTGGTGAAGATTTCATGAAGCAAAAGGGCCACCTACTTTCATCTTCAAACCTTTAAAGATATATTACCTCATCTTCTTATTTCTACGTTTTTATCCTGTTATGTAGTGTGCGTCTCTCGAGTGCAAGCTCTAAAGACTTACAAGCATACGGATCGGTGTAGCAAAGTATATGCAAGTGCGGGGTCGATTCATAGGGAGGCTATGCTGGAAGATAGATTCTTCGTGTGTGTTCTAGAGCATGCCTAAGAAGAAACCTAAATAATCCATATTCTTTTTTGGGATTTGGATTTTTGATGGTCAGAGCTCTTACTAAAATGAATTAAATTAACCTATAGGAATGGAAAGTGGGAAACAAGTTAATCTAGAACAACTAACAGATGGAAAGGGATTCGGGTGACTTCAACTTATGAATAGGTGATTGTATACTCAAAAGCTATGGGATTAAAGAATGATGGCTTGTTTTCATAATTGCTCTTAACTAGGTTGCTAAATTAGTGTCTTAATTTCCCCCAGGACTCAATGCGGTTTTGTCCCTAGGCGGTGCCTCCTAGAGCTGTGGCGTGGTCCTTATGACCTAGGGCCTCAAGAGTGACCAATTAGCTTCCTAGGTGACTTAGAATGAGCCTACCCTAATACCTAAATCATTAGTTGGATTTGAAGCCAAGACCTAGTGTTGCTAAGGTTGACTAAATCTATCCTGAAACCTCTTGGCTAGAATTAAAGCCAAAGGAGACTCGGCCTTGGCTAGCCCTAAATTGCTTACCGTCATTCTACGGTCACTATAGTAAGATTTGACTTGATAGCACATTCCTACGTATTCTTGGCCCAACTGTTTGTGAATAAATGAATCTATTCAACTACCAAACATTGTCATGCTCAGATTACACAATTAGAAGCAATTAACAACCAACATGTATTCATTATTGAAGTCATATTCACTACTAGGCATGCAAATATACACATAGACATGAATATAAGCATTGCCCACTTCATAGTGTTCACATGTAAACACATAAACATGATTATAGCATGGATTAGATGTGTTTAGTAATAAATAGACTTCAATTTATACACATGTTACTCATTTAGGCATTTAATCAAACACTTAGACATGAATGAGGAAATAACCGTTTGAACAAGAAAATCCAACATGTATATACTTAGCCATTTAATCCCATATCATGAGAGTATATAGCTAACCCATTACATAAGTTAAATCACCCTATACAAGTCTACTCAATCATAATAAGAGATAGAATGAAAAAGAGTTTATGAAGCTTCCCTTTCATCCTAGCTAATCTTGTACAAAGCTCTTGAGCAAACTTGAACCCAAATGTTTGAAACCCTCTAAATATTCTTGCTTCAAGGTGATGAAATGATGAGAGAGTGTATGTGATATGGGTGAAGACTAGGGTTAAGTATGTGTGTGTGTGATGGGTATGTAAAGATACTCTCTAGAATTCTTCAAAAAGATCCCCCTTTTAATCTGAAAATTGGGCTTTTATATCGGCTTTTTCACGAACTGCCGGTTGACCGGCTCTGGGGGGGTGGTCGTTCGACTATTTTCATCACCTCTCTGGGGTGGCCGGTCGACCGCTCTTAGGTCATCCGGCTGACTTCCTTCCTCCATTCTTTATCTTTCCGGCCTTCGATCTTCTCGTTTTGACCCGTACATCTTCCATCTTCATCACCTATCATCGCTCAATCTCTATCTCAACCCAAAGTTCACCTAAATCATTGAAAACGAGCAATTAGTGTAGCAATTTGTCTCTTAAACTCAATACGTACATTTGTTTATACTTAAGCCTATTCTTATCGAAAGCACTACACTAATGCATCTTTTAGAGCACTGAATACCTCTTAAATATAGGTAGATAACAATGCAAACACACACTAAAACACAACACATTAACACCCTCAAACCTTCTCCTTGCTTGTCCCCAAGCAAGTCCAATCTTATGTTTATTTCTAGAGCCACCTAAGAGATTAACTCTCTATCAAAGTTAGTCTAAGAAGCATGAAGGGGGCATTCCTATTGTGGAAAGATTCTCAAGCCTCTTTGGATCTTCCCTCTACTTATAAGGGGTCTCATTCCTTGTGGGAATTTCTCAAATAGCTAAACCACCACAAGCTAGGATTCTAGCTCACACACAAGAGATGTTGATATTTCGTGCTCCCTCAACTAACATGGCCTCCTCAACATGCACCAAGCCTCAAAGATAAGATGAGAGAATATATAAACATAATGGCTTAAAACAAGCCTTATTCACATATCTACATAGAGGTTAACTTGTGCTACGTTGACATTGTGTCACGTATGCACTTATTCACAAAACTTTTTAGTGCCTTTGACTTTTTTTTCTTTTTTTTCATTTTTTTCATTTTTATATATATATATTTTTTCATACCTTTATGCCTTTTCCATTTTTTTTTAATTTCTCATGCTCTGTGTTGTATTTACAAAAAGAAAAGAAAAAGAAAGGCATTAGCACATCAAAAAGAACCCATCAAGGAAGGGCACTCCTATCAACAACCCTTTTTTAGCACTCTTTTCGACTAAGCTGTAGGGTGGGTACATAAGTCATTCTTAAAGATCTTCACTCCCCACAACTTTGAAGGGCATCCCCTCTAAGACTTAATTTTCAAACCACTCCATTCATTTCCCCACAATGCATCTCATATTCACCAATCAATAGAGCCAATCACAATGGTCAATCGAAGAAATAAGTGACTCTACATACATAAAAATTGAAAAATTTTTACCATTTTTAAGCATATAATGCAGCCTACCCTAAGCTAGATATATAACAAGAAAAGCAAACTTATACACCCCCAAACCTAAACTTTGCTTGTTCTCAAGCAAATAGATCAAAACACATAAACAAGCAAGTTGGCATTACAAAGTAAGTAAAGGTAGAAGGGATAGGCTAAAAACATGGGGAACAAGTGAAGAAAGGATAGATACAACCTTGTATTTTTCTTCAAAGCTTTCTATGCCAATGATAAATCACCATACTAATCCTATGATTCACGATTCAAAAACACTCATAAAGATAACAAGATTAGTAGCATTGCTATGCATGCTTGCATTCGCATGTGCAATAATAAGCAATGTTGTATCTTATGGGACAAAGGATCGGGGTTCAACACTTTGATATGGGTGAAAGAAAAAGGAAAAAGATAAAAAGATAAAAAGGAAAGAAAGTGAAATAAATGCAAAATTACAAAATTGAATCTAGGTTGCTTCCTAGTAGCATTAATCATCATGCCGTCAGTCGGGCAAATACTAACTCGTCTTCAACTTCCATAGATGGGGTCTCGAAGCATTAAAACCTCCATACGAGCCATGCTTGGATCATTTGCGTGCTTCAGACATTGCTCATTCACTGTTAACTCTCGGCCCTCCTTCAAATCCTTAATCTTGACTGCTCCGGAGGATAGGCAACCATCACCTCATATGGACCATTCCATCTTGTCTTGAGCTTTCTTGGAAAGAGTTTGAATCGTGAGTTAAACAACCAAACTTTATCAGAAGGAGAGAATGATTTCTTAATAATGTGTTTATCATGAATTCTCTTTATCCTATCCGTATAAAGTTTAGGATTCTCATATGCCTCGAATCTAAGCTCTTCCAATTCCACTAGGTCTAGCTTCCTTTTCTATCCCGCTCTTGCCAAGTCAAAATTTAGGGCTTTGATTGCCCAATAAGCTCTATGCTCTAGTTCTACTGGGAAGTGACAAGCTTTACCATAAACCAATTTATACGGAGACATACCAATGGGAGTCTTAAAGGCAGTACAATAGGCCTGAAAAGCATCATTTAGCCTAATAGACCAATCTCTCCTATCAGGCCTAACTATTTTCTTTAAAATGTGCTTTGATCTCCCTATTGGACACCTCTACTTGTCCACTAGTTTGCAGGTGATAAGGACTGGCTACCTTATAGGTGACTGAATATCTTCTCAACAAGGCCTCAAAAGTCCTATGGCGAAAATACAAACCCCCATCACTAATTAAGACCCTAGCGACTCTAAATCTAGAGAAAATGTTCTCCTTAATGAATTTAACCACTACCCTATGGTCATTAGTGCGTGTGGGAATTGCCTCAACCCATTTGGACACATAATCAACGGCCACTAAAATGTATTGGTACCCAAAAGAAGGTGGAAATGGACCCATTAAATCTATTCCCCAAACTCAGACAACTCACATGGAAGAATAGGGGATAAAGGCATCATGTTTCTCTTAGAGATGGACCAGGATTGTTGATATCTAAAACACTTTTTACAATACTCTTGGGCATCCCTAAAGAGAGTAGGCCAAAATAGTCCACATTGCAAGATCTTCGCGGTAGTCTTCTTCCCACTAAAATGACCTCCACACCTCTCATCATGACACATGCTCAAAACATTCTCAAACTCGTCCTCGGGTACACACCAGTGAATCATTTGATCCGCACAAACTTCAAAAAGATAAGGGTCCTCCCAAAAGAAATGCATAACTTGCACTAGGAACCTATCTTTTTCTCTCTTCTCCTAATAGGAAGGAAAACACCCGGTGGCAAGATAATTGACAATATGAGCAAACCATAGTGTGTGATGAGAGAGAGCAAACAATTGCTTATCAGGAAATGAATCATGAAAAGGGAATAGATCACTATAAGACTCACTAACAAAACAGGAAAGATGAATTGCAGCTAAATTTTCTCTACCCTTTTTATCCCAGATTTCTATGTCAAACTCTTAAAAGAGGAGCAACCACCTAATCAAGCGGGCCTTAGATTCTTTCTTAGACAACAAATACTTCAATGCCGCATGATCAGTGTAGACAATCACTTTAGACCTTAAGATAAATGACCTAAACTTGTCAAGGGAGAAGACTATTGCTAGAAGCTCTTTTTCCATGGTGGTATAGTGCTTTTGGGCTTCATCAAGAGTCTTGCTAGCATAGTACACCACATGGGCAACTTATCCTTCCTTTGACCTAAAATAACTCCTATCGCATAATCGGATGCATCACACATAATCTCAAATGGGAGACTATAGTCAGGTGGTTGGATAATCGAGGATATAGACAATAAGGATTTAAGACTTTTGAAGGCTCTAACACACTCATAATCAAAGTGAAAAGGGACATCTTGTGCTAGGAGCCTAGATAAGGGACGTGCAATGTGACTAAAATCCTTAATAAATCTACAATCGAATCCTGCATGCCCTAGAAAAAATCTCACATCCTTGACACACTTAGGGGCAGGCAATTTCTCAATCAATTCTACCTTAGCTGGGTAAACTTAAATACCACTAGATGAAACTATATGACCCAACACTATCCCTCATTGCACCATGAAGTGGGATTTCTTCAAACTCAATACTAGATTCTTCTCCACATATAGGTCTAAGACTAAAGGGAGGTGACTCAAGCACTCATCAAAACTAATGCCAAAGACTGAGCATCCATGAAAATCTCTAAATGCTTCTCTATCATGTCACTAAAAAATTTCCATCATACACCTTTGAAAAGTCGCTAGGGCATTACAAAGACCGAAGGGCATTCTCCTATAGGCAAAAGTGCCATAGGGACAAGTAAATGTGGTCTTCTCTTAGTCCTTGGGAAACACAGAGATCTGATTATAACCCGAATAGCCATCTAGAAAACAATAATAGCTATGCCCAGCTACTTTATCTTAGATTTGGTCTAGAAAAGGCAATGGGAAATGATCTTTCCTAGTTTTGGAGTTGAGCTTTGATGTGTTGTGATTTTGTGTGTGTTTGCATTGTCATTTACCTATATTTTAGAGGTGTTGGGTGCTCATAATGATTATTAGTGTAGTGCTTTTGATAAGAATAGGCTTAAGCACAAACAAATGTGCATATTGAGTTTAAGAGACAAATTGCTACACTAATTGCTTGTTTTCAATGATTTAGGTGAACTTTGGGTTAAGATCAAGATTGGACGATGAAAGGTGATGAAGATGGGAAATGCACGGGTCTAAGAGAGAAGACCAAAGGCTGAAAAGACAAAGAATGGAGGAAGAAAGTCAGCTGGACGACCAAGGAAGAAGAGCCGGTCGACCGGCCACTCCAGAGAGCATCATTAAAAAGCCGGTCGAGCACTGATGGTCGACCGGTAATATGCTGAGAACATATAAATAGGGCCTGATTCTGCATAAAAAGGAGGAGGACTTTTTGAGAGATTAACACACACTTCACACCAAGAATTCTCACACACTTAACCCTATATTCCACCCACTTCACACACACTTTTCACACATTTTTCACTAAGAACCAAGCTTGATTTGGAGGGTTCAAACATTTTTTTTTGGAATCAAGTTTGCTCAAAAGCTTTGTACAAGATTAGCAAGGATGAAAGGGAAGCTTCATTATCTCTCTTTCATTCTATTTTCTATTATGATTGAGTAGACTTGTGTAGGGTGATTTAACTTATGTAATGGGTTAATTATATACTCTTATGCTATGGGATATGATGGCTGAATATATATACATGTTTCGAATTGTCTTGTTTAAATGGATATTTTCTCATTCATGTCTAAGTGTTTGATAAAATGCCTAGATGAGTAACATGTGTATAAATTGAAGTTTGTTTGTTACTAAACACATCTAATCCATGTTATAATCATGTCTATGTGTTTATATGTGGATGCTATGAAGTGGGTAATGCTTTTATTCACGTCTATATGTATATTTGCATACCTAGTAACGAGCATAACTTCAACAACGCATACGTGTTGGTTGTTAATTATTTCTAATGGTGTGAACTGAACGTGACGATGTTTGATAGTTGAATAGGTTCCATTATTCATGCGCACCTTGGCCTTGAACATGTATCAACGCACTAGCAAGTCAAATCCTACTGTAGTGACCTTAGAATGACGAAGTATAACTTAGGGCTAGTATAGGCCGAGTCTCCTTTGGCTTTAAATCCGGCCAATAGGTTTCCGGATAAGTTTAGTCGACCGTAGTAACACTAGGTCTTGGCTTTAAATCCAGCCAAAGGTTTAGGTACTAAGGTAGGTTCATTCTAAGCCACCTAGGAAGTTAGTTAGTCACTCTTGAGGCCCTAGGTCATAAGGACCACGCCGTAGCTCTAGGAGGTGCCGCCTAGGGATGGACCGCATCGAGTCTTAGGGGAAAATTAGGACACTAACTAGCAACCTAGTTAAGAGCACTCATGATAGTTTGCCATCATCCCTTAATCCCATAGAATTTTAGTATAGAATTACCCATTCATAAGTCGAAGTCACCCTAACTCCTTCTCAAGTGTTAGTTCCTTTTTGACCAACTTGTGCTTCCATTTTTCATTTTCATAGTTTAATTTTGTTCCCTTTACCTAGAGCTCCCGATAATCCAAAACCCTTAAAAAAAATATGTCTAGTTTAGATCTTTCTTTTTGGCACTTTTTAGAACACTAAGCATAGAATTCACCCACATTATTCATGCCTCTTTGTGGTTTGACACCCGCACTTGTGCACACTATATTGGATGATCCTTACGCTTGTGGGTCTTTTAGAGCTTGCACTCGAAAGACGACACCAAGTTCTTGGCGCCGTTACCGGGGAGGCACGGTGATTTGCATTCTTGCTTTTTCTTTATAGTTTGTTTAGTTTTTGCTTATCTTGTTTACTGTTCATATTATCTTGCTTTAGATGTTGTTTATCTATTTCAACTTTTGTCTTTATTTTTTTAGTAGACTTTTTAGGATTGTGGATTATTTGCTATAGTTGTAGGAATACTGAAGTTTTCGGGGGTTGAAGTGGCCGGAGTTAGGATAGTTTGTGCATGCTTGGTAGGAGATCCCTTAGAAATCCCCTAGTTCCTCTTAATCCCGAACCCGATAGAATTGCTAGACATTTCAGGAATTTAGGAGATCTTCTTGAGGAGATGACTGATCCAAACCATTCTTCTAATCCTCCCAATCCCTCAATGAATCCTATTCCACCTCATGATCACATTGGGCATCAAGCCTAAGCTCATTTTAGACGAGAGCCTCGTAGACTGGATCCACCTATAGATGAGGAACCCACTTTTAGGCAATTCTTTCTCCTTGAAGCCTTTGAGCCCAATTTGGCTATTCAAATTCCGGGTTTGGGGGAGACAAACTTCGAGATTAAGCCTAATATGTTGGCTATGCTTCCCTTCTTTTACGGGAGAAGCAATGAGAGTCCTCTAAATCATATCACTGATTTTGTTGAGATGAGTTCCACTTTCCATGTCCCCAATGTCTCTCAAGAGGTCATACATCTAAGATTGTTTCCTTTCTCTTTTAAGGACAAGGCTAGGACTTGGTTGCACTCCTTACCTAATGGTTGCATTACTACATGGGCTGAGCTTCAATCTAAGTTCTTCCAAAAATTTTATCCCATGGCCAAGACGGCCGACCTTAGGACTGCCATTATGACTTTCTCCCGACATGACCTAGAATCTTTTCATGAGGCTTGGGAGAGGTTCAAGGTTCTTCTTAGACAATGTCCACACCATGGGTACATCAATCATGACCTAATGCAATACTTCTTTCGAGGCTTAAATGAACAAAATAGGATGATGGTCAATGCCGCCTCCGGTGATGGCTTCTATCTTTTGAGACCGACTGAGGCATGGGAGAAAATAGAAATGATGGTTGAAAATTCATTTCAAAATTTTACAATGGAAAGGTCTAGTCGGGAAGGCAACAAGAGAAGTGTTAGTGAGGTTGGAGTTTCTTTAGACTTACCCGCTAAGGTTGAGGCTTTGACAAATAAACTAGATCAATTCATTTCTTTGTCCATTTCATCCCAAGGTCATAGGACTAATTCTTTAGGTTTTTTCTCCGCCCTTTACAGTGCCTACACCTAGTGGTCCTTCCGAGTCTAGAGCACCACATGGTAGCCTTGTTGAGGGAAATTCTAGAGAAGGTCTTGTTGAGAGAGATGAGCCCATTAGAGATCATGGAGAGAGTAATACTTTCCGCCTACATCGGGAGGGAAAAGAGCCTATTGATGACTCCCATGTATCTAGAGGTATAGAGCCTAGAGTTCCCTTTCCATCCGCTTTAGAGAGACCTACACCTAGTGAGCATTCTAGGTTCTTCAAGGTTTTAGAGCATCTTAAAGACCTTAAGGTCAATCTTCCTTTGATAGATGCGATCACTTCTATCCCCTCTTATTCTAAGTTCTTTAAGGATCTTTGTATAAGAAAACATAGGTCATTGGGCATTCCTAAGAAGGTGAGGCTTACGGAGAAAGTGAGTAGTATTTGTACTTCGGGCTTTCCGCCCAAGATGAGTGACCCCGGAGCCTTCACCATTCCTTGTAGGATCCGTGAGACCCAGATTGATCACGCCTTATTAGATTTAGGATCTAGTGTGAATCTTATTCCCTACTCTGTCTATCAGTAGCTAGGTCTAGGTAAGTTGTCTCCTACACATGTTACTCTTTAGCTAGCTGATAGGTCTGAACGTAGACCTAAGGGTGTGATAGAGGACGTTATGGTCCAGGTAGGTGAGTTTGTGTACCCTGTTGACTTCATAGTGTTAGATATGGATTCGGGACATGAATCTAGACATTTTACACATATTCTTCTAGGTCGCCCCTTCCTTGCCACCGCAGATGCCATTAACCATTGTAGGTCGGAGGTATTAGAGATGAAATTTGGGAATTTAAGATCTACAATGAAGGTCGCAGAGGCGATAAATAGGGCTAGTATAGGAGAAGAGGATGGAGAAGAGTGCTTTAGGGTAGATGTGATTGATTATTGCATTGAGGATCTTATAGAAAAGACTATGATCGATAGAGAAGAATCAAGGAAATTTGAGGAATTGATGTCTAGTTTTGATTTGGAGACCTTAGAGAGGAAATGTATAGCTTCTACTTCCTTGATTGAGAGCCATTTGACTAATAAGTCACTTGAGGTTAATCCTTCTAGTCTCATTTCTAGTGATGTCCCTATTGATGATGTTGAGGTTAAGTCCCCCTTGGTTGAGCCTAACCCTTCTTTAGAGCTCAAACCCCTTCCCGATCATTTGAAATATGCATTCCTAGGCTCTAGTGAGACCCTTTCGGTCATCATAGCTTCTGATCTTTCTAGTGAGCATGAGGAGCGTCTCTTAGAGGTCCTTAGGAAACATAAGAAGGCTATAGGGTGGAAAATTGATGATTTGAGAGGTATAGACCCTTTGGTTTGCATGCATCATATTCACCTTGAGAATGAAGCCATTCCTTTTAGGGAAATGCAAAGGAGGCTAAATCCATACATGAGTGAAGTAGCTAAGAAGGAGATCATTAAGCTTTTAGATGCAGGCATTATTTATTCGATCTCTGATAGTGAGTGGGTTAGCCCGGTCCAAGTTGTCCCTAAGAAGTCCGAGATCACAGTTGTTGAGAATGAGAGAAGAGAGCTTATCTCTACACGTACTCCCACGTTGAGAATGAGAGAGGAGAGCTTATCCCCACACGTACTCCCACGGGATGGAGAATTTGTATTGACTATAGAAAGCTCAACTTCAAAACTAAGAAGGATCATTTCCCATTGCCTTTTCTAGACTAGATCTTAGATAGAGTGGCTGGGCATAGCTACTATTGTTTTCTAGATGGCTATTCGGGATATAACCAGATCCCTGTGTTCCCCGAGGACCAGGAGAAGACCACCTTTACTTGTCCCTATGGCACTTTTGATTATAGGAGAATACCTTTCGGTCTTAATAATGCCCCAGCGACTTTTTAGAGATGTACGATGGCCATTTTTAGTGACATGATTGAAAGACATTTAGAGATTTTCATGGATGATTTCTCAGTCTTTGGAGATAGCTTTGACGAGTGCTTGAGTCATCTCTCTTTAGTCTTAGACCGATGTATGGAGAAGAATCTAGTGTTAAGTTGGGAGAAATCCCACTTAATGGTGTAACGAGGGATAGTGTTGGGTCATGTTGTATCATCTAGTGGAATTCAAATTGACCCAGCTAAGGTAGAATTAATTGAAAAGTTGCCTGTCCTTAAGTGTGTCAAGGATGTTAGATCTTTTCTAGGGCATGCAAGATTTTACCGTAGATTCATTAAGGATTTTAGTCACATTGCACGCCCCTTGTCTAGGCTCCTAGCACAAGATGTCCCTTTTGAATTTGATGATGAATGTGTTAGAGCTTTCAATCGGCTTAAATCCTTATTGTCTACATACTCAATTATCCAGCCACCTAACTACAGTCTCCCATTTGAGGTTATGTGTGATGCATCCGATTATGCGATAGGAGCTATTTTAGGTCAAAGGAAGGATAAGTTACCCCATGTTGTATATTATGCTAGCAAAAGTCTTGATGAAGCACAAAAGAATTATACCACTACGGAAAAAGAGCTTCTAGCAATAGTTTTCTCCCTTGACAAGTTTAGGTCATACATCTTAGGATCCAAAGTAATTGTCTACACCGATCATGCGGCATTGAAGTATTTGTTGTCTAAGAAAGAATCTAAGCCCCGCTTGATTATGTGGTTGCTCCTTCTTCAAGAGTTTGACATAGAAATTCGGGATAAGAAGGGTAGAGAAAATTTAGTTACGGATCATCTTTCCCCTCTTGTTAGCGAGTCTTTTAGTGATCCATCCCCTTTTCATGATTCATTCCCCAATGAACAATTATTTGCTGTCTCTCATCACACACTATGGTTTGCTCATATTGTCAATTATCTTGCCACAGGGCGTTTTCCTTCCTATTGGGATAAAAGAGACAAAGATAGGTTCCTAGCACAAGTTAGGCATTTCTTTTGGGAGGATCCCTATCTTTTCAAAGTGTGTACGGGTCAAATGATTGGCTGGTGTGTGCCTGAGGATGAGTTTGAGAGCGTTTTGAGCATGTGTCATGATGAGAGATGTGGGGGTCATTTTAGTAGGAGGAAGACCGCCGCTAAGGTCTTGCAAAGTGGACTATTTTGGCCTTCTCTCTTTAAGGATGCCTAAGAATATTGCAAGAAGTGCTTTAGATGTCAACAATCTGGGTCCATCTCTAGGAGAAACATGATGCCTTTATCCCCTATTCTTCCTTGTGAGTTGTTTGATGTTTGGGGTATAGACTTCATAGGTCCATTTCCACCTTCCTTTGGGTACCAATACATTTTAGTAGCCGTTGATTATGTGTCCAAATAGGTTGAGGCTATTCCTACATGCACTAATGACCATAGGGTAGTAGTTAAGTTTATTAAAGAAAACATTTTCTCTAGATTTAGAGTCCCTAGGGTCTTAATTAGTGATGGGGGTTTGCATTTTCGCCATAGGACTTTAGAGGCCTTGTTGAGAAGATATTGGGTCACCCATAAGGTAGCCACGCCTTATCACCCGCAAACTAGTGGACAAGTAGAGGTGTCCAATAGAGAGATCAAGCACATTTTAGAGAAAACGGTTAGGCCCAATAGAAGAGATTGGTCTACTAGGTTAAATGATGCTTTGTGGGCCTATCGTACCGCCTTTAAGACTCCCATTGGTATGTCTCCATATAGATTGGTTTTTGGTAAAGCTTGTCACTTGCCAGTAGAACTAGAGCATAGAGCTTATTAGGCAATCAAGGCCCTAAATTTTGACTTGGCTAGAGCGGGTGAGAAAAGGAAGCTAGACCTAGTAGAATTGGAAGAGCTTAGATTCGAGGCGTATGAGAACGCTAAACTTTATAAGGATAGGATGAAGAGAATTCATGATAAACACATTATTAAGAAATCATTCTCTCATTTTGATAAAGTTTGGTTGTTTAAATCACGATTGAAACTCTTTCTGGGTAAGCTTAAGACAAGATGGGATAGTCCATATGAGGTGATGATTGCCTATCCTTCCGGAGCAATCAAGATTAAAGACTTGAATGACCGAGAGTTGACGGTGAATGGGCAATGCCTGAAGCACGCATATGATCTGAGCATGGCTCGTGTGGAGGTTTTAATGCTTCAGGATCCCATCTATGGAAGTTGAAGATGAGTTGGTGTTTGCCTAGCTGACGGCTTGGTGGTTAGTGCTACTAGGAGGCAACCTAGGTTCAATTTTGCAGTTTTGCATTTTTTTTACTTTCTTTTCTTTTTATTTTCTTTCTTTTATCTTTCTTGCACCCAAACCAAAGTGTTGAATCCCAATCCTTTGTCCCATAAGATACACCACTGCTCATTATTGTACATGCCAATGCAAGTATGCATAGGCAATGCTACTAATCTTGTTTTCTTTGTGAGTGTTTATGAATTGTGAGTCATAGGTTAGTAGTATAGTGATTTGTCATTGGCATGGAAAGCTTTGAGGAAAATGCAAGGTTGTATCTATCCTTTCTCCACTTGTTCCCCATGTTTGCACTCTGTCCCCACCACCCTTACTTGTTTTGTAATGACGATTTGCCTGTTTTTGTGCTTTGATCTTTTTGCTTGAGGACAAGAAAAGTTTAGGTTTGGGGGTGTGGGAGTTTGGTTTTCTTGTTATATATCTTACTTAGGGTAGATTGCATTATGCATATAAATGGTAAAAACTTTTCAATTTTGATGCATATAGAATCGTTTATTTCTTTGTTGATCATTGTGTTGGCTTTTGTGATTGACTTTATTGATTTATGAAGATGAGAGGCATTGTAGGGGAATGAATAGAGTGGTCTGAAAACTAAGTCTTGGAGAGGATGCCCTTCAAAGTTGTGGAGAGTGAGAACCTTGAAAGAATAACCTTTATAACCACCCCATAGTTTGGTAAGAAAGAGTGTTGGAAAAGGGTTATTAATGTGAGTGCCCCTTCCTTGATTGGTTTTTATTAACGTGCCTAAGCCTTTCTTTTTCTTCCTTTTTGTGAATATAATACAAAGCAATTGAAGTTAAAAAAAATGGAAAAAAAGGCAAAAAGGTGCAAAAATCTATGTATAAAAAGAATGAATGAAGTGAAAAAGAGGAAAAGCCAAAGACACCAAAAAGTTAGTGAATAAGTGCATAAGTGACACAATGAAAACTTAGCATAAGTTATCATCTTTGTAGACACGTGAATAAGACTTTTTACAAGCCATTGTGTTTGTATATTCTCTCTTCTTATCTTTGAGGCTTGGTATATGTTAGGGAGTCCATGTTAGTTGAGGGAGCACAAAATATCAACATCCCAAGTGCGTGAGTTAGAATCCTAGGCTCATGGTGGATTGGCTACTCAGGAAATTCCCATGAGGAACGAGACCCCTTATGAGTAGAGGGAAGATCCAAAGAGGCTTAGGGATCTCTTCACAATAGGAATGCCCCCCTTTTCATGCTTCTTAAACTAATCTTGATAGCGAGTGAATCCTTTAGGCAATCCATTGTATCATCTTTAGAGATAAAATTTAAGATTGGGTTTGCTTGAGGACAAGTAAGGAGAAGGTTTGGGGGTGTTGATGTGTTGTGATTTTATGCATGTTTGCATTGTTATTTACCTATATTTTAGAGGTGTTGAGTGCTCATAATGATGTATTAGTGTAGTGCCTTTGATAAGAATATGCTTAAGTGTAAACAAATGTGCATATTGAGTTTAAGAGACAAATTGCTACATTAATTACTTGTTTTCAATGATTTAGTTGAACTTTGGGTTAAGATCAAGATTGGACGATGAAAGGTGATGAAGATGGGAAATGCACAGGTCTAAGAGAGAAGACCAAAGGCTAAAGACAAAGAATGGAGGAAGAAAGTCAGCCGCACGACCAAGGAAGAAGAGCCGGTCGACCTAGCTCCAGAGAAGTGCCAAAAACAGCCGGAAGGCCACCCTTCCAGAGCCAGTTGACCGACCACTCCAGAGAGCATCATTAAAAAGCCGGTCGAGCACTGACAGTCGACCTATAATATGCTGAGAACATATAAATACGGCCCGATTCTGCAAAAAAAGGAGGACTTTTTGAGAGATTAACACACACTTCACACCAAGAATTCTCACGCACTTAACCCTATATCCCACCCACTTCACACACACTTTTCACACATTTTTCACTAAGAACCAAGCTTGATTTGGAGGGTTCAAACATTTTTTTTGGAATCAAGTTGCTCAAAAGCTTTGTACAAGATTACAAGATTAGCTATGATGAAAGGGAAGCTTCATTATCTCTCTTTCATTCTATTTTCTATTATGATTGAGTAGACTTGTGTAGGGTGATTTAACTTATGTAATGGGTTAATTATATACTCTTATGCTATGGGATATGATGGCTGAATATATATACTTGTTTTGAATTTTCTTGTTTCAATGAGTATTTTCTCATTCATGTCTAAGTGTTTGATGAAATGCCTAGATGAGTAACATGTGTATAAATTGAAGTTTGTTTGTTACTAAACACATCTAATCCATGTTATAATCATGTCTATGTGTTTATATGTGGATGCTATGAAGTGGGTAATGCTTTTATTCATGTCTATATGTATATTTGCATACCTAGTAACGAGCATAACTTCAATAACGTATACGTGTTGGTTGTTAATTAATTTTTATGGTGTGAACTGAACGTGACGATGTTTGGTAGTTGAATAGGTTCCATTATTCACGTGCACCTTGGCCTTGAACATGTATGAACACACTAGCAAGTCAAATCCTGCTGTAGTGACCTTAGAATAACGAAGTATAACTTAGGGCTAGTCTAGGTCGAGTCTCCTTTGGCTTTAAATCTAGCCAATAGGTTTCCGAATAGGTTTAGTCGACCTTAATAGCACTAGGTCTTGGCTTTAAATCCAGCCAAAGGTTTAGGTACTAAGGTAGGTTCATTCTAAGCCACTTAGGAAGTTAGTTAGTCACTCTTGAGGCCCTAGGTCATAAGGACCACGCTGTAGCTCTAGGAGGCACTGCCTAGGGACGGACCTGCACCGAGTCCTAGGGGGAAATTAGGACATTAACTAGCAATCTAGTTAAGAGTACTCATGATAGTTAGCCATCATCCCTTAATCCCATAGCATTTGAGTATAGAATTACCCATTCATAAGTCGAAGTCACCCTAACCCTTCTAAAGTGTTAGTTCCCTTTTGACCAACTTGTGCTCCCATTTTTCATATTCATAGTTTAGTTTTATTCCCTTTACCTAGAGCTCCCGATAATCCAAAACCCCAAAAAAAAAATTTCTAGTTTAGATCTTTCTTTTTGGCACTTTTTAGAACACCAAGCATAGAATTCACCCACATTATTCATGCCTCCCTGTGGTTCGACACCCGCACTTGTGCACACTATATTGCACGATCCGTACGCTTGCGGTTCTTTTAGAGCTTGCACTCGAAAGACGACACCAAGCTTCCTATAATTAATAAAAACTCTCTAGCCCGTGGAAGTGCGTGTAGGGATAAGCTCTTCTCTCTCATTCTCCACAATCGTGATCCTGGACTTCTTAAGGACGACTTGGACCGGGCTAACCTACTCACTATCAGAGATCGAGTAAATGATGCCTGCATCTAAAAGCTTAATGATCTCTTTCTTAACTACTTCGTTCATGTGTGGGTTTAGCCTCCTTTGCATCTCCTTAGAAGGAATGGCTCTATTCTCAAGGTGAATATGATGCATGCAAACCGAGGGTCTATACGTCATAAGTCATCAATTTTCCACCATAGAGCCTTCTTATGTTTCCTAAGAACCTTTAAGAGACGCTCCTTATGCTCTCTAGGATTGGAAGCTTTAATGACCGAAAGGTCTCACTAAGGCCTAGGAATGCATATTTCAAATGGTCGGGAAGGGGTTTAAGCTCTAAAGAAGGGCTAGGCTCAACCAAAGTGGACTCAACCTTTACATCTTCAATGGGGACGTCACTAGAATCAAGACTAAGGACTAACCTCAAACTAGAATCAAGACTAAGGATTAACCTCAAGTGACTTATCAATCAAAGGACTCTCAATCAAAGATGTAGAATCTTCACATTTCCACTCTAGGGTCTCTAAATCAAAGCTAGACATCAATTCCTCAAATTTCCTTAATTCTTCTCCATCTGTCATAGTCTTCTCTACAAGGTCCTTGATACAAGAATCAATCACATCCACCCTAAAGCACTCTTCTCCATCCTCTCCTCCTATACAAGCCCTATTCACCGTCTAGGGGACCTTCATGGTGGACCTTAAATTCTCAAATTTCATCTCTAATAACCCTGACCTACAATGGATAATGGCATTTGCGGTGGCAAGGAAGGGGCGACCTAGAAGAATGGGTGTAAAATGTCTAGAGTCATGTCTGGAATCCATATCTAACACTATGAAGTCAACAGGGTACATAAACTCACCTATCTAGACCATAACGTTCTCTATTACACCCCTAGGTCTACGTTTGGACCTATTAGCTAGCTGAAGAGTAACACGTGTGTAGTACGATGTGTGCGAGTGCGGGGTCGAATCCACGGGGAGGCCTAATGTGTATGGTATTCTAAGCTAAGTGCATCCTAAAGAGCTACTTGTTGGGGTCCTAACTACAATTTTTTTTTTTGTATTTTTGGTTTGAGGGGAACTCAGGAAAAGTAAACCTAATCTAAGAACAATGAAATAAAAAAGTAGCGCGTATGTGTGTGATGGGGAAATCAAGCGATCTAAGGGGATTCAAACATTGGAAATGGGAGACTAAGGTGATTACATCTTGTTTATGGTGATTACTACGTCTTTCTAGGGTTACTTGATGGATTAAACTAAATGCTCTAATCTAGACCTATAATTAGCCTCCTAATTGATACCCTAAGCCTCAGTGCGGGTCCGTCCCTAGGTGGCGATGCCTAGTAGTACGGCGTGGTCTTTATGACTTAGGAATTAGGGCTAGCCAATAAGATTCTAGGGGAGTGTAGATCGATCTAACCCTAGCACTTAGTCTTCTAATTAGTTCCCTATTCTGGCCCTAGGACTCGGTGCGAGTCCGTCCCTAAGCTTCGCCTCACTCAGAGCTACGGCGTGGTCCTTATGAACCTAGGGTGTTAGGATGGACTAACTAGCCTTCCTAAGTGAACTAAGGTCATCTAAACCTATCCGGACTCCTATTGGCTGGATTTAAAGCCAAAGGGGACTTGACCTAGGCTAGATACTAGTTGTGCACCATCGATCGCATCACAATTAGCAGAAATAGACATTAAAGCGCATGGAAAACACATCTAGGGCATGGAATTTGAGAATACACCGGTATATTCTACTACTAAACACATAGACATGTTTAGATTACACCAATTTAAGCAATGGCACCCGACATGTATGCGATAGAAGCTAGTTATGCTATTAAGTATGCTAACACACACATAGACATGTATATAGTCATACCCACTTTATGTAATTACCACACAAACACATAGACATGCTAGCATAATGATTTAGAAATGGTTAATAGTACAATAGACTTCAATATATATATGCTACATCATTGAGGCATTTCAACAAACACATAGACATATATGTAAAATAGCCTTTGAAGCCCTAAGCATAAAGCATATATACATAAATCTATCAAGTTACCATTAATATAAAGTCGTAAGAAATCCATAAATACAAGATATAATCACCCTACATAGCTCTAATCATACATAATTAGACTTAGGATAAAAGAGTTCTATCCATAGCCAAGCTTTACAATCCATGAGCTATGTCCCAAATCCTAGTGTTTGATCCTCTTGGACCCTTGATTCCAAGTATTAAAATGTGTTTAGAACTGAGTATGTGAGGTGATTTTTCGTGGATTTTAGGTTTAGGAAAATGGGTGTTTGATTTGGGTGTTGTTCCCCTTCAAAAAGTGCTGAAAAGTGGCTTAAATAGAGCTGTTAACGCGCCCAGCCGGGGGCCCAGCCGGTCGACCGGCTTTGGGCCTAAGTCGTCCGGCCAAAATTGGCCCAGGTTCTGATCCGTCGATCGGCCTTGACAGGAGGTAGACTGGTCTTGACAGTAAAATGTCCATATCTTCTTTGTTTTAGCTCCGATTCGCGCACCATTTTTTCTATGGCTTTGTATCATTGTGGGGGGTCTCCCAAGCCATATTTTGCACCCTAAAATGTATCCAAAATTTGTCCATGTCCTTTTATGTTGCAAGATCTGAATTTGGCTCACGTTGCGCTCAGTTTCGCCTTGGTCGCTCATTCTCTCGTCCGACCACTTCCAAAAGCACTTTTCTTCATTCCTTTGCATCCAGAACACCCTTGGCTTTGTTCCACACTTCAATCACCCTCAATTAAGCTCCAATTATCTTCCTAAATCACACCTTAAACAAGCAACAAACGTACATTAGTGTAGCATTTAAGTCCTAACTTCAACTATGAACGTGTAGACCCTAATATGCACAACTATGACCTAAATGCTATACTAATACATTAAATGAAGCTCAAAACACCTCAAAACAAGTATATACATGCAATACATAAACAAACAAAATAAACACATCAAGTAACATGTGTAGGAGACAACTTACCTAGACCTAGCTGCTGATAGATGGAGTAGGGAATGAGATTCACACTAGATCCTAAATCTAACAAGGCGTGATCAATCTGGGTCTCACGGATCCTACAAGGAATGGTAAAGGCTCCTGGGTCGCTCATCTTGGGCGGGAGGCCCGAAGTACAAATACTACTCATTTTCTCTATAAGTCTCACCTTCTTAGGAATGTTTGATGACCAACGTTTCCTTGTACAAAGATCCTTAAAGAACATAGAATAAGAGGGGATGGAAAGGATCACATCTATCAAAGGGAGATTGACCTTTAGGTCCTTAAGATGCTCTAAAACCTTGAAGAACATAGAATTCTCACAAGGTGTAGGCCTCTCTACGGCAAATAGAAAGGGAACTCTAGGCTTAACTCCTTTAGACACATGGGAATCACTAATGGGTTCCTTTCCTTCCTAATGTGGGCAGGAAGTACTACTCTCTCCATGGTCTCTAATGAGCCCATCTCTCTTAATAGGACCCTCTCTAGAATTTCCCTCAACAGGGCTATTATGTGGTGCTTTAAACTCGAAAGACCACTAGGTGCAGGCACTGTAAAGTCGACTCCTACCCTATTATCTACTACCCTACCGCTTCTAAGAGTGGTGACAGTCTTAGCCTGGGCCTGAAGGGGATAAGTGGTATTGGTGGAGAAACAGGACTGGACTCTAAGGTTCACCTTCGGCTGAGAAGGGAATTTTTCAGGGTCTTTAGCAGTCAACTGTATTGTAATCTGTCCTAACTGTGTCTCAAACCTAGCCATTAGCTGCCTATAGCTAGCCATCTCTTGCCTATTATTAGCTAACTCCTGGTACTGACTAGCTAATGCCTGCTGCTGATTCTGAATAAACTGCATTAGCTTCATCACATCATTACTAGGGGTTTGATTACTAGAGGGAGCAGGTAAAGCCTGAGGTTGAGAAGCACTAGTGAGATGGGGCTAATTCACATGATAGAAACCTTGGGGATATTGAGGACGGGGTCGCTGTTGAGGGGAAACCTAAGAATGTGAACTAGACTCATGTTGACTTTGTCTCCAAGAAAATTTTGGGTTGTCCCTCCAACCTGAATTGTATGTGTTCGAGTATAGGTTGTACTCACGAGAATAACCTTGATTAGTACACACTTGCTCTTTCATGAAATTAGGAAATTGAGATGCTAAAGGGCAAGCTATGGTCTCATGAGATGACTTGAAACACAATGGACAAACTTCAACAACTAACGGGTAGAGGAAGAATCTATAGAACTAGTCTTATGACTCTGAGATGAAAGAGATAAAGAAATGAATTGATCTATCTTATTTGTCAAAGCCTAAACCTTTGCGGGTAAATCTAAAGAAACTGTAACTTCACTAACACTTCTTTTGTTACCTCCTCGACTAGACTTCTCCATGGAAAAATTTTGAAAAGAATTTTTAGCCATCATTTATATTTTCTCCCATGCCTCGGTCGTTCTCAAAAGATACAAACCACCACTGGAGGTGGCATTGACCAGTATCCTATTTTATTCATTTAGGCCTCAAAAGAAGCATTACATTAGGTCATGATTGCCATCTCGTGGTGTGGACATTGTCCAAGAAGATCATTGAACCTCTCCCAAGCCTCATGAAAGGATTCTAGGTCATGTTGGGAGAAACTCATAATGTCGGTCCTAAGGTCGGCCGTCTTGGCCATGGGATAAAATTTTTGAAAGAACTTTGATTGAAGCTCAGCCCATGTAGTAATGCAATCGTTAGGTAAGGAATGCAACCAAGTCCTAGCCTTGTCCTTAATAGAGAAAGGAAACAATCTTAGACGTATGACCTCTTGGGAGACATTAGGAACATAGAGAGTGGAACTCATCTTAACAAAATCAGTTGCATGATCTAGAGGACTCTCATTGCTTCTCCCGTAGAAGTAAGGAAGCATAGCCAACATATTAGGCTTAATCTCGAAGTTCGTCTCCCCCAAACTAGAAATTTGAATAGCCAAATTAGGCTCAAAGGCTTCGAGAAGAAATAATTGCCTAAGAGTGGGTTCCTCATCTATGGGTGGATCCGGTCTATGGGGCTCTCGTCTAAAATGATCTTGGGCTTGATGCCCAAGGTGCTCATGAGGTGGAATAGGATTCATTGGGGGATTGGGAGGATTCGGAAGATGGTTGGGATCGGCCATCTCCTTAAGAAGATCTCCTAAATTTCTAAAATGTCTTGTAATTCTATCGGGTTGGGATTAAGAGGAACTAGGGGATTTCTTAGGGATCTCCTACCAAGCATGCACAAACTATCCTAACTCCGGCCACTTCAACCTGTGAACACTTCAATATTCGTAAAACTACAACAAATAAACCACAATCCTAGAAAGTCTAGTAAAAATAAAGAAAAAAATTGAAATAGATAAGTACGGATCAAAACAAGATACTATAAACAATAAACAGGATAAGCAAAAACTAAACAAACTATAAAAGAAAAGCAAGAAAATAAGAAAAGCAACTACCAAAACACATAAACAAAGAATACAAACCACGGTGCCTCCCTAGCAACGGTGCCAAGAACTTGGTATGCGTCTCTCAAGTACAAGGTCTAAATACCCGCAAGTGTACGGATCGATGCAGCAAAGTGTACGCAAGTGCAGGGTCGATTCCACAAGGAGGCTATTTTGGAAGGTAGATTCTTCGTGCGTGTTCTAGAGTGTGCCTAAGAAAAAACCTAAACAATCTATTTTTTTCTTTTTGGGATTTTGGATTTTTGATGGTCGAGAGCTCTAACTAAAACGAATTAAATTAAACTATGGGAATGGGAAGTGGGAAACAAGTTAATCTAGAAGAACTAACAAATGGAAAGGGGTTAGGGTGACTTCAACTTATGAATGGGTGATTCTATACTCAAATGCTATGGGATTAAAGAATGATGGCTTGTTTTCATAATTGCTCTTAACTAGGTTTCTAAATTAGTGCCTTAATTTCCCCCTAGGACTCGGTGCAGGTTCACCCCTAGGCGGCACCTTCTAGAGTTACAGCGTGGTCCTTATGACCTAGGGCTTTAAGAGTGACCAATTAGCTTCCTAGGTGACTTAGAATGAATCTACCCTAATACTTAAATCATTGGCTAGATTTAAAGCCAAGACCTAGTATTGCTAAGGTTGACTAAACCGGTCCTGAAACCTCTTGGCTGGATTTAAAGCCAAAGGAGACTCGGCCTAAGCTAGCCCTAAATTGCTTACCGTCATTCTAAGGTCACTATAGCGAGATTTGACTTGATAGCACATTCCTACGTGTTATTGACCCAGGTGTTCGTGAATAAATGAATCTATTCAGCTACCAAACATTGTCATGCTCGGATTACACCATTAGAAGTAATTAACAGCCAACTTGTATTCATTATTGAAATCATATTCACTACTAGGCATGCAAACATACACATAAACATGAATATAAGCATTACCCACTTCATAGCGTCCACATGTAAACACATAAACATAATTATAGCATGGATTAAATGTGTTTAGTAATAAATAGACTTCAATTTATGCACATGTTACTCATTTAGGTATTTAATCAAACACTTAGACATGAATGAGAAAATAGCCATTTGAACAAGAAAATCCAACATGTATATACTTATCCGTTTAATCCCATATCATAAGAGTATATAGCTAACCCATTACATATGTTAAATCACCCTATACAGGTCAACTCAATCATAATAAGAGATAGAATGAAAGAGAGTTTATGAAGCTTCCCTTTTATCATAGCTAATCTTGTACAATGCTCTTGAGCAAACTTGAACCCAAATGTTTGAAACCCTCTAAATCTTCTTGCTTCAAGGTGATGAAATGTGTGAGAAAGTGTGTGTGATGTGGGTGAAGACTAGGGTTAAGAGTGGGTGTGTGATAGGTACGTAAAGATACTTTCCAGAATTCTTCAAAAAGATCCCCCTTTCAATCTGAAAATTGGGCTTGTATATCGGCTTTTTCACGAACTACCGGTCAACCGACTTCTCCTCTTAGCTCGACCGACTTTTTGGTGGTTCTTTCTAAACTGGCTGGTCGACCGACTCTGGAGGGGTGGTCGTCCGGCTATTTTCAGCACCTCTCTGGAGTGGCTGGTCGACTTAGTCGGTCGATCGGCTGCTTGTCTTAGGTCGTCCGGTTGACTTCCTTCCTCTATTCTTTGTCTTTTCAGCCTTTAATCTTTTTGTTTTGACCCATACATCTCCCATCTTCATCACCTATCATTGTTCAATCTCGATCTCAACCTAAAGTTCACCTAAATCATTGAAAACGAGCAATTTGTGTAGCAATTTGTCTCTTAAACTCAATATGTACATTTGTTTACGCTTAAGCCTATTCTTATCGAAAGCACTACACTAATGCATCTTTTAGAGCACTGAATACCTCTTAAATATAGGTAAATAACAATGTAAACACACACAAAAATACAACACATCATTATGCATGTGTATGTATAAATATGTTTTTATTTCTAATTCCACTACAATATTAGATTTGCTTTTATTTATTTTTTTAAAGTATGATAATCTATAGCCTATGGTGTAGCAATCTTGGTCTTAACAAATGTTGTAAGCAAGTTAATGGTAGAGAAGCACAAATTTCCAACAATAAAAAATCCAAGACCTTACAAGCTTTAATGGCTTAATAAAAGTAGAGAAATCAAGGTTACGAAGCAAGTTCTAGTTGCTTTATCTATTGGAAATATAAGGATGAGGTTCTACTTGGAAAACCTTGGTAGTTTGATAAGCACACCATTTGTAATGGAATAGCAACTATTATACCATCAACAAAGACAAAAAGAAGATTGCCCTTATTCCCTTGCCATTAATACAAGTTCATGAGAAGCTAGCCTATATGAAGAGGTCAGTTGCAGTAAGTACCAAAGAAGAAGCGTATGTGGTCACGAATGGAAAAGAATGCAAGAAAGAAGAAAGAGAGTGCAAAGAAAAAGAACAAGAAAGTAGGGCCATGGTAAAGGAAGATAAGAGGAAAGTGAGCTTTTATGTAAAACAATGAGAGATCAAGAGGGCTTGTAATTCAAAACAAATGATGATCTTGATCATCTGTAAGGAAGCTTATTTCTCTAACCTTGATAATTCCTTGCCTAGTATTGTCGTTTCACTTTAATAAGAATTTAGTGATGTCTTTCCCAAGGAGATGTCATCAGGCTTACCACTAAGAAGAGGGATAGAAAACCAAATCAACTTTATACCAGGTTCACAAACCCCAGATAGATCGGCATACCAAAGTAGTCCTAAGGAGACAAAGAAACTTTAATGCCAAATGGAAGAATTGCTAGCCGAAGGTTATGTACGTGAAAGCATGAGTCCTTGTGCAGTGCCCGTATTACTGGGCCTAAAAAAGGATTAAACATGGAGAAAATGTGTGGATTGTCAAGTAGTAAACAAAATCAAGGTAAAGCATCAATATCCCAACCAAGATTAGATGATATGTTTGATGAATTGCATGGTTCTACCATTTTTTCTAAGATAGATTTGAAAAGTGGTTATCATCAAGTACGCATGAAAGAGGGAGATGAGTGAAAAACTACTTTTAAAACCAAGCATGGTTTATATGAGTGGCTAGTGATGCCTTTTGGCTTGACTAACACCCCCTAGCATATTTATGCACTTAATGAATTATATCTTGCGTGCTTCATAGATAAATTCTTTGTTGTGTATTTTGATGACATCTTAATTTCTAGCAAAAATTTACAAGAGCATGTTGATCATATTAGAAGTGGACTTGAGTTTTGAGAAACGAAGAGCTTTATGCTAACTTAAAAAAGTGCATTTTTTTCATGGGAAAAATTGTGTTCCTTGGCTTTGTAGTTTCAGCTAAAGGAATTGAAGTTGATGAAGAAAGGGTGAAGGTAATCGAAAAGTGACCAACGTCAACTAACCCTTTAGAAGTGAGAAGCTTCCATCACCTAGCAGGGTTTTATCAAAGGTTTGTGAAGAACTTTTGCTCAATTTCTACTTCATTAACTAAATTAACCAAACAAGACATTGGCTTCAAATGGGGAAGTACAACAAAGGGCGTTTAACATGCTTAAAGAAAAGATAAGTATAGCCCCTTTACTATCTTTACCTAATTTTTCTAAACTTTTGAAGTAGAATGTGATGCTTCTGGTATTGGTATAGGAGCTTTTCTTACTGAAGAGAAGTGTCCAATAGCCTATTTTAGTGAGAAGCTTAATTAGGCTACCTTGAATTACTCAACTTATAACAATGAACTATATGCACTAGTAATGGCATTGGAAATATGGCGACATTATTTGTGGTCCAAGAAATTCGTTAGCCACATGGATCATCAATCATTAAAGCATCTTAAAAGGCAAGGAAAGTTACACCAACAACATGCAAAATGGATGGAATTCATTAAATCCTTTCCATATGTAATTCAATACAAGCAAGGCAAGGACAACATGGTAGCTAATGCATTGTCATGGAGGTACGCTTTAGTTTTGGCTATTAACATTTGAATTTTGGGATTTGAGCATATCAAAGAGTTATATAAATGTCATGATGACTTTGGAACTATCTTTGCTGCATGTGAAAAAGGAGAATTTGACAAGTTTTACAAGAATGATAGATTTTTGTTTAGAGAAAACAAACTTTGCATTCCTAAGGACTCAATTAGGGAATTGCTTGTTTGGAAGTCACGTGAGGGAGGATTAATGGGACACTTTGGGATAGCTAAGACAATAGATATCTTAAAGTAACATTTTTTTTTATCCCACATGAAAAAAGGATGTAGAGAGGATTTATTCTAAATGCATAACCTATTGGAATGCTAGATCAAGGGTTAACCCATATAGATTATACATGCCATTATTTGTTCCTACCCATCCTTGGACTAATCTTTCTATGGATTTTGTGTTGGGGCTTCTTAGAACTAGCAAAGATTCTATGTTTGTGGTTGTTGACAAGTTTTCTAGGATCGCACACTTCATTCTATGTAATTGATCACTATTCATGAGCACAAGCCTAAATAGCGTATACGTGCATGGGTCGTGTGTAGTACAGTGTGTGCGAGTGTGGGGTTGAATCCACGGGGAGGCCAATGTGTAAGGTGTCTTAAGCTAAACGTGTCCTAAAAGCTATGTGTTGGGTCCATAAACTATGATATTTTTGGGTTTTTGGTTTGAAGAGAGCTATGTCTATGTTTGATGGGGGAATCAAGTGATATAAGGGAGTTAAACACGTAGAAATGTGGACTAGATTGATTACATCTTGCAAATGGGTGATTACTATTTTTTAGAGTTGCTTGATGGATTATACTTGGGTTGCTCTAATCTAGACCTCTAGTTAGCCTCATAATTGATACCCTAAGCCTCAGTGCGGGGTTCATCCCTAGGTGGCGATGCCTAGCTATGAAGGTGACACAATTATGCCTATATAAGGGGTGCCTATGGCCTTTGTAAGAATAAGTTCTATTTCACAATTTTGAGAGACATAATTATTCTCTTACTGTTCTTTGGTATTTCCTTTGGTGCTTAAGTACATTCTTGACACCATTCGCTTTATTGTGTTGGTTCTTAGCTCGTTTACAGCTATGGGGTCTTTGCTTCAACAAATATAACTTTGGTTCTTTATAACCAATGGGTCAAGTTCCGTCTATCTTTCATTTTGATTCATGTTTGGGCATTCTTGGGTTGATTTCTAACATATTTTTGTGGGGTCTCTCAGCTTTAGTCATTAAGTTTTGCATCAAAGGCTTAAAGATCATTATGAAGAACTTGAATCTCAATGAACATCATTGAACTCTTAAAATGAAATGGCAGCAGCAAATCTGCAAAAAGAGTTGCTGTGTAACATGAAAATTCTTATTCCAACGCTATTTAGCGATAACTACTCTTAAGATCTCTTCTTCTTCCAAGAATCAAGAGGCTCATTAATGTTTTATTTCGTAGCAAAAAAAGTTCATATTGCTGAGTTTTAAATTTTTGGATTTATAATTTTTATTGTGATTTTGAAGTTTGTTAATTTGATGCTACAAATCTTTCTACCAAGCTTGATATGTCTACTTTATTTCTTTTATATTTTTTTATTAATTCAATTAAAAATTCATTTCTTGATTGACTTAACAAATTTAATGTCCTATTAATGTCACAATAACATAATAGATTTAAATTAACATTATAATCAAAATTAATTAAATCATGACGATAATAGAGTCACAATAGTATAAATAAATTTTGTTATGATATTAATCGTCACTATGATTATTATTAAGTAATGATAATATCACGCATCACGAATGCTGCAACACTATAGTGACAAAACAAAACATATAAGTTATTTGGTGACAGTCGTATTGTCACTAATGTTGACCATCTTAGTGACTCAATCAAAGTCACAATTGAAAAAGATAATTGTGATGACAATTTGGTCACTATACACAAACAATAAAAGTTGTTAGTTGCATCATTATTCATCACTTTAAATGTTATTTTACTGATGAAAAGAAAAATTGTCACTGATACCACAAATGACTCGGATATATGTGATGGCCAGTGAGAACATCACTAAAAATATTACTGACAACATATCAATTTTTAATGACACACCATAAAGTATACATAATTTGCAAATTGCTTTTGATCTTCTTCACTTTTGATATCATCACATAAATTTGTACCATCCCAAGTTACTTGCATAGCTTTCTTTCCTTTCTTCACAAGTTTGGGGCATTTTTCTTTGAAGTGTTCTAGCTTCTTGCGATTGAAGCAAATCACTTCATCTTCGACCATCTCTTTTTCTCTCTTTTTCCATGAGTCTCTTCTCTCCATTTTTCTCAATCTCATGGATATCTCCATGATCTTCTTCATCATTTTCTTCGATAGACTTGAATGCTAGAGATTTCTTTATCTTCTTTTCTTCTTCATCTCTAAGCTTTTCTTGATTAAGCACAAGTTCCTCCATTTCCAAGTTACAAATCAACTAATGACTGTTACACAAAACACATTCTTAGACTTTCCAATGGAGGTAAACTTAGGCTTATATTCCTTAGGCAAATCAAGAAGTATTCTTTTGATTTAAATCATCATTCAAATATCTTTTGCTAAAAGCACTCAAGTTGTTAACGATTTTGGCAAATTGTTGATGCGTTTCATTTAATGACTCACTAGGCTTCATCCTAAATATTTCTTACTTATGAATGTATAACCCAATTTTAGTATCCTTTACTTGAGTAGTGCCTTGATACAAATCTCAAGCATATCCCATGCTTATTTAGCTGACCCACGATTACAAACTCGACTATACTTAGTTTTATTTAAAGCACAATGGATAATGTTTATTACCTTGGAGTTTTTTATGAGTTTGGCTCTATCTTGAGTAGTCAACTCACTTTTCTTTTTTGGCATAGTGGTTCTATCATTGTTGATCTTTACCGGCATATATGAACCATCTTCAACCACTACCTAAAGATTATAATCAACCGATAGGATATAAATCTCCATATGATGTCACCAATATAGATAGTTAACTCCATCTAATCTCGGTGGCTTAAATGATGAGAATCCTTCATCAAACATAGAAGGCCTACTTGCCATTGTATGACCTCTTATAGGATAATCAGTCTACCATGTAAGACCAAGCTCTTAATACCAATTGTAAGTGGCAAGCTAGCTCTATAAGGGTGAATAGAGTTTGAAAACCTTTTTAACCTTTTCCATTTTGCGGAGTTGATGTACCTAATGGTAAATCAAAGCAAAACTTGAATTATAAGCAAGAATGTAAATGACACGACATTTATAGTGGTTCAGCAACCAAGCATATATCCACTCACCGAGCATCCCACTTGAGAATTGCCACAACCTTCACTAAAACCCATGCTTTTCAGAAGTTGGAAAATCATGAATCAATGTACAACATCTTGATTCTGCTTGAATCAAGAAACCCACTTTGAATAATTTGATTTCATACAATCCGATTCTATTCTACCCAAAAATCCTTTCTCTCAAGAGTTTAATATAACTATTTACAAGAGTAATCTCAATAAAATTGAAGCATAAAGTTGGCATGAGAGTCAAAACACAAAAGCTTATGATTGCCTCTGAAAGTTGAAAACTCAAATTGCTTTCCAAGATATGTCTTGTGTTGTTCTTCTTTCTTTTCTTTAAAGGGCTTGAATGAAAAGATGTTTATATGCCTTCTGTGAAATTAGTTGTTAGACATAGAATTTTGACCAAAAATACTTTTAAAACATCATAAAATGAATATGGAATGAATCATAAAGATAACAGCTAGTTTTAGATAAGATATTCAAAAACTGTGCGATCTAGCTGAGGAATCATGCATGCCAGTCACCTGGCAGGCCTCGCCTATCAATCAACAGCAAGACTTCATCTGAGAGTACTAGATCATGTCCAGCCTCCCAGTAGAGACTGGCCAATCGATGTGTTTTCATGGTGTAACCTTGGAAAAGCCCACAAGTGCACAGTTTGTGTGTACTAAAGCATGCAATACGGGGTCGTGCTTCCATAAGGAGGATATAAATTAGGTCTACTTCTATAATCCTATGTGGTCTAAGGGAGCCACAAGGACTAAACTAAGTCTTTTTTGGGGATTCTAAAAGACTAGAAGAAGCAAGATTAGAATACTTACCTAAAGACTAAACCACTTAATTAGAATGATTTGTGTGTGATGGATGGACGGGAAATAAAGCTATTTAAAGGGAATTTGAACACAAATGAAGGTATTAAGGTGAATCTTATTTGTGTATGGGCTCTAATACACTCTAAGCTAGGCTAGAAAGATGGGATAAAGGTGAGCAAATGTGCTTTAGCCTATAGAAACCTAAGTAACTACCGTATCAACCTTAGAGTCTCAATGCAGGGCTATCCCTACGTGAACCTCTAGAGTATAGTGTGGTCCTTATGATTTAAGGGTTTAAGTCTAGCTAAGAAAGCATTCTAGGAAGGTTCATTGCATCTTAACATAGTGTTTAACTCATTAGCTGGGTTCAAAGTTAAGAATTAAGCCATTTAGGCTCAATTAGACTATGCCAAACACCTATTAGTTGGTTTAAAGCTAAAGAAAAGCAACTAAAACCTAAACACGAATTATGAACCAATAATCAATCACTACAACAAACACTCAAAGCACTATAAGCACATTTCCACATATGCATAAAAGACAAACTCACTGATGACTCATAGACAAGTGAATTAAAGGCTACGAAATTACGTCATAACATGCATACATTGTAGATTTAGCAATGCATTGACCTTTGGAATCCATATCAGACACATAGACATGCATAAGGCTATGAAGATTCACCTATAAACAAGAATGCAAAGAAGAATATACACTTATAATTAAAATACACTAATGAGTCGATAATCAACTATTTCTACAAGCTTTCATAGCAATCTAAGCCTATTATAATGCATTCTAGCAAAAGGAACTTCTAGAATACTCATGGACAAGCATACTTGAAGCTATAGGATGAATCATAACAAGCATCCAATGATATTTTTGCTTGTTTTCATCCAAAAAAGCATTAAAAGTTCATGAATTGCAAATCCAGACTCATACTCTTCATATGTTGAATACCTTAACTCTAGCATTCATTCTTCTTTTAAGAATATTCATTCAAGCTTAGGAAATAGATTTAAAGCAATAGAAAGCACAAACAAGCTAACATATAAACATGCACTTCTCGTTGGTATTTCATTAAACACTTAGTATGCAAGAGGAAATAACCATTTCAATACATAAAGCTCAAGTATATGTTTTACCCATCACTCAAAACCAATCATAAAGTCCTATTCAAAACCTAAACAACAAGTATTCATCTCTCTCCATCAATTTAAGCTAACATATATAAAGCAGCAACAAAGAGAAGTTTGAGACACTCCCCTATATTCTTGGCCAAGTTCCATTACAAAGATTGCTTAATCTTTTTCAAATGATGATCAAATCCCTCTTCAAAATCTTGATTTAAAGTGTTCTAGAGTGTACTTATGTATGTAGAAGAGAGGGGAAGAAGATGGAAAAAACGGAGGGAAAAAAGGGGAGAAGAGATAGAGAGAGAGACATGTAGCCTCTTCTCTATTCTATTTTTATATCTAGATTGTGCTCTTCCTTTCAAAAATGCTCAAATACACTTTTAATGTAAGATGCCTCTTCTTTCTTTTTAATCTCCTTTGACTTTCTTTGACTTGGCTCCACTTATAGCTTGCTTAAGAATAATGCTTTGGTGCTTGACTTAGCTTTATTTCTAGTTGAAATTGAGTTACTGTCCAACTGCCTTTTAACTTGAAATAAGAGCTCCTTTGATATGTGCATGTCAACTTCTTCTCATCAAAATGTGCTTGGCTTAGCTTCTTTTCAATCCATTTTCTTCTTTCCAGCTCTTTTAAACATGCTTATCAGCTTTTTAAAGTTAGTTTCTCTTCTCTAAGCCGTGTCTACTAAGCTCCCTAATTGTTGCCCTATTCTTTCAAACTTGCTTATCAGCTCTAATTGATATGCTTGATTCTCTTTTTTCTTTGTTTTAACTCAGCTTGTTCAAGCTTCTCAGTGTGTTTGCTTGATACCGCAACTGCAGCCAACCAAAAAGAAAGTAAATAAATAAGTAAAGCCCTTTAGATTGTAATTGAATTGTTGATATGAGTTTGACAGCTCATGTGATCTCTAGTTGATTCGCTTATTAGTAAGGAAAAAGACGCTTGAGCTGGTGTGTGTAAGAGAGCTACTTGAGTTGATTCACTTATCAGTGACAAAAAGATGCTTGTCGTAATAGATGCTTGATGCTTGAGCTACTACTATACATTACTACTCCTATACTAATATATACATACATACATACATATATATATGTATATAACTACTAATGTACTAAAATGCCACTAAATATACTTAGTATACTACTAAATGATATGTTGTTTCAGAGCACAAACCTAAATAGCCCACATGTGCATGGGTCATGTGTAGCACAGTGTGTGCGAGAACAGGGTCAAATTCACATGGAGGCCTTACGTTAAGGTATCCTAAACTAAGCGTGTCCTAAAGCTACATGTTAGGTCTCTAAACTATGATATTTTTGGGTTTTTGGTTTAATGGGAGCTTGGAAAAGATAAATCTACTCGAAGTGCAAGAAAATAAAAGGGCTTGTGTGTGTGTGACAGGGAATCAAGCGATCTAAAGGAGTCAAACACGTGAAAAAAGGGACTAGGGTGATTACATCTTGCAAATAGGTGATAACTACTTCTCGTTAAGGTTACTTGATGGATTAAACTAGGTGTTCTTGTCTAGACCTCTAATTAGCCTCCTAATTTGTACCCTAAGCCTCAGCACTGGTCCACCCCTAGGTGGCGATGCCTAGCAATACGGCGTGGTCTTTATAACTTATGGATTTAGGGCTTGCCAATAGGATTATAGGTGAGTTTAGATCGATCCAACCCTCGCACTTAGTTCTCTAATTAGTTCCCTAATCTAACCCTAGCACTCAGTGCGAGTCCGTCCCTAAGCTTCAGCTCACTTAGCAGTATGACGTGGTCTTTATGAAGCTAGGGCATTAGGGTGGACTAACTAGTCTTCCTAAGTGAACTAAGGTCAACTAAACCCATCCAAACACCTATTGGTTGGATTTAAAGCCAAATGGGACTCAACCTAGGCTAGTTATTACTTGTGCACCGTCGATCACATCACAATGGTGGGTATTAACATTTGAGCACAAAGCAAACACATCTAGGGCATGGCATTCGAGAATACACTGGTATATTCTACTTCCAAACACATAGACACGCTTAGATTTTACCAATTTAAGCAATATCACCTAATATGTATACAATAGAAGCTATTTATGCTATTAAGTATGCAAACACACACATAGACATGTATATAAGCATGCCTACTTCATGAAATCACCACAAAGACATAGAGACATGCTAGCATAATGATCTATAGAGGGTTAATAGCATAATAAACTTCAATATTATGCAACATCATTGAGCCATTTCTACAAACACATCGATTTGGATGTAAAATAGCCTTTGAAACCCTAAGCATGAAGTATATGTGCATAAATCCATCACGTTCCCATTAATAAATAGTAATCAATCCATAAATACAAGATATAATCACCCTATAAAGCTTTAATTACACATATATTAACTTGGGATAAAATAGAGATAAGAAATATACTCTTCTATCTAAAGCCAATCCTTTACAATCCAGGAGCATAAACCCCAAATCTTGTGTTTGATCCTCTTAGATCCTTTATTCCTAATGCTAAATGTATTTAGAAGTGTGTGTATGTGTATGAGGTGGGTTTAGGTGAATTTGGGGTTTAGAGAATCAGTAGAATCAACCACTAGGCAGGTTTCAATGTAGAACAAAAGAGGTGTACCTATCTGGCCTCGAGCCAAGTACTTCGGGCAGTTTTTTTTCCAGTGTCCTTTTAGGCCACATTTAAAACATTTGCCCTTGGGCTTTTCACCTGTTAACTGTCTGGGCTGTTCACCATTTCTCTTCTTTTTCCCTAGACCACGTTTTTGCTTCCCCTTTCCCTTGAACTTTCTCCCTTTCGGGTTAAGTCCAGAAGTGGATGCTTGAACCATATTAATGTGGCCTTTATTTTTCATTATGGTTTCTGCAGCTAGGAGCTTTTTCATTAATTCCGTCATATCCATGTTCATCTTGCTCATATTATAATTAAGCTTGAACTGAGTATAAGATGACGGTAGAGTCTCCAAAATCATGTCTACCTTTGATTGTTCATCTATGTTTGCTCCTAGGATCTCAGCAGTATTGAAGCAATCCATCATTTTGAGCATATGCTCCCTGACAGATGCTCCTTCTACCATCCTTTGATTCATAATTTCTCTAAGAGCACTTTGCCTTGCGGGCCTGCTCTTATCAGTAAACATACAAGACAATGAGGTCATAATTTCTTTTGCAGTTTCCATATGATGATGCTTGCTCTGCAAAATATCTGACATAGAAGCCATCATATAGCACTTGGCCATACTATTGGCTTTCTGCCATTTTGCCTCAAAGATCTTTCTGGCTTGGAAGAGTTAGCCCTCACAACAGGACAAGTAGTTTTTAGGACATACTTTTAATATTCTGCAGTGAGTACTATGTCTAAGTTTCGTTCCTAGTCCACAAAATTCGGTCGAGTGAGCTTGTGCTCTTTGAGAATTGTAGCTAGTGGACTGAACGAAGACATTTTTCTGGATACAACAATATAATCATAATTAATTTATGAGTACAAAAATCGATGCATGTATAGTATGTATGCTATCTTTGGAAATAAAACATACAAGTACTTTTTACATCATTTGCCTTTGAGTAGATCAACCCTTTAAACTACTCGATGTAACAGTGTCTCAACATCCTCATAAGAACTCCACCGATAGGATGGCCGAGCTTATGAATGTTAAGTTAAGTGCCACCACTTATTTGAATTAACAATTGTCTGGATATAAGCTAATTGAATAATTCAATCACTGTATTTGTTTGGCTTCTTAAATTCGGTAGCGAACTCTATCGATTGGATAGTTGAACCTACCATTTAAGTTGAGTGTACACCCATTCCTAATGTTTATTCCCCGTAACATTCTTTATTTAAGCCCTCTGATAGGGTAATGACTTTAATCAATGTTGCGTAAGGCGGTCTTTAGTAAAGAACTCCACCGATGGGATGGCCGAACTCACTAACACCCTTTTGAATAAACATTTTATGTTTTACCTTGCTAAATCTAGACAAAATGTCACTTTCCGTTGGGAAGTTACTGACATTTATCATTAGCGTGAATCGGATATGGAAAGCTGTGGGGTATTTCCAGTTCCCTCTCCCACTCAATATTTTAACTTAAGGGTTTCCTTTCATATTCTTGCTTTGTTTTAGATCTAAACACATTTTGGATTTTTGTAAATCCCCTTTGTGTTACTAAAACATTGCAATATCACAATAGATCTCTTACCTAAATCTGGGTGCTATAGACCCTTAGGTTGATATACTTGCAAATCTCAAGTTAAGTTCTTTTAATGTTGTCATGAGATCTCATGTCATCTTTAGATGTAGCTGCTTTATAATTCTCTTGTCTAAGCCATTCTCATAAACTTAACTATCTTTGAGAATCAACTCATAGGTATGACTGATTTTTATAAACCCTAATGAGTGGTCATATTTCTAGGTGGTAATCATGCTAATGCAAATATGTTAAAATATATCAATGCATTATAAACATCCACCAAAATATGTTAGAATCCCTCTTTGATGGCTCTTTATAATCTTCAACAAAAACAGCACACATAGTAGCTTTTTCTGCCTCAGCCGGTCGACCGTCAATAAGAGCCTGTCGACCGGCTCCAATTGCTTTCAGGAATTTTCGCTTTCTGGAGTGGCCGGTCGACATAGCCGATCGACCGGTTAAGTCCAGCCGGTCGTCCGGCTTGCTTACCCGGCAGAATATTCCTTTATGCTGTTTTCTTGTTTTTTCTCCTTGGTCTTCAAAGATTACGATAATATACTTTGCTATTGCTAATACAAGCTTCATAAAGAAACATTACAAGGATATCAAAACATCCCATGCTTCTTTTAAATGAAACTAAAAGCAATAACCATAAATATTTTATACATGGAATCGCCTATGGCCAAGCATTGTTGACCGTACACGAAAACTCTATCATGCATACATACGAACCATCAAAGGGATTTTATGTCACCTGCACATACAAGAATAAAACCACAAGTATATGCAACACAAGATTTCCTAATCTTGCCACTCACAAGATGACTAATATATTTATGCAAACACAATATTCTTGCATAGTCTAAGCATGTTGCGTGTGAGCCTATGCTCTGATACCAATTGTAGGATCGATTTTATTAAATGTGATGTATCCTAGTCCATATTTTCTGAATTATAACTAAGAAAATATGGTAGGAAAATAAAATAATCACATTACACACACAAGAACATGCTTAAGAACATATAGAATATAACTAGTACTTGCAAAAATATAAAAAGCTAACCTCTTGAAGCGTGGGGCCTTTGATGAAGCTAAAATCAGTCACGAGCTTTGTTCCCGTTCACGAACAAGGCCACCAAAAATTTACTATAAGGGTGTCACAATAAGTAACTCCCTAGTCTTCTTCCCTATGATTAAAGAGACTTATCTTGAGAGAATAGCCTCTTGTGTGGGAAGAAGCAAAATAATATGCTCTTGAAAAACTAGAGCAAAAATCACACAATAAGTGTGTACTATGTGTTGTAGTATTCTCTTGCCAAAATGGAAGAGATCAACTACAAGATTTTTGATGCATAAAACGGTTTAAGGTCTTGCCTATTTATAGAAAAAGTTTGGCACCTAAACCTTGTAAACTTTCCATGTGGGAAACTTTTTCCTAGTAGTAAAAGTTTGCCTCATGTCATGGAAGATTGGGCCAAGCCCACAATCCAAGCCCAACACATAGTCCATAACCCATGTGGAGGCCCAAGCCCAATAGGAAACCATCCTAGCCCAATTAGGTTATCTTGGACTCTAAAGAAAGCCCAAACCCAATTCCAAGCTTTGGCCCAATAAGGCTACAACCACAATATGGAATTTGCTCTTTCAAGATTACTCTCTCAAAGTCATTTCAACTAGGGAAGGGACCAAGAAGACACAATTAACCTTGGCTTCCAAAAAATAATTAAAAATGTCCTTACCCGATTTAGGCGACATAATAATTATTTTTAACTCCGATCTATTCCACCATAAGATCAAAGTTGTACTCCAAGAATAATTGCTATTATTCAGAAGCTTATCACAAAAGAATGTGAACTTTGTCTTTGACCTATTAAATAACCGACCATAATGCCCCTCTATGCATACCCACAGCTAAGACCGGTCCTTTGGCCTGTGTACTATCACCTTCTTAGCTATATCTTTTTCCGTTGGGTTTCTTGTCCTATTGCCAACCATCCTTGGTCATGGAATCTCTTGATCTCGGGAGCGACCCTCAAGCCATATGACCGACACACCTATAAAGGTAGTATCATTAGATCTAGATTCGGATGATAAATTTGGACAATCCCAAAGGGGGCACATAGATTCTATTTTGCATATGCATGTTCCAATAAATTAGAAATTAGTACTCAATGCACAAGGCTGTTGATCCTAATAAAGTAAGATCTCACCTATAGTGAATCAAAGTACCAAACCCTAACTTCATTAGTTCATCCACATATATTCAAGATTAAGAGCAATGATCATTTAATAGCAGTGAGTGTTTTGTTTTCTTTCTTGGATAGTACGTCTCTAGAAAACATACTCACAATGGTCCTATCCAATACGTGACACACGTACTATTGAGACAAATCCAGAAAATCCTCCAATGATCTAGGTAGATCACCCTTAAAGAGGAGACTTGCTCAATATAACCTTATCCCAGTAGAGTGCCCAACACTACTATTTGGTTATGGATTCAATTTATGACATGACTAAATCTAGACTTGGACCTACTGTGCTTCCAGCCTCACTGCGTACCCAAGTCATTAGTTCAAGTCAAGGACCTTCATACATGCATTGATAAAACATAACAGAGATAATATGTAAGAAACTCATAATGCCATTAAACAAAAATATGATTATACATTGTTTCATATCCAAAATGTCATGTACAAGTGAGCTTTAGGGCATATCAATCCTAACAATATATGATCCTTGCCGCTCTCTCATATTCTAAGTTCTTCAAGGACCTTTGTACAAGGAAGCGTAGATCATCGAACATTTCTAAGAAGGTGAGACTTACGAAGAAAGTGAGTAGTATTTGTACTTTAGGCCTTCTGGCCAAAATGAGTGACTCGCGAGCTTTCACCATTCCTTATAGGATCCATGAGACCCAAATTGATCACGCCTTGTTAGATTCAGGGTCTAGGGTGAATCTCATTCCCTATTCCATCTATCAATAGCTAGGTCTAGGTTACTTATCCCATACACATGTTACTCTTCTATTAGCTGATAGGTCTGAGTGTGGATCTAGGGGTATGGTAAAGGACGTAATAGGCCAGGTAGATGAGTTTGCGTACCCTGTTCATTTCATAGTATTAGATATGGATTCAGGTCACAATTTTAGACATTCTATACCTCTCCTTTTAAGTCACCCCTTCTTTGTTACAGCATATGCTATCATTCGTTGTAGATCAGAGTTATTAGAGATAAAATTTAGGAACTTGAGATTTACCATGAAGATTGCTGAAGCGGTGAATATGGCTAGTATAGGAGGAGAAGAGGATGGAGAAGAACGATTTAGAGTGGATATTATTGATTCTTATGTTGAGAACTCTATAGAGAGGACTATGACTGATGGAAAAGATTTGAGAAAATATGAGGAATCGTAGTCTAGCTTTGATGCGAAGACCTAAGAGAGGAAATTTGTAGCTTTCACCTCTATAGTTGAGGATTCCATGATTGATAAGTCACTTGAGGTTATTCCTTCTAATCTTAGTTCTAGTGATGTCCTTATTAATGTCGTTGAGGTTAGTCACCTTTGGTTCAGCCTAGCTCATCTTTAAAGCTCAAACCCCTTCTTGAGCAATTAAAGTACAATTTCTTAGGCCTTAGCGAGACCTTTCTAGTTATCATAGCTTCCAGTCTTTCTAGAGAGCATAAGAAGCATCTATTATAGATTTTTAGGGAACATAAGAAGGTTATATGGTGGAAAATTGATGATTTAAGAGGTATAAATCCTTCGATTTGCATGCATCACATTTACCTTCAGGATATAGCTGTTCTTTCTAAGGAGATGAAAAGTAGGCTAAACCTACACATGAGTAAAGTAGTTAAGAAGGAGATTATTAAGCTCTTAGCTACAGACATTATTTATCTGATCTCTCATAGTGAGTAGGTTAGTCTAGTCCTATTAGTCCTTAAGAAGTCCAGGATCACAGTTGTGTAGAGTGAGAGAAGAGAGCTTATCCCAACTAGTACTCCCATAGGTTAGAGAATTTGTATTGACTATAGGAAGCTTAACTCAAAAACTAGGAAGGATAATTTCCCATTGCCTTTTCTAGACCACATCTTAGAGAAAGTAGTTGGGCATGGCTACTATTGCTTTCTTGATGGCTATTTTGGGTATAATTAGATCCCTGTGTTTCCCCAGGACCAGGTGAAGACCATCCTTACTTGTCCCCATGGCACTTTTGCCTATAGGAGGATGCCCTTTGGTCTATGTAATGCCCGAAAAACATTTCTAAGATGTACGATGGCTATTTTTAGTGACACAATTGAGTGACATTTAGACATATTCATGGATGATTTCTTAGTCTTTAGTGATAATTGATGAATGCTTGAGTCACCTTTCTTTAGTTTTAGATCGTTGTGTGGTGAAGAACTTAGTGTTAAGTTAGGAGAAATCCCATTTCATGGTGCAGCAGGGGAAAGTTCTGGGTCATGTAGTCTCGTCTAGTGGCATTTAAGTTGACCTGACTAAGGCAGAATTGATAGAGAAATTGCCTATCCCTAAGTGTGTTAAGGATGCGAGATCTTTTCTAGGGCTTGCAAGATTCTACTGTAGGTTTATTAAAGATTTTAGCCATATTGAGCATCCCTTATCTAGGCTTTTAGCACATGATGTCTTTTTTGAGTTTGATGATGACTGAGTTAGAGCTTTTAATAGGCTTAAATCGTTATTGTCTACATCCCTGATCATCTAGCCACCAGACTATAGTCTCTTATTCAAGGTTATATATGATGTATCTGATTATACGATAGGAGCTGTTTTAGGTCAACAACGAGATATGTTGCCCCTTGTAGTGTATTAAGATAGTAGGACTCTTGATAAAGCCCAAAAGAACTATACCACCATAGAAAAGAGCTTTTAACAGTTGTCTTCTCTCTCGACAAGTTTAGGTCACATATCCTAGGGCCCAAAATGAGGTACTTGTTAGCTAAGAAAGAATCTAAGCTCTGCTAGATTTGGTGGTTGCCCCTTCTTCAAGAGTTTGACATTAAAATATGGGATAAAAAGGGGAGTGAGAATTTAGTAGCAGATCATATTTCCCATCTTGTTAGTGAGTCTTCTAGTGATCTATCTCCTTTTTGTGATTTATTTCCCTATGAGCAATTGTTTGTCATCTCTCATCATACACCATGGTTTGCTGACATTGTCAACTATCTTGCCGCAGGGCATTTTCCCTCCCATTAGGAGAAGAAAGAGAAAGATAGGTTCCTAGCACAAGTGAGACATTTCTTTTGGGAAGATCTCTATCTTTTTAAGGTTTGTATGGATCATGTGATTCATTGGTGTATGCCCGAAGGTGAGTTTGAGAGTGTGTTGAGTATGTGACACGATGAGAGGTGTGAAGGTCATTTTAGTGAAAAAAAGATCATCGCAAAGGTCTTGCAATGTGGATTCTTTTGGCCCATTCTCTCTAAGGATGCCAATGAGTATTGCAAAAAGTGCGTTAGATGCCAACAATCTGGGTCCATTTCTAGAAGAAACATGATGCCTTTGTCTCATATTCTTTCATTTGAACTTTCCAATGTTCAGGGTACAAATTTCATGGGTCCATTTCCACCTTTCTTTAGGTACCAATACATCTTAGTGGTCGTAGACTATGTGTCCAAATAGATTGAGGCTATTCCCACACATATTAATGACCATAAGGTAGTGGTGAAATTTATTAAGGAGAACATTTTCTCTAGATTTGGAGTCCCTTAAGTCTTAATTAGTGATGGGGCTTTGTATTTTCACCATAGAACTTTAGAGGCCTTGTTGAGAAAATATTCAGTTACTCATAAGGTTGCTACCCCTTACCACCCGCAAACTATTTGATAAGTAGAGATGTCCAATAGAGAGATCAAGCACATTTTAGAGAAAACGGTTAGGCCCGATAGGATAGATTGGTTTATTAGGTTGAATAATGATTTGTGGGCCTACTGTACCGGTCTTAAGAGTCCTACTGGTATGTCTCCGTATAGATTAGTTTATGGGAAAGCTTATCACTTACTGGTAGAACTTGAGCACAGGGCTTATTGGGCAATCAAGTCCTTAAACTTCAATTTGGCAAGAGTGGGTGACAAAAAGAAGTAAGAACTAGCGGAGTTAGAGAAGCATAGATACGAGGCGTATTAGAATGCCAAACTTTATAAGGATAAGATGAAGAGAATTCATGATAAACACATTCTTAAGAAATCATTCTCTCCCTCTGATAAAGTTTGAAGCTCTTTCTGTTAGGATTAGTATGCCCTAAAGCTCACTTGTACATGACATTTTGGATATGAAACAATGTATAATCATATTTTTGTTAAATGGCATTATGAGTTTCTTACATATTATCTCTGTTATGTTTTATCGATGCATGTATGAAGGTCCTTGACTTGAACTAATGACTTGGGTGCGCAGTGAGGCTGGACGCACAGTAGGTCCAAGTCTAGATTTAGTCACGTCATAAATGGAATCCATAACCAAATAGTAATGTTGGGTACTCTACTGGGATAAGGTTATATTAAGCAAGTCTCCTCTTTGAGGGTGATTTACCTAGGTCATTGGAGGATTTTCTGGATTTGTCTCAATAGTACGTGTGTCACATATTGGATAGGACCATTGTGAGTATGTTTTCTAGAGATGTACTATCCAAGAAAGAAAACAAAACACTCACTACTATTAAATGATCATTGCTCTTAATCTTGAGTATATGTGGATGAACTAATGTAGTTAGGGTTTGGTACTTTGATTCACTATAGGTGAGATCTTACTTTATTAGGATCAATAGCCTTGTGCATTGAGTACTAATTTCTAATTAATTGGAACATGCATATGCAAAATGGAATCTATGTGCCCCCTTTGGGATTGTCCAAATTTATCATCCGAATCTAGATCTAGTGATACTACCTTTATAGGTGTATCGGTCACATGACTTGAGGGTCGCTCCTGAGATCAAGAGATTCCATGACCAAGGATGGTTGGCAATAGGACAAGAAACCCAACGGAAAAAGATACAGCTAAGAAGGTGATAGTACACAGGCCAAAGGACCAGTCTTAGCTGTGGGTATACATAGAGGGGCATTATGGTCGGTTATTTAATAGGTCAAAGACAAAGTTCACATTCTTTTGTGATAAGCTTCTGAATAATAGCAATTATTCTTGGAGTACAACTTTGATCTTATGGTGGAATAGATCGGAGTTAAAAATAATTATTATGTCGCCTAAATCGGGTAAGGACATTTTTAATTATTTTTGGAAGCCAAGGTTAATTGTGTCTTCTTGGTCCCTTCCCTAGTTGAAATGACTTTGAGATAGTAATCTTGAAAGTGCAAATTCCATATTGTGGTAGTAGCCTTATTGGGCCAAAGCTTGGAATTGGGTTTGGGCTTTCTTTAGAGTCCAAGATAACCTAATTGGGCTAGGATGGTTTCCTATTGGGCTTAGGCCTCCACATGGGTTATGGACCATGTGTTGGGCTTGGATTGTGGGCTTGGCCCAATTTTCCATGACATGTGGCAAACTTTTACTACTAGGAAAAAGTTTCCCACATGGAAAGTTTACAAGGTTTAGGTGCCAAACTTTTTCTATAAATAGGCAAGACCTTAAACCATTTTAAGCATCCAAAAATTTTGTAGTTGATCTCTTCCATTTTGGCAAGAGAATACTACAACACATAGTACACACTTATTGTGTGATTTTTGCTCTAGTTTTTCAAGAGCATATTACTTTGCTTCTTCCCACACAAGAGGCTATTCTCTCAAGATAAGTCTCTTTAATCATAGGGAAGAAGACTAGGGAGTTACTTATTGTGACACCCTTATAGTAAAATTTTGGTGGCCTTGTTCGTGAATGGGAACAAAGCTTGTGACCGATTTTAGCTTCATCAAAGGCCCCACGCTTCAAGAGGTTAGCTTTATATATTTTGCAAGTACTAGTTATATTCTATATGTTCTTAAGCATGTTCTTGTGTGTGTAATGTGATTATTTTATTTTCCTAGCATGTTTTCTTAGTTATAATTTAGAAAATATGGACTAGGATACATCACATTTAATAATATCGATCCTACACTTTCTAGGTAAGCTCAAGTCAAGAAGTGATAGACCATATGAAGTTTTGATTGCCTACACTTTCGGAGTGGTCAAGATCAAGGATTTGAAGGATGGCTGAGTGATGATAGTGAACAGGCAATGCCTGAAGCTTGCATATAATTCGAGCATGGCTCGTGTGGAGGTTTTAATGCTTTAGGACCCCATCTATGGAGGTTAAAGAAGAGAAGATGATTGCTTGGCTAACGGCTTGGTGATTAGCGCCACAAGGAGGCAAACCAAGCTTAATTTTTGCAATTTTGCACTTGTTTCATTTTTCCTATCTTTTTGTTTTCATTTTTTTTCTTTCAACCACACCAAATTATTGAATTTCAATCCTTTGTCCCTTAAGATACATCATTTCTTATTATTGCACAAGCCAATGCAAGCTTGCATAGGCAATGCTATAAACCTTATTTTCTTTGTAAGTGTTGGTGGTTTATGAGTCAAAAGATTTATAGTATAGTGATGTGTCATTGGCATGGAAAGCTTTAAAGACAATGCAAGGTTGTATCTATCCGTTCTACACTTGTTCCCCATGTTTCTACCCCATGCCTACCACCTTTACTTGCTTTGTGATACCAATACTCTATTTTGCTTAAGGAAAACAAAGTTTAAGTTTGGGAGTGTTTATGGGGGGTTTGTTCTTATTGTTTTACATTTTCTTTAGGTAGATTGCATTATTTGGTTAAAAATGATGAAAATTTTCAATTTTGATACATGTAGAATTGTTTGTTTCTTGGTTGATCATTGTGTTGTCTATTGTGATTGACTCTATTGATTGTTGAATATGAGAAGCATTATGGGAAAATGAATGGAGTGGATTGAAAATCGAGACTTGAAGGAGACACCCTTATAAGTTATGGGGAGTGAGAGCCTTTAAGAATGCCTCTTGTAACCACACTATAGCTTGGTAGGAAAATGTGAAAAAAGGTTGTTAACATGAATACCCCTTACTTGATTGGTTCTTTTTTATATGGTTTAGCCTTTCTTTTTCTTTTCTTCTTATGTTGCTATGTAAAGTATGAAAAATCCAAAAAAAAATTGAAAAAGGCAAAAATGGTGCAAAAAAATGGGAAAAGGAGTTGGAAAAGTTAGAAAGAATTTGGAAAAAGAAAGAAGCTAAAGACACCAAAAAGTTACGTGAATAAGTACACAAATGACATAATGTCAACTTAGCACAAGCTATCCTCTTTGTATATATGTGAATAAGGTTTTTATAAGCCATTGCATTTGTTTATTCTTTCTCTTCTTATCTTTGAGACTTTATGCACATTGGGGATGTCATTATTAGTTGAGGGGGCTTGAAATATCAACCTGCCGTGTGCATGAGTTTGAATCCAAGGCTTGTGGCGGTTGGCTACTTAGGAAGTTCCTGTAAGATTTGAGGCCCTTTATGAGAATAGGGAGGATCCAAAGAGACTTGGGAATCTCTCCACAATAGAAATGCCTCATTCATGATTGTTAGACTAACCTTGATAGCGAGTCAATCACTTAGGTAACCCTTTGCATCAGCTTTAGAAATAAAATTAAGATTGGGATTACTTGGGGACAAGTAAGGAAAAGGTTTAAGGGTGTTGATGTGTTCTGTTTTTGTATGTGTTTGCATTGTTATTTGCCTATGTTTAACGGGTGTTTTGAGCTTTAAGAGATGCATTAGTATAGTACATAGACTAGAGTTAGTCTTAAGTGTAAGCAAATGTACATACTTGAGTTTAAAGACAAACACTACACTAATGCATGCTTATTTCCGTATTTGGTAAAGTTATGTCAAAGCACGAGGCTTGGATTGATAATGATTTGATGTAGGAGCAAAGCCTAAGGTGATTTAGACATAAAGATATCCAAGAAAATGCATTTAGAGGCATACGTGTCAAGCACGGAGTGATCGAGAGCAATTAGAACAGAACGGGCGAAAAATGGATGAGCGAACTCGTTCTGCTTGTCATGCCCTGGCCCTTGCCGGTCGACCGACAGGGGAGGCTGACAATTTCAGAGAGGTCCTTGTGTTTGCCAATCGCCCAAGCTCTTGTGCCGGTCGATTGAAAGGGTCGGCCGACAGCACCCAGCAACTATAAAAGAAGCCCGATTATGCTGCAAAAAAAGAATCTTTACGAACCCTTTCTCATACACCCATCATTGACACAAAAAACCCTACTTTCACCCACTTCTAAGACACATACTAACACATACATCTACCTAGAATTAAGTTAATTTTGGTGGATTCAAACATCATTTGGTGAAGATTTACTCAAGTTTGGGAAAAAACAAGCAAGGATGAAAGGGGAGTTTTCTTAACCCTCTTTCATTCGCTTTTATTATATGCTTGAGTGGATAGATTAGGTTGACTAAACTTGTGTAAGGGGATGATTTTTGTATTCTTCGTTATGAGATTCTTTTGGCTTATATATATATGTATATATATATATATATATATATATGTATATATACTTTCTTCTTATTTTGAAAAGCTTTATATCATTTCATGTCTATGTGTTTGATTTAATGCTTGAATGAGTTGTATGTAAATAGATTGAGTTGTATTTGCTATAGAACACTTCTAATCCTTAGATTATGCATGTTTATACGTGTAATTATGGATGGCATGATGTAGACTGGTTCTATTTGTGGGTATGAAACATGCCTTATAGTGAATACATCCTCAAATATTGCTACATATTGATGCTTAAATGTTTCCAATGGCGTAAATCAAACTTGCTTGTGTTTGTACCATGAATAAGACGTCATATTCATAATGCTTTGCCTTAGAATATGAAGGATTACGCCTATTAGTTATCATTTCACTATAATGTCCCTATAACAATGGTGCACAAGTTAGGAATAGCCTCGATTAAGTCCTTTTAGCTTTAAATCCAGCTAATAGTCCAAACAGGTCTCATCAACCCTAGTAAACCTAGGAGTTAGCTTTAAATCCAACTAATGGTTTAAGAGCTAGGGTAGGTTTGTTCTAGGACATCTAGGTAGCTTTCTAGTTCTTCTATGGCCTTAGGTACATAAGGACCACGTCATAGCTCAAAGTGTGCATAGCTAGGGACGGACTTACATCCAGTCCTAGGGTGAAATTAGAATACTAGCTATTGGCCTAGTGTTAGAGCATTCCCTTAGATAAGCCAATCTCCGGATCCCATTGCAAAGAAGTAAAAAGTCACCCATTCGCAATTGTAGGTCACCCTATCACCTTTACATAGGTTTAATGCCTCGAGATTAGCTTAGTTCTCAATTTTCCTTTCTAGCGTAATGTGCTGGCCATGCTTCCTTCTTTTTATAGGAAAAGAAATGAGAGTCCTTTAGAGCATATTACTGATTTTGTTGAGATGCATTCCATCCTTTATGTTCCCAATGTCTCCCAAGAGTTCATACATCTAAGATTGTTCCTTTTCTCTCTTAAGGACAAGGCTAAGACTTGGTTGCATTCCTTACCTAATGGCTATATCACTTCATGGGCCAAGCTTCAAGTACATTCAGAAATGCTATCCTATGGCCAAGACGGCTTAGGACCGCTATTATGACTTTTTCCTAGCATGATCTAAAATCTTTTCATGAGGCTTGGGAGAGGCTCAAGGACCTTCTTAGGCAGTGACCACACCATGGGTATGGTAGTCATGGCCTACTCCAGTGCTTCTTTCGAGGTTTAAATAAACAAAACAGGATGATAGTCAATGCCGCCTCCAGTGGTGGCTTTTATACATTGAGACCAACTGAGTGTAGGAGAAAATGAAGTTTGATCGTCGTCTTTTGAGTGCAAGCTCTAAAGACCTGTAAGCGCATAGATCAGTGTAATAAAGTGTATGCAAGTATGGGGTCGATTCCATAGGGAGACTATGTTGTGAGATAGATTCTATGTGTGCGTTCTAGAGCATGCCTAACAAGAAAACTAAACTATCTATTTTTGGGGTTTTGGATGGTTAGGAGCTCGAGCTAAAGAAAATTAAACTAAACTATAGGAATGGAAATGTAGGGGTCAAGTTAATCTGGGGAAACTAACAAGTGGAAAGGTGTTAGGGTGACTTCAACTTATGAATAGGTAATTCTATACTCAAATGCTATGGGATTTAAGAAAGATGGATTACTTTAGTAATTACTCTTTACTAGGTTGCTGAATTAGTGTCTTAATTTCCCCTTAGGACTCGGTGTAGGTCTGTCCCTAGGCATGCTAGGATTACACCGTTAGATTAGCAACCAACATGTATGCATTATTGAAGTCATATTCACTACTAGGCATGCAAATATACCTATAGACATAACTGTAAGCGTTATCCACTTTTTAGCTTCCACATATAAACACATAGACATGATTATAGCATAGATTAGATGTGTTTAGTAATAAATAGACTTCAATTTATACACATGCTACTCATTTAGGCATTTAATCTAACACTTAGACATGACTGAGAAAATAACCATTTGAACAAGAAAATCAAACATGTATATATTCAGCCATTTAATCCCATATCATTAGTGTATATAGCTAACCCATTACATAAGCTAAATCACTCTACATAAGTCCACTCAATTGTAATAAGAGATAGAATGAAAGAGAGTTTATGAAGCTTTCCTTTCATCCTAGCTAATCTTGGACAAAGCTCTTGAGCAAACTTGAATCCAAATATTTGAAACCATCTAATTCCTCTTGCTTTAAGGTGATGAAAATTTGTGAGAGAGTGTGTGTGTGATATGGGTAAAGACTAGGGTTAAGTGTGTATGTGTGTGTTAGAAGTGCTAAGGTCCTCTCAAAAATTGTTAAGATTCCCCTTTTTAGTCTGAAAATCGGGCTTTTATATCAACTCTTTATGCACTGCCAGTCCACCTAGCCGGTCGACTAGCTTCTCTTTGTAGCTTGACCGGCCTTTTGGTGATGCTATCTGGGCTGGCCGGTCGACCGGTCGACCGGCTCTGGTGGGGCAGTCGTCCAGCTATTTTGACTTCCTCCATTCTTTGTCTTTCCAACCTCTGATCTTCTCTTTTTGACCCGTTCATCTCCCATCTTCAACACCTATCATCGTTCAATCTCGATCTTAACTCGAAGGTCACTTAAATCATTGAAAACAAGTAATTAGTGTAGCAATTTTTCTTTTAAACTCAATATGTATAATTGTTTACGCTTAAGCTTGTTCTTATCAAAAGAACTACACTAATGCATCTTTATGAGCACTTAATACCTCTTAAACATAGGCAAATAACAATGCAAACACATACAAAAATACAACATATCAACACCCCCAAACCTTTTCCTTGCTTGTCCCTAAGCAAGCCTAATCTTAAGTTTATTTCTAAAGTTGATGCCAGGGTTACCTAAGGGATTGACTACCTATCAAAATTAGTCTAAAAAACATGAAGGGGGCATTCATATTGTGGAAAGATCCCTAAGCTTCTTTGGATCTTCCCTTTACTCATAAGGGATTTCGTTCCTTGTGGGAATTTCCCAAGTAGCCAAGCAACCACGAGCCTAGGATTCTAACTCATGCATTTGGGATGTTGATATTTCGTACCCCCTCAACTATCATGGCCTCCCCAACATGCACAAAGCCTCAAAGACAAAAAAAGAGAATATAAATACACAATGGCTCATATAAAAGCCTTATTCATATATCTACAAAGATGATAGCATGTGCTAAATTGACATTGTGTCACTTATCCACTTATTCACAAAACCTTTTTGGTGCCTTTGGCGTTTTTCTCTTTTTCACTTTTTTTATACATATTTTTGCACCTTTTGTGCCTTTTTCAATTCAATTTTTTGTTTGATTTTTCAAACTTTGCATTGTATTCACAAAAAGAAAAGAAAAAGAAAGGCTTTGGCACATCAAAAAGAACCAATCAAGGAAGGGGCAGTTATATCAACAATCCTTTTTCAACACTTTTTCCTACTAAGCTATAGGGTGGCTACAGAGGTTATTCTTTAAAGGTCCTCAAAGGGCATCCTCTCCAAGACTTAGCTTTCAAACCACTCTATTCATTTTCCTATAATCCATCTCATATTCACCAATCAATAGAGTCAATCATAGTAGCCAACATAATGATCAATAAAGAAATAAATGACTCTATATGCATCAAAATTGAAAAATTTTCACCATTTTTAAGCATATAATGCAATCTACCCTAAACAAAATATATAACAAGAAAACCAAACTCTCATACCCCCAAACCTAAACTTTTCTTGTCCTCAAGCAAATAGAGGAAAATGCATAAACAAGCAAATTGGCATTTCAAAGCAGGTAAGGGTGGTGGGGAAGGGTAAAAACATGGGGAACAAGTGAAGAAAGGATAGATAGAACCTTGCATTTTTTTCAATGCTTTCCATGTCAATGTTAAATCACTATACTACTAATCCTGTTATTTACACTTCACAATCACTCACAAAGAAAACAAGATTAGTAGTATTGCCTATGCATGCTTGCATTGGCATGTGTAATAATAAGCAATGGTGTATCTTATGGGACAAAGGATCAGGATTCAACACTTTGAGTGTGTGAAAGAGAAAGAAAGAAAATAAAAAGGAAAGAAAGTGAAACAAATGCAAAATTGCAAAATTGAACCTAGGTTGCCTCCTAGTAGCACTAACCACCATGTCGTCAACCGGGCAAACACGAACTCATCTTCAAACTCCATAGATGGGATCCTGAAGCATCAAAACCTCTACAGAAGCCATGCTCAGATCATATGCATGCTTCAGACGTTGCCCATTTACCATCAAGTCTCAGCCATCCGTCAAGTCTTTGATCTTGACCGCTCTTGAAGGGTAGGCAACCAACACCTTATATGGACCATCCCATTTTGTCTTGAGATTATGTGGAAAGAGTTTCAATCGTGAGTTAACAACCAAACTTTATCGGAGGGAGAGAATGATTTCTTAACAATGTGTTTATCATAAATTCTATTCATCCTATCCTTGTAAAGTTTGGCATTCTCATACGACTCAAATCTAAGCTCTTCCAATTCTACTAGGTCCAGCTTTCTTTTCTCACCTACTCTTGCCAAGTCAAAATTTAAGGCCTTGATGGCCTAATAAGCTCTACGCTCAAGTTCTACTGGCAAGTGACAAGTTTTCCCATAAACCAATCGATATGGAGACATACCAATGGGAGTCTTAAATGGGATACAGTAGGCCCGTAAAGCATCAATTAGCCTAATAGACCAATCTCTCCTATCGGCCGTAACCGTTTTCTCTAAAATGTGCTTGATCTCCCTATTGGACACCTCTACTTGTCTATTAGTTTACGGGTGATAAGGAGTAGTTACTTTATGGGTGATCAAATATCTTCTCAACAAGGCCTCTAAAGTCCAATGTCTAAAAGCAAACCCCCATCACTAGCCAAGACCCTAGGGACTCCAAATCTAGAGAAAATGTTCTCCTTAATGAATTTAACCACTACTTTATGGTCATTAGTGCGTGTAGGAATTGCCTCAACCTATTTGGACATACAATCAATAGCTATTAAAATATATTTGTACCCAAAGGAAGGTGGAAATGGACCCATAAAATCTATACCCCAAACATCAACTAACTCACATGGCAGAATAAGGGATAAAGGTATCATGTTTTTCCTAGATATGGACCCGGATTGTTGACATCTTAAATACTTTTTGCAATATTCTTAGGCATCCCTAAAGAGAGTGGGCCAAAATAATCCATATTGCAAGACCTTCATAGCAGTCTTCTTCATACTAAAATGACCTCCACACCCCTCATCATGACACATGCTAAAAACATTCTCAAATTCGTCCTTGGGCATATATCAGCGAATCATTTGAACCGTATACATTTTAAAAAGATAGGGATCCCCCAAAAAAAAAGACTAACTTATGCTAGGAACCTATCTCTTTCTCTCTTCTCCTAATGGGAAAGAAAATGCCCTGTGGCAAATAATTGACAATAGGAGCAAACCAAGGTGTGTGATGAGAGATAGCAAACAATTGTTCATCGGGAAATGAATCATGAAAAGGGATGGATCACTAGAAGACTCGCTAACAAGATGGGAAAGATGATTTGCAACTAAATTTTCTCTACCCTTCTTATCTTGGATTTCAATGTTAAACTCTTGAAAAATGAGTAACTACCTAATCAAGCGGGGCTTAGACTCTTTCTTAGACAACAAATATCTCAATGCCGCATGATCGATGCAGACAATCACTTTGGACCCTAAGATATATGACCTAAACTTGTCAAGGGAGAAGACTATTGCTAGAAGCTCTTTTTCCGTGATGGTATAGTTCTTTTGGGCTTCATAAAGAGCCTTGGCAGCATAGTACACAATATAGGGCAACTTATCCTTCCTTTGTCCTAAAATAGCTCTTATCGCATATCGGATGCATCACCCATAACCTCAAATGGGAGACCATAGTTAGGTGGTTGGATAATCAGGGATGTAGATAATAAGGATTTAAGCCTATTGAAAGCCCTAACACACTTATCATCAAAGTCAAAAGGACACTTGCGCAAGGAGCCTAGATAAAGGACGTGCAATGTGGCTAAAATCCTTAATGAATCTACAGTAGAATTTTGTATGTCCTAGAAAAGATCTAACATCCTTGACACACTTAGGAATAGACAACTTTACAATCAATTCTACCTTAGCTACGTTAACTTGAATACCATTAGATGAAACTATATGACCCAATATTATCCCTCTTTGCACCATGAAATGGGATTTTTCCTAGCTCAACACTAGATTCTTCTCCACACATCGATCTAAGACTAAAGAGAGATGACTCAAGCACTCTTCAATACTATCACCAAAGACTAAGAAATCATCCATGAATATCTCTAAATGCCTCTCAATCATGTCACTAAAAATGGCCATCATACATCTCTGGAAAGTCGTCGGGGCATTACAAAGACCAAGGGGCATTCTCCTATAAGCAAAAGTGCCATATGGACAAGTAAAAGTAGTCTTCTCCTGGTCCTCGGGAAACACGGAGATCTGACTATAACCCGAATAGCCATCTAAAAAGCAATAGTAGCTATATTCAGCTACTCTATCTAAAATCTGATCTAGAAAAGGCAATGGGAAATAATCCTTCCTAGTTCTAGAGGTAAGCTTTCTATAATCAATACAAACTCTCCATCCCATGGGAGTACGTGTAAGAATAAGCTATCCTCTCTCATTCTTCATAAGTGTGATCCTGAACTTCTTAGGGACAATTTGGACCAGGCTCACCTACTCACTATCAGAGATCAGATAGATAATGGCTGCATCTAAAAGCTTAATGATCTCTTTCTTAACTACTGCACTCATGTGTGGGCTTGGCCTCATTTGCATCTCTCTAGAAGGAATGGCTCTATCCTCAAAGTGAATAGGATGCATACAAACCAAAGGGTCAACACCTTTCAAATCATCAATTTTCCACCCTATTGCCTTCTTATGCTTCCTAAGAACCTCTAAGAGACGCTCCTCATGCTCATTAGAAAGATCGAAAGCTTTGATGACTAGAAGGGTCTCACTAGGGCCTATAAATGCATGCTTCAAACGATCGGGAAGGGGTTTGAGCTCTAAAAAAGGCTAGGCTCAACTAAGGGGGACTTAACCTTAACATCATCAATGGGGGCATCACTAGAATTGAGACTAGAAGGATTAACATCAAGTGACTTATCAATCAAATAGCTCTCAATCAATGAAGTAGAAGCTACACATTTCCACTCTAAGTGTCTAAATCAAAGCTAGACATCAATTCCTCAAATTTTCTCAAATCTCGTCTATCGGTCATGGTTTTCTCTACAAAGCCCTCAACAAAAGAATCAATCACATCAACCCTAGAGCACTCTTCTCCATCCTCTTCTCCTTTACTAGCCCTATTTACTGCCTCGGTAACCTTTATGGTGGACCTCAAATTCCCAAATTTCATCTTTAATAACCCTGACCTATAATGAATAATGGCATTTGCGGTGGCAAGGAAGGAGCGACCTGGAAAAACAGGTGAAAAATGTCTAGAGGTATGTCCCGAATCCATATCTAACACTATGAAGTCAACAGGGTACACAAACTCACCTACCTGGACCATAACATCCTCTATCACACTCTTAGGTCTACGCTCGGACCTATCAGCTAGCTGAAGAGTAACATGTGTAGGGGACAACTCACATAGACCTGGATGCTGATAGACGGAGTAGGGAATGAGATTCATACTGGACCCTAAATCTAACAAGGCATGATCAATCTGGGTCTCTCTAATCCTACAAGGAATAGTGAAGGCTCCGGTGTCCTTCATCTTGGGCGGAAGGCCAAAAGTACAAATACTACTCACCTTCTCCATAAGCCTCACCTTCTTAGGAATGTTCGATAACCTACATTTCCTTGTACATGGATCTTTAAAAAACTTAGAATAGGAAGGGATGGGAAGGATCGCATCTATCAAAGGAAGATTGACCTTAAGGTCCTTAAGGTGCTCTAAAACCTTAAAAAACCTAGAATCCTCACTAGATGTAGGCTTCTCTAAGGTGGATGGAAAGGAAACTCTTGGTGCAACATCTTTAGACACATGAGAATTATCAATAGGCTCTTTTCCTTCCTGATATGGGCAAAAAGTATTACTCTCTCCATGGTCTCTAGTAGGCTTATCTCTCTCAACGGGACCCTCTCTAGAATTTCCCTCAATAGGGCTACTATGTGGTGGTTTAGACTCAGAAGGACCACTAGGTGTAGGCACTGCAAATTCAACTCCTATTCGATTATCTACTACCTCACCACTCCTAAGAGTGGTCACGGCCTTAGCCTAGGCCTGAGAAGGATAAGTGGTATCAGTAGAGGAACAGGACTGAACTCTAGGGTTCACCTCTAGTTGAGAAGGCAATTTCCCAATGTCTCTTATGCTCAACTATATAGCAATCTGTCCTAACTATGTCTCAATCCTAGCCATCTGCTGCCCATAGCTAGCCATCTCTTGCCTATTATCAGCTAACTCCTACAATTGATGAGCAAATGCCTGGTACTAATTCTGAACAAATTGTATTAATTTCATCACATCATTACTAGGAGGCTGGCTACTAGAAGAAGTAGGTAAAGTCTAAGGTTGAGGAGTACTAGTGAGACGGGGCTGATTAAGATGATAGAAACCTGAGGGATATTAAGAACGGGCTCACTGCTGAGGTGGAACCTGAGAATGTGAACTAGACTCCTTTTGACCCTGTCTCCAAGAAAATTTTGGGTTGTCTCTCTAACCCTGATTGTATATTTTCGTGTATGGATTATACTCACGAGAATAACCTTGAGTAGCACACATTTGCTCTTTCATAAATTCAGGAGATTGATATGCTAAAGGGCAAGCTATGGTTTCATGGGATGACTCAGAACACAATGCACAAACTTCAACAACTAAAGTGGTGGAGGAAGAACTTATGGAACTAGTCCTATGACCCTGAGATGAAAGAGATAATGAGATGAGTTGATCTAACTTATTTGTCAAAGCCTCAACCTTAGCGGGTAAATCTAAAGAAACTCCAACCTCGTTAACACTTTTTCTATTACCTCTTCAACTAGACCTTTCCATAGCAAAATTTTGAATAGAATTTTTAGCCATCAACTCTATTTTCTCCCATGCCTCAGTTGCTCTTAAAAGATAAAAGCCACCACCGGAGACAGCATTAACTAGCATCCTATTTTGTTCATTTAAATCTCAAAAGAAATATTGCAATAGGCCATGATTGCCATACTCGTGGTGCGAAGATTGGCCAAGAAGGTCTTTAAACCTATCCCAAGCCTCATGAAAGGATTCTAGGTCATGTTAGGAGAAAGTCATAATAGTGGTCCTAAGGTCGTTTGTCTTGGACATGGATAGAATTTTTGAAAGAACTTAGATTGAAGCTCGGTCCACGTAGCAATGCAACCACTAAGTAAGGAATGCAGCCAAGCCCTAACCTTCTCCTTAAGAGAGAAAGGAAGCAATCTTAGATGTATGACCTCTTGGGAGACATTGGGGACATGGAAAGTGGAACTCATCTCAACAAAATCAGTAATATGCTCTAAAGGACTCTCATTGCTTCTTCCATAGAAGGAGCAAACCATGGCCAACATATTAGGCTTAATCTCAAAGTTTGTCTCCCCCAAACCCAGAATTTGAATCAAAGGCTTCGGGGAGAAAGAATTGCCTAAGAGTGGGTTCTTCATCCATGGGTGGGTCCGATCTACGGGGCTCTCGTATAAAATGATCTTGGGCTTGATGCCCATGGTTATCATAAGGTAGAATGGGAGGATTAGGAGAATGATCAGGATCGGCCATCTCCTCAAAAAGATCTCCTAAATTCCTAAAATGTCTTGCAATTCTATCAAGTTTGGGATTAAGAGGAACTAGAGAATTTCTAAGGCTCTCTTGCCAAGTATACATAAACTGTCCTAACTCCAGCCACTTCAACCCCTAAAAACTTCAATTTTCCTAAAACTATAGCAAATAAACCACAATGCTAAAAAGTCTACTAAAAACAAAAACAAAAGCTGAAATAGATAAACAAGAACTAAAACAAGATATTATAAACAATAAACAAGATAAGCAAAAACTAAACAAACTATAAAGGAAAAGCGAGAAACCAAGAAAAGTAACTACCAAAACACACAAACAAGGAATGCAAACCACCGTGCCTCCCCGGTAACGATGCTAAGAACTTGATCGTCGTCTTTTGAGTGCGAATTCTAAAGACCTACAAGCGCACGGATTGGTGAAATAAAATGTATGCAAGTGCTGGGTTGATTCCAGAGGGAGGCTATGTTATGAGATGGATTCTATGTGTGTGTTCCAGAGTATGCCTAAAAAGAAACCTAAACTATCTATTTTTGGGTTTTGGGTGGTCGGGAGCTTGAACTAAAGAAAATTAAACTAAACTATAGGAATGGAAAAATGCGGTCAAGCTAATCTAAAAGAACAAACAAATAGAAAGGTGTTAGGGTGTCAACTTATGAATGAGTGATTCTATACTCAAATACTATGGGATTTAAGAATGATGGCTTACTTTAGTAATTGTTCTTAACTAGGTTGCTAAATTAGTGTCTTAATTTCCCTATAGGACTCGATGCGGGTCTATCCCTAGGCAGCGCTTCCTAGAGCTATGACGTGGTCCTTATGACCTGGGCCTTAAGAGTGACCAATTAGCTTCCTAGGTGACTTAGAATGAACCTACCCTAGTACATAAACCATTGGTTGGATTTAAAGCGAAGACCTAGTGCCGTTAAGGTTGACTAAACCTATCATGAAACCCATTGGCCTAAGCTAACCCTAAATTACTTACTGTCATTCTAAGGTCATTACAGCGGGATTTAACTTCCTAGCACATTCATACATGTTCTTGGCCAAGGTATTCGTGAATAAAAGGATCTATTCAACTACCAAACATCGTCATGCTCGGATTATATCATTAGGAGCAATTAACAACCAACATGCATGTGTTATTGAAGTCATATTCACTAGTAGGCATGTAAATATACATATAGACATGAATATAAGCATTACCCACTTCATAGCATCCACATATAAACACAGACATGATTGTAGCATGGATTAGATGTGTTTAGTAATAAATAGACTTCAATTTCTACACATGCTACTCATTTAGGCATTTAATCAAACACTTAGACATGAATGAGAAAATAACCATTTGAATAAGAAAATCAAACATGTATATATTCAACCATTTAATCCATATCATAAGAGTACAAAGCTAACCTATTATGTAAGCTAAATCACCCTACATAAGTCTACTCAATCATAATAAGAGATAGAATGAAAGAGAGTTTATGAAGCTTTCTTTTCATCCCAGCTAATCTTGCACAAAGCTCTTAAGCAAACTTGAATCCAAATATTTGAAACCCTCTAGATGCTCTTACTTCAAGGTGATGAAAATGTGTAAGAGAGTGTGTGTGATGTGGGTAAAGACTAGAGTTAAGTGTTTATGTGTGTGTGTGTTGGGAGTGTCAAGATCCTCTCAAGAATTGTCAAAATATTCCCTTTTTTAATTTGAAAATTAGACTTTTATATCAGCTCTTTACGCATTGCCGGTCGACCGACTTCTCCTCTTAGCTCCATTGGCTTTTTGGTGATGCTTTTTGGACTGGCTAGTCAACTGGCTCCTTCTTCTAGATTGTTTAGCTAACTTCCTTCCTCCATTCTTTGTCTTTCCAACCTCTGATCTTCTCTTTTTGACCCCTTCATCTCCCATCTTTATCACCTATCATTGTTCAATCTTGATCTTAATCCAAAGTTCACCTAAATCATTGAAAACAAGCAATTAGTGTAGCAATTTGTCTCTTAAACTCAATATGCACAATTATTTACTCTTCAGCCTATTCTTATCAAAAGCACTAATTAATGCATCTTTATGAGCACTTAATGCCTCTTAAACATAGGCAAATAAAAATGCAAACACACACAAAAACACAACACATCAAAGTTGATGGCTGAAAATTCTTTTCAAAATTTTGCTTGGATAGGTCTAGTTGAGGAGTTAGTAAGAAAGGTGATATTAAGGTTGGAGTTTCTTTAGATATTCCTGCTAAGATAGAGATCTTAACAAATAAGTTAGATCAATTCATTTCTTTGTTTTGTTTCTCTCAAGGTCATAGGACTAGTTCCACAGGTTCTTTCTCTGCATCTTGGTAGTTGAAGTGTGTGCTTTATGTTCTGAGTCATCTCATGCGACCATAGCTTGCCCATTACCACCCCAATTTTCCAAATTTTGTGGTAGACCAAGTGTGTAGTACTCAAGGTTGTCCCCTTGAGTACAATCTGTACTCGAATATGTACAATTCGGATTAGAGGAACCACCCAAAATTTTCTTGGAGACAAGGCCAGCACAAGTCCAGTTCACTTGACCAAGTTCTATCCTAGTAGCATCCTCGTCTTCAATACCCCATAGGTTTCTACCATCTTAGTCAGCCCTGTCTCACTAGAGCTTCCCAACCTCAGGCTTTACCTACCCCTTCCAGTAACCAGCCTCCTGGCAATGACGTGATACAGATAATGCAGTTCAATCAAAAGTGGTAGTAGAAATTAGTAGAGAATAGTAAGCACATAGCTAAGATCGAGGTACAGTTAAGGTAGTTGACTAGTCAATTAAGTACTAGAGACCTTAGGAAGCTGCCTTCTTAGCAAGAAGTGAACCCTAGAGTCCATTCCTGTTCCTTCACTAATACAATTATCCTTCTCTGGCCCAAGTTAAGGCTGTCACTACACTTAGGAATGGTAGGATAGTGGCCAATAAAGTAGGAGTTGACTATGCAGTGCTTGCACCTAATGGTCTTTCTGAGTATAAAAAGTCTAATTTTAGCCCATTAGAGAGAGGCCCTACTGAGAGAGTTAAGCCCATAAGAGGCCATGAAGAAAGTAGCTCTCGCCTATATCGGGAAGAAAAGGAGCCCGTTGAAGATTCCCATGTGTCTAGAGGAGTTGCACCTAGATTTCTCTTTCTATCCGCTTTAAAGTAGCCCACGTCTAGTGAAGATTTTAGGCTTTTCAAGATCTTAATCTTAAGGACCTTAAGGTTAATCTTTCTTTTAGATGCAATCATTTCCATTCCCTTATATTCTAAGTTCTTCAAGGGCCTCTGTACAATGAAGAGTAGATTATCGATCATTCTTAAAAAAGTGAGGCTTACAGAGAAAGTAAGTAATATTTGCACTTCGGGCCTTCTGACGAAGATGAGTGACCTTAGAGCATTCACCATTCCTTGTAGGGTCTGTGAGACCCAGACTATGCCTTGCTAGATTTAGGGTCAAGTGCGAATCTCATTCCTTACTCTGTCTCTTAGTAGCTAGGTCTAGGGGAGTTTTTCGCTACACATGTTACTCTTTAGCTAGCTGATAGGTTCGAGTGTAGAACTAGGGGTGTAGTAGAGGACGTTATGGTCAAGGTAGGTGAGTTCGTGTCCACTGTTGACTTCATAGTATTAGATATGGATTCGGGTCATGATTTTAGGCATTCTACACCTGTCATTTAGATTGTCTTTTTCTTGCGACAACTGATACTATCGTTCATTGTAGGTCATGGTTATTAGAGATGAAATTTGGGAATTTAAGGTCCATCATAAAGGTTGTCCAGGCAGTGAATAGGGCTAGTATAAGGGGAGAAAAGGATGGAGAAGAATGTTTTAGAGTAGATGTTATTGATTCTTGTGTTGAGAACTTTGTAGAGAGGACAATGACTGATGGAGAAAATTTGAGAAAACTTGAGGAATTGTTGACTAGCTTCGATGTGAAAACTTTAGAGAAAAAATGGCTGGATTCCACCTCTATAGTTGAAGATTCCATAGATGATAAGTCACTTGAGGTTATTCCTTCTAGTCTTAATTATAGTGATGTCCCTATTGATGTTATTGAGGTTGAGTCACCCTTTGTTGAGCCTAGCTCATCTTTAAAGCTCAAACCCTTTCCTAAGCATTTAAAGTATGCGTTCCTAGGCCTTAGTGAGACCTTTCTGGTTATCATAGCTTCTAATCTTTCTAGAGAGCATGAGAAGCGTCAATTAGAGGTTCTTAGGAAACATAAGAAGGTTATAGGGTGGAAAATTGACGATTTGAGAGGTATAGATCCTTCGGTTTGCTTGCATCATATTCACCTTGAGAATGAAGTCGTTTCTTCTAGGGAGATACAAAGGAAGCTAAACCACACATGAGCAAAGTAGTTATGAAGGAGATCATTAAGCTATCAGATGTGGGCATTATTTATCCAATCTCCGATAATGAGTGGGTTAATCCGTTCCTAAGAAGCTTGGGATCACAGTTGTAGAGAATGAGAAAGGAGAGTTTATCCCTACTCGTACTCCCACAAGTTGAAGAGTTTGTATTGACTATAGGAAGCTTGGTGTGTCTTTCAAGTGCAAGCTCTAAAAGACCCACAAGCGTATAGATCGCGCAATATAGTGTGTACAAGTGTGAGTGTCGAACCACAGGCAGGCGTGGATAATGTGGGTGAATTCTATGCTTGGTGTTCTAGAAAGTGTCAAAAAGAAAGATCTAAACTAGACATATTTTTGGGGTTTTGGATTATCATGAGCTCTAGGTAAAGGAAATAAAACTAAACTATGAATATGAAAAATGGGAACACAAGTTGGTCAAGAGGGATCTAACAATTGAGAAGGGGTTAGGGTAACTTCGACTTATGAATGGGTAATTCTATACTCAAATGCTATGGGATTAAGGGATGATGGCTAACTATCATGAGTGCTCTTAGCTAGGTTGCTAGTTAGTGTCCTAATTTCTCCCTATCTGGAAACCTCTTGGCTGGATTTAAAGCCAACGGAGACTCGGTCTAGACTAGCCCTAAATTACACTTCGTCATTCTAAGGTCACTACAGCAGGATTTGACTTGCTAGTGTGTTCATACATGTTCAAGGCCAAGGTGCTCGTGAATAATGGAACCTATTCAACTATCAAACATTGTCATGTTCAGTTCGCACTATTAGAAGCAATTAACAACCAACATGTATGCTTTATTGAAGTTATACTCATTACTAGACATGCAAATATACATATAGACATGAATATAAGCATTACCCACTTCATAGCATCCACATACAAACACATAGACATGATTATAACATGGATTAGATGTGTTTAGTAACAAATAAAATTCAATTTATACATATGTTACTCATCTAGGCATTTTATTAAACACTTAGACATGAATGAGAAAATATCCATTTGAATAAGAGAATTCAAAACATGTATATATATATATATATATATATATATATTCAGCCATCACATCCTATATCATAAGAATATATAGTTAACCCACTACATAAGTTAGATCACCCTACACAAATCTACTCAATCATAATAGGAAATAGAATGAAAGAGAGATAATGAAGCTTCCCTCTCATCTTAGCTAAACTTGTACAAATCTTTTGAGCAAACTTAATTCCAAATGTTTGAACCCTCAAAATCCAGCTTGGCTCTTAGTGAGAAAATGTGTGAAAAGTGTGTGTGAAGTGGGTGGGATCTAGGGTTAAGTGTGTGAGAATTTTAGGTGTGAAGTGCATGTTAATCTTCCAAAAAGTCCTCCTTTTTCTACAGAATCGGGCCCTATTTATATGTTCTCAGCATATTGCCGGTCGATCGTCTAGGTCAACCGGCTTCTGGACCTAGCTCGACCAGCTTTTTAATGATGTTCTCTGGACTGGTCGGTTGACCTAGCCGGTTGACCGGCTCTTGAGGGCTGGTCGTCCAGCTATTTTTGGCACCTCTTTGGAGTCGGTCAACCGGCTCTTTTTCCTTGGTCGTCCGGCTAACTTTCTTCCTCTATTCTTTGTCTTTCAACCTTCGGTCTTCTCTAAACTAGAAGGAGGTGTATGTGACGGATGAACGGGAAATCAAGTTATTTAAAGGGAATTTGAACATAAATGAAGGGATTAGGGTGAATCATACCTGTGTATGGGCTCTGATACACTCTAAGTTAGGCTAGAAAGATGGGATAAAGGTGAGCAAATGTACATTAGCCCCTAAAATCCTAGGTAACTATCATATTAACCTTAAGAGTCTTGGTGTGGGTTTATCACTAGGTGAACCCCAAGAGTATAGTGTAGTCCTTATGACCTATGGGCTTAAGGCTAGTTAAGAAGGCATTCTAGGTAGGTTGATTGCATCTTAACCTAGTGTTTAACTTATTAGCTAGGTTAGACGATAAGAATTAAGCCATCTAAGTTTGATTAAACTATGCTGGACATCTATTAGTTAGATTTAAAGTTAAAAGAACACAACTATAGCCTAAAAACAAATTAGAAACCAATAATCAATAATTACAACAAGCATTGAAAGCACTATAAGTACATTTCCACATATGCATAAAAGATGAACTCACTAATTACCCAACAAGTGAATTATAGGCCACAAAATTACGTCATAAGATGCATACATGGAAGATTTAGTAATGCATTAACCTATGGAAGCTATGTCTTAAACATATAGACATGTATAAGGCTGTGAGAATTCACCTATGAAAAAGCATGCAAAGAAGAATATACATTTACAATGAAAATACACTAATGAATGAATAACCAACTATTTCTACAAGCTTTCATAGCAATCTAAGCCTATTTTAAATGCATGCTAGGAAAGGAAACTTCTAGAATACTCATAGACAGGCACATTAGAAGCTATAGGATTGAATTGTAACTAGCATGAAATGATACTTTAGTTTATTTTCATCAAAAAGAGAATTACGAGTTTGATGTGTTATGATTTTGTGTGTGTTTGCATTGTCATTTACCTATATTTTAGAGGTGTTGAGTGCTCATAATAATGTATTAGTGTAGTGCTTTTGATAGGAATAGGCTTAAGCGTGAACAAATGTGCATATTGAGTTTAAGAGATAAATTGCTACACTAATTGCTTGTTTTCAATGATTTAGGTGAACTTTGGGCTAAGATCAAGATTGGACGATGAAAGGTGATGAAGATGGGAAATACACGGGTCTAAGAGAGAAGACCAAAGGTCGAAAAGATAAAGAATGGAGGAAGAAAGTCAGCCGGACGACCAAGGAAGAAGAGCTGGTCGATCGGCTAGGTCGACCGGCCACTCCAGAGTGGTGCCAAAAACAGCCGGACGACCACCCTTCCAGAGCCGGTCGACCAGAGAGCATCATTAAAAAGCCGGTCGAGTACTCCAGAGGCCAGTCGACCAAGACGGTCGACTGGCAATATGCTAAGAACATATAAATAGGGCTTGATTCTGCAGAAAAAGGAGGAGAACTTTTTGAGAGATTCACACACAATTCACACCAAGAATTCTCACACACTTAACCCTATATTCCACCCACCTCACACACACTTTTCACATATTTCTCACTAAGAACCAAGTTTGTTTTGGAGGGTTCAAACATTTTGGAATCAAGTTTGCTCACAAGCTTTATACAAGATTAGCTAGGATGAAAGGGAAGCTTCATTATCTCTCTTTCATTCTATTTTCTATTATGATTGAGTAGACTTGTATAGGTTGATTTAACTTATGTAATGGGTTAATTATATACTCATATGACATCGGATATGATGGTTGAATATATATACATATTTCGAATTGTCTTGTTTAAATGGATATTTTCTCATTCATGTCTAAGTGTTTGATAAAATGCCTAGATGAGTAACATGTGTATAAATTGAAGTTTGTTTGTTACTAAACACATCTAATCCATGTTATAATCATGTCTATGTGTTTATATGTGGATGCTATGAAGTGGGTAATGCTTTTATTCATGTCTATATATATATTTGTATACCTAGTAACGAGCATAAATTCAATAACGCATACGTATTGGTTGTTAATTATTCCTAATGGTGCGAACTGAGCATGACGATGTTTGGTAGTTGAATAGGTTCCATTATTCACGCGCACCTTGGCCTTGAACATGTATGAACGCGCTAGCAAGTCAAATCCTGCTGTAGTGACCTTAGAATGACGAAGTATAACTTAGGGCTAGTCTAGGCCGAGTCTCCTTTGGCTTTAAATCCAGCCAATAGGTTTCCGGATAGGTTTAGTCAACCTTAGCAACACTAGGTCTTGGCTTTAAATCCAGCCAAATGTTTAGGTACTAAGGTAGGTTCATTCTAAGCCATCTAGGAAGTTAGTTAGTCACTCTTGAGGCCCTAGGTCATAAGGACCACGCCGTAGCTCTAGGAGGCGTCGCCTAGGAACGGACCCGCACCGAGTCCGAGGGGGAAATTAGGACACTAACTAGCAACCTAGTTAAGAGCACTCATGATAGTTAGCCATCATCCCTTAATCCCATAGCATTTGAGTATAGAATTACCCATTCATAAATCAAAGTCACCTTAACCCCTTCTCAAGTGTTAGTTCCCTCTTGACCAATTTGTGTTCCCATTTTTCATATTCATAGTTTAGTTTTACTTCCTTTACCTAAAGCTCCTGATAATACAAAACCCCAAAAGAAAATACACCTAGTTTAGATCTTTCTTTTTGGCACCTTTTAGAACACCAAGCATAGAATTCACCCACATTATTCTCGCGTCCCTGTGGTTCAACACCCGCACTTGTACACACTATATTGCACGATCTGTACGCTTGCGGGTCTTTTAGAGCTTGCACTCGAAAGACGACACCAAGTTCTTGGCGCCATTGCCGGGGAGGCACGGTGATTTGCATTCTTTGCTTGTGTGTTTTGATAGTTGCTTTTCTTACTTTCTTGCTTTTTCTTTATAGTTTGTTTAGTTTTTACTTATCTTGTTTACTGTTCATATTATCTTGCTTTAGATTTTGTTTATCTATTTCAGCTTTTGTCATTGTTTTTAGTAGACTTTTTAGGATTGTGGTTTATTTGCTGTAGTTATAGGAATACTGAAGTTTTCGGGGGTTGAAGTGGCCGGAGTTAAGATAGTTTGTGCATGCTTGGTAGGAGATCCCTTAGAAATCCCCTAGTTCCTCTTAATCCCGAACCTGATAGAATTGCTAGACATTTCAGGAATTTCGGAGATCTTCTTGAGGAGATGACCGATCCTAACCATCCGCCTAATCCTCCCAATCCCCCAATGAATCCCATTCCACCTCATGATCACATTAGGCATCAAGCCCAAGCTCATTTTAGACGAGAGCCCCGTAGACTAGATCCACCCATAGATGAGGAACCAACTGTTAGGCAATTCTTTCTCCCCGAAGCCTTTGAGCCCAATTTAGCTATTTAAATTCCAGGTTTGGGGGAGACAAACTTCGAGATTAAGCCTAATATGTTGGCTATGCTTCCCTCCTTCTATAGGAGAAGCAATGAGAGTCCTCTAGATCATATCACTGATTTTGTTGAGATGAGTTCCACTCTTCATGTCCCCAATGTCTCTCAAAAGGTCATACATCTAAGATTGTTTCCTTTCTCTCTTAAGGATAAGGCTAGGACTTGGTTGCACTCCTTACCCAATGGTTGCATTACTACATGGGCTGAGCTTCAATCTAAGTTCTTTCAAAAATTTTATCCTATGGCCAAGACGGCTGACCTTAGGACCGCCATTATGACTTTCTCCCAACATGACCTAGAATCTTTTCATGAGGCTTGGGAGAGGTTCAAGGATCTTCTTAGGCAATGTCCACACCATGGGTACGGCAATCATGACCTAATGCAATACTTCTTTCGAGGCTTAAATAAACAAAATAGGATGATGGTCAATGCCGCCTCCGGTGGTGGCTTCTATCTTTTGAGACCGACCGAGGCATGGGAGAAAATAGAAATGATGGCTAAGAACTCTTTTCAAAATTTTGCAATGGAAAGGTCTAGTCGGGGAGGCAACAAGAGAAGTGTTAGTGAGGTTGGAGTTTCTTTAGACTTACTCGTTAAGGTTGAGGCTTTGACAAATAAACTAGATCAATTCATTTCTTTGTCCATTTCATCCCAAGGTCATAGGACTAATTCTTTAGGTTCTTCCTCCGCCCTTTTAGTTGTTGAAGTTTGTGCATTATGCTCCGAGTCATCTCATGAGACCATAGCTTGCCCTTTAGCATCCTAATTTCCTGAATTCATGAAAGAGCAAGTGTGTGCTACACAAGGTTATTCTCGTGAGTATAATCCATACTCGAACACATACAATCCAGGTTGGAGGGACAAGCCAAAATTTTCTTGGAAACAAGGACAACATGAGTCTAGTTCATATCCTCAAGTTCCACCTCAGCAGCGACCCCGTCCTCAATATCCCCCAGGTTTCTATCATGTCAATCAACCCCGTCTCACTAGTACTCCTCAACCTCAGGCTTTGCCTGCTCCCTCTAGTAGCCAACCTCCTAGTAATAACATGATGAAGATAATGCAGTTCATTCAGAACCAACAACAGGAATTGGCAGAAAATAGGCAGCAAATGGCGAGGTTTGAGGTACAGTTAGGACAGATTGCTAGTCAATTGAGCGCTAGAGACCCCGGGAAATTGCCTTCTCAACCGGAGGTAAACCCTAGAGTCCAGTCATGTTCCTCCACTGATACCACTTATCCCCCTCAGGCCCAGGCTTAGGCCGTCACCACTCTTAGGAGTGGTCGGGTAGTGGATAATAGGGTAGGAGTTGACTTTGCAGTGCCTGCACCTGGTGGTCCTTCTGAGTCTAGAGCACCACATGGTAACCTTGTTGAAGGAAATTCTAGAGAAGGTCCTATTGAGAGAGATGAGCCCATTAGAGATCATGGAGAGAGTGGTACTTCCCGCCCACATCGGGAGGGAAAAGAGCCTATTGATGACTCCCATGTATCTAGAGGTATAGAGCCTAGAGTTCCTTTTCCATCCACTTTAAAGAGACCTACACCTAGTGAGGATTCTAGGTTCTTCAAGGTTTTAGAGCATCTTAAGGACCTTAAGGTCAATCTTCCTTTGATAGATGCGATCATTTCCATCCCCTCTTATTCTAAGTTCTTTAAGGATCTTTGTACAAGGAAACGTAGGTCATCGAACATTCCTAAGAAGGTGAGGCTTACAGAGAAGGTGAGTAGTGTTTGTACTTCGGGCCTTCCGCCCAAGATGAGTGACCCCGGAGCCTTCACCATTCCTTGTAGGATCCGCGAAACATAGATTGATCACGCCTTATTAGATTTAGGATCTAGTGTGAATCTTATTCCCTACTCTATCTATCAGCAGCTAGGACTAGGTGAGTTGTCTCCTACACATGTTACTCTTCAGCTAGCTGATAGGTCTAAGCGTAGACCTAAGGGTGTGATAGAGGACGTTATGGTCCAAGTAGGTGAGTTTGTGTACCCTGTTGACTTCATAGTGTTAGATATGGATTCGGGACATGACTCTAGACATTCTACACCCATTCTTCTAGGCTGCCCCTTCCTTGCCACCGCAGATGCCATTATCTATTGTAGGTCGGGGGTATTGGAAATGAAATTTGGGAATTTGAGATCCACTATGAAGGTTGCAGAGGCGGTGAATAGGGCTAGTATAGGAGAAGAGGATGGAGAAGAGTGCTTTAGAGTGGATGTGATTGATTCTTGCATTGAGGATCTTATAGAAAAGATTATGACCGATGGAGAAGACTTGAGGAAATTTGAAGAATTGATGTCTAGTTTTGATTTGGAGACCTTAGAGAGGAAATGTGTAGCTTCTACTTCCTAGATTGAGACCCATTTGACTAATAAGTCACTTAAGGCTAATCCTTTTAGTCTCATTTCTAGTGATGTCCCCATTGATGATGTTGAGGTTAAATCCCCCTTGGTTGAGCCTAGCCCTTCTTTAGAGCTCAAACCCCTTCCCAATCATTTGAAATATTCATTTCTAGGCTCTAGTGAGACCCTTCCGGTCATCATAGCTTCCGATCTTTCTAGTGAGCATGAGGAGCGTCTCTTAGAGGTCCTTAGGAAACATAGGAAGGCTATAAGGTGGAAAATTGATGATTTGAGAGGTATAGACCCTTCGGTTTGCATGCATCATATTCACCTTGAGGATGGAGTCATTCCTTCTAGGGAAATGCAAAGGAAGCTAAACCCACACATGAGCGAAGTAGTTAAGAAGGAGATCATTAAGCTTTTAGATGCAGGCATTATTTATCCAATCTCCAATAGCGAATAGGTTAGCCCAGTCCAAGTTGTCCCTAAGAAGTCTGGGATCACAGTTGTTGAGAATGAGAGAGGAGAGCTTATCCCTACACGTACTCCTACGGGATGGAGAGTCTGTATTGACTATAGGAAGCTCAACTCCAAAACCAGGAAGGATTATTTGCCATTGCCTTTTCTAGACCAGATCTTAGATAGAGTAGCTGGGCATAGCTACTATTGTTTTCTAGATGGCTATTCAGGATATAACCAGATCCCTGTGTTTCCCGAGGACCAGGAGAAGACCACCTTTACTTGTCCCTATGGCACTTTTGCTTATAGGAGAATGCCCTTCGGTCTTTGTAATGCCCCAACGACTTTTCAGAGATGTATGATGACCATTTTTAGTGACATGATTGAGAGACATTTAGAGATTTTCATGGATGACTTCTCAGTCTTTGGAGATAGCTTTGATGAGTGCTTGAATCATCTCTCTTTAGTCTTAGACCGATGTGTGGAGAAGAATCTAGTGTTAAGTTGGGAGAAATCCCATTTCATGGTGCAATGAGGGATAGTGTTGGGTCATGTTGTATCATCTAGTGGAATTCAAGTTGAACCAGCTAAGGTAGAATTAATTGAAAAGTTGCCTGTCCCTAAGTGTGTCAAGGATGTTAGATCTTTTCTAGGGCATGCAGGATTTTACCGTAGATTCATTAAGGATTTTAGTCGCATTGCACACCCCTTGTCTAGGCTCCTAGCACAAGATGTTTCTTTTGACTTTGATGATGAGTGTGTTAGAGCTTTCAATAGGCTTAAATCCTTATTGTCTACATCCCCAATTATCCAGCTTGGTGGTTAGCGCTACTAGAAGGCAACCTAGGTTCAATTTTGTAGTTTTGCATTTGTTTTACTTTCCTTTCTTTTTATTTTCTTTATTTTATCTTTCTTGCACCCAAACCAAAGTGTTGAATCCCAATCCTTTGTCCCATAAGATACACCACTGCTTATTATTGCACATGCCAATGCAAGTATGCATAGGCAATGCTACTAATATTGTTTTCTTTGTGACTGTTTATGAATTGTGAATCACAGGATTAATTGTATGGTGATTTATCATTGGCATGGAAAGCTTTGAAGAAAATGCAAGGTTGTATCTATCCTTTCTCCACTTGTTCCCCATGTTTGCACCCTATCCCTACCACCCTTACTTGTTTTGTAATGACGATTTGCCTATTTTTGTGCTTTGATCTTTTTGCTTGAGGATAAGCAAAGTTCAGGTTTAGGGGTGTGGGAGTTTGGTTTTCTTGTTATATATTTTACTTAGGGTAGATTGCATAATGCATATAAATGGTAAAAAAAATTTCAATTTTGATGCATATAGAGTCATTTATTTCTTTGTTGATCATTGTGTTGGCTTTTGTGATTGACTCTATTGATTGTTGAAGATGAGAGGCATTGTGGGGGAATGAATAGAATGGTTTGAAAACTAAGTCTTGGAGGGGATGCCCTTCAAAGTTGTGGGGAGTGAGAACCTTAAAAGAATAACCCTTGTAGCCACCCCATAGCTTGGTAGGAAAGAGTGTTGGAAAAGGGTTATTGATGTGAGTGCCCCTTTCTTGATTGGTTCTTGTTAATATGCCTAAGCCTTTTTTTTCCTTCCTTTTTGTGAATATAATACAAAGCAATTGAAGTTAAAAAAAAAATGAAAAAAGGCAAAAAGGTGCAAACATGTATGTAAAAAAAAAAAATGAATGAAGTGAAAAAGAGGAAAAGCCAAAGGCACCAAAAAGTTAGTGAATAAGTGCATAAGTGACACAATGTCAACTTAGCACAAGTTATCATCTTTGTAGACACATGAATATGGCTTTTTATAAGCCATTATGTTTGTATATTCTCTCTTCTTATCTTTGAGGCTTGGTGTATGTTAGGGAGGCCATGTTAGTTGAGGGAGCACGAAATATCAAACATCCCGAGTGCGTGAGTTAGAATCCTAAGCTTGTGGTGGATTGGCTACTTGGGAAACTCCTATGAGGAACGAGACCCCTTATGAGTAGAGGGAAGATCCAAAGAGACTTATGGATCTCTTCATAATAGGAATGCTCCCCTTCATCAAACTAATCTTGATAGCGAGTCAGTCCTTTAGGCAATCCATTGTATCAGCTTTAGAGATAAAATTTAAGATTGGGTTTGCTTGAGAACAAGCAAGGAGAAGGTTTAGGGGTGTTGATGTGTTGTGATTTTGTGTGTGTTTGCATTGTCATTTACCTATATTTTAGAGGTGTTGAGTGCTCATAATGATGTATTAGTGTAGTGCTTTTGATAGGAATAGGCTTAAGCGTGAACAAATGTGCATATTGAGTTTAAGAGATAAATTGCTACATTAATTGCTTGTTTTCAATGGTTTAGGTGAACTTTGGGTTAAGATCAAGATTGGACGATGAAAGGTGATGAAGATGGGAAATGCACGGGTCTAAGAGAGAAGACCAAAGGCTGAAAAGATAAAGAATGGAGGAAGAAAGTCAGCCGGACGACCAAGGAAGAAGAGCTGATCGACCGGCTTGGTCGATTGGCCACTCCAGAGAGGTGTCAAAAACAGCTGGACGACCACCCTTCCAGAGCCGGTCGACCGGCCACTCCAGAGAGCATCATTAAAAAGCCGATCGAGCACTCCAGAGGCCGATCGACCGTCTATGCTGAGAACATATAAATAGGGCTCGATTCTGCAGAAAAAGGAGGAGAACTTTTTGAGAGATTCACACACACTTTACACCAAGAATTCTCACACACTTAACCCTATATTCCACCCATCTCACACACACTTTTCACATATTTCTCACTAAGAACCAAGTTTGATTTGGAGGGTTCAAACATTTTGGAATCAAGTTTGCTCACAAGCTTTATACAAGATTAGCTAGGATGAAGGGGAAGCTTCATTATCTCTCTTTCATTCTATTTTCTATTATGATTGAGTAGACTTGTATAGGGTGATTTAACTTATGTAATGGGTTAATTATATACTCATATGATATGGGATATGATGGCTGAATATAGATACATGTTTCGAATTGTCTTGTTTAAATGGATATTTTCTCATTCATGTCTAAGTGTTTGATAAAATGCCTAGATGAGTAACATGTGTATAAATTGAAGTTTGTTTGTTACTAAACACATCTAATCCATGTTATAATCATGTCTATGTGTTTATATGTGGATGCTATGAAGTGGGTAATGCTTTTATTCATGTCTATCTCTATATTTGCATACCTAGTAACGAGCATAACTTCAATAACACATACGTATTGGTTGTTAATTATTCCTAATGGTGCGAACTGAGCATGACGATGTTTGGTAGTTGAATAGGTTCCATTATTCACGCGCACCTTGGCCTTGAACATGTATGAACGCGCTAGCAAGTCAAATCCTGCTGTAGTGACCTTAGAATGATGAAGTATAACTTAGGGCTAGTCTCCTTTGGCTTTAAATCCAGCCAATAGGTTTCCGGATAGGTTTAGTCAACCTTAGCAACACTAGGTCTTGGCTTTAAATCCAACCAAAGGTTTAGGTACTAAGGTAGGTTCATTCTAAGCCACCTAAGAAGTTAGTTAGTCGCTCTTGAGGCCCTAGGTCATAAGGACCACGCCGTAGCTCTAGGAGGCGCGGCCTAGGGACGGACCCACACTGAGTCCTAGGGCGAAATTAGGACACTAACTAGCAACCTAGTTAAGAGCACTCATGATAGTTAGCCATCATCCCTTAATCCCATAGCATTTGAGTATAGAATTACCCATTCATAAGTCAAAGTCACCCTAACCCCTTCTCAAGTGTTAGTTCCCTCTTGACCAACTTGTGTTCCCATTTTTCATATTCATAGTTTAGTTTTACTTCCTTTATCTAGAGCTCCCGATAATCCAAAACCCCAAAAGAAAATACACCTAGTTTAGATCTTTCTTTTTGGCACCTTTTAGAACACCAAGCATAGAATTCACCCACATTATTGACGCCTCCCTGTGGTTTGACACCCGCACTTGTACACACTATATTGCACGATCCGTACGCTTGCGGGTCTTTTAGAGCTTGCACTCGAAAGACGACACCAAAGTTCATGAATTGCAAATCAAGGCTCATACTTTTCATATGTTGAATACCCTAACCCTAGCATTCATTTTTCTTTTAAGAAGATTATTCATGCTTAGGAAATAGAGTTAGAGCAATAAAAAGCACAAACTAGCTGAAATGTAAACATATACTTCTCATTGGCATTTCATCAAATACTTAGTATGCAAGAGAAAATAACCATTACAATACATAAAGCTCAAGTATATATTTTACCCATCACTCAAAACCAACCATAAAGTGCTATTCTAAACCCAAACAACAAGTATTCATCACCCTCCATCAATTTAAGCTAACATATATAAAGTAAGAATAAAGAGAAGTTTGAGATACTCCCTATATTCTTGGCCAAATCCATTACAAAGCTTGCTTAATCTTCTTCAAATGATGCTCAAATCCTCTTTTAAAGTGATATTGAGTGTATTTGTGTGTGAGGAAGAGAGGGGAAGAAGATGGAAGAAATAGGGAAAAAATTGGCAGAAGAAAGAGAGAGAGACAGAGAGAGATGCATATAGCCTCTTCTCTCTTCTATTTCTATCTCTAAATTGTGCTCTTCCTTTAGAAAATGCTCAAATACACTTTTAATATAAGATTCCCTTTCTTTCTTCTTAAGCTCCTTTGACTTGGCTCTATTATAGCTTGCTTGAGAATAGTGCTTTGGTGCTTGACTTAGCTTTATTTTTTGTTGAAATTGAATAGTCCAGCTACATTTTAGTTTGGAATAAGCTCCTTTTAGCTCCTTTTAAATGTGCACATCAACTTCTCTTCTTTAACTTGTGCTTGGCTTAGTTTCTTTTCAACTCATTTCTCTTCCTTCCAGCTATTTTAAACATGCTTATCAGCTCCCTAAAATTGGCTTCTCTTCTCTAAGCCGCGGCTGCTAAGCTCCCTAGCTGTTGACCTATTCTTTCAAACTTGCTTATCAGCTTCAAATTAGTATGCTTTGTGATATTGTTTTAACTCACAAGCGTATGGATCATTCGTAGTATGATGGATATGAGTGCAGGTATCGTCTCCACATGAAGGCTCCTTGGTTCAGTCTCTACGTGCTCGTGTGCTAAGGATTAAAAGGAGCTCGGGGAAAGGAAAATAAAACATAAGCTATGGGGGAACTATAGGTGCCAAGCTATGGAATGGAAGCCTAACAATGTAGAAGGGGACCTAGGGTGATTGCGTTGCAACTAGACTCAAGCTATAATAATGGATTAGATCTATCTATGGATTGATTGCTCTATCGAGGACCTTAGCAAATTAATCTTATTTTATCCCAATTGTAGGTGTACTATTATCCCTAAGCATCAACTCTTAGTAGCACAGGATTCTTCAAGCCAATTATAGTTTTTGGGCTTAATTAACTAAGTTCTCTTGTCGGGCCTCACCAACTAAATTTATTATCTACTAGGACTCAGTAAGGGTCTATTCCTAGGCGTCGACTCCTAGAGTATATCGTGGTCCTTATGACCGAGGGTTTTAGGACTTAGTTAATTAGGTCCCAGGTAGTGTTGATTGGATTCACCATAGTGTCTAAATCATTGGCTTGGTTTAAAACCAAGATTTAGTCTATCTAAGGTCGATTAAACTAAGTTAGAAGCCTATTAGTTGGGTTTAAAGCTAAAGGAAACTCAACCTAGCTTAAACATGAATAAAGAACAATCAATTAACATCACAAAAGCAAGATATAAGCATTTATTGAACAACACTTGCATATTCACCTTGGCATTTTAATAAACACATAGACATGTTTGATTTTCAAAAAATAAACAAATTGGATCATGCTATAGATTTATATAAAAAAACATGTATTAAGAGCCAAATATACACAGAAACCTTTATTCAAAGCCCTAATCAAATATACAATATCAATCAACCCTAGATCTAACTCAATTACAAAGCGTATTTACAATAATAAAAAAGGAATAAGAAACTCCCCTTCAAACCCTTCCTCAAATTCAAAGCAAAACCTTTCAATCTCTTATTACAAGCTTCAATTCTAACTTGGTTTGGTGTGAGATAGTAGTTTTAGGTGTTTGGTGAAATGGGTAGAGGGTTAAGGCTTATTGGGGTTTAAGAAAATAAAGTTTCTCCCCTAAAAATGACCTAAAACGGACTATTTATAGACTCTTTTCCTCTAGTACCGGGGACTCTACTAGTCAGCTGGTATGAAATATGATGCTCGATCGGTAACAATTGAGAACTCTATGGTCATACCGGTCAACCCTACGGGACCTATTAGCCAGCCGATATTGGCCAACCTACTGGGGGACCTGCTGAGCAGCCCCCAATGCCTTAACAGCTTAACTTGAAACTATATTTTTGGCTCATTTCTTCATCTTTTCGCTTCTAGTCTTCAAGGTTTAGCTCGTTTAAACTCGACCCATCTCAAAACTCACCTAAAACACAAAATAAAATATTTGGTATAGTATTTATGCATTTAAATATATTACGGTATAGTATTTATACATTTAAATGCATTATATATAAGTATTAACAATTATATATAAACTCTATACTAATTGCACTTAGTTATGCTATAAACACCACTAAATGTGCATAGAAACACTATGTACAAACACGCACAAATGGCACACGTCACTTGGCCTTCCCCCTTAAGCGTACTAGTCAGCTTGTTCAAGCTTCTCAGTGTGTTTGCTTAATACCACAAGTGCAGCCAACCAAAAAGAAAGCAAATAAATAAGCAAAGCCCTTTAGATTGTAAGTGAATTACTACTGCCCGATGACTTGAGCTTGACAGCTCGTGTGAGCTTGAGTTGATTCGCTTATCAGTGAGAAAAAGATGCTTGAGCTGTTGTGTGTGAAAGAGCTGCTTCTTAGCAGCTCGTTTGAGCTTGTGAGGGAGCTGCTCGTTGGCTGCTTGTGCTTGTACAAGGGGTTGGTGCTTGTGAGTGTTTGGTGAAGGAACGGGTTGGTGCAGCTGCTAAATGCTTTGGGTGAGTGAGCTGATGTTTAGTGTTTGTGATTTGGCTTTGCTCGAGCGAGTGAGAGAGAGGTGTTTTGATCTTAAGCTTCGAGCTTTTGCTACTGTGCGAGAAAAGGAGAGTTGGCTTATTAGTTGGTTTGGCTTGTGTGCGTGTGACTAATGCTTATCAGCTGGGTGTGTGGTTGTGAATTAGTGAGGTGCATGATTGGCTTATCTTGGCTGCTGTGTATGTGCTTGTGTGGCTTTGCTTAAGTTGTTGGGTTCAAGGGTGCAATGGTGTGGTGTACGCGCATGTGTATGATTCTGTAGCGAAATAACAAAGGCTGCTGATGTGTATTTTTTAATCACGTCTGTGCATATGTTAAAGTAATGTATAATTAAACATATGAATGTGAATATAAAACCTAGAGTTATGTATATATACAACAATATAAGAGTATATTCTTAACTTAATACTATATACTAGAATATATATATATATATATATATATGCACATATATGAAAATGTAAATATATATAAATCTACCTAGAAATCTTACAATGTAAGAAACCTATAAAAGGAAAAGCCTAATCTAATTCATAAAACTATCCGAGTATTAATATAATAATTAAGCTATATTACTAAACTTATATAATTTATATAATATAGTATAACCTAATATCCTATATTACTAAAATAACGCTATGCTACTACTATACATTACTACTCTTATACATACATACATACATACATATATATATATATATATATATATATATATCTAATAATATAAGAGTATACTCTTAACTTAATACTATATACTATACTACTACTACACATTACCACTAAAACTATACACAAAGTACTTTAATACTAATATACTAGTGGTAAATTTGTGCATTGCACGGGGTATCATATATTGTTTATTCAAAGTATGAAGTAGATGACTAAAAGATAGTAAATGACAATAATACTTAATGAATTATATTAAGCAATTTGAATGCAAAATATATATAGAAATATTAAAAAATTAGATTTCTTTTGGGTTGTGGTTTGATGAAAAAATTTTATTTTCTTTCAATTAATATCAAAGAATTCTAAAGTTACTAACATATATCATTCGATCAAGAAAAAAAATATAGAAATGAAATATTTAAATTTTGAAAGAAAGAAAGATGTTACAATATACATGCATATAAAAAACACATTCCAAAAAGGCTAAATTATATATGTTATAGGTTTTGTGTTGCCACTTGATTTCAATATAATTCTCATTACTCTAAAATATTTAAGTTAGTTCTCGATATTTCACATATTTAAAAAGAAAATTTTAAGTGGGAAAATGAGTCTCATATTTAAGAGGGAAAATTGAGCTTGGATCAATTTCTAGCTCATTTGTGTCCAATAATTTTTTTTACTATTTGGTGCATAAAGTCAAGAATAAGCCAAGCCAAACAACCTCTAAAATTTATTCATTCGCTGCTATTATTTGATGTATATTCCAAACCCAGTCTCTTACTCTACTCAAATATTTTCACTTAGCTGTGTCCATTTTTACTCTCCACCATTTGATTCAATGGCTTCTCCAGACACCGACGTTACGATGGTCCCAGCCGGTGAGGACAACACTGCCGTGATGTCCTCTTCCTCTGCCTCTGCTTAATCCTCCACCAAGAAGGCCAAGCTATTGGAGATCAATGTTGTTGCTCTTTGGGCTTGGGGTAAGCATTCGTAGCCCTAACATTGATTTCCATTATCGTTGTGTGTTTTGATTCTTATTTTTCATGTCTGATCTCATAATCATGGAATTTATGCATACATGTGTTGTATATATACGCATATCTTATGTACTATACCTTTTCCACAACCCTAACCCAAATAATATGTTGGGGTATTTCACTATAAGTATATTGATGTTTCGAGAAAAATTGTAGTATCATTGACTGATACAATTGGTTAATCTAATTAAGTTAAGATATTACGGTGGATAATTGTGCAATTAGTGGTTTGACAAAAAAAATTTATTTTGCTATGGGCAATTGATTTAGAGATCATTTAGGGTCAATTAATATCAAAGAATTCTAAAGTTGGTGACATATATCATGCAATCAAGAAAAATATATAGAAATGAAATATTTAAATTTCGAGAAGAAAAAAAGATGTCACGATATATATGCATATCAAAAATACATTCCAAAAAGCTAATGTGCCATAAGAATATGTCTACATCAAAATGCATGCATATCAAAGACGCCTTCCAAAAAGCTTAGTCTGCCATACGAAGATGCTCACATCCAAAATATCAAATTAGCAAGAAGTAGTGATTGCTTTGCGGCTTTCCACACTAAGTATAAAAATTTAGTTTTCAAAAAGAAAGATGAAGCTATATATTGTTGGACAAACAAAATATGCATATGGAACCAAGGAAATCTTTGTTAACCACCTCATCGAAGTCAACTGCATTTGAAATATTAGCATTGGGATCAAAATGATTTGGGACCTTGGGCAATTGTAGCAGTGACATAGTCTAGAATAGATAATTGCCATCTGGAATGTCAAATGCTAGGTTGTATTCAACATTCATTTCAGGCTGCATGATAAAGTTATTAGTGTCATTGTCAAAAGCCCTTGCAAAGTCATCTGCTTATTTGACAAATGTAATGGAACATTTTAGTTGCAAAATGACTTAAAATTTATTTTTGTTTATTGAGGATTATACACACACACACACACACACATATATATATGTATATGCTATTTATTATAGTTATTTGACTTCAATTGGGAGTAAGACATAAAAGCACTAAACTAGGATAAGTCATTTAGTAGATAAGTAGAAGAAAACCATTACTATCAAGAGGAGAATTCTATCAAACCCAGAAATCATTGAAAATGTCAATGAAACCAAAATGAATTCAAAAACAAAATTGCAAAGAATAATCCATAGACACATTTGTAAAATCAATGTCATTGAAAACCTGGAATCAAAATAATTTTATTAAATAGTATAGGAAATATATGTGATACACTATGACTATCTAATAAGCTACTTTATATAATAGGATATTAAATGGTATGTGCATTATTACATGGTACATATTAGTACTTTTATTGGACATGTAGTCATGTGCCAACATTTATGTGAAAGCAATTATATCGTAGATAAATGAAAGACTAAAACATTAATTGGTCAAGTGGAGTTGGTATGTCATGAAATCCAACAACATCTACGTCCATGTTGAAATTTTGTTGCTGAAAAAAGATAAGACAACGAAAATTATAATACACTGGAATAAGTGTCCATATTGAGTAAGGCTAGTGAAAGTGAACATGTCGAATACACAGTTGTAAGAGCCAATTTGGATGCTAAATAAATTACCTCAATATTCGCAGCCCAGTTGGAATTAGTAGGAAGTAGGCTTTCCTGTAAAGCATTCTACACAATTAAAGTGGACTAAAAATTTAATCAAGGAGAAGAATTATTGTATTAGCTTATGTATATCAATATAAATTATGTCAAATGACAGTGAAAAATGAAATTCTAAAAAACTAACCATACTAGAATAGCCTTCTAATACCTAGCACGTTGTACACCAAAACTAACCATACTAACATCTAATTACCTCAACAATTGCTCTAATAGTCAACTCTTCTTCTATCATCAAATCCAACTCATTCTCATATATCATAATGACATCCTTTTAAGTTGGAACCATAAGTTTAAGTCAGAACCATAAGTCTCAAATAAGTTTGTTGAGAGAAAAAGCAATTCTTTACCCAATAGACCATATGATAGAATGTAGTATTTGACATTCATATTTACTCTAATTTACTAATGCATGCATCAATAAAAAAATTAATCATTTTTTTTGGATAAATAATAAATCAATTCCATCATGTTTGGTTATAAATTTTGCATATTTTTCCTTCCAACAGTTAACATCTGTGAAATTGTTACCAATAAATTCTCTTGCAATAGAAAATGTAATAGGATAGGTAGTGTCCCAAAGCCATGAACAAAACTCTCTTCCTGCTAAATGGACAAAGTAATGTAAGTTAGTAATATTCAATAACATAACTGACAAACTTTTACCATATGAAGATTACTTTTAGTTCATTTATGCAACTATAAAAGAATGTAGATGAGTAGACTATTTTAAATAGAAATTGTAGAACATGAATCTGTGCAAATAATACAAAGTGGTGTTTTCTTAAAAGAGTTGGCAAGGCAACAAATTTTGGTGGGAGCAAAACTTCAACCTCATCATCAATTTTCATATTATCCTTCTCTTAAAATTATAAGAACAACATGAACTGAAAATACTTCTTTGTCTTCATTCATTAATATATCAATAACAAAACTTCATATTCATAGAAAATTTGAAATTGGCCTAAACATGGAAAAAATTGAACGTGAAACTAATTAATAGCAATTGATGAATGGTAAATAAGTGTAAAGGCTAAGTGTAGGCAAAGAATAACTGTACTGCATACATGAATGGGATATTCTAGGTATTGTATGTTTACCAAAACAACCTCATCATAAGTGAGATCGATAAGGATTGTTTGTCCTGCAGCAGTGGGAGGATTATTTTATTTTTTCTACATGTACAAACCAAAAAAATTTTTGTATTAATTTACAGCCAAAGTACCGTATGAATAAGGGTGAGAAAGAACTAACTCTAAAGATATAATACCATTTCCATGAAAAATGTAGTTCTAAGAAAGAGAAGGGATGTCTAATATTTCAAAGGCAACCAACAAAGAACAATTAGGATACAATTCTAATTTTACCTCAGATGTAGGAATTGGTTCATTTAGATCAATGATATGCATGTTTATTTTATGCATTTTGAAGACCTGCATGTTACCAAGAAAAATCAACTATTTAACTTAGAAATGCAAAATAGTATGTAAAGGAAAATGTAGTGCGGTCAATATAAAAATTTTAACTAATGTTTTGAAGCAGGTTTGTACTCCATTGCCATTTCTTTACTGGTGAATTTTTTTATTGGGCGAAATAAAACTGGTTTTGTACAAAGTGGACAATGTTTTTCTAAATATGAGTATGAATGGAGGAACCTTTCATCAATGAAAAATCTTACTTGAAAAAAAATAAAGTTAAAGCTCAAAGAATCTATCAACTTGAAATATCCTTAGAGAACACAAATAGATGAATAGCATAGAAATATTTGATTCTTTAAAACAATGGGTCAAAGGTATATTGAAGGAATAAGAATTGAAAGTAATAAAATCCAGTTGAATAAACATATACCTTCTTTTCTTCTTAAACAGGCCACTAAGTTAGAATGAGAATGGGTGTGTCCATCTATATAATGCCTAGAGCTAAATGTTGGAATAATTTGCAAAAGTTTTCCTAAAAGTTTACAATGTAAATGATATGATTGAACAAAATCCTAATAAAACAAAATGGAAGCATAAAATTGCTCGTGCAGCAAGTAATAATATATGCAATGCAATCATCATCCACTGCTTTCATGGATTGGTTGAAATTGAGGCAAAAGTAAAGCCACTAAACAACAAACCTATATATATCGATCAACTTGTATATATATATACATGTGTGGATGATATATATTTCTTGTAAAAATAAACTAATGTTATATTAGCACATACTTTCCCCACATAAAAACAAAATTATATATGCAGTTATATGTATATCTATATATACGTATCTCTGTATTATGTCCCCCATGCTAATCACGGTTGGTTGCAGTTGAAAAGGATAATCATCACAGATGATACATCTTCTACAAGTGTTCTTTATCACTATTGGTTGTAGTTGTAAAGGAGAATTATCACAACTAATACACCTTCTGTAAGGGCAATCTTTTTCTTAAAGAAAATAATTAGATTTGGAAAGTAATCAGTAACCCTTGTCTTAAAAATAGCTTAATAGCTATTGAAGAATGACTTTTCCAGTGATACACATGCTACCAAGTGCATTAAATGTGGATTAGATTTGGATTAGAAGTACAATTATAATAAAGTTTTGTGTAAAAAAATTACATGATTAATCATACAAGAAATGTCTGGAGATAAGCATCTAAAAGTTTTTGCCAATGATTGCAAACAACTTCTTAAATAGCTATATACAATCATCTTCGCATCAATATACTTAAGGATAAAGATAAATGGAAAAATAATATTCATATATTACTAAAAGGAATTTATTGAAAACTTAAGTAAGTGGGAAAAAATTTTTTAAGACCAAGAGTGAAATAACGTCCCAAAAATTATTGATCCTAATTTGTTATTAAGTAAAACTCATTGGCTGTAATTTCTTATTAAGAAAAATCCTTAGAAGTCCCTTTCATTACTGATATGGTTTAGACATAATTAACGTCTCAATTTTACTGATATGCTTAATAATGATTATTATTAAGCAAGCTACCTAGTTAATCATATAAGAACTTTCTGGAGATAAGCATCTAAAGGTTTTTGTCAATGATTGGGAACAACTCTTTAGATAGTCGTATATAATCATCTGTGCATCAATATACTAGGATACAGATGGACAGGAAAATAATACTCATATAGAACAAAAAGGAATTTGTTAAAAACTTAAGTAAGTGGGAAAATATTTTTTAAGATCAATAGTGAAATACTGTTAAAAAATTATTGATTCTAATTTATTGTTAAGCAAAACTCATTGATTGTAATTTATTATTAAGTAAAATCCTTAGAAGTCCTTTTCATTACTGATATCGTTTAGACATAATTAACGTCCCAAAAAGTCTAATTTTTAATAATGACCTTCAAGTTCATTAAATTGCTTTATAGTCCTGGAAGAGGGATATTGTTATATATATCCTCAGCTTATAAGCGGATCTAATATGGTTATGGTTATTCTTGTTGTGATCCTAAACACAGCCATGTCAATTATTATAATAATAAGAATTACTTATTAATTTTGATAAGTCTATAATTGATAATTTCACTTTCAATTACTATTTTGCTGAATGAATTATATTACAAAGAAAAGTAAATCCAAATAAAACTTTAAATATCTCAAAGGGTTAACACATGCAGTGCATGAGAGAAGTATGTGTACTAAAATGACATCTCAAAACCTAGAATAAGTGAATCGAAACAACTATTTGTTAGGATTAGTATGCCTTAAGCTCACTTGTACATGAAATTTTGGATCTTAAACAATGTATAATCATTTTTTTAAATGACATTAAGAGTTTCTTACATATTATCTATATTATGTTTTATTGATGCATGTATAAAGGTTTTCTGACTTGAACTAATGACTTGGGTACGCAGTGAGGCTGGATGCACAGTAAGTCCAAGTCTAGATTTAATCACGTCATGAATTGAATCCATAACCGAATAGTAATGTTGGGTACTCTACTAGGATAAGGTTATATTAAGCAAGTCTCCTCTTTGAGGGTGATCTATCTAGGTCATTGGAGGACTTTCCAGATTTGTCTCAATAGTACGTGTGTCACGTATTGGACAGAACCATTGTGAATATGAATTCTAGAGACATACTATCAAAGAAAGAAAACAAGACACACACTGCTACTAATACTTTATTAAGATCAACAGACTTGTTCTAATTAATTGGAACATGCATATGCAATATGGAATCTATGTGCCCCCTTTGGAATTTTTTCCAAATTTATCATCTAAATCTAGATCTAGTGATACTACCTTTATAGTTGTATCGATTATATGGCTTGAGGGTCGCTCCTGAGATCAAGAGATTCCATGATCAAGGTTGGTTGGCAATAGGACAAGAAACCCAACGGAAAAAGATACAGCTAAGGAGGTGATAGTACACAGGCCAAAGGACCAGTCTTAGCTGTAGGTATACATAGAGAGGCATTATGGTTTGTTATTTAGTAGGTCAAAGACAAAGTTCACATTCTTTTGCAATAAGCTTCTGGGTAACAGCAATTATTCTTGGAGTACAACTTTGATCTTATGGTAGAATAGATCGGAGTTAAAAATAATTATTATGTTGCCTAGATTGGGAAATGACATTTTAAAATATTTTTGGAAACCAAACTTAATCGTGTCTTCTTGGTCCCTTCCCTAGTTGAAATGACTTTGAGAGAATAATCTTGAAATAGCAAATTCCATATTGTAGAAGTAGACTTATTGGGCCAAAGCTTGGAATTGGGTTTGGGCTTTGTTTAGAGTCTAAGATAACCTAATTGGGTTAGGATGGTTTCCATTAGGCTTGGGTCTCCACATGGATTATGGACTATGTGTTGGGCTTGAATGATGGGCTTGGCTCAAGTCTTCCAAGACAAGTGGACAACTTGCAAAAGACTACAAAAACAAGTGGACAACTTGCAAAAGTCTTCCAAGACAAGTGGACAACTTGCAAAAGACTACAAAAACAAGTGGACAAGTTGCATAAAGGAAATTATTACATGGAAATTTTCTCCAACATGGAAAGACTAGCAACTTGATGTGCCAAGGTTCTCTCTGTAAATAGATAAGACCCTACACCTTTTATGTAATCCACTATGTAGTCAATTTCTTCCTCTTTGATAAGAAAATACTACAACATATAGTACACATTTATTGTGTGATTTTTGCTCTAGTTTTTAAGAGCATATTATTTTGCTTCTTCCCATACAAAAGGCTATTCTCTCAAGATAAGTCTCTTCAATCATAAGGAAGAAGACTAGGAAGTTGCTTATTACGGCACCCTTATAGTAAATTTTTTGTGGCCTTGTTCTTGAGTAAAAACAAAGCTTGTGACGGTTATAGATTCATCAAAAGCCTCACGCTTCAAGGGGTTAGCTTTACATATTTTACAAATACGAGTTATGTTCCATATGTTCTTAAGCACGTTCTTGTGTGTGTTATGTGGATATATTGTTTTCCTAGCATGTTTTCTTAGTTAAATATTTTAAAAATATGGACTAGGATACACGACACTTAATAATATCAATCTTACAATTCGTATCAGAGCTTAGGCTCACACATAAATGCTTAGACTATGGAAGAATATTGTATTGTTAGTCATCTTGTCAGTGGCAAGATTAGGAAATATTGTATTGTATATACTTGCAAATTTATGCTTGTATGTGTAGGTGATATAAAAATTGCCTTGATGGTTTGTATGTATGCACGACAGAGTTTCGTGCACAGTCAACAAAGCTTAGCCATAGGCGATTTCATGTATAAATATTTATAGTTATTGCTTGTAGTTTCATTTAAAAGAAGCATAGGATGTTTGATATCCTTGTAATGTTTCTTTATAAAGCATGTATTATTCAATAGCAAAGTGTATTATTGTAATCTTTAAAGACAAAGGAGAAAAATGAGAAAACAATATGGAGGAACACTCTGCTGGGTGAGCTTGCCGGTCAACCGGCTCAGTCGACCGGCCACTCTAGAGAGGAAAAATTCCTGAAGCAATTGGAGCCAGCTGAGGCGAAAAAAAGCTACTAAATGTGCTGTTTTGTTGAAGATTATAGGAAGCCATCAAAAAGGGATTCTAACATATTTTTGTTGATGTTTATAATGCATTGATATATATTTTAACATATTTGCATAAGCATGATTGCCACCTAGAAATATGTCCACTCATTAGGGTTTATAAAAATCGGTCAAACCTATGAGTTGATTCTCAAAGATAGTTAAGTTTATCAAAATGGCTTAGACAAGATAATTGTAAACGGCTATGTCTAAAGATGCCATGCAATCTCATGACAACATTAAAAGAACTTAACTTGAGATTTACAAATATATATCAACCTAAGGGTCTATCCACTCAGATTTAGATAAGTAATCTATTATGGCATTGTAATGTTTTAGTAACACAAATGGGATTCGTAAAAACCAAAGGGTTTCTCAAAATCCAAAGCATGTTTAGATCTAAAACAAAAGCAAGAATGATGCGTCGTCTCTTGAGTGCAAGCTCTAAAGACTCGCAAGCGCACGAATCAGTGTAGTAAAGTGTATGCAAGTGCGGGGTCGATTCCACAGGGAGGCTATGTTGTGAGATGGATTCTATGTGTGTGTTCTAGAGTGTGCCTAAAAAGAAACCTAAATTATCTATTTTTGGGATTTTGGATTTTAGATGGTCGGGAGCTCTAACTAAAACGAATTAAACTAAACTATGGGAATGGGAAGTGGGAGACAAGCTAATCTAGAAGAACTAACAAAAGAAAAGGTGTTAGGGTGACTTCAACTTATGAATGGGTGATTCTATACTCAAATGCTATGAGATTAAAGAATGATGGCTTACTTTCATAATTGCTCTTAACTAGGTTGCTCAATAAGTGTCTTAATTTTCTCCTACGACTCGGTGCGGGTCTGTCCCTAGGCGGTACCTTCTACAGCTACGGCATGGTCCTTATGACCTAGGGCCTTAAGAGTGACCAATTACCTTCCTAGGTGACTTAGAATGAACCTACCCTAGTTCCTAAATCATTGGCTAGATTTAAAGCCAAGACATAGTGTGGCTAAGGTTGACTAATCCTATCCTGAATCCTATTGGCTGGATTTAAAGCCAAAGGAGACTCGGCCTAGGCTAGCCCTAAATTACTTACCGTCATTCTAAGGTCACTACAACAAGATTTGAGTTGATAGCACATTCATACATGTTCTTGGCCAAGATGTTTGTGAATAAAAAAATCTATTCAACTACCAAACATCGTCCTGCTCAGATTACACCATTAGAAAAAATTAACAACCAATATGTTTGCGTTATTGAAGTCATATTCACTACTAGGCATGCAAATATACACATAGACATGAATATAAGCATTACCACTTCATAGCATCCACATATAAACACATAGACATGATTATAGCATGGATTAGATGTGTTTAGTAATGAATAGACTTCACTTTATACACATGCTACTCATTTAGGCATTTAATCAAACACTTAGACATGAATAAGAATATAACCATTTGAATAAGAAAATCAAACTTGTATATATTCAGCCATTTAATCTCATATCATAAGAATATATAGCTAACCCATTATATAAGTTAAATCACCCTACATAAGTCTACTCAATCATAATAAGAGATAGAATAAAGGAGAGTTTATAAAGCTTCCCTTTCATCCTAGCTAATCTTGTACAAAGCTCTTGAGCAACTTGAATCCACAAGTTGAAACCCTTTAAATTCTCTTGCTTCAAGGTGATGAAATGTGTAAGATGTAAGATCGATAATATTACATCTGGTCTATCCTAGTCCATATTTTCAAAAATACTACCAAGAAAACTTGCTAGGAAAATAAAATAACCACAAAACACACACAAGAACATGCTTAAGAACATATAGAACATAAATAGTATTTGCAAAATATGTAAAGCTAACCTCTTGAAGCATGGGACCTTTGATGAAGCTAAAAATTGTCACGAGCTTTGTTCCTGCTCACGAACTAGGCCACCAAAAAAAAATTTTACTATAAGTGTGTCGCAATATGCAACTCCCTAGTCTTCTTCCCTATGGTTAAAGAGACTTTTCTTGAGAGAATAGCCTCTTATGTAGGAAGAAGCAAATTAATATGCTCTTGAAAATCTAGAGCAAAAAACCACCCAATAAGTGTGTATTATGTGTTGTAGTATTCCCTTGCCAAAATGGAAGAGATCAACCATAAAATTTTTGGATGCGAGAAATGGTTTAAGGTCTTGCCTATTTTATAGAAAAAGTTTGGCACCTAAACCTTGTAAACTTTCCATGTGGGAAACTTTTTCCTAGTAGTAAATGTTTGTCACATGTCATAGAAGTTACTTATACAATTTGAATTTTTCTTGTAGTAACTTTCGAGCACATCTTGGAAGATTGGGCCAAGCCCACAATCCAAGCCCAACACATTGTCCATCATCCATGTGGAGGCCCAAGCCCAATAAGAAACCATTCAAGCCCAATTAGGCTATCTTGGACTCTAAAGAAAGCCCAAACCCAATTCCAAGCTTTGGCCCAATAAGGCTACTACCACAATATGGAATTTGCTCTTTCAAGATTACTCCCTCAAAGTCATTTCAACTAAGGAAGGGACCAAGAAGACACAATTAACCTTGGCTTCCAAAAATAATAAAAAATGTCCTTGCCTAATCTAGGCGACATAATAATAATTATTTTTAACTCTGATCTATTCCACCATAAGATCAAAGTTGCACTCCAAGAATGATTATTATTACCCAAAAGCTTGTTACAAAAGAATGTGAACTTTGTATTTGACCTACTAAATAACCGACCATAATGCCCTTCTATGTATACCCATAGCTAAGACCGGTCCTTTGACCTGTGTACTATCACCTCCTTAGCAGTATCTTTTTCTATTGGGTTTCTTCTCCTATTGCCAACCATCCTTGGTCATGGAATCTCTTGATCTCGGGAGCGACCCTCAAGCCATATGACCAATGCACCCATAAAGGTAGTATCACTAGATCTAGATTCGGATGATAAATATGGACAATCCCAAATAGGGCACATAGATTCCATATTGCATATGCATGTTCCAATTAATTAAAACTTAGCACTCAATGCACAAGGCTGTTGGTCCTAATAAAGTAAGATCTCACCCACAGTAAATCAAAGTACCAAACCCTAACTTCATTAGTTCATCCACAAATGCTCAAGATTAAGAGCAATGATCATTTAATAGCAGTAAGTATCTTGTTTTCTTTCTTTGATAGAACATCTCTAGAAAACATACTCACAATGGTCCTATCAAATACGTGACACACGTATTATTGAGACAAATCCAGAAAGTCCTCCAATGACCTAGGTAGATCACTCTCAATGAGGAGACTCACTCAATATAACCTTGTCCTAGTAGAGTACCCAACACTACCATTTGGTTACGGACTCAATTTATGACATGACTAAATCTAGATTTGAACCTACTGTGCGTCCAGCCTCACTGCACACCCAAGTCATTAGTTAAAGTCAAGGGACCTTTTTACATACATCAATAAAATATATCAGAGATAATATGTAAGGAACTCATAATGCCATTTAACAAAATGAGTATACATTGTTTAACATCCAAAATGTTATATACAAGTGAGTTTTAGGGCATACTAATCCTAACATAAGAGAATGTGTGTGATGTGGGTGAAGACTAGGGTTAAGTGTTTGTGTGTGTAATGGGTTTGTTGAGATCCTCTTTAGAATTTTCAAAAAGATTTTGTTTATGTCTGAAAATCGGGCTTTTATATCAGCTTTTTATGAACTGTCGGTTGTCCTAGCCGGTCGACCGGCTTCTCCTTTTAGCTTGACCAACTTTTTGGTGATGCTTTCTGGACTGGCCAGTCAACCTAGCCGGTCAACCGTCTCTAGAGGGATTGTCATCCGACTATTTTGAGCACCTCTCTGGAGTGGCCGGTCGACCAGTTCTTCTAGATCCTCTGACTGACTTTCTTCCTCCATTCTTTGTCTTTCCGACCTCCAATCTTCTCTTTTTGACCTGTATATCACCCATCTTCATCACCTATCATCGTTCAATCTCGATCTTAACCCAAAGTTCACCTAAATCATTGAAAACAAGCAATTAGTCTAGCAATTTCTCTCTTAAACTCAATGTGTACATTTGTTTACGCTTAAGCCTATTCTTGTCAAAAGCATTACACTAATGCATCTTTTTGAGCACTTAATATGCCTTAAACATAGGCAAATAACAATGCAAATACACACAAAAACACAACACATCAAAGAATAAAAGAGAAAACCCTTATGTTAAAATATTGAGTAAGAGAGGGGACTGGAAATACCCCACAGCTTTCCATATTTGATTTACGTTAATGGTAAATGTCACTAACTTCCTCATTAAAAGGTTACACTTTATCTAGATTTAACGAGGTGAAATATAAAGTGTTTATTCAAAAGGGTGTTAGTAAGTTCGGCCATCCCATCAGTGGAGTTCTTCACTTAAAGATCACCTTACGCAACATTGACTAAAGTCACTATCCCATCGGAGGGCTTCAATCAAGAATGTTACAGGGAATAAACATTAAGAATGGGTGTACACTCAATTTAAATGGTAGGTTCGACTATCATTTCGATAGAGTTTGCTACCAAATTTAAGAAGCCAAACAAAACAACAATTGAATTATTCAATTGGATCATATCCAGATAATTGTTAAATAAGTGGTGACGCTTAACTTAATGTTCATAAGTTCGGCCATCCCATCAGTGGAGTTCTTGTGAGGACGTTGAGACACTGTTAAATCAAGTAGTTTAAAAGGTTGATCTACTCAAAAGCAAATGATGTAAAAAGTACTTGTATGTTTTATTTCCAAAGATTGCATACATATTATATATGCATCAATTCTATGCTCATAAATTAATTATGATTATATTGTTGTATCCATAAAAATGTCTTCGTTTAGTCTACTAGCTACAATTCTCAAAGAGCACAAGCTCACTGGATTGAATTTTGTAGACTGGGAATGAAACTTGGACATAGTACTCACCGCAGAAGAGTACAAGTATGTCTAGACAACTTTTTGTCTTGTTGTGAAGGCTAACTCTTTTGAAGCCCAGAAAGATGCGGAGGCAAAATGGTAGAAAGCCAATAGTATGGCCAAGTGCTATATGATGGCTTCTTTGTTAGATATTTTGCAGAACAAGCATCATCATATGGAAACTACAAAAGAGATCATGACCTCACTGTCTCGTATGTTTGCTGATAAGAGTAGGCCCAGAAGACAAGGTGCTTTTAGAGAAATTATGAATCAAAGGATGGCAGATAGGGCATCTATTAGGGAGCATATGCTCACAATGATGGATTATTTCAATACTACCGAGATCCTAGGAGCAAACATAGATGAACAATCAAAGGTAGACATGATTTTGGAGACTCCACCGTCATCCTATACCCTGTTCAAGCTCAATTATAATATGAGCAAGATAAACATGGATATGACAGAATTAATGAAAGAGCTCCAAGCTACAGAAGCCATAATGAGAAATAAATGCCACATAAATATAGTTCAAGCATCCACTTCTGGACTTAACCCAAAAGAGACAAAGTTCAAAGGAAAAGGGAAGCAAAAACGTGATCAAGGGAAAAAGATGAGAAACGGTGAACAGCCCAGGCAATTAACAAGTGAAAAGCCCAAGGGAAAATACTTTAAAAGTGGCCTAAAAGGACACTGGAAAAACGATTGCCCAAAGTACTTGGCATGAGGCCAGATAGGTATATCTCTTTTGTTCTACATTGAAACTTACTTAGTGGTTGATTATACTAATTCTTGGATTGTAGACTCTGGAGCCACTAACCACATTTGCAATTCTTTGCATTGGTTTTAGGAATGAAGGAACTAGCTAAAGGGGAGTTTGCTCTGAGATTGGGTAATGGAGCAAAAGTATGGGCTGCTACAGCTGGAGGAATGTGCTAAAATTTTTCATGTAATCGGAAGTTATTTTTGAAAAACATTTATTATGTTCCAAATGTATGAAAAAACCTTATTTCTGTTTCGCAATTAATATTAGATGGTTTTTGCATTAATTTTCATTCTGGTGTTGACATCAATAGAGATGGAAATATTATTTGTTCTGGTAGCATGCATAATAACTTGTTCTATATAAAACCTATTACAAACTCACTGCATAATATAGAACAAACTAATTCCCGAAAAAGGAAAGTTTCTTCGACTAATGATACTTATCATTGGCATCTACGCTTAGGACATATTAGTCTTAAGCGAATTCGAAGATTAGTTGAGGATGGGCATCTTAGCTCATTAGATCTCGAAGATCTATCTCCATGTGAATCTTGTCTCAAAGGGAAGATGACTAAACGGTCATTTTTTTCTAAAGAAGAAAGGGGCAAAGAAGCATTAGAATTCATTTACACTGATGTCTATGGTCCTCTAAGCATACCAGCATGAGGAGGTTATGAGTATTTCATTACTTTTACTGATGATTACTCTAGGTATAGATATGTATATCTAATGCGACGCAAGTCTAAATCCTTTGAGAAATTCAAAGAGTTTGAAGTTGAGGCAGAGCAGAAATTAGATAAACATATCAAAGCCCTTTGGTCTGATCGAAGTAGCGAATATCTCTCGGTCGAGTTCAAAGACTATCTTACACAAGAAGGGATAGTGTCTTAGTTGATTGCACTAGGAACTCCTCAGCAAACTAGTGTAGTAGAGAGAAAAAATCGTACCCTATTAGATATAGTTAGGTCATTGATGAGTTATGCATCATTACCTTTATCTTTTTGGGGGGTGTGCCCTTGAAATAGCAGCATACATCTTGAACTTGGTACCATCTAAATCAGTACCTAGAACACCTCAAGAAATGTGGTCTAGATGTAAGCCTAGTTTAAATCATCTCCACATTTGGGGCTGTCCAGCTTATTTACTTAATAGTAATGGTTCAAAATTGGAACCAATCCAAGTTATGCTATTTTATTGGATATCCTAAAGGAACTAGAGGTAGGATCTTTTACAATCCTAAGGAGCAAAATGTGTTTATAAGCACCCATGCTAGATACTTAGAGTATGATTAAATGGTCCAAAAAACACCAGATTCTAAAGTTGTTCTAGATGAGATTTCACAAGAATCTCCAGTAACACCTATGGTAACTGTGAATGGAAAAGAACAGTATATTACACCTATTATATCGGAGCCTCATCATAGTGGGAGGATATCTAGGCCTCCTAATAGATACTATAGATAGTTCTTTTAGACTTCTTAAGAGAATTAGGTGATGGATCCTACGAGTTATGATGAAGCAGTTTTCAACATAGATGTCCACCAATGGCATAAGGTAATGGATTTAGAGTTAGAATCTTTGCATTCTAACAAAGTATGGGATCTTGTAGCTGCACCTAAAGGGGTAAAACCTATAGGGTGTAAATGGGTCTACAAGAGGAAAAGAGGAGTTGATGGAAAAGTTGAAACCCTTAAAGGAAGGTTGGTGGCGAAAGCTTATACTCAGAAAGAAGGGATCGATTATGAGGAAACTTTCCCACCAGTAGCCATGCTTAAATCCATCAGAATATTTCTTGCCATCGCATGTCATTATGACTATGAGATTTGGCAAATGGACGTCAAGATAGCTTTTCTTAATAGAGAGCTTGACGAGACCATTTACATGACACAACCAAATGGATATGTTGCCAAAGGTCAGGGACATATGGTTTGTAAGCTAAAAAAGTCTATTTATGGACTAAAGCAGGCATCTAGAGCATGGAACATCAAATTTGATCGGGCAATTAAATCTTATGGTTTTGATCAAAATATTGATGAACGTTGCTTGTATAAGAGGCGTAATGGAAATGTCGTAGCCTTTTTGGTTTTATATGTGGATGATATCCCAGTAATTGGAAATGATGTAGGGATGTTATCATCCATCAAGGTTTGGCTTTCTACTCAATATCAAATGAAGGATTTAGAAGAAGCTAGATATGTTCTAGGTATCAAGCTTACGCAAGATCGTAAAACAGAAGGCTAGCCCTATCTCAAGCTTCATTTATTGAGAAGATATTGGTCAAGTTTAACATGCAAAACTCTAAGAAGGCCTCATTACCTTCTAGGCATAGAGTTTATCTATCTCGAGATCAATGTCCTAAAACACTTGAGGAAATAGAGAGCATGAAGCGAGTTCCTTATGCTTTGGTGGTTGGAAGACTCATGTATGCCATGTTATACACTAGACCAGATATCTGTTTTGCTATTGGCATGGTTAGTAGATATCAGTCAAACCCTGGACCATCACATTAGGTTGCGGTTAAGCATATATTTAAGTTCCTGCAAGGAACTACAGATAATGTGCTGGTATACCATGCAGATGATCTAATGCCATTGGCCTATATAGACTCGAATTTCTAGTCTGACAGAGATTCAAGGAAGTCTACTTCTGGATATGTTTTCACTCTATCAGGAGGAGCTATTTCATGGAGAAGTATGAAGCAAAATTGTAATACTGACTCTACCATGGAGAGCGAATATGTAGCAGCATCTGAGGCTGCGAAAGAGGTAGTATGGCTAAAAAAGTTCCTTATAGACCTAGAGATTGTGCTAGTAGCTCACAGATCGATAATGTTGTATTGCAATAAGAATGGAGTTGTTTCATAGTACAAAGCACCTAGGAATCATAAAAAGGGTAAACACATTGAACGGAAATATCATTTGATCCATGTGTTTTTCTAGAGTGGAGATGTAGTAGTTGAAAAGATAGCTTCAACAGAAAACCTGGCGGACCCATTAACAAAGACCTTTCCAGAGAAACTTTTTACCACGCATTTAGAGTCCATGGGCATTAGCTTGTGCAGAAGTGATCTTTAGTGCAAGTGGGAGATTGTTAGGATTGCATGCCCTAAAGCTTACTTGTGCATGACATTTTGGATGTTAAACAATGCACAATCATTTTTTTGTTAAATGGAATTATGAGTTTCTTACAAATTATCTCTGTTATGTGCTATTGATGCATGTATAAAGGTTTTTTTACTTGAACTAATAACTTGGGTGAGCAATGGGACTGGACGCAAGCAGGTCCAAGTCTAGATTTAGTCACATCATAAATTGAATCCATAACCGAATAGTAGTGTTGCGTACTCTATTGGGATAAGGTTATATTGAGCAAGTCTCCTCTTTGAGGGTGATCTACCTAGGTCATTGGATGACTTTCCAGATTTGTCTCAACAGTATGTGTGTCACGTATTGGACAGGATCATTGTGAGTATGTTTTCTAGAGATGTGCTATCAAAGAAGAAAACAAGACACTCACTGCTACTAAATGATCATTGCTTTTAATCATGAGTATATGTGGATGAACTAATGAAGTTAGGGTTTGCTACTTTGATTCACTGTGGGTGAGAACTTACTTTATTAAGATCAACGGCCTTGTTCTAATTAACTGGAACATGCATATGCAATATGGAATCTATGTGCCCCTTTTGGGATTGTCCAAATTTATCATCCGAATCTAGATCTAGTTATACTACCTTTATAGGTGTATCGGTCATGTGGCTTGAGGGTCGCTCCCGAGATCAAAAGATTCCATGACCAAGGATGGTTGGCAATAGGACAAGAAACCCAACGGAAAAAGATACAGCTAAGGAGGTGATAATACACAGGCCAAAGGACCTGTCTTAGCTATAGGTATACATAGAGGGGCATTATGGTTAGTTATTTTGTAGGTCAAAGATAAAGTTCACATTCTTTTGTGATAAGCTTCTGGGTAATAACAATTATTCTTGGAGTACAACTTTGATCTTATGGTGGAATATATTAGAGTTAAAAATAATTATGACGTCGCCTAGATTGGGCAAGGACATTTTTAAATATTTTTGGAAGCCAAGGTTAATTGTGTCTTCTTGATCCCTTCCCTAGTTGAAATGACTTTGAGAGAGTAATCTTGAAAGAGAAAATTTTATATTGTGGTAGTAGCCTTATTGGGCCAAAGCTTGGAATTGAGTTTGGGTTTTTCTTTAGAGTTCAAGATAAATTAATTGGGCTAGGATGGTTTCCTATTGGGCTTGGGCCTCCATATTAATTATGGACTATGTGTTGGGTTGGATGGTAGGCTTGGCCCAAGTCTTCCAAGACAAGTGGACAACTTGCAAAATACTACAAAAATAAGTGGACAACTTGCATAAGTCTTCCAAGACAAGTGGACAACTTTAAAAGACTACAAAAACAAGTGGACGACTTACATCAGTCTTCCAAGACAAGTGGACAAGTTGCATAAAGGAAATTACTACATGGAAATTTTCTCCCACATGGAAATATTAGCAACTTGGTATGCCAAGATTCTCTCTATAAATAGACAAGACCCTATACCTTTTATGTAATCCACTTTGTAGTCAATTTCTTCCTCTTTGATAAGAAAATACTACAACACATAGTACACACTTGTTGTGTGATTTTTGCTCTAGTTTTCAAGAGCATATTACTTTGCTTCTTCCCACACAAAAGGCTATCCTCTCAAGATAAGTCTTTTCAATCATGGGAAAGAAGACTAGAGAGATACTTATTACAGCACCCTTACAATAAATTTTTTGTGGCCTTGTTCGTGAGTAAAAACAAAGCTCGTGACAGTTGTAGCTTCATCAAAGGCCCCACGCTTCAAGAGGTTAGCTTTACATATTTTACAAATACTAGTTATGCTCTATATGTTCTTACGCATGTTCTTTTGTGTGTTATGTGGATATATTATTTTCCTAGCATGTTTTCTTAGTTAAATTTTTGAAAATATGGACTAGGATACACCACACTTAATAATATCGATCTTACAATTACATAGGTATATATAATAAATGTTAGTTTAGTTGTACTTTAATATTTACAAATAACAAAAAAAGTGAAGACTTCGCATTTATTAGGTTATGCAAGTGCAATTTCATAATAGGAATTGAATAATGATAAGAAGCAACATAATAACACTTATATTAATACGAATGAAAATTTATTGATTGTAAGTTCTTTGAAACCAAAAAAAAAAATTTAATGTAATACTACATTAAGATATCATCTAAGACAAAATTCAAATTTACATAGAAAATGAAAAAACATATCAACTTAAAGGATTGAAAATCAAACTAAATTTTTGAACACTTCGAAAACAACATTTTCTGTCTTAGACAATGGATGACAAGACCTATTATGTATCAAAATGCATAAACCTTTTTGACTTGTGACTCGTGAGATTACAATATACAATTGACCATATGAGAGGACATGCCTTGGTAGACATAATCTGACATTGGAAGGTGACTGTCCTTGGCTCTTATTAATAGTCATTGAAAAGATACAATGATGGGAAATGGACATCATTGAAATTTGAATGGAAAACAAATTTCAGAAGGGGTCATTATCGTACGTGGTATACAAACATTCATTCGTTTGGGATCACCAAATAAAATTTTAACTTGAATCACATGTTCGCCAAGGTGTGTGACTAACAATCGGGTGCCATTACATAAACCAATAGATTGGTCTATGTTATGCATAAGCATATAGGTACCCCAACTTTTAACCTCAAGACATGGTTCGGCAACCCAAATGCCTTTATGCTATTTAAAATTTCTAGGATTACAGAATCACTATCAAAGTCTGAACTTGAATCTCCATGACATATAGAATCTGAACTATAATATGTATGTTCTTCACCAGGAATGTGATCTAAGATATAGTCATTAACCCGATCAACTATTTCTAAGGTTAGAGCCAGAATTGCTCGATCACAAAAGAAATTTGTGTTAGACATAGTTGATTCTAGGTTTGGATATGTGGACTCCACTATAGCCTTTATTATATTGTCAAAGTCTTTTATTAGCAAATATTCAGGGATTTAAACAATGCCTCCATCATTAGAGTCTTCCAAATTACGGCCATCACCAATGTCGAAAACCCATTCAGCAAAAGATTCAAGTTCCTCGGACTTCACTTTAGTTGATGCATATTAAAGTCGCATGTTTTTTGTCAATTTGAGAACACGGCAATGTTTCCATAAATGTGATGAATTGAGTGTTGTATAGACAATATTAGAACAACTACCAAGACAAACAACAGGCAATATTTGGCGAAAGTCACCACCAAAGACAACGACTTTACCACCAAATGGTAAGCTCAGGCTACTTGGGTTTGAAAATTGCAATACATTTTTCAACGTCCGATCTAAAGCTTGAAAGCAATGACGATGCATCATTGGTGCCTCATCCCAAATTATAAGCTTTGTCTGTGTCAATAATTGGGCCATTGGGCTACCTTGACTGAAATTACATGTTGAATCCTCTGTTATAGATATAGGTATCCCAAATCTGGAATGAGTAATGCGATCACCAGGTAGTAATATAGCAGCAATTTCATTGGATGATGCAATGGTCAACACAATTGAACCTTGAGAATAGAGGAATGATGTTAATGTTCGCCAAACATGAGTTTTACCTAGACCTCCATAACCATAGACAAAGAAAACACCTCTTAACTATAGCTATGGCAAAGAAAAAGAAAACTTCTTCTCCCTCTAGACAAAGTGCTAGAATTTTAGCTAAAAGGCAAACTAAAGATTGTGTCTCTATGGCAAAGTCTAGCCGAGCTCCCTCTTTAGAGGTTGATTCGGCCTCTTCTCTCTTTTCTATTGAGAGTGAAGATATCTCCTCGACCTCTAACAAAGAACTTAGAGAAGTTCTTGAAGCCCTTGAATCTGGTCACACCTTTCAGCAACTTCAAAATTCGAAAATCAAAAAAACAAAAAGGACATGTTTCAAAGTTTTTTGAATAGGTCAAGACCACACTCTCCTCAATGCTCTAGCTCGCAACCTTCAACTTTTCATGACAAAGACAAGGTTGAGAAAGACCTTGCCCAACATCTTTTTGCTTCACCTTAAAAGAGGCAACAAAACTCTGGCTCTAATAGCCCCAAAATGCTTGCAAAACTTTCTAATTTCTCACAAAGTTCTTCCAATGGAGATTCGAACTTGAAGGCAAGAGAAGATGATGAAAGTGCTTTGCCCGTTGGTCAATACATCAATAGCATAGGGGGTAAAAACTTAGCTGCTTTGGTAGGTATTTTTTAGCAAAAAAGTGGGACAATTTTAGACCAAACTAATCCAAATTTGACACATAAGATGTCAACTCTTGGCCCCAAATCGGAACCACATGTTTCAAAAATATTGTACAAAATAATTTGGAGCTTTTCCCCCCACTTCCCCTTAGCCAAAAAGAGATAATCCAGCTGGAAATACCTTGCCATCTCAACAATCTAATCAGCAAAATGAGAATGCCAACTCATCACATTTTGCCAACACATCAGTTAATGCAACCCAAGCTCATCTTGATCAAAATGCTCACCAAATCAAATTAATTGCCTCTCAAGCACATGCAGATAGTCTTCACGCTCAACAATCATTCAGCCACTCCAATCCAAATGCAAATAATGGTAGAATCTCAATTGGTCAGCAAAATGGTAGGAATGGTGCACATCAAAATCAACAAAATGCATGGAAAAAGCCTCCCAAACTAAGGTATGAATCTTCTTCACATGAGCCTTCACTTGATTAGGAGAAAGATTTTGCTACTTACATTGGCACTAATTTACAACTTGTTGAGCATGAAACTAAAATCATTGATGGTGTTAGAGAAGTTATTGATCCCTCTATTGACATTTATGATAAAGGAAAGAAATTTTGGACTCATTGTTTAGTGGGACAGTTCCTTGGTGCACCCCTACCCTTCTTTCTCATAAAAAACATGGTGGATTTTGCTTGGAGGAAATATGGTTGGGTGGACAACTTTACAAAAGGAAAAGGCTTATTCTTCTTCAAATTTGAGAAGGAAGAATATTGTCAAAAAGTCTTAGAGCAACTTTGGCATGTAAATCATAGGCCTCTATTCCTAAGGAAATGGGAACCAAACTTGCAATTTGTCAACTTGAAATGTAACAAGATTCCAATTTGGGTGAAACTTAGAGAAGTTCCTTTATGTTTATGGTCAAGAGAGTGATTGAGTTACATTGCATCCTTTATAAAGAGACCCTTACAAATGGATGCCTTAACTGAATCAAGAAGGAACTTAGAATTGGCAAGAGTTTGCATTGAAGTGGATCTTGATGGACACCTTCCTAAGGAAATCTATCCAAAACTTAAGGATGGATCAAAAGCCAAAGTAGAAGTTGAGTATGCTTGGAAACCTTCCAAGTGTGCAAATTGCAAAACGGTTGGGCATGTGGAAAAGTTTTGCTCTATATTACAAAATCCACAATCTCAATAACAAAGGGCTGCCCCTATTGCATCTAAGCTGAAGATGAATTAAGAATGGCAAGTTGTTGACAACAAACATTCTACCTTGGATAGGAATGTACCAAACTATGAACAGAATCTTTAATATTTGCTTGGTTCCAAGGGAAATAGTGATGTTGAAGCAAATAAGAGCAAATCTAGAACTCCTAGCCCTTCTAGAAGTTCTAGCCTGATGAGAAACACTCCTTGTGTTTCCAAGAATCCTGTCAATGCTCTTGGGGATAGTGAAGACTTAAATGAGGAAAATCAAAATTTTCAAGACTATTGCACGTATGAAGCTCCTCCTCAAGGTGACACTTTATTGGAGCCTCAAGTACCCACCTCTCCTCCTCCACAATGATCTTTTGCTCATGGAACACTAGGGGCTTAAACTCCCCTAATAAACAAAAGGAAGTGAAATCTTTGGTCAATAAACACAAATTCGACTTCTTTTGTCTTTTGGAAACTAAGGTGACAAAAGATTATTGCATCCAGAAGATTGGTTCCACTTTTGAAAATTTTGGATTTTCGAACTATGTAAATGAATACATCAAAGGCCAACTTTGTCTTTTTTGGAAAAATAATATCAACATCCATATTGTGGATTCTTTTGATCAAGGGCTGCTCTATATTATTGAAAATCCTTTGGTACAACCTATCCTTGTGGCTTTTGTGTATGGTCAAAATGACCCATCTAGAAGAAGGACTCTATGGAATAAGCTTAAAGAATGGAGTTTTGTTTGTGAAAATAGAGAACTTTGTGATTTTTAAGTCTTGGAATTCTACTCCAAAACCATTTAAATTCTACAATGCTTGGACAAAACATGGAGAATTCTTGAAGCTTGTTCAGGAACTTTGGAGTATATGAGTCTTTGGTACTTCTCTGTTTTCTCTCTTCCAAAAACAAAAACTTCTCAAGCAAGCCCTTAAGTCTTTCAATAAGAAGTACTTTACAAGCATCCCAAACTCTCTTTTAGAGCTCCAAAATGATCTCCATGAAGTCCAAATTGATATCCTCAATAGAAACTATAGGGCTGATTTGGTTGAAAAGGAAAAAAATATCTTGAAGCACATTGAAGATCTTGAGACTACATACAAATCTATGCTTTGTCAAAAAGCCCGAGTTAATTGGATCAAAGAGGGCTATATAAATTCCAAGTTTTTTCACAATACCATCAAAGATAGGAGGCACAAAAGCTCCATATTCACGGTTAATAATGATAAGAACCAAATTCTCACCAATGAGCAAGAAGTCAAGGCTAAATTTGTTAAGTATTTCAAGAAGCTTCTTGGAACTCCTTCAAGCTCTCTTGCATCCGTTGATTTGATCAAAAATATTGTTGGTAAGACAATTGAAGTTGAAGAAGCAAACTCTCTTTTGTCTTCTATCACACTTGGAGAGATCAAGAATGCTCTCTTTTCCCTCAATCCAAACAAAAGCCTAGGACCAGATGGCTACCCTTCTCATTTCTACATGGCCACTTGGGAAATTATTGGGGAGGATGTCTTGAAGGCAATTACCTCCTTCTTTGAATCATGTAAACTTCTTAAAGAGGTAAACTCAACAATCATTACTCTTGTCCCTAAAATGCAAAATCCTTTAATGGTTAAATATTATAGGCCAATTTCTTGCTGCAATACCATTTATAAATGTATCTCTAAGATTCTTGCAAATAGAATAAAAAATTGCTTGCCTCACATCATTTCTTGGAACCAATCGGCTTTTCTCAAGAATAAGCTTATCAATGAAAACATCCTCATTGCTCATGAACTCTTAAGGGGTTATAGAAGGAAGCACATCTCCTCAAGGTGTGCTCTCAAAGTGACATTATGAAAGCCTTTGACTCTCTTAATTGGAACTTCTTTGAATTCTCCCTCATTGCTTTTGGTTTTCCTACAAAGTTTATGAAATGGGTCTTGGCATGCATTACCACTATTAGCTTTTCTATTCCTATTAATGGTGGCTTGGAAGAGTTTTTTCAAGGGCAAATGGAATTAGACAACGTGATCCAATATCACCCTATATCTTTGTCATTTGTATGGAGGTCCTCACTTGTATGCTTAATAAGCTTGATTCCAGTCCGGACTTTAATCACCATCCAAAATGCTCCTCCTTGAAGCTTAATCAACTTTGTTATGCGGATGATCTCATTATTTTTTGCAAAGGAAATCTTCAATCCGTTGCGAGCATCAAGGAAGTCTTGGATCTCTTCTCCACTTACTTTGGGCTCAAAATCGATCATGCTAAGAGTAATATCTTCTTTGGTGGAGTCCCGGATGATGTAAAGCAAGCTATTCTTGAACATGTTGAATTCAAAGAAGGTGACCTTCTCATCCAATATTTGGGCATTCCTCTTATCTGAAGGAAGCTTAGAAAATCTGATTGCAAACCTCTCTTTGAATAAATCAATGCAAAGCTTAACAATTAGGCAAACAAATGGCTTTCTTTTGTAGGAAGACTTGTTCTTATCAAATCCACCCTTGCACAAATTTGCTCTTATTGGGCAAGTGCTATTCTTCTCCCAAAAGGTACTGTGGTAGTCATTGCATCAAAATTCAAAGCTTTTCTTTGGAGAGGAATCGGGCCTAAAATTGCTTAGAAGGATGTTTGTTTACCATTCTTTGAAGAGGGTCTTGGTATTCGGAGGATTAGAGAGATCAATAACACTTTCTTGCTCAAAATTTTTGGGGAATGTATGCAGCTAATGACACCTTTGGAGCAAATGGATTCATTCAAATTACATCAAGAATAACTCCATTTGGGCAATGAAAATTCCTCATGATGCAAGTTGGATCTTTAAATCACTTCCGCAAAGCCGTGAGGAAGCAAGGAAACTTATTCAACATAAATTAGGAAATGGCACAAATACATTCTTTTGGCTAGATAATTGGCATATGAAAGGTCCTCTCTTCTTACATTGGAGCTCTGCCTTTCCTACACCTCTATTGCTTGCTAAGGTTAGTGATATCCCTCATAATGGAAGCTAGAATTGGCCTTTATATCTTCTCCATATTCAAATTCCACAAGTTAATCTTGAAGATATTGTCCAAGACTCTATTCAATGGCTTCCATCAAATAATGGACACTTTTCTTTTAAGCTTACTTAGGATCACATATGCAAGAAAGGTCACACAATTAGTTGGCATCATTTGGTTTGGCATAAAGGGTTTACCCCTAGACATAGCTTTCTTTGTTGGCTTGCTTTCCATGATCGGTGTTCTACACAACAAAGATTATTGAGTTGGGGGCTCAATGTTAATCCACTTTGTGTCTTTTGCTACATGGGAAGTGAAACAAGAGATCACCTCTTTTTCGAATATAGCTTCACTTGTAGGATTTAAAGGCATGGTCTTGCTCTTTCTCTTGCACCAGAAAATTTGATTTGTTGGGATGAAATCACCACCTATCTCACACCTTATGCCCTTGAAAAACACTTGAAAGCTACTATTTGAAGCATCTTCTTGGAGCATCCATTTATCACATTTGGCTTGAGAGAAACCGGCGCATTTTCAAACATGAAGCAAAGACTGAGGAATACATCTCACTTACTATTTTTAATGAAGTTAGAACTCGGCTTATTTTTGGTAGAAAATTCACTTCCAATGGTTTCAATATTGCCTTATGTAAATTATGGAAATTAGATGAAACACTTGTATAAGGCTTTCCAATTTTGCTTTTTTTTAATCGTTGTACTTGTACATATCTTCTTCTTTTATGAAATATCTTACTCACTCAAAAAAAAAAAAAAGAAAACACCTCTTATATCATGTTGTATTGCTTTAATTACAGTCTTGAAAATAGAATGTTGCTCAAAATTCAGACTATTAATAAAAACCTGTCCCTAGCTAGCCAATGAGTTCCTATCATAATTTAGCTTCTCTTGAAGTAACTTGTTGGCAAGGTCAACCAAATTAACATGCGAAGGTGATAGAAGAGACAAGTATTCTGATAAACTATAACCATTGTGATGTGTGTCATTTGTGTGTGTTTGCATATAGTTTTTACATGCACATTTAAGGGTGTCTAGAGTATAATTGAGTGCACTTAGTATAAAGTTTATGCATATTTGTTAATATTTGTACATAAAGTTGATGTGTGTCATTTGTGCATGTTTGCATCTAGTTTTTGCATGCACATTTAAGGGTGTCTAGAGTATAATTGAGTGCACTTAGTATAAAGTTTATACATATTTGTTAATATTTGTACATAATGTATTTAGATGCATAAATACTATACTAAGTGTTATATTCCATGTTTTAGGAGTATTTTGAAACAAAAACTTGATGTGTGCATATCGAGTTTTACACCTGCAAGCGTACGGATCGTTCGTGGTATAGTGGATTCGAATGCAGGTATCGTCTCCATAGGGAGGCTACCTTAGTTTAGTCTCTATGTGCTCGGGCACCTCAAATTAGCTACGTGCGTGTGTGTGCTAACTTTAGGATGGAAGGAAGCTCGAAAAAAGAAAAATAAAAAAAACTTAATTTATGGAGGAACTTAAAGGAGCCAAACTAAGGAAGGAAACACTAATAAAGAAGAAGGAGACCTAGGGTGATTGCATTGCAACAAGAATTGGGCTATGATAACGGATGAGGTCTATCTAAGGCTCGGGACTTCTATTGCCGTTGTGTTGATCGGGGGCTCTCTTAACCAATACTAGTGGTTTAACCCGTTAGCTGGATTTAAAGCTAAGCGCCAATTCCTCCTAGCCTACGTAATTCGTAATTAGAACTTATCCTCTTGGCTGGGTTTAAAACCAAGAACTAGCACATAAACACTACGTGACATTAAGGCTCGATTAACCAACACTAACATGGGTGAGGGATCCTCTAGTCTAGGTTAACTTATCCGCTTGGCTAGATTTAAAGCCAAGGACTGGCACCTAAACTCGACTAAGTATAGCATGTAACTTATTAGCTGGATTTAAAGCTAAAGCCTACTCTACTAAGCAAAGCCATGAGATTAAGCACAATCACATCACCCATATAAGTGGATAAGAGCATTTGAAGCACAAATAACACATGCATATTCACTTAGGCATTTTAACAAACACATAGACATGTTTGATTATCAACACATAGACATATTGATTCATGCCATATATTTATGTAAACAAACATGTATTAAGAGCCAAAGATCTACACAAATCCATTATTCAAAGCCCTAATCTAGTATACAACAACAATCAACCCTAAATCTATCATAATCTAGCAATATATTTACAAGAAATAGAAAAAGAACAAGAAGAACTTCCCTAAATTCTTACTTTCAAATCTGTACAAATCCTTCAAATCTTTGTTTAATACTTCAATCCTAGCTTGGTGTGGGGTTTAGATGGTGATTTAGGGTGTTTTGTGAAGTGGGTAAAGGGGTTAGGATTTATTAGGATTTAAGAAATAAAAGTTCCTCTCCTCAAAATCAGCTGAAACAAGCTTTTTATGGATTTCTTCAGCGCACAGCCGATCGACCTAGCCGGTCGACCGGCTCCTCTTTCTTACTCGACCGGCTTCAATCATGATGCTCTCTGGAATGGCCGGTCGACTGGCTACTCCTTGAGGAACTCGACCGACTTAAATTCTTTATTCTCTGGAGCGGTCAGTCGACCTAGACAGTCGACCGGCTCTTCTTCTAAGTTGACCGGCTGGATCAGAATGATCTATTCTTCATTCCTTTTGTTTCAGTCTTTATTCATTAGCTCATTTCTTTCTCATGTAAGTTTGAACCCTTTCAAAATACTCCTAAAACATGGAATATAATACTTAGTATAGTACTTATGCACTCAATACATTATGTACAAATATTAACAATTATGCATAAACTTTATACTAAGTGCACTCAGTTATACTCTAGACACCCTTACATGTGCATGCAAAAACTAGATATAAACACGCACAAATGACACACATCACATTGACATTTAATAACTTCTCAATTTCTTCCAATGCTAGGTTTTTCAAGTCATCATCTAATAGGTGCAAACCTGAGGAGCAAAGATTACCTTTTTTTAAAGAATATAGAATATAATTCGGAAATAATACTTTAGTAATGCAAAAAAGTGAAAAAATATGAAATAATGGTTAAGGATAAATTTCATGAAATGTTCCTAGCACGTTCAATCTTTGTCTACGCATGTGCAGAATTCCTTGGACCAAATAAGTTCATGTTTTATCCCAAACAAATTTTGGCTAAGAAATTGAATCGAGATTAACATGGAAGCAAACATGTGCCGTAAAGTATGACCAAATGCCCAAAATGAAGCTTTAACAATACCTTCGGCGTATTCCTTATCATTATCAAGAAACCCGAAGGCATAGCATGCATCCTTAAAGGTTGGATATAAGGCGTCATTAATTGTATGAATATCTTCGTTTGACATCGCACCTTTTACCTTGTCCAATAAAATTCGCAGGAAATACAATTCACCAAAACGTGGAGATACATGGACTAAGCAACCAATGGATGATCTACATTGCTGAGGTTGCTACTTTCCATCATCTTTACTCCACACATATTGAGTGGGGTAGTTAGCATAGCTCAAATCATGGCCATCAACGTAATGACTGTTATAATCCATGCAAGCAATGAACTTGGTCTGATATATATATGGTCTAGAAAGAACAGAATCAAGCCAATCATTGTCTTTGAATAAAATTGATTGCTCACAAGAAAGATGGAATGTGAGTCCATCAACAACAGGGTCATGAGAATGTATTTCAAAATTAAAAAATGCACTAAGTAGCTTAATACGGTGATATGTATTGACAATCATAGTACATCTTTGTTTCATCGTGTGAGTTACTTAGATCTCCAGCATTCTTGCTTCTGATATAAGTTGTTGCTCTGTCAGGCCCTTTATTAACATATTTGAATAAGTATTTAATGACCTGTGATTGACTGCACACTTCGATATTGATATGAGCCTAGTATTTCAATAGCAACTGTGAATTATAAGGTACCACATATCTATTGTCCAATTGGAGACCTAATATACTAACTATCTTGCCATCATCTCTATGACGATATATTGGATAACCATCTGCATCCATTGTTGTACGTGAGACAAAGCTTTTAGGGAAACGTTTAGAACATTTTCCATTGCGCATGCATGGTGATTTGTTATGGCGTACTCCACAAGGTCCATGTATCATGAAGCTTTCCACAGCATCGTATAATTCTAACTCCAAGTCTTTATTAGTAATTTCAGCCGAAATGATCTTGCCAATATGCTTAGTTGTCAACAATTTGCTTTGTAGTTGCAACCATAACAATATATGCATATGAGGAACTCCTTTTCTTTGGAATTCAACTGTGTATACGACTATAATAGGAAATAATATTTGCTAAGAAAACAATAGGTAATAAACATATTAAATTGCACTTTCTTAAAATCAAAATTTCACACTATTTGGTTTAAATAACTCAAAATTTGGTAGATACATAAAGACAATAAATTGGAGTCACGTGTGTTGAATCTAATCAAAATGTGTATAAATAAATAATATATACCTACACAGGATGGATCAAAGAACTCCTTCATACGCAAGTCACGAGTAAGCTGGCCAAGGTTAATGTGAAACACCCGAGAGAGAATATCAGGACAATCTTCAAGACATAAATTTTATTTAGCCATTAACCGACTAATTTCTGGACATTTAGGGTTACAGGTAAAGGTGATGAATAAATCTAAATAGACACTGGATTTACAAATTGCCATTGTATCGTGATAGTTCTATATCATATACCAAGCATTACCAGTAAAGGGAGATGGTAAAACCACACGTTTACCTCTAGAAGATGGTTTGGTCTAACCACTGCTAATAGCATTTGCCAAACCACTATATGACTCAATTCAAAATTGATACTAATTGTTCCTGATAAAGGATATACACTCATTTTCAACCACTATGTATCTATCAACAACAAATTGCTGAAGTAATTTACGTCCCAACAGAATAGTAAGAGCTTCCAAATCCCGCATTTGAAGACGAAAAGCAAAGAATTCCCTTATGGTTAGCTTGATACAACGGTGGGATATGATATTGTTGCATCACAATTCATACGCCTAATGTATAACCATCTTCTCCAAATGGAAACAATAATGGAATTGCATTGGCAAGTAGGATGAAGGAAATTCACTTATACACTTAAGTTCACTGGATCGGGTTTCAATTATGATGTCTCTATGGATTTCCATACTCAAAATGTCATCAACAATTAATGCAACGACTTCAAAAATTGTTGGAAGATTATACACACAACCATCTCTTCGCTTATCAGTAATAAGTCGAAGTCGTAGGTTGCAACATGGTTCATGAACAAATCTGTCGTGAGGACAACGAAATGCCCTTGTGATAGGATTAAATTCGTCCAATATATCACGAATCATTTGAACAATGTCACTATGCCCTTGCGATAGGATTAAATTCGTCCAACATATCATTTATCATTTGAACAATGACACTATCTAATGTACTACCAGGCTGGTCACTTCTATTGGAGAAAGAATAAAGAGAGATACAATATAATATTAACATTAGAGGGGATAGAAATCAATGCATAAGAATATGAAATTGTAAAGACATAATTCTATAGAATATATCTAATTGCATTCAAACTATTTAAATGAGCATGGCAACCTAAATGAAACTGGTAATTCACATCATTTATAAATTCAAACACATTTGGACCTTATATAGTATCATACTGTATGGTATTCATATTGCAAATATAACGAAAAATATGATAACTTGTTAGTGTGGAAAATTTTAGCCCAAATTAACAAATATCTAGGTGGAACATGTAATATAAATTTATAATAACTGATTCTCTCTAATTAAAGACATTCTTCATTTGGATATCACAAAAAAAAATGATAAATGTATGGAAATTATAGTAAAGAATTCGCATCGTGAAATATTCAAATGAATAAATTCCTTTAATCTAATAAACTATACATACCTATCCTGGGAGACGCCCTAACTTGCGGAGTGGTGAGCACATTTTCGTGGTCGTGAACTCTTTTAGAAAAAAACATATCATTCAGAGTTAAGATTATTATTGGCCCTAATATAATCTACCTATTTTTCTATATACATACTTTGGTTTAGACATAGGAAGTAATTAGAAGATATAAACATTAACCAACTTTAATTGAATTTGAAACTTGTATTTTTGCCATGTATACTAAAATGGATGACCCAGCTTTTATCTATCTTGCGATTGGGAGAACAAAGGTAATGGATTTGTATTATTCATTGAAGAATCTATTTATTCATAGTTTTGGTAAGAAAGAGCAGGGGAAATTTCAAATAAAGCATTATCACATAAAGACAACTTCATGATGAAAATATAAACATGTTGGCCCATTAAAATATGAATTAAAACTTAATCAAAATTAATGATAAAAAATAGTCATAATACTGGATACTCAATGCATCTATGTTACGTGTAAACTAACTTGAACTCATATTCCTTTAATTTTCTAATTTAGTTTGTACCTCTACATGGCTGGCAAAGAGGCTGCAAATATGAACCAAACACGGTAACAATGGACAACAATTGTGTATTGCTGTTGTTTAGAACCTGAGAGATGCCACAAAAACAAATTGACGACATTGATGATTGTAGCATATGGACAATATTCTCATATGAATGTATTTTACTCAAGTATTTGTCTACATTTCCATGGGTTTTGGATGAAGATGTGTGTTGAGATAATTGGCCCCGATGATAAACCATTTGCAACTTGAATAGGGAGCCTTCTACTTGGTTTGTAGTACTATCAGAAGGTCTCTTCCTATGGAGGAAATTAAAGACAGGTAAGAAAGACTACATATAACTTAAATGTATTAATCAATTAATAATATAGTTTCATATGATGCAGTAACATGAATTCAAGTCGATAACTAAATGAAAAAATAATAGAAGATGAAGATTTATGTTTATACTATTTTAGCAATTGGATGTAGCAACTAAACTCCGATGTAACCTTGATTCCTCATTTTCACTAGGCTCCATCTACAAAATATATATGTTAGACCAAGTAGAGTCCAAAAAATAGTGTTGTGAATAAAAGAAATCTATAAAATTTATCAAATCACTGAAGTGATATAAGAAAAGTACAATTCATGGGTGAAGTATGCACTCTATTGTAAAATTTTTATAGGTCAAAGTGAGAGTAACAGGACGTAAACTAAAGGAAAAAAAACTAGTATAAATTCTCATGTGTTTTTGTTTTCTTACTTGAAGCCATGATTCTTCATTAAATATATGTGTTTAACTTTCATCACTGAACCAGAACTTTCACATGTTACTGCTGAAAGAATGCATTCATTTAATAACCAATATGTTCCACATATACACCATGCAAGAAATTTAGTGAGAAGGTTTATGTTCCACATGATATATATTTCACATGATACAAAGGCGAGCTGAATTTCTTTCTAACTTATGCACACATGTTTCACGTGATGATTAATAAGTCAATCAGATTGACTTTCATTCCCTTTGATAAGAATATAAAGTTCTAAAGTTCAAAATATAATTGAAAAATAAAATAATTTATCAAATTTGAAAAAGAATATAAAAAGGACTATCTGACATGCAGTTTCAACTCTTTCACCACGATTACAAACTTGAAAAAGAAATTTATCTTCATTTAACACATCTTTTTTAGGTCAAAAATCAATATTATATATGCATCATCAACTCCATATATTTGAAAAGCAAAAATGAATATTAGAAACTTACATATCTCTTTAAATATCTTCATTCTTCAGCCTTCATTTTACACAATTTTGTTCCAATAAAAATGGTATAATAATTTTAATGATTCATTAATTCATTTAAATACAGCAAATAGCTAAGTAGGACAAACAATTGTTTTTTTCAATGGTCTAAAAACATTTTTAAGAAAAAGAAATTGGAAAGGAGTAAACATTTGAATCAACTTGGTCTATTAACCCTTCTTTGGGATTTCCTTCCAATTTTGAAGATTATTCTAATTTAATAATCTAAAATTTTTAGGTTGACAAACAAAATATGTCTACTACTTATCTATACGTAAAAAAAGAAAAAAAATGTTGCTTTGATTTCCTTTTTCATCGGCCGACACTGATAATTCTTTGTCTATATCTTGAACTCTTTATCATTTTCTTCAATCCAAGGTCTTTCAACTATCAAATCCTTAAAGTAAATCATATATCAATAATGTATTGCTCACCTTTCGAATCAAATTTGTGGTTTTTACTTTAACGGCTATATCAAATGGCAACGAATTATAAAGTACAACTCTTTTTTTGTTTCCATTAGTAACTTTGATTTCCTTAGCGCAAATATATAATTGTATAAACCAGGACCAACTCAAAAATTTATACAAAGCACAATAACTGTGTAACAATGACCTTTCAACAGATATTATAGTGATACATCATTGGATATCTGCACATAGGTGTTATATATTTGAAGCCATGAATAAATTAAATATAGACATACAAACAGTAGTCATTTCCCACGCGCCAAACCCAAGAAATGCAAGAGTAAATAACACCAAACCACAAATAAGAATAAGAGAAACTTGTCACCATAATTCAATTACATTATAAGAAAGGCCTTCTGTAGCAAAAAATAGTACATATATAACAACCATCCCCAACATAGAAACCAAAAATATGCAGACTACAAAACAGAATAGAAAACTTACAATGCCTACATCAGAAAAATGACATGATACAGTTACATAGCTAGTTACCAAACATATCAAATTCTTCCATGATTTGGTCACTGGGATGCTTTGAAATGACCATGAGCTCAAAATACAAGTACTAATACAACCAAAATAGGAACGACCATGGATTTACTTTGTGAATCACTTTCGTTTGCTTCAAGGTCAAACAAACGAATCTCGTCCTTCTTACTAAGTCTCCAATTCTTGCTTGTCGAACTCTCAGTAGATAAAGTGCTTGGAAAAGCACTTTCAATGTCCAGCGCAGTCCGCTTCGATGGCGTTGAATGCGGCAAAGATAAAGACTTTTCCAAATTATCATTGGAATCAGAAGAAACTGCCTGTAAAATTCGATCAAAGTTAAAAAGAATGTAATTAATATGATCTTTAATAAAGAGAATCCAAAAAAATGGCATTGATTTCAACACATACCACAATGACTTTGCCTTTTCCATGGATGTTTGATACACGGCTCCCCAAAACATTGCCTTCTCCATGTATGGCCGTATCAGTAGTTGCTGAAAGGGGATGCTTATCAGCCTTCACATTACACTAAAATTAAATTGAAATACAGAAGAATGATGTCATGAAGACAAAGAAAAACCAAAAATAATGAATGACACAACCATACATGATAAGTAGAAGCATGTTTCATTTGACGGGCCACATAATCAAAATCATAGGTATATGCCATAATCGAGTAAAAGCTGACTTCATTACACGAGTTATAGTCGTTAACTTTTACATGAAACCAGCACTGTTTATTAACCAAAACATCCAATTCGCTAGGAAAGAATGAAGAATCACCACCTTGGAATAGTAATGGGTATTCCATAAGCAATGCAACAAAATTACTAAAACAAGAAAACAAGCATTATCTCAAGCAGAGACCTCAGGAAGTTTTTGCTACATGACAGCAACTGATGTGTCTAAGAGGTTGGTCATATCACGATCAAAGAGAACAAATGTTGCTTGGCCACTGGAGTCTGATACCACTATTTCTACCTTGTACCTTTACAAAGTGAAAAGTAAAGAACACTTAGAAAAAGCTACAAATACAACAATTTATTCCATGTACTACAATTGAGATAAAAAAATATATAGGGACTGGAAGCCATATAAGGCACATGGGAGATACTTCTAGAGAGAATGATTTACATTTCCCGCACCAAAAATTGCCACCCTTAAGCCTAACCTTGCTACTACACTGATGACAGCTGATGTAAGACCATTTAGTAGAGTGCAAAACTTCGAAAAATCACACATATGTGACATAGTGTCCTTCCTGCATACAAAATAAAGCTTGCCATAGTATCCAGGTAAGATAGATAGACATCCCTTTTATGTACTTATTATAGATGAGGATATTTTATTAACCACACAGCTTTCTTCGTTCTTACATCCTTTATGCTTTTCAACTCTTCAATGGTTTGATATGTTTCAGGCTTATTGAATTTGTCATGAACTTTAGTGAAATTGACCTCCGAGACCTAAGTACATCTGTCTTCCAGAGCTGTCTTCAATAGCCAAGCGGGGGAATGACAATGTGACACTAACACAATTAAAAAAAATGTATGCATGCAGTATATTCCATCAAATAAGCGAACTAAATTGCATCCATAAGAATTGTAACTTGACTAAGGTAAGGGAAGAGACCAAACAAATGACAAACCTTGAACAAAATGCAACGGCCTCTGCAATGTCTGAAGAATGGCTTTAACAAAAAATATGAGTTGGTGATCTCTGTATTTCTAGAAAAGTGTAATAAAGAAGTAAAATATGTGGCATAAGCTACACATAAGTCAATGGTTATTGAGAAAAAGTCACTTTAGCATTCGAGCAATAAGAATTAGAATTTAGCAATGACGATGATACCTTGAAATGGCTTGATCCTGGCAAAAAGGATTAGCAAGATGATAGGACCAGTGGGAGACGATGACATGAACTCATCCACTTGCTCAGCATACTTGTCCCAAGAATAAACAACAAACGGGTTTGCCTGAAAGAAATTTGAACATCAAACGTTTATTGAGTAAATGAACTTAACGTATGCCAATTAACTTATGTTTCAAATTGATTGGAAATTGAATGACACACTTACGTCGAATCTCGCAAGACAAAGTGTGTATGTTTGGTGCCACATTCGGATACTTTCAAGGACCCACTAAGACCAACTCTCCTGAAACATCTAAAATGACAGAAGGCAAAGGATGAAAAAGTGTTAAGCCAGAAAAAAGAATATACCAGTACAGTAATGCAGTATTAACACAAACCATAACATATCACCAAGTACAAAAATCACTACTAACTAAAACAAACAGTGGTGTCTAAAGGTTTTTGGACAATATCTGTGAATGATGCAAACTAGTAGACAAATTGTGGGATTGTGCTTGCAACAACATCTTTGACAATAGTATTGTTGCTGAAGTACATACGACGTGGTTGTTTATTATACGCACCTCGCCTTAGTTAGCCATAACATTGAATTTGTAAATGGAATAGCATTCACCTTGTTTTAGCAAATGCTTGAAAAGATCCCATATATATGACCACATTCTTGCATGTATGATTTCACCCTAGTACAGAAAGAAGGGTACAAATTTAACGTTAATTTGAGAACATAATCTCGCAAACTGATATCACGATTCCAAATTTACAAACACAAAGGTAAATTTTGATATGTAATACAATTTCATTGAGAAGCAACATGTCGATCGTGTTAAGCTGATTAAGCATCTCATAGCTCATTACCTCCCAAAGACAAACAACACGTACGAAAACGTAGGCATCTTTCATATCTTTGTGCAAATCAGCAAAGTTGCAGATGTTCCCAACCATATTAAACCAAAACAAATGGCCTCAACAATTGGTAAAGATTTGGGAAAAAAGTGGACTTAAGTGGTGTTCTTGGACTAAAGTGCAATAAGTCAACATTATGTTCTTGGGATGCAATTCTTTTTCTTTTTAAAGGGAACACTAACCCAAACGTAGAGGATGTAGGAGAAGATGATATATATAGCACGACTATGAAGACATATCTTTTACCACTGCCTTGCGGTAGAATTTTGTGAGTTCGATTGGAAGTGCACTTTTTGAACAAGAGTGACGGTATTTAAAAACAAAGTTAGAGCAAGGGAAAACATATAAAATTATCTAGATGACTTATTCTCACTAGAATCTTCAAGATGAAAATTTAAGCCTTGCAAACATATGGAATTCTTTGAAAAACTTCTTCTATATGACAAGAAGATACAAAAAGAATAATTGATTCTGCAGTGAGGAGATATGAGGCACAACTACACCAGATTCACGAACATTGCAGCCAATAGGATTTCGATTAATTGGCACATAGAGTAGGTTAGAGTTCTTGCCGACCAATTCAATCACTGGTGTAAAACGTCCAGGGCAATTAGTGTTCAACTTTAATTAGAATTCGTAAGTAAGCAATATTCAGAAAAAGGAAGAAAAATGAATGGTGCAATTAAACATTTGGTCGCTTAATCTGGTAAAAACGAAGCGTGGATAAAAGTCCACGTGTCCTCTTCTTTAGAAGTTGAAATTGAGCAGGAAATTAAGACTCATATTGGTAGTCCAATTCATTATATAGAAAGAAGGATAAATAAATATATACATATATATATATACACACACACATACTATATTACTAAAGATAACGAAGAATGAATTTAACTGCACATACACAAGCAACACAAGCTAGAACACCAAGAAGTCAATACTATTATCAAATCACATCTACACACACATGCACAACACAAGCTTAATCATGAAATTTCATTCTATGCAAACTGTTGGGCTGAGTTGCTATATTATGTCTAGCTGAAAACCCAATTTAAAATAAAAATAATCAACAATAGAAGTGGAATATAGCAACTAATTATCTATTACACACATGTGCACAATCACATAAATGACATAGATAAAGAAGATGAGATGTAGGATGCCACCCTTGATGTGTAATATCGTTGATGAAGCTTCCTCACACAATTACCCCCCTCGTACTAGCCCCCTAATGGTCTTCTCCACTATAATCAATCACTAATAGCTAGGATGTAGTGTGTTAAGTAGCAGGCAAGCACTAATTAAGGATTAATTGTGGTTTAGGCTAGGTAGTGTATGTTCTTGATGGAACTATGTGAAAAAAATTCTGCACACACACCAAAGGAAAAATGAGCTTCTTATGTTATGTATATTATCTTAGGTCTTGTCAATTGCCACTATATACAGTACATGGCAACCTTAGTAAAGATTAGGTACTAGGAAGATTATTGTTTCCAATAATACCCTTTCTTATCTTTTAGAAAAGGAATATTTTCTATAGATAAGTCTTATCCAAAATATCTCACTTCCCACACTATAAATATATTTCATGTGGGCCTCACTTATCTAATTAAAACATCCAGGAGTTATAATAAGAAGACTCGGATAATAAAATCCCTTCTTAATTCCAAACTCAAATATTAATTAAGCAATCCATATATTAGCCACCCTCAATTACTTATATCCAATTGGAACATGACTAGTTGAGGGACCAAAATACATAATTACCCTTGGCTCCCAAAATGTCCTCATCACCTTTGCAATATCAAAGCCACTTTGATCTCGGTCTATTTTCACTAGAAGACCAAAACTACACCCCAAGGATAATCACTGGCTAAGCAGGAGCTTGGTACCTGCTCTAGTGACCTTTGTCTTTAACCAACAGAGTGAAATAGCCAAAATGTCCCTCTATGTACACTCGTTGTCAAGGCCAATCGTAACAAGTACCATCACGCCCAATACGACATCTGGAACCTCGGACTCTATAGTCCTAGATAATGATCATCTATTGGTCATGAATCTCTTGATCTAGGGAGCGACCCACAAGCCAAATGACCGATACACCCTTGAAGGGCAATATCACTAGTACTAGATTTCTAATGATCAAGTGAACAAATCCAAAGAGGCACATAAACTCTGTTGTTGTATAAGCATGTCCCAACTAAAATAGAATATAACAACCAATATACGAGGGAGATAATTTTATCACTTAAGACCTCTGCTTATGGCACATCAAAGTGTTGCATCCTAACTTAGTCAATTCATCCTTTTGTGCCCAAGATTAAGAGCATTAGTCACTCGGAAGTTGTGAGTATCTCGTCTTCTATATGTGACAGTATAGTTTCCAAAAAACATACTCACGATGGCTCTGTCCAATATGTGATGCACACACTATGAGTATAGTCCAGATAACCATCCAATGACACAGATAGATCACCTTCTCAGGAAGACTCGGCCACTATAGCCTTGTCACGGTAGAGTGCCCAACACCAATATCCAGCTATGGACCAATATATTATATTACCAAATCTAGACTTGGATTCATTGTGTGTCTGTGGGTGCAAATATCTTAAGAGGGGGGGTGAATTAAGATATAAATGCTAATTTTCGTTTTTAAAATTTGCAGTAAATTTACAACTCTAACAAGCAATATATCAAACACAATATAGGCAAGATAATTAGAATGAACTTAAAGGCAAAGAGAAGAGAGACAAACGATTTTTAGGTGGTTCGGCCAAGCCTACGTCCACCGCCCAAGGAATCTCCCCTTAGGACTTCAAGAACTTCCACTAGAATGCTTCTTCAAAACTTGGTAAAGCACAAACCAAGATTTTACACCCTTTTTGAAGTCTTTCTTCAAAGAACCCAAGAGCTACACTCTATAGGATTTTCTCACACTTTACAAGCTAAGAATGGATATTTCTCACAATGATTTAAGCTCACAAAGTGTGTAGATATTCAAAGTATGACAAGAATTTGAATCTGAGAATTTCCTCAAGAAGAGAAAATGATAAGCTCTTGAAAGCTCAAAATATTGCAAGAATTGGCTGAAGAAGGATTGAATGATAATAAAAGCTTTAGCACACTTCACTTAATTGATTAAAACTTGTATTTGAATGTGTATTTATAGAGGATTGAGGGTTAGGGATTTGGTAGGTGAAAGGGGATTGAAAAACTCGAATGACGGTAAGAAACGGCTAGTGCATTTATTACAACCCCGTTCAGCCGGTCGACCGGCTTGGTCGTCCGGCTTGCCTTTCACCCTCTCTGACTAGGCCGGACGCCTTAGACGGTCGACCGGCTTAGGGGTCCGGCTTTTTACTTCACTCTCTGAATAGGCCGAGCGACCACCCCAGTCAGCCGGTCGACTGGCTTAGGGGTCCGGCCATTCCAAAAATGAAGTAAAGCCAGATTCCTTTGAAAAAACAAGCTCAAGTGTATTTTCACAACTCTAAGTAATTTTGTATAAATATGTAAACACGTGTTGTGAATGAAAACACCCCAAAAACTCATTTTGACTCAATATATGCATTCAAATACATTTGTGCATATTTTTAACAATGCAATACTTGAGAAAAATTTTGCAATGATAAGGAAAATTGTTTTGAGCCAAGTCTACACAATATAAAGGCATTTCACAAGAAGAGCAAGAAAAAAATAAGTCCGGTATCCCTTATGTCTTCTCTTCTCCTCCTTATGCCTTCTCAACTTTTCTCTTCTCCAAATGATCCTTTATGCACATCTTCATATTTTCCAAGCTTCATATGATATTCTCATTTCACAAGAAGCTGTTTAGTCAAATGCATATATATATTTTCATCATCAAAATCAATAAAGAATATTTAGCTAACAATCAATCTCCCCTTTTTTGATGATGACAAATATTTTTAAGATTTGAAAAGAATACTCCCCCTTAATATATGCATTCTTCTAACAAGTGCTTTGATTATCAAATTTGTAAACATATCACCCAAAGCATGGATATTCTATATCACAAAAAAAATGCATAAATCACATATATCATAATATATCATCACATTCATCAAATATACTTCATCAAATCATAATCATCACATTTATCAAATCATCAAATTCATCAATTCATACTTCATCAAACTTCTCCCCCTTTGGCATCATCAAAATCAACATAAAGTTAGGAAAGAAAGGTATGAAGTCAACTAAACTAGAAATCAACAAAACTGAAAATTGTTTTTAAGTGAAGAAAATAAAGATCAAGGCGCGTCATCATGGTGATCCTTGAAGTAGTTTCTCATGTCTGTCTTCATAGCCGCTACTTCAGAATCAATGTGTTGTCTCCAGGTGGTGAGTTCATCCCATTGGCTTGCCATAGTTGTCCTCATGTCACTCATACCCGTGTTTAAGGCCTGGAGCTGAGATAGGATCTGAGCCATCATAGAAGTGTCTTCTTGTTGTCCCCTGGAGCTAGAACCAGCTCCCTGACGAATTTCTCTTCTGCGAAGCTCCTCAAAATGCTCTTGCTCCCTAGACTCTCTTAATACACGCCTAAGAGTCGCTTCCTCAGTGTTTTCCTCTTCTTCAGAGGAACTAACAGTCATAGGTATTGTGCCAGGCATGCCTATAGTAGGATTTCCCTCAACCTCTTGCCCTTCATCTTCTTCAACGTTTATATCTACCCCACCAACCATGTCATCAAGGTTTTGAGTCATAGTGCCAAACACTGGGTCGGTGAAAGTAGTGCCCTTCTTAGTCCTATATCTAATGGCCGATTGAGTACTTTGGGGCAAGCTTTTGAACGTTTCTCTGTTTATAGGCTCCATATTATACCAATAGATGCCCATAAAGTTCATGTAAAGCATATCGAAATTCCAAGCAAATGACCTATATGGAGCATTTGAGAAAATTCTGAAATATGAGAAGATATGCATTAAAGCCATTCCATATCCCGGAGTAGTTGTTTTCCCTCCGTCCTTTCCACTAATGTGCAGCATATGTTGAAGTATAAGGAAAGGCAAGGCTATCTCTTTTCCCTTCCTAAGGCTGTAAAAAATATATGCATCCATAACTGGAATCTTTCCATCATTTATATTCCTAGGAAGAATTATTTCACTCATAATCTTAAGGGCAAGCCTAGTGTTAACATCAACATCTCTTAACATTGGAAGAATCAAGTTTGGATCTCTAAGTCCTACATTCTCCCACATAAATCTTATTACTTCTCCCGGGATGCCAGTTCCCCTAATTCCTTCCGGCCACCCTTGACTATTATAATGTCTTTCCCCTTCAACCGGTATATGAAATATTTTATGCAAAATATCCTCATTAAGCACAAATTCTACTCCACAAACCGTTGAGGCTAATTCTAATCTTGGACTTCTACAACTTATCTCGATTTTCATAAAATTCAACCACTAGCTTGTCTTGTACATCACAATTCAAGTGCAAAAAGGTAGCCCATCTATCAAATAACGATAATATATCTGTACCAGCAAAATCAGAGTCTACAACGTATTTACCGTAGATAATAGATTGCTTCCCTTGAATCTTTGATGCTGGAGGTGGTGGTGGTGGTGGAGATTGCGTTCTTGCCCTTTTCCCTTTCCTCCCACGCGCTTGACTCTTCCCTCTTAGATTCACCATGATTTTGCCTTGTTTTTGTAGATATAATCGAAGAAAACTATGTTTTTTGAAGTGGTAAACCAATTTTGGGAAGAAATTTGGAAGAAATCGGTGTAAAGTTGAAGAATTGAGATGGGATTGAAGAAAAATTGGGTAAGGGTTGAAAGAATTTTGAGAGTTTGTGGTGAAATTGGGGTGAAAACCCCTAATTTTAACCCTTACCGCGTTCAGTCGGTCGACCGGCTGATCGCGAGGGTCGACCGGCTAGGTCGACCGGCTGGATCAGAGAGCAAATTAAATTTTCTGCTTTAGCCGAACGCCTAAGACCTTAGTCGGTCGACCGGCTTTGGTCGACCGGCTGGGTCAGAAATTTCAAAAATGTTTTAATTTTCATACCCAAGCCACATAAACACATATATATCCCATTTAGCCACATTTTATCATTCCAATTTCTCTCCTAATCTTGCAAAATTAATCCTCATTCAAAGGTTTGGTGAAAATATCAGCAACTTGATGTAAAGTATCAACAAATTCAAGAATTATATCTCCTTTTTGTACATGATCTCTAATGAAATGGTGTCTAATCTCAATATGCTTAGTTCTTGAATGTTGAATTGGATTCTTAGTAAGATTAATTGCACTAGTATTATCACAATATATAGGAATATGATTATACTTCAATCCATAATCAAGTAGATTTTGTTTCATCCACAATATTTGTGCCACACAACTACCTGCTGCAATATATTCAGTTTCAGTGGTAGAAATTGCAACACTATTTTGCTTCCTACAAGACCAAGATACTAAGGAATGTCCTAGGAATTGACATGTTCCACTAGTGCTTTTACGATCTATTTTGCAGCCAGCATAGTCAGCATCAGAAAAACCACATAAATCAAACGATGTTCCTTTAGCATACCAAAGTCCTAAATTAATTGTACCCTTAAGATATCTTATTATTCTTTTACAGTGTTAAGTGAATTTCCTTAGGATTTGATTGAAACCTAGCACATAAGCACACCGAGAACATGATATCAGGTCTAGAGGCGCTTAAATATAATAGGCTACCGATCATACCTCTATATTTCTTCTCGTCTCGATTTACCTTTCTCATCTTTGTCTAGCTTAGTTAAAGGGCTCATGGGAGTTCCAATCTCCTTTGCATCTTCAAGTCCAAATTTCTTGATGATTTCCTTGGTGTACTTGGCTTGATTTATGAAGATCCCTTCTTTTGCTTGTTTGATTTGAAGTCCGAGGAAGAAGGTTAATTCTCCCATCATGCTCATCTCGAACTCCTTATGCATGCACTTCAAAAAATTCTCACACAAGGAAATATTAGTAGCACCAAAAATTATATCATTTACATAAATTTGGACAAGTAGAATATCATTGTCTTTTCTTTTGATAAATAAGGTTGAATCAAGTTTTCCTCTTTCGAAATTGTTTTCAACCAAAAATCCACTAAGTCTTTCATACCAAGCTCTAGGACCTTGCTTTAAGCCATACAAAGCCTTTTCTAGTTTAAACACATGATTAAGAAAACATGAATCTTCAAAACCAAGGGGTTGTTCAACATAAACTTCTTCTTCAATGAATCCATTTAAAAATGCACTTTTTACATCCATTTGATAAAGTTTAAAGTCCATGTGACATGCAAATGCAAGTAACATACGAATGGATTCAAGTCTAGCTACAGGAGCATAAGTTTCATCATAATCAATTCCTTCTTCTTGATTGTATCCTTGTGCAACTAGTCTAGCCTTATTCCTAGTCACTATTCCAGCTTCATCTAGTTTGTTTCTAAATAACCATTTGGTTCCAATTACCAGTCTATCCTTAGGTCTTTCAACTAGCTTCCACACTTTATTTCTCTCAAATTGATTAAGTTCTTCTTGCATAGCTATTATCCAATTCTCATCTAATAGTGCTTCTTTTACATTTTTGGGTTCAACATGTGAAATAAATGTATGATGCTCACAAAAAGTGCTAATATTACGCCTAGTTCTTACACCTTCATTTGGATTACCGGGAATGAGATCTTGAGGATGGTTTCTCACAAACTTCCAACTCTTTGGTAGATCTTCATGAGGTTCTTTTGTTTCATCATCTTTGTTTGAGCATTATTTGATTTCCTCATTCTCTTGAGACCTCCTTTCTTGAAGTTCTTCTTCTTGTTTCGTTTCTTTGTCTTTTAGAGTTGGATCTTCAAGTGTTGTCTTTTCCAAAAGATAACCTACATCATCAATTTCCTTTCTCGGCTCAAATGGATTAGTCTCATCAAATGTAACATGTATTGATTCTTCTACAACAAGAGTTCTCTTATTATATACCCTATATGCTTTACTCTTTGTGGAATAACCTAAGAATATTCCGTCATCGGATTTAGAATCAAATTTTCTTAAGTGGTCCTTAGTGTTTAGAATAAAACATTTACAACCAAATACCTTGAAGTATGATACTTTAGGTGTTTTGCTACACCATAGTTCATATGGAGTTTTGTTTAAAATATGTCTAATCAATACTCTATTTTGCACATAACATGCAGTATTTATGGCTTCACTCCAAAAATATGTTGGCAAGTTGTGTTCTTTTAGCATAGTCCTTGCCATTTCTTGTAATGTACGATTCTTCCTCTCTACTACCCCATTTTGTTGAGGAGTACGAGGGGCCAAAAAGTTATGCTCTATGCCATGTTCATCACAAAAGTTCATGAAAGGGGTATTCACATATTCGGTGCCATTATCACTACGGATGCAAGTTATAAAATAACCTTTCTCATTTTGCACTTTTCTACACAATCTTGCAAATTCATTGAAGGCCTCATTTTTATGTGCAAGAAACATGACCCATGTAAATCTAGTATAATCATCAACTACAACAAATGCATACCTAGATCCTCCTAAGCTTGCCACATCAATGGGTCCAAACAAATCCATATGTAGTAGTTGTAAAGCTCTATTTGTTGAAACCTTATTTAAGGATTTGAAGGATGTTTTATGTTTTTTCCCTAATTGACAAGTATCACATATTTTATCTTTTTCAAATTTTAGCTTTAGTAGGTCTCGAACAAGATCATGCTTTGATAAATCATTCAATAAGCTCATGCTAGCATGTCCTAATCTTCTATGCCATAACCACGTGTTATCATGCACAACAGATAGACATTTAACATGTTGACATATAAGTTGATCAATTTCAACGATGTAAACATTTTCATTTCTTTTAGCTGCAAATAACACTTTTTCATTTCCACATTCATACACAAGGCATTTAGAAGATTGAAAAACTACCTTATGACCTTTGTCGCATAGTTGACTAATACTAAGTAAATTAAATTTTAGACCTTCAACAAGTAGGACATTGTGTATAGCAAGAGAATTTTCATTACCAATGCTTCCTTTTCCAATAATTTTCCCTTTGCTATTGTCCCCGAAGGTGACATCTCCTCCTTTTATTCTTTTTAGTTTGTAGAAAAGTGATGAGTTCCCCGTCATGTGCTTGGAACAACCACTATCCAAGATCCATCTTATTTTGCTTGAATTGCTTTCATTGTATACCTACACACATGAAATTCAAAAGCAATTCTTTATTTGGGGTCCCCAACACCTTGGGTCCTTGGCGTTAGTTTAAGTTTTGTTTTTAACCACCCACTTCGGTCTTTGCCAATATGGAACATGTGATCCTCTATCATGAATTTTCTTATAATAACAATGAGAGGATACATGTCCTTTCTTTTCACAGTAAGTACAAATAACATTTGGCTTTTGTGAGGAGAGGGATGAAGAAGTAGAAGCTTTGACAAAATAGGTTTTGAAATATTTTTGATTAATATTAGGTTTATATCCAATACCACTTTTGTCAAAAGACATTTTTTGACTTCCAAGAAGTTTGTCAAAGTTTTCTTTCCCATTTGTAAATTTTTGAACAATTTTATTCAAATCCTCATTTTTCTTCTTTAAATCATTGACTTCTTTTTCAATCTTTACAAAATCTTCAGCATATGAATCATTTTCCTTTTCTAAGACATCTATTTTCTCAATAAGTGAAGCATTTTTCTTTTCAAAAATTTCTTTTTCATTTTGAACAAGTTTCAAACTCTTATGCATTTGCTTGTTTTTAGCCAAGGCTAAGGATAGGTCATCATGTAATTTAGCAAATGCTTCTTTTAATTTCTCAAAACTACATTCGTCTTCCTCCTCTTCACTAGATGAATAGTAAATAGATAGAGATGGAGAAGATAGTACCTCATCCTCATTGGCCATGAGGCAAAAGTTTGCTACCTCATGATGTTCTTCTTCATCTTCTTCGGTTTCTGAAAAGTCCCATATAGCTTTGAGCGCTTTTCCTTCCTTCTTCTTTGAAAGCCTAGGACAATTTGCTTTTATATGTCCCGGCTTGTTGCAATTGAAGCACTTTATTTCATCCTTTGCATCTTTCATCTTTTTGAGCTCTTTACCATCTTTTACTTTCCTCTTCCAATTGGAGTTGCTTGAAGAGGTACCCTTTCTCATCTTTCGAAATTTCATAAATTTTTTAAAATTCCGGGCTAGAAGTGTTATCTCCTCATCTTCCGGGTCCTCCTCTTCTTCTTCATCGTCACTTGATGAAAATCTTGATGCAACTAAAGCAATGGACTTCCTTGTTTTCCTTTCTTCCTCCTCATGGTCTTTTATCTCTAGCTCATGAGTCATGAGTGACCCAATGAGCTCATTGAGCTCCAATGTGTTCAAGTCCTTTGCTTCCGTTATCGCTGTGACTTTTGGTTGCCACGATGATGGCAAGCTCCTTAGTACTTTCCTTACTTTTTCGACGTTAGAATAATCTTTACCAAGAGCTTTTAAACCATTAGTAATTTCAACAAATCTAGAAAACATTTGTTCTACATTTTCATTTGGAAGCATTTTGAATAATTCATATTTATGTACAAGCATGGCAATCCTAGATTCTTTTACTTGGCTTGTTCCTTCATAGGTTACTTCTAATTGATCCCAAAGCTCTTTAGCTAAAGTACAACCCATTACCCTAGCAAATTCAGTGGCATTCATAGCATTAAATAAATAATGTAAAGCTTTTTGATTTAATTCAAATAGTTTTATATCTTCATCATTCCATTCACTTTCAGGTTTAGGTATTCTCCTATTGCCTTCTAATTTTGTAGGTAAAATAGGTCCATTTTCTATTATTTTCAAAGCTTTATAATCATGAGATTGTATAAACACTTTCATTCTCATTTTCCAAAAGGCATAATTAGTTCCATCAAAAGGGGGTGCTTGTTTAATAGAAATTCCCTCCATATTTGCTATAAATTCTACTAGTTGTTAAACTATGATGTAGAACCCTAACTCTGATACCAATTGTGGGTGCAAATATCTTAAGAGGGGGGGTGAATTAAGATATAAATGCTAATTTTCATTTTTAAAATTTGCAGTAAATTTACAACTCCAACAAGCAATATATCAAACACAATATAGGCAAGATAATTAGAATGAACTTAAAGGCAAAGAGAAGAGAGACAAACGATTTTTAGGTGGTTCGGCCAAGCCTACGTCCACCGCCCAAGGAATCTCCCCTTAGGACTTCAAGAACTTCCACTAGAATGCTTCTTCAAAACTTGGTGAAGCACAAACCAAGATTTTACACCCTCTTTGAAGTCTTTCTTCAAAGAACCCAAGAGCTACACTCTATAGGATTTCCTCACACTTTACAAGCTAAGAATGGATATTTCTCACAATGATTTAAGCTCACAAAGTGTGTAGATATTCAAAGTATGACAAGAATTTGAATCTGAGAATTTCCTCAAGAAGAGAAAATGATAAGCTCTTGAAAGCTCAAAATATTGCAAGAATTGGCTGAAGAAGAATTGAATGATAATAAAAGCTTTAGCACACTTCACTTAATTGATTAAAACTTGTATTTGAATGTTTATTTATAGAGGATTGAGGGTTAGGGATTTGGTAGGTGAAAGGGGATTGAAAAAACTCGGACAGAACGGTAAGAAACGGCTAGTGCATTTATTACAGCCCCGTTCAGCCGGTCGACCAGCTTGGTCGTCCGGCTTGCCTTTCACCCTCTCTGACTAAGCCGGACGCCTTAGACGGCCGACCTGCTTAGGGGTCCGGCTTTTTCCTTCACTCTCTGAATAGGCCGAGCGACTACCCTAGTCAGCCGGTCGACCGGCTTAGGGGTCCGGCCATTCCAGAAATGAAGTAAAGCCAGATTCCTTTGAAAAAACAAGCTCAAGTGTATTTTCACAACTCCAAGTAATTTTGTACAAATATGTAAACACGTGTTGTGAATGAAAACACCCCAAAAACTCATTTTGACTCAATATATGCATTCAAATACATTTGTGCATATTTTTAAAAGTGCAATACTTGAGAAAAATTTTGCAATGATAAGGAAAATTGTTTTGAGCCAAGTCTACACAATATAAAGGCATTTCACAAGAAGAGCAAGAAAAAAATAAGTCCGGTATCCCTTATGTCTTCTCTTCTCCTCCTTATGCCTTCTCAACTTTTCTCTTCTCCAAATGATCCTTTATGCACATCTTCATATTTTCCAAGCTTCATATGATATTCTCATTTTATAAGAAGCTGTTTAGTCAAATGCATATATATATTTTTCATCATCAAAATCAATAAAGAATATTTAGCTAACAGTGTCCAACCTCATTGAGCACCCAAGTCATAGGTCTATATCATTGGACCTTCATACTTTGCATCAATGTACAAATGGAGAGGATAAGCCACGTAAAGTTCAATCATATGAACAACATCATAAACGTATCATGTCTAATATCTAGTAATCACTATGTGCTTGTGGTCTTTAAGGCATATAATCCCAACAGAAACACCCTTGACCATGCAATATACATATTCAAATATGCACACAAATTACTCACAAGTTCAAGATTAAGCACACAAGTACCTTAGAAACACACAACAAGGCACTCAATGAGCATGAATGCACTAAAACACTTCAAATGCAAATATCTCCAACTCACGCACTAAATAGGTCTTATAAGCACTCAAGAAATCCTATTTGCTATTAATAAGCAAGCACAAGGCCATACTGAACATAAGCAATCAAGGATACATCTCCAAGCCCAACTCAAATCCTATTGATTGGTGGAGTATTTACTCATCTCGTTGCCCGAAAATCCTCTCTTGGTGGTGGTGATATAGTTGCGCAATAAACCACTTTAATCTATGATCTAATTCTCGTAAAAACAAGTTCGAAGAACACTTGTGGTCATTAAAACATTTAAAAAAATGAATTCTTTTTTGAAAATTCTTTTAGAGTAATCAAATTAAGACAAGAAGCACAGAAGGCAATCTTACAAAAAATATGTCTACGTCTGTGCCCTTTATGTATTATGTCTCTATCCTTATGTCACGGTACCTCTTCAAATCTTCAAGGGTCAAACAATCAAACACGTTGACTCGAGTCTTGGTGACAAATGATCTTCTTCCAATGCACATGCGTTCTTTGATGGCTCATGAACTTAACGATTTCATTAGTAACACCAATAGCTCATATGAATTCAAGAATAATCATTGATCTTATACATTTAATCCATGTGCCAACTCAACAATTGATAAAATTGAATCTCATGATAAAGCATTCATTATATATATCAATCAAAATATTGTTCATATACCAACCATTCATCTCATAAGTTATTCATCATCCATGTCAATCATTCATCACACACACACACACACACTCACACTCTTATTATAGTTCATTCGTCATTCATCACGAGTATATTACAAGCCCATTAATTACATACATCACATATCTTTTATAACTCATCATCAAAACATATAAAATTAAAACAATGATGCTAACGCTTGTATTAGCTTGAGCATGGGGAAATTCTTATGTTGGATACACTTGGATTCTTTGAAGAAGAAGTTTCAAAGATTGTAAAGAGTTGGTTTGTACTCGACTAACATTTGAAGGAATATCTATACCAGTGAGTGTGTTTTTGAAATCATAACGGGAGAATTCTTAGGCGGCGAACATGGACAAAGTCCAACCACTTAAAAATCAATTTTTCCATTTTCTCTTTTCTAGCCCTACATTTACTTGCTAATATTGCTTGCAAAGTGTTTGTTAAATTAATTGTGTAATTATACTTATTTTTAATTGCCAAATTTGTTGAAAAAGTTGTTATACTCTTAATTCAACCCATTTTGAAATTATTTTTCCTTTACAAAGAGGGAGAAGATTTATAGTAGGTTTGGGATGATATTATTTTAAAATGCTTTTGAGGATATATTTATAAAATTTAACACATATTATCACATGCATCCTATGAAAATTTAAACTAAACCATGCTTTAATAATTATAAAAAATAGGATGGGAATTAATTGCTTATTTCTTTTTAAATTAAAAAAATATAATTTGTATTAAATATTTATAAAGTGCATATGATAAAAGGCATTAAATTTTATAAAATTTATTCTTATTTTAATAAAATAAATATCGTAAAATGGGACCATCCTAAATACATTATTAGCTGTTCATGGAAAAGGAGGAGAGAGAGCGAGTGTAATGAAGAAAAGGTTTGGTGACAATTATTTTTGATTGATAAAAAAATTAAAAGAGCCCTTTCCAGTTATCTACCCCCGATATCGCAAATCTCTGCGGGCAATGGGGGGTAGGTGGACACACTTGGGAAGGAAAAGAGAAACGGTGCTAGAGGTGGTAGGTGAATATGAATGGTTGGTGGGTCCAAAAACTAGTTAAAACCACGAACAAATGAACTATTTTGCTTTCTCTAAATACCACACTGGCTGCTAGTACATACACAAAAATACTGTGGCCAAGATCGATGCACGATAAAAGTACACGTGCAGATCCAATTTTGTCCAAAGGGGTCTCCTTGTAAAGCATCTGTATCATCATCACTTGCCAAGAGCTTTCTCAGCAGCCACCCACAAACCTCGCGTCATCACCTCTAAGTGGTCTCCCATGGCTCTACCTCTGATACCAATCGCAGTTATCTTTCTTATCCTATCATACAAACTCTATCAAACCCTCAGGTTCAAGCTCCCACCAGGGCCTAGGCCATTACCAATAGTGGGCAACATCTACCAAGTCAAACCCGTTAAGTTCCGATGCTTTGCTGAGTGGGCAAAAACATATGGTCCAATCTTTTCATTGTACTATGGCTCACAGTTGAACGTGGTAGTTTCAACAACTGAGTTGGCTAGGGAAGTGTTGAAGGACAATGATCAACAGTTGGCTGATAGGTTCAGGACGAGATCATCAGCCAGCATGAGTAGAGGTGGGAAGGACTTGATATGGGCTGATTATGGCCCTCACTATGTCAAGGTTAGGAAGCTTTGCAATCTTGAGCTCTTCTCACCTAAGAGGCTTGAAGCTCTTAGACCTCTTAGGGAAGATGAATATACTGCCTTGGTTGAGTCCATCTTCAAGGACTGCATCAAGCCAGGTACTTTTCTTTTTTCTTTCTTTCTATATATTTATATGCTGTTCTCAGAATTAGAATTCTCAAATTTAGCCTAGTATAATACATGTTCAATTGTTTGTATGAGTAGATCTGTAGAGTATAGGTTAAGATTTTACTATGTAGGAATAAAATGTTATTGCTTATATTATCACGAGATTTATCCATTTTACTCAGTAGTTTAAGAATTGGGGCTGTTAAATTGTGGCTCGTATTTTAAGCACAGGTGACTTAGGGGGCGATTGAAATGGCTTTTCTTTCAAGGAAAAAATACTATTTTTATTGAAAAAGTACTTTGTTTTTGCAGTAACCATACTATTCTGTGAAAAAACTATATAGTCAGAATTTTTAGTTTTTCAAAAGAACAAGAAAAAATTGTTAAAAATTGTTATACTTCTATCTAGTTTAGGTTGTGTCCTAGTTCTGGCTAGTTCAAGAGTTGTGTGCTAGTAGACTAGGATGTTTATTCTAAGTGCTTTAAGATTTTTCTTGATCAGTATGCACCATTAATAGATGCTTGAGACAGAGAGACAGAAAGAGAGAGAGAGAGGGGAGCTAGAGAGGTGAGTGGTCTCAAAATCTGTCCAGTTTTCGTGATGAATTCATTTGATTCATAAGAAAAATTTTAAATTTGTTTATCTACCAGTGGACTTAGAATTTTAGACCGAACTACGCTATATATTATGTGCGTTCATATTTATCTTTCTCACGTTGATCTTCATCAAAATATCCGGAGGCCTTATTTGCCATTGAATAAACCAATGATTAAATTAATTGCAACTCCTACCATGCAGAAAAGCAAGGAAAAAGCTTGGTGGTACGGGACTATTTGGGAGCTGTGGCATTCAACAACATAACAAGACTGGCATTCGGCAAGAGGTTCATGGACTCCGAGGGTGTTCTTAATGAACAAGGCAAGCAATTTAAGAAAATTTCGCATGATGGGTTCAAGATCACTGCTAAGCTTTCCATAGCAGAGTACATCCCATGGATTAGATGGATGTTCAAGGTTGAAAAAGAAGCACTCGATAAGTTTGCAGCTGACAGAGACCATCTCACAAGACTTATTATGGAAGAGCACACCAAGAGTGGTAACACCAAGGAGCATTTTGTTGATGCATTAATCACTCTTCAGAAGCAATATGACATTAGTGAGGACACAATTATTGGCCTTCTCTGGGTAAGTAAACCAATTCGCAATTGTCAAAAAAATTGTCTACTTGAAAGTTATAAGTCGAGTAGGTAGATTACACACAAAAACTTTATCCACTTGCATCATTAATTAACTCTTTTCTCAATTTATATATTAAGTTGTACTAGCATCATGATTTATTGAAGTATAAATATATGTATGATATTTCTCGAATTTTGTACTAGCTGCCTTCATAATCCAACTTGATCAATCATAGTTTGGTAGATATGCTGACAGTACCCTGTCCATTTTTTCTGATGAATTCTATCCGCCCCTTGAGGCTCAGGCCCGACGTCCTTTATGACACATGACAGCCCTTGGTCTCATAGATTTATTGGTAGTTAGATCTTAATATTTCTAGAGAATGTTGCTTTTCACTGGTATATAAATGCATTAGCTGTAAAACTAATGCCAAATTTCATTTCATGTTAGTTGGAAAAGGGCTTAAGGTTAATAATGTAAAGTATATTGCACCTTTCATGACTGGCAAAAGGATGATAAACTAGGACATGACAAGATGATGTTGGTGAATCATGATTACATCAACTTTACAAGATTAAATGTGTCAACCCAAAACTTGTGCAGGATATGATTGCTGCAGGCATGGACACTGCCACAATCTCAACGGAGTGGGCAATAGCTGAGCTGATAAGGAATCCAAGAGTACAGCAAAAGGCTCAGGAGGAGTTGGACCGTGTCATTGGATCAGATCGTATCATGAGTGAAGCCGATATCACCAAGCTGCCATACCTGCATTGTATAACTAAGGAAGCACTAAGGTTGCACCCTACAACCCCATTGATGCTTCCCCACAAAGCCAGTGCTAATGTCAAGATTGGGGGCTATGACATTCCTAAAGGGTCTATTGTGCATGTAAATGCTTGGGCGATTGCCCGCGATCCTGCAGTTTGGAAAGATGCTGAAGAATTCCGACCTGAAAGGTTCCTCGAGCAAGATATTGACATGAAGGGTACAGATTATAGGCTACTTCCTTTTGGTGCGGGAAGACGAGTATGCCCAGGTGCTCAACTGGGAATCAATTTGGTCACCTCAATGCTTGGGCATTTGCTGCACCACTTTACCTGGTCTCCACCTCCAGGGCTGAAGCCGGAGGAAATTGATTTGTCGGAGAACCCCGGAACGGTTACTTACATGCGCAACCCAGTACAAGCTGTCGTTACACCACGATTGCCTGCTCACTTGTACAAAAGGGTCCCTGTGGACATGTAATTTTGTTATTTCTTTTCCCGGGTCCACTTTGCTCTTCAATTTTTGGCTGGATCTCTTCTCAGTTTGAGATTAAGGTTGTGTATTGCCAAATCTTTTGAAAGACTTTAATCTAGGATTTTATGGTGCATTGTGTCACTAGTTATTTTTCTTTTTCGACTTCTATTATTGGTAGCTTTTCACTCTGACTGAAGAGAGAAGTGAGAACAATAAGGCATGTAAGATGTTCCCCATGGATTTATCATTTCACGTGGAAAAAGAATTCCAGCCCCACGAATGAGGTCAGGATTGTGCTTAAATGAAAAGTTTGAGAGGATAAAAGTATTTTTGATTATTTGCGTAATGCAAATGAAAAGGCCCCAACTAATTAAGGGGACGTTAAGATATTTAAGAATTCATCTTATGGTCTATTAGATGTGATGGAATGATTTAGAAAGAAATGATTCAAGGCATAATAACTTTGACCAAAAAAATTCAAAACAGAATTGTTATGAAATATGTATCCTAATTTTCTGTTGAAAAGGTCATTCCAAAAGAATGGGTTTTACAACTTCAATTAGGCCTACTAAACTTAGAAAAATGAATTAGAAGCTAAAATGATCATTTCATTAAAGGCCATTTTTACATACTAAACATAGCTTTAATTTAATGGGTGTTGAGGGGACTAGCTTAAGATGTTGTACCATGATGGATAAAATGTATTTTGTTTTTCTGTGTTTTGCTAAAATTGTATACATACATACATATATATAGGTGTGTGTGTGTGTGTGTTATATTTTACTATTTGTTAATGCCTCCTTATGCTATAAAAAAATTTTCAATTTATGAGATGATTGGGCAATATTCTTTATAGAATATGACTCTATTAATAACATTTTTTGTAGCACAAGGGTATTAGCAAACTTTGGAACTTCATGAATTTTTTGTAACTTTGAAAAAGTTCAAGGGTATTATCTAGCTCTTGACGTAGTCAATATATCTTTTTTTTTTCCCTTTCTATTTTGTGGGCTAAATTGTCATGTATTGGTTTACTCGGTAATAAATTTGGAACTTAGATCATGACGTATATAGTTGCAACATAAATAAGACTCGATCAACGCTAAATATCATTGCACTTAAATGGGCATACACGATAAATAAGTCGGAATTTTTTTTATAAATAACACAGTTAAATAAATTAGTTGTGAAAATAGTCTTATCTAAGAAGGGACTTCAAAAATAACATTTTTGGGGATTGAATAACCGAAATCGTCATTTGAAAATACGTGAAATTGCGCATTTAACGCTCAACCATTGGGGCTTAAATTTCGGCTTTTGAATAGTCGACTATTCAAAAGCCGAAATTTAGGCCCCAATGGCACAGTGTTTAATGCGCAATTTGAATAGCCTCGTTTTTAATGTTTCAATGATTGAATAGCCGAATTCGGCTATTCAAAAGTCGAACGTTAATCACATTTAGCCCCCTCAACTTTTTCTATCTCACTCACCCGATTGCAAGTTTTTTTCTCCCCTCTGAACTTCCCCCATGAAAATTAAAGCTCCAAACACTCATTCTATCTCAAAATGAGCTTCAAGCCTAGAAATTTGCCTCTTGTTATAAGTTTTTTAAAGTTTTTACCGATTTAAATTATTGATTTTTACGTGTATATGTATGTATATGTAAATCATGTGTATGTATATATATGATGTGTATGTATATATATGTTATGCATGTATATATTATATAAATGTTGGTATAATTGTTGATGTTGGAATCGTGTAGTTTAGTTTTAAATGTTGATATAGTTGTTGATATTGTCATCGTGTTGATATTATTATTATTATTATTATTATTATTATTATTATTATTATTATTATTATTATTATTATTATATCAACTTGTCTTATTATTATTATTATAACTTTTATTAATACTATCATTATTATCATCATCGTTACTGTTGTTGTTGTTGTTATTATTATTATTATATTATTATTATTATTATTATTATTATTATTATATTACTATGATTATTATGTATTATTATTATTTTTTCTATTAATTAATTAATTTATTGTCTGTAGGTTACATTATGGCCTACAGACCAGTACCAGAGGACACATTTCTTCTCATTCATTATGCTCAGTATAGAACTCATTTGATGACGACCACTACATATCTGAGGGAGGTTCAAGTACCTAGATGTAATAAACGTCTATATGATGAGTCTGAGCACCCTCGTGTCAGTAGGCATTAACGACTGCAGGGTTTTATGGATATTATGCAGCGAGTGGGGTAGGAGTTATATCCTATGCTGACTGCCCTAGTTGAGCGATGGAGAGCAGAGACGCATACATTCCACCTCACTTGTGGAGAGGCCACTATCACATTGCAAAATGTAACTGTTTTATGGGGTTTAACCTTACAGGGTGACCCCATGCTGGATATCGGTAAAGCACGATGCCCTGTTGACAAGTGGTAACAGCTATTCCAAGATGTATGTGGTGTTGTACTTCCTCAGGAGGCCATTATTGTAAGATCTAGCAAGGTAAACTTGATGAGTTGAGGAATGTATACACCGCGACTTGTCTCGAGGAGTAAACCCAGGAACAAGCTCAGCATCATGCCCATCTATGGATATTCTCATTCTTGAATTGCCATATGTTCGCCGATGCTAGCGGTAACTAGGGAGACATGAACTGGTTATTTGTGCTGCAGGTGTTTAGGACTATTAGATTGTTGAATTGGGGCATTGTGGTACTTGCATACATCTGCCATCAGTTGGATCTATGTGCATATGCTAATAGAGTGAAATGCGGTGGATTCAGTCTTATGCAAGTATTATATTTAATCAATTAGGTTTATATAAAATTTGTGAAATGAGTTGTGTTACTAATGTTGTTATTTACGTGCAGTGGTGGATGTTCGATAGATTTGACATTTTCAGATCTAGACTCCATCCGCCGCCAGCACGACAAGCACGGCGAGCACACCCTGCGGAGGATAATTAGGTGAGGTTATCGGGCAAGCCTCGTGGTGCCATATATCAGCAATCGAAGGAGTTTTGAGACACTGTTAACGGGGGTTTATTAGTGATTAGCGATGCATTGGACAAGATGCAGCCGGATCAGGTTTGATAAGCATCTTCAGATGTATACTTACGTATTGTATATACTCTTTAAGTCAATAGCTATTGCACGAGGGGTCTAATTGGTAGAGAGCATGTGTCCCACTCATCTTCAAAAAGATGGTGGAGTACCATAGACCTAACAGGGTAATACGGCAGTTTGGATTGCAGTAGTCGATCTCAGCCCCACCGTTGCTGTTGACGACAATGGACCACATCAGAGAAAAAAGAGAAAATAAAGGATCCTTAGAAGTTAGCTCGATTGCATTGTCTGTAGCAAGAAGATCGGAGGGTTGTCACTGAGAAGAGCCTAGATGTAGTCCCACTGGCTCAGTATATGCAGTGGTACCGGCGTCGCTCCATCACAGTCATCAATTAGTCATTGTCGGAGCAAACCCATCAGGGTTATCAGACACAGTCCTGGGCCACGGAGTGTTTGGTAAGTAGAGTATATAAAGTCTTCATAACTTTTGTTAAGTCTTTTATATACATATGATGTAATGTAATTATGATGTACTTTGTGTATAGGCGGGTACTATAGGTACTGTGTATCACCACCCATAGCGCGGGTACTAACAGCATACCCAGAGCACTTTCTCACTTGCAAGCTTTCGACCAGAGATGCACTTTGTGTTAGACCAGATGCAGCAGATGTTGACACTGCCACATCACCGGTATGTGCTCGATACCACGACATACTTTAATGTCCCTGTGTCAGCGTAGCTGTATATCCCGACAGTATCACAGCCGACGTCGTCACATCTCACACCCACATGGTCGTACCCGTCGACATAGTGGACTATCCCAGCATATTAGACTAGCCAGCCTAGGCAGTTGTCCCCGTTGTTCACACAGGCCACACAGCCCATACTGAGCCCCATCACTCATTCATCGCAGTCGTCTTCGTTGACACACGGCGTTGGTGGATCATTAGGGTTCTCATTCATGACGACCCCATTGGTGTCGATCTGACCCATGCAGCCTTCCCAGTTCATGCGCGATCATAGTCGAATGCAAACGCTTGACCCTGTTAGTAGATCTGGTGATCAGGGGTTTGGGCAACCCTCTGATGATGCCATACAAGTTGAGGACTACCTTCATGATGACTCACAAGTTGAGACTCAACCGTCACATCCACCACAAGCCCAGCCTGACACCCAGCAGCCCCAGGCCGAGAAAGAAGGACATCATAGCTTGAGCAAGGACAACAGAAGAAGAAGTACTCGCACGATCAGGGTAAGAGCAGGCGATAGCCTCTACGAGAGAAGAAAGGACACCCTCTAGATTATGGCACCAGACATCGTAGAGGACAAGTTTCAGTTTGGTTTTCATTTGATGGTTTATGTATATTATTATGAAAGTATCATTGGACTATTCTTTTGTTATTTTTTTATTTCTTTATTACTTTCCTTTTTTTGCTTATTGGGGTTTCTTTTTCTTGTTATACAATATAGATTACCAAAGGTTCAATCACTAATGAAGTTGATATAATAACAAAGGTTTAATCACTAATGAAGTTAACAGTTTAACAAAGGTTCAATCACCAATAAAGTTGGATTTTACATCACAATAGATAGAATTACTCATAATGTCCTATCCTGGACAGTTACAATGGTAGTGCCCCTACTGATGACAATTTGAACACTTTCTTTGACTTGCTTGATTTGACTGGTTCATTTCGTTGTGGATACGTATTTCGTTGTGGATACATCTCCCACCTAGTCTACCTCTCCTTCTTTATTGCAATCATGTTGGATTGGGTCCAAGTTGCCATATGGGTACTGGTGGCCAATAATCCTCATGTCTCAAAGGCTCAAGCAACATTGAGTATGTTGTAGTGTATATTGCCACTGTATATTCCTTTTGTATTAGCTCATCAATTGGTTTCTATAGGTGCCATGCTAAGGTCTTTGTATGCGAACACGACACATGATACGCTGTTCATTTATCACAAGTACAAGTCTTCTCATTGAATTTAACTAGTGTTGGAGGGCTTTCACTGAACGACACCGGTAAACACTCAACTTGTGTTGTACCAGTTGGGAAGTGGAAATTAAAAACACTATGACAGTGTGAATGAGCCTCCCACTTGTCAAAAAGTTCCCTTGTTCTACTTGGAGCAGCATTTGCTGTCTAGCCAAATATCTAGCATTTATGGATCGATTGTTGAAGCATTCCACCATCTTTATAAAAGTGTGATAAACTAACGTTGTTATTGGTAAGTATCTTGCACCGACAAGAACACTATTAAAGCATTCGACACTGTTCGTCGTCATCATACCCCAACCGGGTCCCTCCATCTGAAGAAATGGTCCAACTTCCTTGTCAATCTCAGATAAATAGTCGTATGTTTTCCTCTTAGCCCCACCTGGTGCGAGGTCAACTTTAAGAATTTTTTGCATGATTGCATTATGCTTGCGAACTTGATGTTCTTTTCCAGCTACCTGATGTGTGCGTATTGAGTTTTACACTCGCAAGCGTACGGATCGTTCGTGGTGTAGCGGATTCGAGTATGGGTATCGTCTCCACGGGGAGGCTACCTTAGTTTGGTCTTTATGTGCTCGGGTGCTTCAAACTAGCTACGTGTGTGTGTGCTTACTTTAGGATGGAAGGGAGCTCAGAAAAAGGAAAATAGAAACTAATCTATGGAGGAACTTAAAGGAGCCAAACTAAAGAAGGAAAAACTAACAAAGAAGAAAAGGACCTAGAGCGATTGCATTGCAACTAGACTTGAGCTATGATAACTAATTAGGTTTATCTAAGGCTCGGGACTTCTATTACCGTTATGTTGATCGGGGACTCTGTTAGCCAATACTAATGGTTTAACCCGTTAGCTGGATTTAAAGCTAAGGACCAATCCCTTCTAGCCTACGCAATCCATGCTTAGAAATTATCCTCTTAGCTGGGTTTAAAGCCAAGGACTAGCATCTAAACACAACGTGACATTAAGGCTCGATTAACCAATACTAACGTGGGTGAGGGATGCTCTAGTCTAGGTGAACTTATCCGCTTGGCTAGCTTTAAAGCCAAGGACTAGCACCTAAACTCGACTAAACGTAGCATGTAACCTATTAGTTGGATTTAAAGCTAAAACCTACTCTACTTAGCAAAGCCATGAGATTAAGCACAATCACATCACCCATATAAATAGATAAGAGCATCTGAAGCACAAATAACACATGCATATTCACTCAGGCATTTTAACAAACACATAGACATGTTTGATTTCCAATACATAGACATATTGAATCATGCCATATATTTATGTAAACAAATATGTATTAAGAGCCAAAGATTTACACAAATCCATTATTCAAAGCCTTAATCTAATATACAACAACAATCAACCCTAAATCAAGCCTAATCTAGCAACATATTTACAAGAAATAGAGAAAGAACAAGAAGACTTCCCTAAATTCTTACTTTCAAATCCATACAAATCCTTCAAATCTTTGTTTAGTCCTTCAATCCTAGCTTGGTGGGGGGTTTAGATGGTGATTTAGGGTGCTTTGTGAAGTGGGTAAAGGGTTAGGGTTTATTAAGATTTTAAAAAATAAAGTTCCTCCCCTTAAAATCAGTTGAAACGAGTTTTTTATGGATTTCTTCAGTGCACAGCCGGTCGACTATCTCCTCTTTCTTGCTCGATCGGCTTTAATCATGATGCTTTCTGGAATGGCCGGTCGACCGACCTAAATTCTTTATTCTCTGGAGCGGTTGGTTGACTAGCTAAGTTGACTGGCTGGATCAGAATGATCCATTCTTCATTCCTTTTGTTCCGGTCTTCATTCATTAGCTCATTTCTTCCTCGTGTAAGCTTGAACCCTTCCAAAACACTCCTAAAACATGGAATATAACACTTATTATAATATTTATGCATCTAAATACATTATGTACAAATATTAACAAATATGCATAAACTTTATACTAAATGAACTCAATTATACTCTAGACACCTTTAAATGTGCATGCAAAAACTAGATGCAAACACGCACAAATGATACACATCACTACCCAACACAAGTCTTTCACATATTAGTTTCGAACTTGTTTCATCATGTTGCTTTTCAAATGTCGAAGGCAAATACGATGTTTTACACGTAAACGCCCGTCTGATGAGATATTTTTACAGTAGCAAGTATCCCTGGGTGACGATTAGATATTGTACAAACCTCTTCCATAGCATGAATAAAATGTTTTTGCACAAGACATAGGAACCATGGCCAACTATCTGTTGTCTCAGCATCAATGATGGCAAATGCCAACAGCAAAACTTTTCCTATCACATCTGTCGTTAATGCTGTAAGAAGATGACCCTTGTATGGCCCCCAAAGGTAGGTATCGTCGAGCGTAATCACGGGTCAACAATGCTTCCATGCTGCGATGCATGGTGCAAAAGCCCAGAAAGCATAGTAAAAAATTTTGTATTCCGCCGTCGAACCCGGAAAGAACTTGTAAGTTACGATCGTTCACGGGTTCTTTCTCTTCGAAGCTCTAAAGAATCGTGGAAGTGATTGATAGGAGGTGCGCCAATCGCCATACACAAGTTTGATTGCCTTATTTCGCCCGTGTCATGCCTTCTTATAAGATATATCCACCTAAAGTGCTTCCTTAACGTGAGCTCGAACAAAACCTACCTCGAAATCAAGTTTATGTATTACCAAATGTCTTACCATAAATCCAACCAGATCAACAGTAACATTTATGTGGCCACAGCATCTATTAGGAGCTAAGCAATTGTGTACCTTGTAGTACTTTTGTAATCTCGAATTGACAGTGCATGGATTTTTTATGGCATGTAAGTACCATCTGCATGGATTATCGTGGTTGGTACTATTACAAGAAACGACGTACAAGCTTGGTGTGGACCAATCGACCACGTATTCTCGCTGTACACTGACTGTGTACATTTGTATGGCCCTCTATACATCTTTTTTGGTAGGAAAAACCATGTCCAATGCAAGCTCTTTCTTATCCGAGTCCTAAATGGGCTTGGTTGCTGTTACATCCATATTATCCATGTAGTATTCTTACGTAGCAGTTTGTAACTCAACATGATCTAACTCCTCAACCATAGGTACTCTACTGCTACTCGAACCACCTTCTATGTTAGAGTTTGCATATTTATCATATTCATAATCATCGTACCATGCATTTTGTTGGTTCAATTCCACATCTTCGTCCTCTTCTTCCGGCCTGAATTGAAATGTGTCCATATTCAATTCTAGCATTGCATGTGGGCCTTTGACATGTGATGTCCCTACAACATTAAATGTGTCCTAAGGAGACACGTTTAAATTGGTAGACTCCGACATGATCATCACTACGTCGACCCTTCATCTCGGTAACCAGTAAAATATGCATTCAAATCAGGGACACTGTCATAAAAAAGAGTACCACTTACTGTCTGGGGGTTGTACGCGTCATTCGTGTCTACGTCAACATAAACATGTGCCGTACACATGTAATTGGGATGGCAAGCAATCTCATACATGTCCCGCAACTCTTAAACGGAAGTGACTGCACTAACGCTGAAATATGGATATTGGGAGTTGATCAGTGCCAATTGAAAACAGTGATGTAATAGAACTCTATCTATGCTGTAACGCAAATTAAACTTCTCATAAACACTGTAAACGAATTCATTGTATGACATTTCTTCTATTATTTTGACTTTGCGCCTTAGCTTTGCAGTCTCGTACTGTACAGAAAGGGCCATGAATTTTTTGGCCTCTATAATGTAAAATAATAGTTACTGCATTTGGATTCATATTATTTTTCAAGATTGGGATGAAATGTTAGATGATTTATAAGTATAATTTAGGGGTTTGAAAGACTTTGGCCGAGCTGAAAGAAGTGTTAACAAAACAGCTGAAAGCTTTTATTTTTATTTTTATTAGCATTACCCAAATTGTTTGGAGGCAACAGGAAGGGGGAGGGGGTTTATATAGTATGTTGTGAGGCTGAGTTCATTAGTTGAATAGCTGAAATAAGAACGTGTATGGTTGCCACCTTATTAGCCACATATTCGTTGATGTGAAGTAGGAATGACAGGTCAAACTTTCAGCTTTTCAATCGTCGAAATTGGCCATTGAAAATCAGAAATGTGCCAGACTGACAGAGGAATATATTCCCTCACAAATTTCTGTTGTTGAATAGTTGAAATCCGTTTTCAGTCACATAGCCGAAAGTGACACGTGGTCTGCCAGCGTATAAAAGACAAGTTTAACGTTTATTCAATTGCCTATTTTAACATTTCAATAACTGAAAGTGCTAGTTTTGAAATAAATTCTAAAATCAAACTTTTTTTTTTAAACAATATTGCAATTGGTGTCATTTATAAAAAATTCGAAATAAGACCAAGTTGGATCTTTCGTAGACCATATTATGAATTCCAGAATCTCATTTTAAAATTAATTAGTATAAAAAGGAAAACTGAGTTCATATATTGTGAATCTCACTTTTGACTTTTTCTCAAGATCAATACAGATTGTAACAAGAGGAGGAAGGTAGGTGAGAAATGACAGCTTATCGAGTTGAACAAGAAATTAATTTTTTAATAATTGTATATCGGCATTAAACACGAGGACCGAGGGGTCGGTGGTCACTCATATTCTCCCATGTGAGCAACTAGTTGCCACGACTCAGCTTCAAAACCCATAATTAATTCATGCAAAGTTGCCCCCAACCGCGTCCTGCGGAATGTTTAAACAATAAAAACTGAAAATAAATACGAATCATAATTTAGATTTAAATTTAGTCTTCAGTTTAAATGGCGTATAATATAAAGAATATGCTATGCACTCGATATTTGTCAGTTAATAATGAGGCTCAATCAGATATACTAATAATCGAATTCTGCCAACTGAATTTCTATTATTGCCAAAAAAAAAAAAGAAGACAACATTACTACCAACCACAATCTTGAAATTCTTTATATGAAATTACGATGCTAATCATTAAACAACTGAAACTCTGGGGTAGCTTCAACCAAAAGAACAAAGAAGAGGTAGGAGGCACAAACAACAGAGATTATACAATAGGGAAATGATAGGATATTAGTGGTTTTAAATGAAGGTTTGTAACATGTTTATGCGTAAAAGGACTTGTACCAAATACTATTACTTTAGTACCTTGTATTTTTCTTCCAAAAAATATTTGCAATTTCTGAAGTAGGGTAGTGTCATCTAAAAACTAAATACATAAGTTGTTTAATGCAATAATATCTTTACACCAAATATTATTATTTTTATAATCTGTATTTTATATTCAAATATGCCCTCTTCAACAATATTGGAAGAATATATGCCTCGACTTTTCTTCAATTCAATTTCGTCATCAATTTGCTCAAAAAATATACCCGCATAAAAAAAGCATTTTGCTGCGCCACAATAAAAAACAAAAGTTAATAGACTAATATTTTTCTAAGTATTCGTTGGATTCACACGTCCATATGCACGAATACTTCTAACCAGTAAGGGCTTATTTGCTGCTGAAGTTCAGCAGAAAAAAAAATGGTTTTGCAAATAAAAAAAAAAGAGAAGGTTCATGAGATACTTGGTTATGGGCAAAACTGAATTTTGAGTGATCCAAAATGAAGTTTTAAAAAAATATCAAATTATGTTGCTTTTTCTAAATCTGCGTTTTACAAGTCACAGGTTTATATTTATACACTTTATTGATTATAACTATTACAACATACTTATTTATGATGATATATTAAACATGTTATTTAAATAAAACTATAATTTTAAAAATTTAAAAATTTAAAAATAAAAATAAAAATAAAAATAAAAATAAAAATGAATGAAAAACTAAAAAATTAAAAATTATAAAATTATAGAAAATTTATTTTAAAATTTTAAAATTTTAAAAATTAGAAAATTAAAATAATTAAAATTTGAAAAATTAAAAATAAGAAAATTTAAAATTAAAAAATTAAAACTTGAAAGTTTAAAAACTAAAAAAAATAAAAATCATAAAATTAAAATTTAAAATTTTAAAAATTGAAAAATTAAAAAAATTACACAGCCAATATAGAGTTTGTCATGGCTAAATTTTTAGACATTTAAAAATATTTTATGTAGGTTTAAAAGTTGAAATTGACTTATTTGACCGATTTTAAGGATCTTTTATATAAAAATCAAAACTAAAAAATTTAAAAACTATAAACTCCAAATTTGAACTTTGAAAAAAGGCTTTTGAAAAACTGCTTTTGCATCATATCAAAACTTATTTTTCTAAAAAAAAACTACTATATCTTTTCAAAAGGCCAATATTACCTTCATTATATCTAAAAAACTAAAATCTCGACTCCTAAAATACATAGCCAAGAAATCAACAACTTTTATTTAATAATACTTTTGTCCAAAGATCTAATATTATGAATTTTATAGCTCAATAGGTTACAGTCAGGCTAAACACAAGCTTAGTACCAAGCATAAGTGCATAACCAATTATAATTAATGGTAGGGTAACCTGCTTCAAGAAAATTTTACAAAATTATTGATAACTAGTCATTTTCAAATTCGTACAAATATCTTTTTTCTTAAAATTATGTAGTATTCTTCTAAAAAGTTTCAAATTACAATTAAATTGTAAAATTCAAAATAAATTCTAATTTTATTCTTATTCTAATTTCAAAATTATTTTTTATATATGTAATTAAAAAATTCAAATTAAAAATTTTTGAGTTCGAGTCTATATTGAGATAGATACATAGATATATATTTAGTTTTAAACTACTGTAAAACAATTCCACTAAGAAAAGATTCTCTGTCCCAGCTTCCAAATTATTTTCCGTTCCGAGACTTGTTGTCCAGTCTCAAATGTTCAAGTAGTATCACTTTGATAATCACCAGATGTGATCGCTGAACTGCCAATCGATTTGGACAAGTTTAATTGCAAGAATTCCTTTGGGGGTACTAGACTACGACTCTTCTTCAAAAATGTGAACTTAAATTACTTCATTATAACGACCAAGAAAATTTAATCAAAATTGGATAACATGAAAAGCAATTTAACTAAACTGGGCCAGAATTGAGTGATGAAATCATAGCTTTCTGTTGGCAGCTTTACCGTAAACTTGTTTACATTCTTCAATTGTTAGGTGACGCAAAACATTCATGCACATATAGAGATAGACGTTTTTCCAACACAGGTCTATTTAATCATTGAAATAACAAACAGACAGAATTTCAAAATATTATTACCATGTTGATGCAAGCTATCAACTTGTTCAATTATTTCTTTAGACTTGTATGTATCAACATTTATATATCATTTCTCTCATCTGCGCAAAAACCAAAAAAAAATGTCAAAGAATAACAGAATAGTTAATCACTTCAACATAGATTACAATAAGAGAAAATGTTAAAATCGACCTAGCTTCACATGTAATTACAACTAGAAATACCAAAGATTGAACTTTTCTTTGTTATTATCTAATTCAGTTATCAACAAAACCAACTAAAAAACCCAATCATCAATTATTATGAAAGAAAGAAAAAAAATAAGAAAAAGAAACTTACATTCAGAAATCTAAAAATGAAATTAACAAAGTGTAATGGATAGAGAGAGCCTTTTACTTGTAATGGAGAGAGATTTTTGTGTGTAATAAAGAGAGAGAAGGTGGTGGGTGGTGGGTGGTGGGGAGTGGTGTTGGGGGGGGGGGGGGAAGGGGTAATGTTTGTAGAGGCCTTTGGGTGCAATGGAGAGAGAGCAGGTAACAACAAAATATTAAGAAATTAGTGTAATGCGCATGCGTCGCACGGTGTATCACATGAATAAGATACTTTTGTTTTAAATATGTAATTAAAATTAAGAACATTAAAAGATAAATAAATCGTATTATGAATCAAATGCATTTATTGATGACATAAAACTCATTTAACAATTAAATTTTAAATATTAAAAATGGTTATAATATAAATAACCAAAAGTTAAATCATGTTTTAGCACATGTTTTGGAATACTTCCATGTAAACTACATTTGCACTTTTATTTGAACTCATACCATTCTCATTATGGATCAAAATTTTAGATCCCTTCCTCCAAGTAACTTGCGAAATAGTAACATATAATTGTCCATATGTGACTACTATACGGTGTAAATATATTTCCATACTTGATAAAGATGGTGTAAATACTTGACGAAGATTGACCTTGGCTTTTATTAATTGTCATAAAATATGAAACGATCAAAAGAAACTGGTACCTATGCAAATAAAATGCAAATTTGAATGAGACAATATAGGCACCATCCTTGGAATCAAAAATTTCTCACCATATCTTGACTCATTTAAAAGGGTTGGTTCGATCACATAGTTGCCCAATTAACTAATTATCAACCTCATCCCATTACATAATTCTCCACTCTGATCAATGTTCCTCATCAGCATAACTAGTGCTCCAACTTTAAGCTTAAGTTCAAGATTCAGTAGGTCAAAACATTTAATGCAATTCAAAGAGTTTAGAATAAATAAATCTTGAATATTGTCAATGAATGACTTAGATTTATGAACACTATTCGAGCTGAAGAATACATGTTCCTTACCAGGCATCATTGAGAGAATGAAGTCATTTATTTTTTGAACAACTTCAAGTGTTGGTACTAGAATAGGTCTATCTTGAAGATACTTGTGGTCCATGAACTTGTTTTTCAAGTTTGGATATGTGTTATCAACAATGGCTACTAAAGGCTTTGTAAAATCCTTAATAAAAAAACTCATCAGGAATTCCAATCAATGATTCATCTTTGGTGGAATTGCTTGATAAACTATCTCCAATACTTAATATCTAGTTGGAAAATTCTTTTAACTATAATGCATCTTCATTCGTAGCATATGACATTGGTCTCATGTTATTTGTAAGCATTACCACTTGACAATGTTGCCACAAATACGATGAACTTAGAGATGCATTAACAATGTCTGCCCTAGATCCTTTAGGAATGATTGGAAGAATTAGTCTAATATCACCTTTGAATGCAATTGCTTTTTCACCAAATGGAATAGTAGAACTATTCACATTTGAAAACTAGAGCACATCTATAAGAGTCCTGTCAAGCACTTCAAAGCAATGTCTAATTACCTTAAGTTTTTCATCCCATATAATCATCTTCACCTTCGTCTGTAATGAAGGATCGATATTATTAAGTGTGGTGTATCCTAGTCCATATTTTCAAAAAATTCTACCAAGAAAATATGCTAGGAAAATAAAATAACCACATAACACACACAATAACATGCTTAAGAACATATAGAATATAACTAGTACTTGCAAAAATTATATATAAAGCTAACATCTTGAAGCGTGGGGCCTTTGATGAAGCTAAAAGCCGTCATGAGCTTTGTTCCTATTCACAAACAAGGCCACCAAAATTTTTACTATAAGGGTGTTACAATAAGCAACTCCTTAGTCTTCTTCCCTATGATTAAAGAGACTTATCTTGAGAGAACAGCCTCTTGTTAGGTAAGAATCAAAGTAATATGCTCTTGAAAAACTAGAGCAAAAATCACACAATAAGTGTGTACTATGTGTTGTTGTATTTTCTTGCCAAAAAGGAATAAATCAACTACAAAGTGGAATATATAAAAGGTGTAGGGTCTTGTCTATTTATAAAGAGAACCTTGGCACCCAAAGTTGCTAAACTTTCAATGTGGGAGAAAATTTTCATGTAATATTTCCTTCGTGTAACTTGTCAATCTTGTCTTAGAAGACTTGTGCAAGTTGTCCACTTGTTTTTGTAGTATTTTGCAAGTTGTCCACTTGTCTTGGAAGACTTCGGCCAAGCCCACTATCCAAGTCCAACACATAGTTCATAATCCATGTGGAGGCCCAAGCCCAATAGGAAACCATCTTAGCCCAATTAGGTTATCTTGGACTCTAAAGAAAGTCCAAACCCAATTCCAAGTTTTGGCCCAATAAGGCTACTACCACAATGTGGAATTTGCTCTTTCAAGATTACTCTCTCAAATTCATTTCAACTAGGGAAGGGACCAAGAAGACACAATTATCCTTGGCTTTCAAAAATAATTAAAAATGTCCTTGCCCGATCTAGGCGACATAATAATAATTATTTTTAACTTCGATCTATTCCACCATAAGATCAAAGTTGCACTCCAAGAATAATTGCCATTACCAAAAAACTTATCATAAAAGAATGTGAACTTTGTCTTTGACCTACTAAATAACTGACCATTATGCCCCTCTATGTATACCCACAGCTAAGACCGGTCCTTTGGCCTGTATACTATCACCTTCTTAGCTGTATCTTTCTCCATTGGGTTTCTCGTCCAATTGCCAACCATCCTTGGTCAAGGAATCTCTTGATCTCAGGAGCGACCTTTAAGCCATATGACTGACACACCTATAAAGGTAGTATCACTAGATCTAGATTCAGATGATAAATTTGGACAATCCCAAAGGGGGCACATAGATTCTATTTTGCATATGCATGTTCCAATTAATTAGAAATTAGCACTCAATGCACAAGACTATTGAACCTAATAAAATAAGATCTCACCTACAGTGAATCAAAGTGCTAAATCCTAACTTCATTAGTTCATCCCCATATACTCAAGATTAAGTGTAATGATCATTTAGTAACAGTGAGTGTCTTGTTTTCTTTCTTTGATAGTACGTCTCTAGAACATGCTCACAATGGTCTTATCCAATACGTGATACACGTACTATTAAGACAAATCTAGAGAGTCCTCCAATGACCTACGTAGATCACCCTCAAAGAGGAGACTTGTTCAATATAATCTTATCCTAGTAGAGTGCCCAATACTACTATTCAGTTATAGATTTAATTTATGACATGACTAAATCTAGACTTGGACCTACTGTGCGTCCAGTCTCACTGCGCACCCAAGTCATTAGTTCAAGTCTAGGGAACTTCATACACGCATCAATAAAATATAACAAAGATAATATGTAAGAAACTCACAATGCCATTTAACAAAAAAATGATTATACATTGTTTCATATCCAAAATGTCATGTACAAGTGAGCTTTAAGGCATACTAATCCTAACATGTAACTCAACCGACAGACTCCTTTAATTAATGTTGCAAGTAGAATCTTCATATATACATAATGGAATAGCAAATCGTGAGTAGGTAGTCCCATTTCCAAGTATAAAAATGAGGCTATTCGAGTTGACGTAACAACAAGAACATTATGACCCTGTGATCTCAAGGTTGAAGTCAAGGTTTTCCAAATGTGCGTTTTCCAGCACCTCTATGCCCTGAAAGGAAGAATACACCACCCTTATCCTTTTTGCTCACCTTTATCAATATTTCAAACACATTCTTTTGCTTAAAGTTCAAGTTGTCAAAAAACTTAGCATGTTCAAGTGTAAGCTTTGTCTGATCATAATTAAGCTCATCTTGAATCAACTCATTTTGAAAATTGATCAAGTCAAATCCTCTACAATAGCAAGCGATAGAAAGTCATTTAAGCTCTGTTCATTACTTATCAACATATTTTCGATTTCACATAGTGTAACATTTTTCAACTGATTGTCATCAAGCTGTAAAACTACAAAATATAACAAATTTTAAAATTGTGAGTTGAATGAATTATACAATGTCAAATTCAATTGACTTATCAATTAAAATAAAATTTATAGAAGTACTATTAACATCTTAATATTTCTTTTTGAAAACAATAATAATAGAATGAATTATACAATGTCAAATTCAATTGACTTATCAATTAAAATAAAATTTATATAAGTACTACTAACATCTTAATATTTCTTTTTGAAAACAATAAGAATATTTAAACAAAATGTTGGCTAAATACTTGTTATTAGTTTTGATGACGAAAATTTATATGCATTATTTGACTAAAAGCATCTTGGGAAAATAAGTATTTAAATGTAAGAAGATGCTTTCAAATATGGAAGAAGATGTGCTAAACGCATTATTTGAAGAACAAGAAGATGAGAAGACATAAAGAGGAGAAGAGATGTCATAAGGGGAAATGAGTATTCTTTTCTTTCTTGCTCTTTTGTGAAATGCCTTAATATTGTATATGTTTGGCTTAAACTTTCTTCTTCGTTGATCAAACAATTTTTTAACTCTTGCACATTTGATTTCACATAGGCACAAATGAATTTGAATGCACACATTGAATAAAAATGTGTTTTTGGGGTGTTTCATGTCATAACATATATTTACAAAATATTTCAAAATGATTTGGAGTTGTGAAAATTGCACTTGAAATATTTTTTGCAAAAGTTTAGCTTTACTTCACTTTCTGGAGTGGCTGGACCCCCCAGCCGGTCGACCGATTGACTTGGGTGGGTCTTCCGGCCAAAACAGAGAATGAAGGTAAAAGCCGGACCCCTTATCCGGTCGATCGGCTAAGGTGTCCGGCCTAGTTAGAGAGGGTTAAGTGTAAGTCAGATGACGCAGTCGGTCGATCGGCTGAACGAGCTACTGTAATAAATGCACTAACTGTTTATTACTATTCTGCCTTATTTTTCTCTCATTTCCTCACCTACCAAATCCCTAACCCTCAAATCTCTTTAAATACTCACTCACTACACATTTAATTCATCGAGTGAAGTGTGTAAATTTGTTATTATCATTCAATCAAGCTCTTGAGTCATTCTTGCAATATATTTGAGCTTTCAAGAGCTTATTCATTTGCTATATCTTCTTCTTAAAGAAAATTTCAGATTATATCTTTTCTTATTCCTTGAATAGATGCACACTTTCAAAGCTAAAATCTTGTGAGATCAAATCCTTTAAAGCTTGTAAAGTGTGGGGAAATTCTAAAGAGTGGTTCTCTTGGGTTCTTTGAAGTTGGGCTTCAAAGAAGTGTAAAAACTTCGTTTGTGCTTCACCAAGATTTGAAAAAGTATTATAATGAAGATTATTGAAGTTTTAAGGGGAACATTCTTGGGCAGTGGACGTAGGCTTGGCTGAATCACCTTAAATCGTTTGTCTCTCATCTCCTTATACTTTTATTATCATACTTGTTTAAATTGATTATATTGTATTTGATATATTGTTTGAAAGAAATTATTGATTTTCTGTGAATTTTTTAAAACAAAATTTAGTAATTATATCTTAATTCACCCCCTCTTAAGATATTTGCACCAATAATTGATATCAGAGCTAGGGTTCTACCTATAGTTTAATACCTAGTAGAATCTTAGGAAATATGGAGAGAATTTCTATTAAAAAAGTACTCCCCGTTGATGGAATAAATTATGCATTTTGGAAGATGAGAATGAAAATATTTACTCAATCACATGATTACAAAGCTTGGAAAATCATAAAAAATGGGCCTACTTTACTTATAAAATTGGAAGGTGATAGAAGAATACCAAAACCCGAAAATGAATGGAATGATGAAGATATTAAACTATTTGAGCTAAATCAAAAGGCATTACATTATTTATTCAATGCTATGAATACAACTGAATTTGCTAGAGTAATTGGGTATACTTCGGCTAAAGAACTTTGGGACCAATTAGAAGTAACTTATGAAGGAATTAGCCAAGTAAAATAATCTAGAATTGCTATGCTAGATATGAATTATTTAAGATGCTTCCAAATGAAAATGTCAAGCAAATGTTTTCTAGATTTGTTGAGTTTACAAACAGTTTGAAGGCACTTGGAAATGATTATTCTAATATAAAAAGTAAGGAAAGTACTAAGGAGCTTACCATCATCATGCCAACCAAAAGTCACGACCATAAAGGAAGCCAAGGATTTGAATACATTGGGGCTCAATGAGCTTATTGGATCACTCATGACTCATGAGCTTGAGATAAAGGAACACGAAGAAGAAGAGAAGAAAGCAAAGAAGTCCATTGCACTTATTGCATCAAAATACCCATCAAGTGACGATGAGGAAGATGATGAGGAACCGGAAGATGAAGAAATTACACTTCTTGCCCGAAATTTCAAAAAATTTATAAAATTTAGAAAGATGAGGAAATGGGCATCTTCAAGCAATACGAATTGGAAGAAGAAAGGAAAAGAAGCAAAGATTTCAAGAGGACAAAAGATGCAAAAGGAGACGAATTGAAGTGTTTCAATTGCAACAGGCCGGGACACATAAAAGCAAATTTGTCCAAAACTTTCAAAGAAGAAAGAAGGCAAGGTGGTCAAAGCCACATGGGACTTCTCCAAAAGTGACAAAGATGAGGAAGAGCAGCACGAGGTAGCCAACTTTTGCCTCATGGCCAATGAGGATGAGGTACCATCTTCACCTTCTCCATCTATATATTATTCATCTAGTGAAGAACAGGAAGAGGAATATAGCTTTGATAAACTAGAAGATGCATTTGCTAAATTACATGATGGTTTATCTTTAGCTTTGGCAAAAAACAAGTAAATGCATAGGAGATTGAAACTTGTTCTTGACAAAAAGAAATTTTGAAAAAGAAGAATGTCTCTCTTTTGGGAAAAAAAATAGAAATCTTGGAAAAAGAAAATGATTCATATGCCAAAGATTTTCTGAAGTTTGAAAAAGAGGTTAAAGACTTGAAAAAGAAGAACATGGATTTGAATGGAATTATTCAAAAATTTACAAATGGCAAAGAAAATTTTGGGAAACTCCTTGGTAGTCAAAAAATGTCTTTTGATAAGAGTGGTATTGGATACAAATCTAGTATTAATCAAAAGTATTTCAAAACTTACTTTGTCAAGGCTTCCACCTCTACATCCTTCTCTTCACCAAAATCAAATATCACGTGTACCTATTGTGAGAAGAAAGGACATGTATCTACTCATTGTTACTACAAGAAACTTCGTGATAGAGGATCACATGTTCCACATTGGTAAAGACCTAAATGGGTAGTCAAAAATAAAAATTGAAACTAACGCCAAGAACCCAAGGTGTTAGGAACCTCAAAATAAAGAATTGCATTTGAATTTCATGTGTGTAGGTATCCAATGAAAGCAAATCAAGCAAAATGAAATAGATCTTAGATAGTGGCTATTCCAAGACATGACGGGGAACTCTTCACTTTTCTATAAATTAAAAAGGACAAAAGGAAGAGACATTACCTTTGGGCACAATGGCAAAGGAAAAATTATTGGAAAAGGAAGCATCGGTAACGAAAACTCTCTTGCTATACATAATTTCTTACTCGTAGAAGGTTTAAAATTTAATTTACTTAGCATTAGCCAATTATGTGACAAAGGTCACAAAGTAGTTTCTCAATCTTCTAGATGCATTGTTTACGAATGTGGATGATAATATATTATTTGTAGCTAAGAGAAATGAAAATGGTTACACCATTGAAATTGATCAACTTATATGTCAACATGTTAAATGCTCCGTTGTGCATGATAATGCGTGTTTATGGCATAGAAGATTTGGACATGCTAGCATGAGCTTATTGAATAATTTGTCAAAGCATGATCTAGTTAGAGACTTACCAAAGCTAAAATTTGAAAAAGACAAAATTTGTGATGCTTTCCAACTAGGTAAACAACATAAGACATCCTTCAAATCCCTAAATAAAGTATCAACAAATAGAGCATTGCAACTATTACATATGGATTTGTTTGGACCTATTGATGTGGCAAGCTTAGGAGGATCTAGATATACATTTTTTGTAGTAGATGATTACACTAGATTTACATGGGTCATGTTTCTTGCACATAAAAATGATGCATTCAATGAATTTGCAAGATTGTGTAGAAAAGTGCAAAATGAGAAAGGTTATTTTATAACTTACATCCATAGTGATAATGGTACCGAATATGTGAACACTCCTTTCATGAACTTTTGTGATGAACATGGTATTGAACACAACTTTTTGGCCCCTCGTGCTCCTCAACAAAATGGGGTTGTACAAAGAAAGAATCGTACACTATAGGAAATGGCAAAAACTATGCTAAAAGAACACAATTTGCCAACATATTTTTGGAGTGAAGAAATAAATACCGCATGCGTATTGATTAGACATATCTTAAATAAAACTCTATATGAGTTATGGCATGGTAAAACACCTAAAATATCATACTTTAAAGTATTTGGCTGTAAATGTTTTATTCCAAATACTAAGGACCACTTAAGAAAATTTGATGCTAAACTAGATGAAGGAATATTTTTAGGTTATTCCACAAAGAGCAAAGCATATAGGGTATATAATAAAAGAACTCTTGTTGTGGAAGAATCAATACATGTTACATTTGATGAGACTAATCCATTTGAATCGAGAAAAGAAATTGATGATGTAGGTTATTTTTTGGAAAAGACAACACTTGAAGATCCAATTCCAAAAGACAAAGAAAAACCAACAAAACAAGAAGATGAAAAGCAACAAGAAGAACATCAAGAAAGAAGCTCTCAAGCCAACGAGGAAAATGAACAATGTTCAAGCAAAGGAAATGTTGAATCAAAAGAACCTCATGAAGACCTACCAAAGAGGTGGAAGTTCGTAAGAAATCATCCTCAAGATCTTATCCTCGGTGATCCAAATGAAGGTATAAGAACTATTCATTGTATTAATACTTTTTGTGGGCATCATGCATTTATTTCTCATATTGAACCCAAGAATGTGAAAGAAGCTTTACTTGATGAAAATTGGATATTTGCTATGCAAGAAGAACTTAATCAATTTGATAGAAATAAAGTATGAAAGCTAATTGAAAGGCCTAAAGATAGACTGGTAATAGGAAAAAAATGGGTATTTAGAAACAAACTAGATGAAGCCAGGATAGTAACTAAGATCAAGGCTAGACTAGTAGTACAAGGATACAATCAAGAAGAAGGAATTGATTACGATGAAACTTATACTCCCGTAGCTAGACTTGAATCCATTCATATGTTACTTGCATTTGCTTGTCACATGGATTTCAAACTTTATCAAATGGATGTGAAAAGTGCTTTTTTAAATGGATTCACTGAAGAAGAAGTTTATGTTGAACAACCCCCTAGTTTTGAAGATTCTTGTTTTTCTAATCATTTTTTTAAACTAGAAAAGGCATTATATGGTTTAAAAGAAACTCCTAGAGCTTGGTATGAAAGACTCAGTGGATTTCTTGTGGAAAATAACATTGAAAGAGAAAATCTTTGATGTGTTTGTTTTGTGTGTTTATCTATTGCATGTATATACTTGTTTTGAGGTATTTTGAGCTTCATTTAATGTATTAGTATAGCATTTAGTCATAATTGTGCATATTAAGGTTTAAATGTTCATAGTTGAAGTAAAGACTTGAATGTTACACTAATGTGCATTTATTGCTTGTTTTAGGTGTCATTTGGAGAGATAATTGGAGCTTAATTGAGGGTGCTTGAAGTTTGGAGCAAATCCAAGGGTGTTTTGGACACAAAGGAATAAAGAAAAGTGCTTCTGGAAATGGCCGGACGAAAGAAGGAGCGACTGAGGCGAAACTGAGTGCAACGTGAGCCAAATTCGGATCTTGCAACCTAAAAAGGACATGGACAAATTTTGGATACATTTTAGGGTGGAAAATATGGCTTGGGAGATCCCCCATGATGATACAAAGCCATGGAAAAAAATGGTGCACAAATTGGAACTAAAACGAGCAAGATATGACCATTTTACTATCAAGACTGGTTAGTCTCTGTCTAGGCCGGACGACCAAGCCGGTCGACCAGCTGGGTTGACCGGACGGATCAGAATCTGGGCCAATTTTTGCCAAACAACTTAGGTCCAAAGCTGGTCGACTGGTTGGGCCCCCGGCTGGGCGCGTTAACAGCGCTATTTAAGCCACTTTTCAGCCCTTTTTGAAGAAGAACAACACCCAAATCAAACACCCATTTCCTTAAACCTAAAATCCACCAAAAATCACCTGACACACTCACTTCTAAACACATTTTAACACTTGGAATCAAGGATCCAAGAGGATCAAACACTAGGATTTTGGGCATAGCTCATGGATTATAAAGCTTGGCTATGGATAGAAGGGTATCTCTCTTTTATCCTAAGTCTAATTATGTATGATTAGAGCTATATAGGGTGATTATATCTTGTATTTATGGATTGATTATGACTTTATATTAATGGTAACTTGATAGGTTTATGTATATATGCTTTATGCTTAAGGCTTCAAAGGCTATTTTACATACATGTCTATGTGTTTGTTGAAATGCCTCAATGATGTAGCATATATATATATATATATATATATATATATATATATATTGAAGTCTATTGTGCTATTAACCACTTCTAAATCTTTATGCTAGCATGTCTATGTGTTTATGTGGTGATTACATGAAGTGGGTATGACTATATACATGTCTATGTGTGTGTTAGCATACTTAATAGCATAACTAGCTTCTATTGCATACATGTCGGGTGCCATTGCTTAAATTGGTGTAATCTAAACATGTCTATGTGTTTAGTAGCAGAATAAACCGGTGTATTCTCAAATTTCATGCCCCAGATGTGTTTGCCACGCACTTTAATTTCAATTTCCGCTAATTGTGATGTGATCGATGGCGCACAACTAGTATCTAGCTTAGGTCGAGTCCCATTTGGCTTTAAATCCAGCCAATAGGAGTTTGTATAGGTTTAGTTGACCTTAGTTCACTTAGGAAGGCTAGTTAGTCCACCCTAACACCCTAGGTTCATAAGGACCATGCCGTAGCTCTAGTGGAGCGAAGCTTAGGAATGGACTCGCACCAAGTCCTAGGGCTAGATTAGGGAACTAATTAGAGGACTAAGTGCTAAGGTTAGATCGATCTACACTAACCTAGAATCTTATTGGCTAGCCTTAATTCCTAAGTCATAAAGACCATGTCGTACTGCTAGCCATCATCACCTAGGGACGGACCTGCACTGAGGCTTAGGGTACCAATTAGAAGGCTAATTATAGGTCTAGATTAGAGCATTTAGTTTAATCCATCAAGTAACCCTAGAAAGACGTAGTAATCACCATAAACAAGACATAATCACCTTAGTCCCCCATTTCCAGCGTTTGGATCCCCTCAGATCACTTGATTTCCCCTTCACACGCATAAATTTTTCATTTTCTTGTTCTTAGCTTAGATTTATCTTTCTCGAGCTCCCCTCAAACCAAAAACCCAAAAAAAACATTGTAGTTAGGATCTTAGCACGTAGCTTTTAGGACGCACTTAGCTTAGGACGCCATACGTGTTAGGCCTCCTCGTGCATTCGACCCCGCACTCGCACACGCCGTACTACACACGACCCGTGCGCTTGCGGGCTATTTAGGCTTGTGATCAAATAGCGTATCAAACTTGATTCAACCCTGTTTATTAAAAGAGAAGGGAATGACATTCTACTTATCTAAATTTATGTGGATGATATAATTTTTGATGCTATTAATATATCTTTATATGAGAGCTTTTCAAAGTGTATGCACAAGGAGTTCGAGATAAGCATGATGGGAGAGTTAACTTTCTTCCTTGGACTCCAAATCAAACAAGCAAAGGAGGGGATCTTCATAAATCAAGCCAAATACACCTAGGAAATTATCAAAAATTTAGACTTGAAGATGTAAAGGAGATTAGAACTCCTATGAGCCCCTCGACAAAGCTGGATAAGGATGAAAAAGGTAAATCTGTAAATGAAAAGAAATACTGAGGGATGATCAATAGCCTATTATATTTAACTACCTCTAGACCTGATATCATGTTTGCAATGTGCTTATGTGCTAGATTTCAATCTAACCCTAAAGAAACTCACTTAATTGTTGTAAAAAGAATCATTAGATACCTTAAGGGAAATATTAATTTAGGACTTTGATATGCAAAAGGAATGTCATTCGACTTGTGTGGATTCTCTGATGCTGACTATGCTGGTTGTAAAGTAGACCGTAAGAGCACTAGTGGAACGTGCCATTTCCTAGGACATTCCTTAATATCTTGGTCCTGTAGGAAACAAAATAGTGTTGCTATTTCTACTACCGAAGCAGAATATATTGCAACTGGTAGTTGTGTAGCTCAAATTTTATGGATGAAACAAAATTTACTTGATTACGGATTGCAATATGATAATGTTCCTATATATTGTGATAATACTAGTGCAATTAATCTCACAAAAAATCCAATTCAACATTCAAGAACTAAGTATATTGAGATTAGGTATCATTTCATTAGAGATCATGTACAAAAAGGTGATATCATACTTGAATTTGTTGATACTTTGTATCAAGTTGCTGATATTTTTACTAAATCATTGCATGGTGATCAATTTTGCAAGATTAAAAGAGAAATTGGAATGATAAAATGTGGTTGAAATACATGCACATGTGTTTTTATGGCTTGGGCATGAAAAATACGCATTTTTATGCTTTCTGACCCGGCCAGTCGACCTAGCCGGTCGACCTACTAAAGCTGTAAGGCGTCCGGCTAAAAGAAATTTTTTTGTGCTCTCTGATCTGGCCGGTCGACTGGCCGTGACCGGTTGAATGTAGAGAAGGTTAAAATTGGGGGTTTTAACTCCAAATTCACTCAAAATCTCCCAATTTTTTGACGTTAGGCAAAAAATTCTCTCAAACCCATTTTTAATTCTTCAACTTTCAACCAAGTTTTTCAAAATTTCTTCCTATATCTTGATTACCCACTTCAAAAAACAAGTTTTCACCGATTCAATCTTTCAAAAACAACGCAAAATCATGGTGAATTTGAGAACTAGAGGCCAAGAACGTGGAAGAAAAGGGAAGAGGGCAAGAACACAATCTCCTCCACCACCATCACCACCTCCAGTATCAAAGATTCAAGGGAAGTAATCGATATTGTACGGTAAATATATCGTTGACTCAGATTTTACTGACATCGATGTTCTGCCACTATTTGATGATTGGTTTTTGTTTATGCATCTAGATTGTGATGTGCAAGATAAATTGGTGATAGAATTCTATAAGAATCTTGCAATACATAGTAGGAGTCCGAAACTTGAGTTAACTTCTACTGTATGTGGGGTAAATTTTGTGCTTAAGGAGGAAACCTTGCAAGAAAATTTTCATATACCTGTTGATGGAGAAGGACATTATAATAGTCAAGGTTGGCCGGACGGAATCGAGAAAACTAGTATTTCGGGAGAGGTTATAAAATAAAAGTGGAAGGATGTAGGACCTAAGACTCCAGATTTGATTCTGTCATTATTGAGGGATGTTAAATACAATATGAGAATTGCCTTTAAAATTATTAGTGAAGTAATTCTTCCTGGGAACATTAATGATGGAAAAATCCCAGTTATGGATGCTTACATCTACTATAGCCTCAGGAAGAAAACTAAGATGACATTGCCTTTCCTAGTTCTTCAACACATGCTGCATATTTGTGGAAAAGGTGGAGGAAAAACTAGTACACCTGGATATGGTATGGCCTTGATGCATATTTTTTCACACTTTAAAATCTCTACAAATGCTCTATATAAAGAGTTTGCCTGGAACTTTGATATGTTATATATGAATTTCATGGGCATCTACTGGTACAATGGGAAGGCTATCAATAGAGAAACCTTCAAAAATTTGGCCCAGAGCACTCAAGCAGCAATTAAGAATAGAACTAAGAAGGGCATTACTTTCATTGATCTTGTATATGGGCCTGATGCACCAAAACTTGATGATATACGTGAGGGAATCAATATCACATTAGCAGAAGATGTAGGGCCTGAACCTGAGGGAGAAGCTGACATAGGCATACCAAGAACAATACCTATGGTTGTTAGTACCTCTGAAGAAGAGGTAGATCCTGAGGAAGCTACTCTAAGGCGAGTGATGAGAGAATCAAGGGCACAGAGGCACATTGATGAGCAACACCGAGTAGAGATTCGTCGAGTTGCAGGGTCTAGCTCAATGGGTCAACAAGAAGACCCTCGATGATGGCTCAGATTCTTTCACAGCTACAGGCCTTAAACACAGGGATGAGAGAAATGAGAACTATAATGACGAACCAATGGAATGAGTTCACTCTCTGGCAAGAACACATTGATTCGGAAGTTGGCCATTATGCATTCTGACATGAAGGAGTATTTCAAAGATCACCATGATCCAGCATCTTGAATTTTATATTCAAAAAACTCGTTTTTAGCATTAGAAAACATTTTTGGTTCACTCTTAGTTATTTTTTAAATCTCTTGACTAATCGTATTGTTTTGTTCACTTTTACTTTTTTTGACTAATCATATGGTTTTGCTTCTACTTTCATTTTCTTCTTTCCCACCTATACACTTTTTGATGACGTCAAAAGGGGGAGAAAGAACAAGAAAAGAAAAAGGGCGCAAAGAAGAAAATGAGAAGGAGAAGATGATTTGCATGATGAATTGATTTGTATGATGAATTGATGTGCATGATGAATTGCTATTTGATCTCATTTAGTTGATTTCGAGATTACCATCAAAATATGCATAAGTTAAATCTGATAGGGGCAGTATTTTCCCAAATACGTTTTATTTGAAAAAAGGAATGCATATATTAAGGGAGAGTGCCTTAGCTCATATCTTGAAAATTTGTCATCATAAAAAAGGGGGAGATTATTGGCTAAATACTTCTTATTAGTTTTGATGATGAAAATTTATATGCATTATTTGACTAAAAGCATCTTGGAAAAATAAGTGTTTAAATGTAAGAAGATGCTTTGAAAGATGGAAGAAGATGTGCTAAACGCATAATGTGAAGAACAAGAAGTTGAGAACGCATAAGCAAGAAAAGAGATGTTATAAGGGGTACCGGACATTCTTTTCTTTCTTGCTCTTTTGTGAAATACCTTAATATTGTATATGTTTGGCTCGAACTTTCTTCTTCATTGATCAAACACTTTTTTAAATTTTGCACATATGATTTCACATAGGCACAAATGAATTTGGGGTGTTTCAAGTCATAACATGTATTTACAAAATATTTCAAAGTAATTTGGAGTTGTGAAAATTGCACTTGAAATATATTTTTTTTTTGCAAAAGTTTGGCTTTACTTCACTTTCTGGAGTGACTAGACACCCCAGTTGGTCGACAGACGGAATTGGGTGGGTTGCTTAGCCAAAACAGAGAATGAAGGTAAAAGCCGGACCCCCTAGCCAGTCGATCGGCTAAGGCGTCCGGCCTAGTCAGAGAGGGTAGCTGGGTCGTTCGGCTAAATGGGGTAATAAATGCACTAGCCGTTTATTACCGTTCTAGCTTATTTTTCCCTCATTTCCTCACCTACCAAATCCCTAAGCCCCAAATCTATTTAAATACTCACTCACTACATATTTAATCCATCAAGTGAAGTGTGCAAAATTGTTATTATCATTCAATCAAACTTTTGAGCCATTCTTGCAATATATTTGAGCTTTTAAGAGCTTATTCATTTGCTATATTGTCTTCTAGCTTATTCGTTGAGTATATACACACTTTGAGAGCTAAAATCTTGTGAGATCAAATCATTTAAAGCTTGTAAAGTGCGGAAAAATCCTAAAGAGTGGTTCTCTTGGGTTCTTTGTAGTTGGGCTTCAAAGAGGTGTAAAAACTTGGTTTGTACTTCACCAAGATTTGAAAAAGCATTATAGTGAAGATTGTTGAAGTTCTAAGGGAAGCATCCTTGGGCGGTGGACGTAGACTTGGCCGAACTACCTTAAATCGTTTGCCTCTCATCTCTTTATACTCTTATTATCATGCTCGTTTAAATTGATTATATTGTGTTTGATATATTGTTTGAAAAAAATTGTTGATTTTCTATGAATTTTTTAAAACAAAATTTAGTAAGTATATCTCAATTCATTCCCTTCTTAAGATATTTGCACCCACACAAAACGCATGCATGCATTAATGGGTCATTAAATATTGTGAATTTTATAAAATAATATCAAAAAACTAATATAATCATAATATATGGCAAGAAATAATAATCAAAATACTGCTAATAATTATTTAAACTTATCATCATATTGAAATATTAACCTTTGTCTATATAACATGTCTTCACTAAGAATTCTCCATGTCTTATCACAAACCTTCTTCAAACTAATAATGAACTTTAAATTAACAATGAGCAAAACAGGTTCCATAAAACATTTCCTCAACCCTATAAAGATGCCTCAATAATTGCTTCCACGTATTCTTTATCATTATCTAATAAACCAAGAGCAAAACGTGCTTCTTTATAAGTTGGATACACAACACCATTGACTATTCGGATATCCTCAAAACTCGTGCATCCTTTAACTTTATTCAACAAGTTTCGCATGTAATAAAATTCACTACTGCTAGGACAAATATAATTGAGTCTTTCAACTACTAAGCCACGTATCTTAGGCTTCCACCTTTGGTTATCCCCGTCCTACAAACACTTTGAAGGAAACTAACATGGCTTTAATAATGAATATATTGATACAAGAATCTGGAATACAAAATACGGTAGGCGCTTGTCTATAAAGAAACGATAGGAACATTGTAAACCCTAATGGGTGGCGGCCTAGGTTGGAATTACTAAATTACATACGTTGGCCCAATTTTAATTTAACCCATATGGTGACTATATAATTTTATTAGATTTGCATTTTGAAGCTTCCGTATCATACTAATAACTTCTAATTTCGCTAAATATAAATCTTAGTATGGGATGGCCCAGGCTAATATCCTTAACGTATGAATTATGGCCTAAAAATCATAAAGCATGATATTCATTTAATATTTTCAAAATTTATCATTACATAGTATATAAATTAAATATGTGTGATAAAAATTATATAATAAAATATATAAAATTAATTAGGGTAAATATCTAGAATACACATTACAATGAATGCATATTTAAATGCAATGAGCTTAATAAAGGTGTTATTTAATATTGTTTTAATGTTACATACTCTATATTAATATCAATTGTTTCATGAGTTAATAGAAACAAATTCTTTATTGATGCCTTTTCATCTCTTTTTTTTTTTTGGACATAAGATATTCATGCAAGTACTGTTAAATTCTTTTCAAATGTTATAATATTTTCCTTTAACAATCATAAAATTTTGTCTTTATTTATCATAGACTGTGAATTCTTTTGGAATCCTATAATATTTTCTTTTTTTTTTAGGGTAAAATGCATCAGACCCCCTTGTGATCAATCATAAGTGCATAATACACCCCTGATAGTGCCAAAAATCCCACAACTAACCCTTATGGTAAATAAGAGTTTCACACGTACCCCTTACTAATTATATCTCTCCTAACAGTGTTAAAATTTACATAAAAAGGACATTAATAACCGTAGCCCATTTGTTCAATTATTATTATTTTTATTTATTTTTATTTTCAATTAAATTTTTTATAAAAAATTATTTTCATATTAATTTATTTATTTTTTTGTGTTATCAAACACGAAATACTTAAAAAATATTTTAAATATATTTTAAGAAATATTTTTTTTAAAACAAATGAATCATTAATGGTTGAAAATGTTAAAGCTTTGACCTCATTGGTTTTGCTAAATTTGAGGTTCAAGGATGTAGCTGTTATTGAATTGAGTATTTGGTTATATTTTTAGACTAATTAGGACTTTTTTTGTAACATGCTAATTTTTTCAACCAACCAAAACTAATATTCAATAAATAGAAAAAGGTCATTCATTCTGAATATCGAAAACACAAAATTAAGATTTCTATGCAAGTAACCAAAAGCAAAACAGAAACATAATTTTTAGATTTCTACAATTTGCTTAATATTTCAAAAATATTTTGTAAGGATTTAATGTCTGATAACACAACAAAATAAATTAAAAAATATTTTTCTATCAAAAAATTTTAATTAAAAATAAAATAATAATAATGATGATGACGATGATGATGATGAAAAATTAAACAAGTAGAGCAAGGCTATTAATGTCTTTTTTAATGTAATTTTAATACTGTTAGGAAGGATGTAAACAGTAAGGGATATGTGTGAAAGTTTTATCCACCACAGGGGTCTGCTATGGAACTTTTAGCACCATAGGGGTGTACTGCGTACTTATGATACACACTCAGGGGGGTTTAGTGTATTTTACCCTTTTTTTAAAGAGGGGGTTACTAGAAGGGAAAGGTTTTCTACCTTAATGTGATAATCCATTAGAAAAGAATTTTTTGATTGGGTGTATAAATTTGTATACATACGAGTAACTACTACTACTACTAAAAATAGGCTAAAGATCAGGAAATGCAAATTAGTGGAAAGAATAATGATGGAATGAAAAAGGTTATATGATTTTCTCTTCTTTGTTTATGTGTCTTTATTTGAAAGGAAAGAAAATGAAGTGATAAATCGTATATTACAATTGATCCACGTGATATGCTTAAGGTCTAAAAACATATAGTTAACCATATTCTATAACAAATGAAATAATCTTGATTTTATTTGTTTGGATAGCATAAGAGAAATAGTAACCCATTCTTTTATATTTTCCCTCCTTTCTCTTATGCTATCTAAACAAATAAAATCAAGATTATTTCATTTGTTATAGAGTATAGTTATATATATATATATATATATATATATATATATATATATATAACCCTTTCAATAGCCACTTATTTTTGTATACGACCCTTTCAACTTTGTCGCTCACCCCTTTCTATTAAAATAATATTATATATATGCGAGACTTAACATTTGTAATATAGAACATTTTTCTATATAGATGGTGCATTTGTCATTGTAGGCAGCTATGAATAGGGGTGTTCAATAATCAGGGAAACCCAATACTGAACTGATGTTTCGGGTATGGGAAAATCAAGTTTAGGCAATTGGGAATTGGGGAAAAAATATTGGGGATGAGGAAAAATTTTGAGAAAACGGGTTAGGGATCAGAATAAATTTTAAATTTTTGGGGAAAAACCCGAAACTTTTTTATTATATAAAATATGTATATATATTATTTAGTTATATAATATATGTTACTAAATATTAATATAACACATCTTAAATTTCTGTTAATCCTTATTTTTCTCTTCACTTCATTCATTCAACATCTTTTTAGCCACTTGGCTCTTTATATTTTTTTCACCTCTCTTTCTATTTTTTTTGCTATGCTTTATGTTTGGTTATATATTTTTATTTATATTTTAAAGTATAAATTATATATTTTTGTTTACATTTTAGATTTAGAATTATTTGGTATAAGTTGTGTCTAAAATTAGTTTTGAACTTTATCAAAAAAAATTTGGGGATTCCCCGATCCCCAGTCGCTTTTTTCCATTCCCATTTTCCTAAATCATGCTCCTCATTGCTGCATTGGGGCGGGGAACAGAACAAATCTTCTTTTTTGCAAAAATTATTTCAGAGAAAAAATTTTTGTTGATTGGGGCAAAAATTCCCCAATGAACACGCCAAGCTATGAAGCTCGAACACATGCAAGATGGTTGGACATTCACAAAGGTATGAAATATTATTAAATGCCACATTGAACACAACACTGTATTAAAAAAATATATTAGGCTTGACCGATAGCAGCGATTTTGCACCAGAAGCTTGGTTTTGGGATACCGATTGCTTTCGGCTTTGAGCCTAGGGCATTATTATAGGGAACCGTCAGTTGGGGACCGTTTAATTTTGCTGTGGATATTGATTTTATGATATTTATATGCATGTTTGATTGTATGAATGGTTATTGCAATTTATCACATAGCAATATGTCCACCCAAGTAGGTTTAAAATTAGTTCACCCTTGGATCTTGTTTTGGCTTAAATTTGATAAGTCTCTTGAGATTGCTTAGGCCAATTATTTGGTAATTAGAGATCCTAAAGAAGCAATGCATGTAATTGACTATTTACTTGTTTTGCCATGCTAAGTAATCAATGGACTTATCAAGATAACTCAAAGCATGCAAATCTAAGGATTTAATCTGGATATATGGCCAACTTATTTATGGTATCAATCATGTTTTAGGAACACAAAGTGGAATGTGGCAATTCCTAAGAATGTTAAGATCTAAAATGAAATACCAAGATAAATGGAGGATAATAGAAAATCCTCGAGATTAAAATATTGAGCAGAAGAGAGGAATGGAAAACCCCACGACCTCCCGTATTTAGTTCATGTCAATGGTAAGTGACATATACCTCCCTATCAGAGGGTGTTGCGACTACCTAGATTTCACAAGGTGGACTTAATATGTACATTATTAAAGGCATTGATGATGTTAGACCATCCCATGGATGGAGTTTATCATCATAAATCATCTTAGGGCATGGGGATGAGAGTCATTACCTTATCAAAAGGCTCAAGTCTAGACATATGACGGGAATGAGACACTAAGGAGTGGTTAATTACACTCAACTTGAATCATGGGTTTGGCCACCCCATCAGTGGAGGCCCCTAAAAGATTTGAGAAGTCAAATAAGTAGTGATTGGATTCCATTAGATAGTGTCTATCTAGATAAATGTTATCCAAATGCGCCAAGGCTAACTCAACTATTCATATTTTAGCCATCCCATTGATGGAATCTATACTATATATATAAATTAATACCTCAAGTTAAGAGAGCTTTTCTTTGAATAACACATAAGCTCTTATTTTTGAGCCACATAGGCACCTCTTTAAATGTCACATAAGCTCATAAAAGATAGCACTCTTGCAAGTGTGATTTGTAAAATGCAATTATCATCAATATCCAATTTTTTTAAAAAAAGATTTAAGTCATTTAAGTTACATATTAAACATGATAAAGAAGTTGATTAATACAATCAAATGAAAAAAAAAGAAAGAATATGTATATCTATATATGATAATAGTAATCTATCTATACTATATATATAAAGTTGTTTCACAATATAAAATATAAACTCTATAGTTGCCATATCAATTTTCTTAAGCTCTAATAACATGCCACGTCACATATATAAAGCCCCACTAACAAGTAAGCTCTAATAACATGCCACGTCACATATATAAAGCCCCACTAACAAGTCATATCATATCACATTTTGGCATATCACTTCTAATTTATGAGCTTAAAAAAATTATTAATGACTACCTTTAATCACCTTTAATTTATGAGCTTAAATATTTTTAGTGACTACTTTTAACTATGCCGATATACTTTTAGTTATACGTTTAAACATAAAACATACATTTTGAAAACAAACTCATTCCCTTCTCCTTTTTTGAGAATTTTTCTTTAGTAAATTTTCTCGATCATAATTTAAATTTAAATGAGAATAACATAAAATATAATAGAATTTGAAATTTGTGGAATTGGGAATTAAAATATTTTTTAACATATTTATCTACATAATTTATATATATCCCTGTACACATACAATTGTACAAGCTTTAAAAGCTAACACATATATCTAAACACACACACACACACACACATATATATATAGCCGTCCCGTTGGCTAATTTGTGAGCACTCCCCATGACATATTAGCTTTTTGGTCTCTAACAGCATACCACATCACCTGTATTTTTTTGTCTCTAATAGCATGCCACATTACTTACATATGACATGTCACTTTCATAATGTCATACCACGTCACCCTTATAATGTCTCCTATTTTTGCCATATTATCTTTCCTCTATAAGGTTAAGAAAATAGGAATTTATAACAAAATAAACTAATAATCAATTTTTAAAGCCAATTATAATTATAACTATATGTTTATATCAAATTAATAATCAGATTTTAAAGCTAATACACACACACACACACATATATATATATAATATCTATATAACCATTTTCATCTAAAAATTTTTAATTTTCAAGAAGCAAATTATGTCATTGGTCCCTAATTTGCCACTTTTTAAAAATAAATCCTTAATGTTTTAACATGTTCAAATTAATCTACAATATGTTGATAGTGAATCAGAAATTAGAGACTTTCTCATTATTAATTATTTTGAGAGTTTTGATTTTCCTATTAAGTTGGATATGAAATTTTAAGAGGTTGTGAGACCTTTCGAAGTTTTCCATAATCTTGAGTGTGTGGTTAGTGCTTAAAAGTTTTGCAACTCTTAGAATTCCTCCATAAATGTGATAATGAAGGCTTTTTTTTTTTTTTTTCTTTTAGCACCTATATATAGTGGTCTTCTAACAAGGCACAAGACACACCAAGAAGGAAGTCTTATTCCACCCAATTTTAATTGGTAATATATAGTTTTACATAGCTCTAGCATTTTTAATTTTCCGTAATAGAGAGAGCTCATAAATTGAATTAAATTCAGGCCTTAACTTTATCTACTTTGCAGTTTTAGTTACAATTTATCTTTGTTCATTTCATATTCCTCATAGTATAAATGCCAAATTCTTATTTATCCTTTTCTAGATTTATTTTATGTTATCATAAATTATTTACTCAATATTTTCAACATAATATTTATACAGTACTATTAGTAAAATTATACCTAAAAATTTTAAGAGGTTTTAGAAGATGTCATTTTATCTTTCGAAAAGCCTTAGGAGATAACACATCATATTAATTATCTTCTAATTTGAGGCCACATAAATAATGTTTTATTTTTGTGCACTTTACTTTTAATAATTACTCGCTAACAAATATAAAAAATCATGTTTATAGGATTTCTAAAATAATAAAATACACAAAATATAAAAAAGAAACACACATAAAATAATATCTATAGGATATCTAGAACATATAAAAAGCTTTACAATAATTATCTTTTAAGAACTCATAGAAGGTGTTGGATTGTTTTAACTATCTCTTAATTTGAGGCAAAACCAATAACTTTAATTATTATTGGCTTTATTTTTATTAGTTACGCAATAAGAATGTAAAAGAACAAATACAAAATTACCAAAATAAAAATAAAAAATTCATATTTATAAGATGTTTAAAAAGTATAAAAGTTCAAAAAAAAAAGTAACTCGACAAACTCGTGAAAAACACGGGAAATAAGAAACAAAACAAGAAGACACGAGGACCATGAATGGAGACAAAATGGCCTCAATTGCAAGGTGATTAAGAAAAGCCCTCTATAATTTTGGGATGTTCAAAAGCTTTTGTTAGCAATTTTAATTCAAAATTTCTTTATTCAAAATACTTCAAATTTCTATATTCAAAATAGTTTAAATTTCATTATGATTAAAGGATTTTCAAATTTCTAAAAATTATACAAAAACATTTATTCATGCGAAGCATGGGCTTAGAGATTAGTAGTTTGTACGATAAGGTTAAGACACTGTTACATCATTGTAATTTAAGGGTTAAACTACAAAAATGGCAAATGATATAAAAAGTACGATGTATGTTGTTCTTTCTATTGTTATATACATATTACACATGTATGCTATTTTATTGGTAGATTTTAATTACGATCTATTGTTCGAAAGCCAGTATAAATTCCTTTAGTCCGCTAGCAATAATTCTGAGGGCGCATAAGCTCACTGGTCTGAATTTTGTGGATTGGAAAAGGAATCTAGACATAGTACTTACCGCTGAGGAGTACAAGTATGTCCTAACTACTCCTTGTCTTGTCACTCTTCCCACTCTATGCATGATGCTGAGCAGAAATAACAGAAGGCCAATAGCATGGCCAAGTGCTATATGTAGGCCTTTATTAGACATTCTACAAAATAAGCATCAGAACATGGAGACTTCTAGAGAGATCATAACTTCACTGTCTCTTATGTTTGCTGACTAGAGCAGGCCTACTAGGCAAGCTGCTTAGAGAGAGCTTATGACCACTAGGATAGCAAAGGGTGCACCTGTCAGAGAGGATTTGATTAAGATAATAGAGTGCCTCCGCCTTGCCGAGATCCTAAGGTACATTGATGAACTTGATCTTAGAGACTCTTCTACCATTATTCAATCAATTCAAGCTCAATTATAACATGGGCAAGTTGACCATGAATCTGATTGAGTTGATGAAGAAGCTTTAAGTAGCAGTGGCTATCATGAACCTTTTAGGTCATGCACATCTCTCTCAAGCTTCCACTTCTAGGCATCACTTGAAAGGGAAGAAAAAGGCCAAGACGAAAGGAAAGCAGCCGCCTAGCCAAAAGAAGAAGAAGAAATCCCTTGGGCCAAAGTAGGGAACAGGTGTTGGCAAGCCTAAAAGGAAGTGCTTCAAGTGCGACGAGAAGGGCCTTTAAAAGAAGGACTATCCCAAGTACCTAGCCCTTTGGCAGGAAGATACATCCCTCATGGTTTATGTTGAAACCAGTTTAGCGGTGGATTATACTAATTGTTGGATTGTAGAATTAGGAGCCATTAATCATATTTATAATTCTTTGCATAGGTTTCAAGTCATGCGGCAGCTGAGTAAAGAGGAGGCCACTCTCAAAGTAGGCACAAGAGCTAGAGTTTGGGCTGTTGCCATTGGTCGAGTTTGTTTTCCATTCTCTTGTAATGGGATTTTAGTTTTAAACAATGTTTATAATGTTCCAGACATTCAAAAAAAACCTAGTTTCTATTTCTCATTTATTGATAGATGGTCTTCCAGTATGTCTCCATACTAATGTTGACATCAATTGATATGGAAATTTTATATGTTTTAGTAAATTACATAATGATTTGTTCTATTTACACCTATTGATGCTGCAACACTCAACGCAGAAAAAGTAGAGTCCCTTAAAAGGAAGGTTCCTCAAACCAATGATGCTTATCTTTGGCATTTGTGTTTGGGACATATTAGTCAAAAATGCATTCAAAGGTTAGTCAAGGATGGGCCCTTTAGCTCATTAGATCTCGAAGATTTAACTTAGTGTATTTCCTATCTTAAGGGGAAGATGACCAAAAGGTCGTTCTCTTCTAGTGGACAGAGGGCTGGAGCAGTATTGGAATTGATACCCACTAATATATGTGGTCCTATAAGTACACCAGCTTGTGGAGGTTATAAGTATTTCATTACGTTTAGAGATGATTACTCTAGATATGATTATGTTTATCTGATATGACACAAGCCTAAATCCTTTGAGAAATTCAAGGAATTTAAGGCTGAGACAGAGTAAAATTTGGATAAACAGATCAAAGCCATTTAGCCTGATTGTAGTGGTGAATACCTCTCAGGTGAGTTCGAGAATTATCTCAGACATCAAGGGATTGTAGCGAGTTGATTGCACCAGGCATTCCCCAGCAGAACGTTGTAATAAAAATAAGGAATCGTACCCTCTTAAAAAAAATGAGGCCAATGATGTCTCATACATCGTCGCCTATATCCTTTTGGGGGTATTCCCCAGAAATAGCAGCATTTAATCTGAATTTGGTACCATCAAAATTAGTGCCTAGGATACCTCAAGAAATGTGGATAAGGCTTAAGCCTAGCTTGCATCATTTCCACATTTAGGGTTGTCTAACTTATGTGCTAAATAACTCTGCTACAAAGTTAGAAGCTAGGTTGGAATTTTGCTACTTTGTTGGGTATCTTAAAGGAATTAGAGGTGGTATCTTCTATAATCCCAAGGAGCAAAAGGTGATTATTAGCATGCATGCTAGATATTTGGAGAATGACATGGTGATCTAGAAAACACCAGACTCTGGAGTTACTCTTGAGGAGATTTTTGATAAGTCTCCAAAAGCCCTGCTAATATGGAAAAAGAAAATTAGTCATTTACTACTAGTGCACTAGAGCCTCATCGTAGTAGGAGGATTTCTAAGCAGCTTGATAAATACTATAGGAGTACTTTGAAACTTCCAATGAGAATTAGGTTGAGGATTCTACTAGTTACGATAAAGCAGTGTTAATATAGATGCTAACTAGTGGCACAAGGGCATGGATTCTGAGTTAGAGTCTATCCAATCTAACAATATCTGAGAACTTGTAAAAGCACTTGAAGAGATAAAACCCATAGGGTATAAGTGGGTCTAAAAGAGGAAAGAGGAACTGATGAAATGGTTGAAACTTTTAAAGCTAGATTGGTGGACGAAGGTTATACCCTAAAATAAGGTATTGATTACGAGCAAACCTTCTCATTGGTAGCCATACTTAAGTCTATCAGGAAACTTTTTGTCGTTGCTTGTCATTATGGCTATGAGATATGGCATATGGACGTCAAGTCCTTTGGCTTTGACCAAAACATTGATGAGCCATGTGTGTACAAGAGACGCAACAGAAACATTGTAGCTTTCCTTGTTCTATATGTGGATGACATCTTGTTGATTGGTAATGATGTAGAGATGTTGTCATCCATAAAGGTTTGGTTATCTTCTCCGTTCCATATAAAAGATATAGGAAAAGCAATATATGTTCTTAGGATCAAGATTATACAAAGCCAGAAGGATAGAAGGCTTGCATTATCCCAAGCTTTCTATAAAGAGAAGATATTGGTCAGCTACAATATGGCAAATTCCAAGAAAGATTTCTTGCCTTCTGACATGGAGTTACTCTATCTTGGGACCAATGTCCTTAAACACCTAAGGAGATAGAGAAGATGAAGAAGGTCCCTTATACTTAAGAAATAGGCTTATGTATGCGATGATATGTACCAAGCCAGATATTTGTTATGCTGTTTTCATAATTAGTAGATATCAGTCAAACATGGACTAGATCATTGGACTGTGGTCAGGCAAGTATTGAAGTTTCTTTGGAGAACAAAAGATTATATACTAGAATACTGCACAGATAATCTAGTACCATTGGCTAATATACGGACTCAGACTTCTAGTCAAACAAAGATTCCAAAAGGTCTACTTCTGGCATTGTTTTCACTTTGTTAGGAGGTGTAGTTTCATGGAAGAGTATGAAGCAGAAATGTTTAGCAAACTTGACCATTGAAGCAGAGTGCATGGTAGCATCTGAGGCTACAAGGCCTTATGGTTGAGGAAGTTCCTCACTAACCTGGAGGTTGTCCTAGTTGTACAGAAGCCCATAGTCTTATAATGTGACAATACCATTACTACTGTATTATTTGCCCAGGAATCACAGCAAGGGTAGGCATATTGAGAGGAAATACTATTTTATCCAAGAGTTCATCCAGAGATGACCTTATGGTAGAGAAGATTACTTCATTTGAGAACTTAGTAGACCTATTCACGAATACTCTTCCAACAAAAGTGTTTACCAGACATGTGTCTTATAATCAATCTCTATCTCGAGCTGTTAGAGATTTCTTTACTCCTAGAGATTATAATGTGCCTCCCGGAATTGCACCACCCTATGTAAGTGATACGATTTCTAAAATGAAGCCATATTTTTTACAAATGCTTCATGGCTTTAGTAATGAAAATCCCTACAAGCATCTCAATGAATTCCTTGAGCTTTCCACTTTTAGAGTTAGGGGAATCGTTAATGATATGCCTAAGTTGGGAATTTTTTTCCTTTTTCTTTTGAAAGAGAAAGCCAAATATTAGCTTCACTCACTTTAACTAGGAAAGGTTACTTAATGGACTCAATTAAAAAGTAAATTTCTAGAGAGATACTTCCCAATGACTAAGACGACCTCAATTAGGAAAACCATCACAAATTTCACCCAACAGGATAATAAAGCATTACATGAAAGTTGAAAGAGGTTTAATGACTTACTACATAGCTGTTTGCATCATGATGTACCCAAATGGCAATTAGTTGAGGCTTTCTATCATGGTTTACCATAGAGCAATCAATCAGATGATTGATGCTTCATGTAGAAGGTGCTGTTGTATAAGAATGAGAATGAGGCCTATGAGGTATTTGAGCAGTTAAGTGAGAACTCTTAACAATATGCATCTTTTGCACGTAGTAGTTAGCATAAAGAGGCTAAGAAAGAGATTTATAAAGTTGCACCAAATCATGATCTTGTGCTAAAAGTTTATGGTTTAACTAGGAAACTTGATTAGTTGTTAGTAGTACAAAAAGAACCAGTGTATGCTATGGTGTATATTTCAGGAAACACTGTGATTTATGTGACAGTACTACTCATGCATTAATTAATTATCCTATGGCTTGTTAGTTTCCAGAATTTGTGCAAGAAAAGTTAATCCTACTCAGGTCTAAGCACAAAATACTTTTCATGCAAAAACTTATAATCCTAGCTAGCCTTACCATCCCAACTCTTCTAGTACTTCTAAACCCCTAATTTTCAACTTGATCCAAGGTACGTGGCTCCTACTTCTTATCCTATGCCTATTAGTTAACATAGTTATAGGTTTAAGGATAAATTTTTGAAGGCCTTAAAGAAATTAAATGATCATACTCACCTCTTGCACTCATACTTACAAGCAATAGCAAAATTGAGGCCATAAATGGGTTAGCTTACAAGTGCATTAATAAGACTAGAGGACAGATTATTACCACATATCATGAATAAACATAGAAGGCATGAACAAGAGAATGTCATTATGGTGCTTAAGAATGGGAAAGAAGTAGATAATGGAGTTAATCTTATTGGGATTGTATTTCCAAAAGACCACTTATACACAGATAATGAACTAGACATTTGATCATTGTCTATATTTATGAGCATTTCTTATATATATTGTCTTTGGTGTGTATGCATGATACATTATGTAAAGGTCCAACAATATAATCTAATGACTTAGGTATGTAATGAGGCTGGACGCACAGTAGGTCTAAGTCTAGTTTTGGTTATATCATAAAAGGTGTCCATAGCCAGATGGTAGTATTGGGTGCTCTACCAGGATAAGGCTATAGTGGGCTAGTTTCCCGATAAAGGTGATCTACCTAGGTCATTAGGGGTCTTTCTAGATTTTGTTCCCATTGCATGTGTCATGCATTGGACAAGACCGTTGTGAGTATGTCTTCTAGAATCGTGCCATCATATACAGAAGACAAGACACTTATTGCTTCTGAGTGACTGATGCTCTTAATCTTGAGCATTTATGGATTAACTAACAAAGTTAAGGTGTCGCACTTTAATGTATCATGAGGAGAGATCTTGTGTGATAAGATTGTCTGCCTAGTACATTAGGTGTTGTATTCTGATCAGTTAGGTCATGCATATACAATAGCAGAATCTATTTGTCCTCTTGGATTCGTCCTTTTGGTCATCATAAATCTAGATTTAATAATATCACCCTTTAAGGATATATCAATCATTTGGCTTATGGGTCGCTGCCTAGATCAAGAGCTCTATGACAAGCTAGTGATCACTTCTTGGACTAGAGATTCCAAGGTTCCAAATGTAGTCTTAGAGGTGATAGTGCCTTTTAAACTGGCCTTGATTAGGGTATACATAGAGAGGCATTTTGGTAATTTCATTTGATTGGTCAAAGATAGCGGTTACTTGATGTGACCTATTCCTGCTTAACTAGTAATTATCCTTAGAGTTTGGCTTTGGCATTTTTGTGGAAATAAACTGAGGTGAAAATGGCCTTGATTTCGCCAAAGTGGTAGTGAGGGCATTTTGGTCATTTTAAGAGCTACAGATAATTATGTCTTTTGGTCCCTTCACTAATCATGCTTCCAATTAGATGTAATCAATTGAGATAATTGAATTATGTGGATACTTTATTGATATATAAATTTACTATAAAAGGAAAAAAGACTTTATCCAAGTTCTTCCTTATTAAATTTATGAACATCTCAATAGGACAAGCGGTTTTCACATGAAAATAGATATTATAAAGTAAGAGAGAGAAAGGAATATCTTGGATGATCTTATTTATAAGGCATATTCCATTTCTAGAAGGGGCAAAAGAGGGGTATAGTTTGAAACGACTTTATTCCTAGGACCTTACCTAGTTAAGGTTGTCATACACTATAAATAGTAAGATTATAGCAAGACCTATTTGAGCCTCTTTGCTGTTTTACAAAAGGTGTGCAGGAATTTTGACACAACATACCTAGAACACATACTACTTCATAGATCTTCAATTATAGCTTTCCTAAGTACTTGTCCACTAAATAGCACTACACATCCAAACTTTTGGGAGTTGATCATAGTGAAGAAGATTAATTAGGAGGCTATTTGGTGAAGATTTCACAAAGCAAAGAGGCCATCTTCTCTCATCTATAAACCTTTGAAGGTATATCACCTCATTTTCTTGTTTCTATGTTTATACCATGTTGTGCTTATTTGTGCAAATATGTTTTATTACTATTTTTGCCACCATATTAGGTTTGCCTTTAAATTTTTTTAACCATGAAAATCTATAGCCTATGGTGTAGCATCCTAACAAATCTAGATGAACCACACATGCAAATGAGTAGGAAAAATGATGTGTGTGCATTTGTGTTTGTTAGATATCCGATTTGGAGAATGTTTGAGTGCTTATTTTTTATGTTAACATTGATTATTTTCTGCTTGTAAGTTCTTTTTTATTGAGTTAGGGTTTTACATGTTTTCTTTATTTTTGTGCATTTTTATTGTATTAGTTATTTTTTACTAGTTTAGTAGTAATCAACATATGAAGCTACAGAACTTTCTCTTCCCACCCCACTCTTCATGACATTGCAGGGAGAGAAAAAATATCTTTAGTGGTTTCTAGGTGCTTTACTTGATCAAGTAAGGAGAGCTTTCATAAGATTCCCAAGCACTATCCTCAGTTACAACCTTACGTCCATAAAATGCCATGTTTAGATAGATAGGTAAGCGTCAGCACAAGCCATTACTTAACTTAATTACTTATATAATCAATCTCTTCTCTTCTTCAAGCTAGTACCAAATGCATATTCTGAAAGTCGTACTCAACCTGTGAACTAAAAGACCCTCTTGAGGTGAAACTCTACAAGGAAGTAAGCATGCTGAGGTGAAGAAGGTCCCTCCATATGGACCAAATCTGATCTTGTGGTCTATCGTAATGTAGAGCAACAACTGGAGAAATTTGACTACTAAGATAACATAATTTTTATTTAATTAGTTAAGTTAGTATTTAGTTTAGTATTAGCTGACAGACTTTTGTAGGGTAGAAGTCTATTTTGAGGGGGGAAAAAGTGTTTGGTGTTCCATCCTAAAATTTGTTGGGAATGGTGTCCCAAAGTAGTCGTCTATTGTAGACTTCAGACTGATTTGTATATTAATTGTCTTACTTTTTGCCTTCTATCATAACATACATCTTCTCATTAATTATTAGATCATGATGTAGTCCCAAGGATTTGAAGGGCCTGCATGGATGCAAGATTTAGAGGAGTTCTTGTTCTCTTTATATTTCTTGTAAATATGTTGCTAGATTAAGCTAGATCTTTAGGTGTTTGTGTTGTATATTAGATTCAAGCTATGAATAAAATATTTGTGTATATCTTTGGCTCTTAATATATGCTTGTTTACATTGATTAATGGCACGATTCAATATGTCTATGTGCTAAAAATCAAACATGTCTATGTGTTTGCTAAAATACATAAGTGAAAATGCATGTGTTCTTTTGTGCCTAAATGCTATCAGCAGTGGTCTCACCTTAGCCTTAATCCGCGCATGAGTCCTATTTGCAGTAAGGTATGTTGATTAACATGCTCAATAGATGACTTAGTGTGGTAGGAGTATACCACTAGTTTGAAACAATACTAAAAATGTACCCACTAGCACTGGTTAATGCTCTAGGAGTCTAAGCTTGAGTCTAAAACTATACTAATAGGTTAGTCTCTCAAGTAAGACATTAATCAACACCAAAGAAAACTTAGTTAACTAAGCCTTATAACCCTAGGTCATAAGGACTACGCCACACTCTAGGGAGATCTACCTAGGGATAGACCTGCACCGAGTCCTAGTGGATAATAAGGTTAGTTAGCTAAGTGATGGGCGTCGAAACCACCAAAAATAAAATACTAATTCTTACTTCGCGAATTTAAATTGAGTACGTAGCGAGAAAAGGGTCAAATCCATAGGGATTAAGATATTATAAGATTCGAATTACATTAAGTAGATTAATCAAATAAGCCACATTCAAATAAGGGGGTTTTAATGAAAAAAAAAGTAAAAGAAACAAAACTGTCTGGCCACTGGTCTGCTGAACGTGGACATGCAGCTGTGCAGAAAATAAAAAAATGTAAATAAAAAATAAAACGACTAAAACATGCAATTCTAGGTTCACGTAAAATTGGAAAAATAGGAAATCAATGAGAATTAAATCTAGCCTAAGGTATAATTATACTTTCGGTCAACAAATTCGATCCTCGATCCAAAGATATTTCCAACAACTTTGACAAATCAGTTATGGCTAATCGTTCGGTCTAACAACCTCATCTCTCCTTACAATGCTAATAACAGTTTAAATCCCATACGATTTCTCCCTACTATCACCTTACCTATTAAACGTTCTAGCCCCGGATATGCCTGTCAAGTCTATGTAATGGTAGCAATAAAAATCTAGAAAGCCTGTTGAATCTATCTAATGGCAGCAATAAAAATCTAGAAAGACTTGATTTTAAAAGTCAACACTCTCGCGGTAGCCGCTCATTTAGATTGTGTAATTACACAAAAACCTGGTTACCACTATTATTAGATTAATTAAATTAATCTAATTGGTTACCTATTGTCATGCAATTGAATAACTGGTCCCTAATTAAACAATCATAGAATAATATTAATTCTTGAAATAGTAAATATGCAAATATCAAAATAGCATGAAAGGAATAAAACAATTAGATCTCACGGAATTGAAGAATCAGAATTTTAATTAACTCTTGACTAGATAGAAATTTAGAATTCCATCGTCATGAGGGTGGCGCCTAAGAAGATTAAAATATCTTGCTAGAAAATTATGAATAAAGTCTCCATCCCTCTATGAATCGTACGTAGGAAAATATATAGGAGAAGTTCCTAACTGGAGTTTTTTTCGAATAAGGAAACTCTTTAAATTTAAGAAAAATAAAAAGGTAAAAATCCTTAATAAAAGTCTTTTAAAATTAATCCCCTTCCTTTCCAAAATATGGCAAGCATTCAAAGCAATTCCTTTCCATAAGTGCCTAAAAAATATCTCCAGTTTTGGTTAAAACTTGGTCAATTTCGCGTAAAAATTGCATAGCATTTTCCAAGGTAGCAGAATCAATTTTATCAACTACAAACACGTCCAGAAGTTCTTTGAATCTAATGCATCCAACTCCTTTTCTCAAGCATAAACATGGAAAAATGCATTAAAAACACCAACTGAGAAGCATCAAATTCGAGAATTAAGCATAATTAACTATAAATTAAAAACTCATTTAGGACTTATCAAATTTCCCATACTTAGGCCATGCTTGCCCTCAAGCATAAAATTAGTTAGAAATATTGAATCTACATACAAGATTGACCAAAAGTTTTGCTTGCCAATTTAAATGCTAGCTTTTCAAAACTTGAGAAAATGTGTAAGCATAAAGCAATTGCAATTGTCTTTATAGCACCAAACACAAATTGCAAAAGTATTTTAAGAACATGCAGTTGAGACTATAATAACTTCAACTTTTCAACACAAGAAAGCCTTTAACTTTAAAAATTTTTGCAATACTTCAAACAAGAAGACTTGAGTCAACCAAAAGTTTTTTCAAAAACCCAACTTTTAGTAAAAGAATTCCCCTAAAAACAACAATTTTCAGCAAGAAAACATGGCCATAGGTAGTATTTACTAAAAAGAATCTCATCTGAAATTTCCACCAAGCTTCAAAATAACTCAACCTTGTCACAAAGCAAACAGATGCACACAAACCTTCAAGAGTCCTTCTACGACAACTCGAAAAAAACTCGAGAAGGAAAACAAAGGCAAGCCAGATTTTAATAAGACAAAACAATTACCACCACACGTATAAGTGACCCAGGTAGCACCCAAACACTATGTAAATGAACATTACGCCAGTTAAAGCACACACAAAAGATTGAAGCCAAGTTAAGATTAAGCAAGGTGCAAGCATAGCGTGATCAAGTAACTATCAAGGAACTAAATACAATGGGAATGGATTTACCGCATGTACTAACTTACCAGTGCACCCAAAACAAGTTTCCTAAGTATGGGGATTAGATTTTTCCAAGAGAAGTGCCAGGTTCACAAGGAAGAAAGTTGAGTAAAAAAGAAAAAAGAATTTGACAAAAGGAACTTTTAAGAACTTACTAGATTAACTCTAAAAAGCTAGACTCAAAGAAATGTGAACTAAAGACATTAAAGGACTCTAAAAAAATATTTTTACAAAACACTTGATTTTTTTGTCAATTTTCTAGTTTTTTTTTCCATTCATGAAGACTCAAAAAACTCAAGAAATGCTAGATAAAACACATATATTCAAAAGACTCAATGCACTACATTAAAAACACATCAAACATTAAAAAGACTCAAAATAAAGGACTAAAACGATGTATTCATCCCCACACTTATCATGCACATTGTCCTCGGTGTGTAAAAAAAAGAAAGCAACAAAATAAAAGAAAGATAAAACAAAGGTAAGGAAAACAAAAACAAGAGGACTTTTCCTTAAGAGAGGTATAGAAGGTGGTGGAACCAGCTATGATTCATCTAAAATGGGGCCATGGTAATCAATGAGATTCATCAAATTTTTTTTTTTTTTGAGCTTTTATCTGCATAAGCAAATAAACACACCTTCCTCCCCTTGTGGATTAAATCCAATTGTGAATCAAATCAATTTTCATCTCAAAAATTGCCCAAAAGCTATGCAAGTATGCATCAAGGATTTTTTTCATCTAACTCCAATGATTCATAGGTCAAAATAACACCCAAATATTTGAAAACAAATCTACCTGGGGTGTTAAAAATGTATTTTTCATGATAAAATGCTTAATTCTTGCATAAAACCTTTAACAAAATTCATAATAATCACAATATACTATCCCAAAGTAAGAAATCGAACCACAAATGCCATAAAACCCATCAACCACTTTCTTGAAGCACAAAATTTCCAAAATCTCAACATGTAAAAATTTTCAAAAAAAAGGAAAAGACTTCGAAGTACCTTGTTTTACACCAAGTCTAAAAAAAAAAGGGAAATACTTTGCAAAGAATTAGAATTAGGAGCATGCGAGGTTGGACACTTTGAATCCGGGTTCTACAACACATGGAAGCAAGTTGGTGTGTATCGGGGGCTGGGGTGGTGGAGTCTTGAGGAAGAGGAAGGGAGCAAAAGTGAAAATAAGAAAAAGTTGATTTGTGTGAATTTTATGCTTTATTCAAAACAATACTTGTGCCTCTGTGTGGGCACGCCTAAATGTCCAATGTGCAATGTTTTAGAAAGCAGCTCAAAAACTCACCAAAATTCCAAAGCAACTCCTATCTGTAAACATCAAAACTCTCATAGAACACATTCAGACCAAACTTAGGATTCTCAAGGAAGAAGAAGATAAAAAATAAAAAATAAAAAAATCCTAAAAAGAAATTAAAAAATTGTAAAAATTGAAAAGTAACTAGAAAACTCAAAACTGAAATTTCTAACTTTATAGGTTGCCTTCTACCAGCACCTTTGTTTAACGTTGTTGGCTCGACGTAGCCAACTCATCTAAGCTTTATCCAGAGACTTTCCAACTCAATTCTATCATGGATGGTCTTCAAATGATATCCATCAACTTTGATGACTTTGTCATTACTTAAGCCCTTCACCTAAAAAGAATTGCTTTTCTTCTACTCTAACTCTTGGGGTTGAAACTTCCGATGTGCATCTCTCTTATCCACCATAGGTGGATTCAATTGAATTTGAATTTCTCTCATTGGCTTCCCTTGATCGTTTTGCATGGCAATTGGTTCCTGCAAATTAGTGTTACTTGCAAAAGTCTTCTTAAACTCTTTCGGCTTTTCAAGAGTAGGACTTCCACAAGAGATAATGCTTCGCTTATTATCATCAAATATTTCTAAAGCAAAAACACAAGACACTTTACTAGGATTTTTCATGTCATTATAGACATCAAATTTAACAATGTCTCCATCAAACTCCATAGTGAGAATACCTTCGTGCACATCAATTATAGTCGTAGTTATACTAAGGAATGGTCTTCCTAGCAAAATTTCACAAGACTTAGAAGATGAATCTTTCTCCATATCAAGGATATAAAAATCAGCAAGAAAGACTAAATTATCTACACGCACTAAAACATCTTCTATCCTTTAAGGTAAACCAAAGACCTATCAACTAATTGAATAACAACTCTTGTTTCTTTCAAAGGTCTTACTTTCCAGGGTCCCATATTCAACACAGAATAAATAGACTTAGAATGACATTAATGGACACTCCTAAATCACAAATAGCTTTATACCTAGAGAGACTATTTAACAAGAAATAGCAAACATACCTTGGTCCTTGCATTTTGGAAGCAAATACTTTTTAAGCGCGGCAGAGACATTCTCCCCTGTAGTTATTCTTTCATTCCCAATGAGTTTCTTTTTGTTAGAGCATGATTCTTTTAGAAACTTTGCAATTTGAGGTACTTGCCTAATTGCATCAAGTAAGGGAATATTTACCTCTACCTTGCGAAAAAGTTCAAAAATATCTTTCTGTTCTTTCTACTTTTTTGACCTTGTGAATCTTTCGGGGAAAGGAGGCTTCACCACTAGCTTTGTACCATTTTTAGGCTCTTTTTCATTGTTGTCCGCCATTTTTCATCGTGTTTCACACCTTCGTTTTCAATTTCTTTCTCTATTTCAGGTGCTGTCAACTTTGTATGCCCACACCTACTTTGACAGTGGCTGTCCAGCAATTCTTTTTTGTTTTGCATTGTAATTGCGTATGCATTTTCTTTTGAATTAGCAGCCATTTGAGAAGGTAATTTACCATGGGACTTCAACCTACCCACAGATGTTGCCAATTGGCTCATTTGTGTCTCCAAATTTTTTATGCTTCTCTTGTTTCCTATTGAAATTATTAAGAGTTAAGAGCAAAGAGATTTCACAATATCCTCAAAGGAAGTACCTAAACTTGAAGGTGTGGGCTGCAGTAGGTGGGCTGGTTGTGGTTGGAAATATTGCAAATTTGGTGAATTAAAATTTTGTGGCCTTACTCCATAGCTCAAATTTAGGTGATACCTCCAACCTGGATTGTATGTATTCGAAAAAGGATCATATATTTGCTGTGGTAGACCGAGAAATCCTCTAATGGCATTAACATGTTGTGGATCCTCTTCTTGGAACGTGGGACAATATCAGTTGGGTGTTCCACCATGGCTCAAATTCTGCAAACTTTTTGAATTGGAACACTACTACCTATGATATGTGCAATTTGTGCATATTTGTATCTAGTTTTTGCATCCATGCTTAGAGGTTTTCAGACCATAATTGAGTGCATTTAGTATAGAGTTTATGCATAACTGTTAATATTTGTATATAATATATTTTGATGCATAAATACTACACTAAGTGTTATATTCCATGCTTTAAGAGTGTTTTAAAAGGGTTGGAGCTTACACGAGGAAGAAATAAGCTAATGGATGAAGACCGGAAGAAAAGGAATGAAGAAGGGGACATTCTGACCTAGGCGGTCAACCCAGAAGAATTGCCGGTCGACCGGATAGGTCAACTAGCCGCCCCAGAGAACATAATAGTTAAGCCAATCGAGTTGCTCACCAAAGCCGGTCGACCAGCTAGGTCAACCAGTCGAGTCAGAAAGCCCCCATTAGTAAGCCGGTCGAGTTTATCAAGGAGCCAGACGACCATCTATGTCCATCGACTGTGCGCTGAAGCTGTTTGTAAATTGCTCGTTTCAACTCATTTTCATGAAGGAACTTTATTTTTCTAAAATCCTAATAGACCCTAACCCTTTACCCACTTCACAAAACACCCTAAATCACCATCTAAACCCCACACCAAGCTAGGATTGAAGCATTAAACAAAGATTTGAAGGATTTGTATGGATTTGGAAGCAAGAATTTAGGGAAATTCTTCTTGTTCCTTCTTTATTTCTTGTAAATATGTTGCTAGATTAGGCTTGATTTAGGGCTGATTGTTGTTGTATTTTAGATTAGAGCTTTGACTAATGGATTTTTGTAAATCTTTGGCTCTTAATACATGTTTGTTTACATAAATATATGGCATGATTCAATATGTCTATGTATCGAAAATCAAATATGTGTTTGCTAAAATGCCTAACTAAAAATGCATGTGTTTTTGTGCTTCAATTGCTCTTATCTACTTATATGGGAGATGTGATTGTGCTTAATCTCATGGCTTTACTTAGTAGAGTAGGCTTTTGCTTTAAATCCAGCTAATAAGTTACATGCTATGCTTAGTCAAGTTTAGGTGCTAGTCCTTGGCTTTAAACCTAGCCAAGCGGATAAGTTAACCTAGACTAGAGTATCCCTCACCCATGTTAGTGTTGGTTAATCGAGCCTTGATGTCATATACTGTTTAGGTGCTAGTCCTTGGCTTTAAACCCAGCCAAGCAGATAATTTCTCAGCACGGATTACATAGGCTAGGGGTCCTTAGCTTTAAACCCAGCTAATGGGTTAAACTACTAGTATCGGTTAAGAGAGCCCCTGATCAACACAACGGCAATAGAAGTCCCAAGCCTTAGATAGACCTCATCCGTTATCATAGTCCAAGTCTAGTTGCAATGCAATTTCCCTAGGTCCCCTTCTTCTTTGTTAGTTTTTTCTTCCTTAGTTTGGCTCCTTTAAGTTCCTCTATAGATTAGTTTTTATTTTCTTTTTTTGAGCTCCCTTCCATCCTAAAGTAAGCACACATACATGCAGCTAATTCGAGGCACCCGAGCACATAGAGACCAAACTAAGGTAGCCTTCCTGTGGAGATGATACCCGCACTCGAATCCACTATACCACGAACGATCTGTATACTTGCGGGTGTAAAACTCGATACGTATACATCAACCTACAACCAAACTTTGAACAAGAGAAGTTAGTTGAGTCAACTTTGAATCAAGAGAAGAAACACTTTCCTTATTAACTCTTCTTGAAGGCTCGTATCTATTTCCAAATTATCATGAATTTGAAGCCATGATGGAAATCAAATCTCTAGCCTCTCAATGTGCTTTGTCAATGATTACTCCTCCAGTTGCAGCATTTATCATTCTTCTCTCAATTAGAAGCAGTCCTTCGCAAAAATACTGGATAAAAAATTATTCAGAAATCCTATGTTAGGGGCAACTTTCACAAAGTCTCTTAAATCTCTCCCAATAATCATAAAGCAACTCTAAATCTCTTTGCTTGATGGCACAAATTTCTCTCCTAATTACTGAAGCTCTAGAAGCTGAAAAGAATTTATCAACGAATGCTCTAGCCATATATACCGAAGTAGTGATGGAACCGGATGGAAGATAGAATAACCACACTTTTGTCACATCTGCCAAGGAAAAGGAAATGCTCTTAATTTAATTTGGTCCTCTGTCACACCATTGGGTCTCATAGTTTAACAAACTATATGGAACTCCTTGAAATCTTTATGGGAATCTTTATTCTCCAACCCACGAAAAGTGGGTAAAAGATGAATTAATCCCGATTTAGCTCAAAATTGACATTAAGCTCCGTATAAGTGATGCAAAGGGGTGGTTGATTCAAAGGGACAGTAGCTAATTCACATAAATTTCTATTATTTTCAGCCATCTCCTCTTCTTTTTCAAATTCACTAGATGATTTGAATAAAGCTTGTGATGTTTTGGCTTATTTCTCTAATTGTTTCTGCAACTTTGCTTCTTTTTTCAAGGTCCTTGTAGTTTTTTCAATCTCTAGATCAAAATGTAACTCACTTGTATGGTCTAACCTGGTCATAAAAAAGCATAAATTTCAACACTAATCCTCAGCAACGATGCCAAAACTTAATGGGCATCAAAACCACCAAAAATAAAATACCAATTCTTACCTGGCAAATTTTAATTGAGTACGTGGCAAGAAAAAGGTCGAATCCACAGAGTTTGGGATATTATAATATGCTAATTACACCAAGTAGATTAATCAAGTAAGACAAAATCAAAGAAGGGAGTTTTAACGCAAAAAAAAAAAAAGAAACAAAACTGTCCAGCCACTTGTCCACTGAGCGTGGGCACGCAGCTAGGCAGAAAATAAAAAATGACCGACTAAAACATGTAATCCTAGGTTTACAAAGCTAAAAAAAATAGGAAATCAATGAGAATTAAATCAAACCTAATGTATAATCGCAATTTCTGTCAACAAATCTGATCCTAGATGCAAAGATATTTCCAACTACTTTGACAAATCAATTATGGTTATTGGCTCGGCCTAACAACCTCATCTCTCCTTTCAATGCTGATAATGGTTTAAATCCCATACGATTTGTCCCCGCTATCACCTTACCTATTAGACGTTCTAACACCCAAAGATGCCTGTTGAGTCTATCTAAAGGAAGGAATAAAAATTTAAAAAGACCTGATTCTAAAAGTCAGCACTCTCATGGCAGTCGCTTATTTAGATTGCGTAATTACATAGAAAACCTAGTTACCACTATTCTTAGATTAATTAAATTAATCTAATTGGCTACCTATTGTTATGCAATTGAATAACTAGGCCCTAATTAAACAATCATAGAACAATATTAATTCTTGAAACAATAAAGTCTTCTAGAATTAATCCCCTTCCTTTCCAAAATATAGCAAGTCTTCAATGCAATTCCTTTCCATAAATGCTTAAAAAAATATCTCCAGTTTTGGTCAAAGCTTGGTCAATTTGCATAGAAATTGCATGGTATTTTCCAAGGTGGCAGAATCAAATTTATCACCTACAAACATGTCCAAAAGTTATTTGAATCCATATATAATGCATCTGACCCTTTTCCCAAGCATAAACATGTAAAAACGCATCAAAAACCCCAATAGAGCATCCAATTCGAGAATTAAGCATAATTAACTATAAATTAAAATCTTATTTATGACTTATTACTAACGTTTCCAAGAGTGCAATTAAGCCATAGATAGATTGAATCGTTATTATAGGCGAGACTAGTTGCAATGCAATCACCCTAGGTCCCTTCCTACAAACAGTGATTGCATGTTGTCTATCTTTACTTGCTTTCTTTTATTTGAAAACCACAAAAAAAATTGAAAATCTCGAAAAACCCAAAAAAAAATCAAAATATTTGAAAATTTTGTAATACAAAATTGAATTGAGCAGAGGTTTACCTGTCTTGCTTGAGTATGGATAGATCCAATGCTTCTTGGTGGTTACTTGCATCCTCTTCCTCACCTCCCATTTATGCTCCTAATGCTTGTCTCTTATGTGGTAGTTGTGAGTATCAAACTATTTGTTGTCCCTTTATGTATAGAAATCCCCAATCTAGTACTTATTTAAATAATGGGCCTTATAGTCATATGCCCACTCATGCATCCATCTCTAGTTATCATGATATAAGGTGCCATATCGTGTATCTCCATCTTGGCGTTCAAATGACCCTTCCTATTATTCATCTCCTAGTTATGAATATTCCTCTGCCGCACTATCTTTTCCCATCTATTCTTCTCTCAAGTTTTTTTTATGGTTATGCTCAAAATAATTTTCAAAATGATCACAATTTCTATTCGGGCGAACCTTCTTCTCTTAGGTCTCCCTCATACAAAGATGAAAAGTTAGAGTATCTCCAATCCCTAATTCATTCCAACTATGAGATATTAAAGGAGATAATAGACCAATTATCCAGAATTGTCAAATGCTTGAGTAGAGAAGTTGAGAATGATTAATCTGCAAGAGAGAGAGAGAGAGAGAGAGAGAGAGATAAGATACCTTTAGATCGGGTTGAAGGGATGGGAATGAGATCTATGGATGAGAAGACTAATGGTGAAAATGATGATGTTTGGGGGAGAGAGAGAGATAAAGAGAGAGGTTGATGGAGAGTTTACTTCTTGTAGTGAGGATGAGGATGAGCATAATTATATTCTGCTTCAAGATGACTTAGGTTATGTTTTAGAGGAAGTGGAACCTTATCCTCCTGTGCTTTCACCTTCTTCCACTGAGTCTCTTGAGCTTACCATTCCCTCTCGTCCTGTATCTCAACTATGTTTGGAGAATGAACTTGATGTTATTATTGCTCAATTCAACTCTGATGCCTTTTGGAGAGAGATGAGCATAATCACTTCCATTGCACTCGTTGGCTTAATGTTGCATGTTATAATGTTTTAAAGATTTTGATGATATAAATTATATCTTAATTACTAAAGCATCTTGTGAGCTCAATTGCATATCCTAAGATACGTGCTTGGAAGTCATAGAAGGTGTTAGTCTTGAGCCTTGGTCAAATTGAAGTTTGCTTATCCAAGAAAGATCAAGCTTGAAAAGAAAGAAGATAAGGAGTCATAAGGCGGAGACAAGGCGTTATAAGGGGTACTAGAATGAATACTCCTTGTGAATAGGCTTAGGTTCACCATAATAACTAAAAACTTTTATTTCTTTGTTGCATACTTTGTTTTAAATTCATATGGGCAATTGTTTACAAAATTCAAGTCTTGATTTCATTGCGTAAAAGCTTGATTTCTTCAAACAAATGTGTTAGGCTGATTTTGAGCCTCATTTGATCTTGAAAAACTTTTTTGAAGTTGGTTGAAACTTGCTAAAAAGCCTTGATTTTGAGTTAGAAATGTTTTGGACTTGGTTGGCTTTGATTCGAGACATTTTGGAGTGGTCGGACCCCCTAGCCAGTTGACCAACTGATCGGGGAGGTTGTCTGACCTAATCAAAATGTCAAGGGCTAAAGTCGAACCGCTAGCCGATCGACCAGCTAACGTACCCAACCTAGCCAGTGAGTCAAAGTAGCAAGCCGAACCCCCAGCCGGTCGATCGGCCAGGCACTCGCCTACTCGACTGGCTAAGATGCTTGGCTTAATCAATGAGTCAGAGCAGCAAGCCAAACCCCCAGCCGGTTGACCGACCAGGCACCCGGCCTGCACGACTGGCTAAGGTGTCTGGCCTAATCATTCAGTCAGAGTAGCAAGCCAAACCCCTAGCCGGTTAACCGGCTAGGCACCTGGCCTACTTTATAGCATTAAATGCTATAATTGTTTTTACCCGTTAGAAACCACTTCTTTCACTCTTTTCTCACCTATCTTTGCTCTAACTCAAAAAATCTCTTTAAATACACTTCCATAACATTCAAGAGAGATCATCTATGCTTGCAAAACTCTTTCATATCATTTATTACTTAGAAATCTTTGGGCATATTGAGCTATTATGGTGAAACCCTTTGAGCATTCAAGAGCTTCATTTTTCTACATCTACTTTCAAAAAGTTGTACTACTCTTCACACTTCTTACTTCATCTATTGTTGTATACACACTCTATAAGCTAGAAAACCTTGGAAGAAATATTTATTGAGCTTGTAAGGGTATGAGGAAATCCTAAATAGTAGGACTCTTGGGTTCTTTGAAATTAGGTTTCAAAGAGGTGTATTACTTGGTTTGTGCTTCACCCAATCTTGAACCTAGGCATCCTTAGGCGGTGGACATAGGCAAAGCCAAACCACCTAAAAATCATTTGTTTTCTTCCTCTTTCTCTTTACTCTTATCTTACTTGCTATATTTGATTGGTTGGTGTTTGTTGAATTGCCTAAGTGAAATTTACTTGCTTTTAATGATAATTTTTTTATTTCAAAAATTAGTCAATGTCTTAATTCACCCCCTCTCTTGAGATATTTGCCCCAATAAATGGTATCAGAGCTAGGTTTCATTTATAGTCTAACAGTTAGTAGAATTTTAATTGGCAACTATAAATGGTATTTCAATGAAACAAGTGCCCCTTTTTTATGGAAAAAATTATGCCTTTTGGAAAATAAGAATGAAAGTATTCATTCAATCACAAGATTGTAGGGCTTGGAAGATAATAGAAAATGGGCCTACTTTGTCCACTAAAATAAAAGGGGATAGGAGAGTCCTTTAACCCAAAAATAAATGGAATGATAAAGATACCAAATTGTTCAAACTAAATCAAAAGGCCTTACCCTATTTGTTTAATGCCATGAATGTAACCAAATTTGCTAATGTAATGGGGTGTGCTTTGGACAAAGAGCTTTGGGACCAATTAGAGGTAACCTATGAAAAGAGTAGCCAAGTAAAAGAATCTAGGATTGCTATACTTGTACATAACTATGAACTAGATTCTTCCTAATGAAAGTGTTAAGCAAATGTATTCTAGATTTGTTAAAATTAGTAGTGGCCTAAAGGCACTTGAAAAGGATTATTCCAATGTAGAGAAAATGAAGTAGGTGCTAAGAAGCTTGCCATCATCATGGCAATCAAAAGTGATGGCCACCAAGGAAGATTCAATGAGTTTATTGGATCACTTATGACTCATGAGCTTGAGTTGAAAGACCATAAAGAGGAAGATAAGAAGATGAAGAAGTCTTTGCACTTGTAGCATCAAAATATACAACCAGTGAAGATAAAGATGATGGAGAGGACCTACAGGATGAGGAGATAGAACTTCTTGGCCAAAACTTCAAGAAATTTAGGAAGTTTAGAAGAATGCAGAAACAAGCCTCTTCCAAGAACAATAATTAGAAGAGAAAGGGAAAAGAAGTCACGGAAATCAAGAATCCAAAAGAAGTGAGAAATGATAAGTTGAAGTCCTTCAATTGCAACAAACTGGGGAACATAAAGGCAAATTGTCCAAGGCTTGCAAAGAAGAAGGAAGGCAAAGCACTCAAGGTGACTTGGGACACCTTCGAGAGTGAAGAGAACATGGAGAAGTAACATGAAATAGCCAACTTTTGCCTCATGGCCAATAAGGATGAGGTATAATCTTCACCTTCTATATCTAGTTATTGTTCATCTAGTATGGAAGAGGAAGAGGAGTTTACTTTTGATGAACTAAAGAATGCATTTGAAAATTTCCATGATGATTTTTGACTAGCTTTAGCGAAAAACAAACAAATGCATAGGAAGTTAAGGCTTTCTTTTGATGAAAAAAAGATTCTAGAAAAGAAAAACACTTTCGTACTTGAAAATATTGAGAAATTTAAAATGAAGTAAAAGATTTGTAAAAGAAAATGAGACTTTGAATGGCATTGTTCAAAAGTTTACAAAAAGGAAGAGAATTTTGAAAACTTCTTGGGTCTCAAAAACTTGAAAACTTGCCTTTGACAAAAGTAGAATTGGCTATCAGCCAACTACTGAAGAAAAATATTTGAAAACTTATTTTGTCAAGGCTTCCACTTCCACTTCCACTTCCTCCACTCCACCAAAGTCAAATATCACTTGCACTTATTGTGGGAAGAATGGGCATGTATCGGCCCATTGCTACTATAAAAAACTTCTTGATAGAGAAAAACATGTCCCACGTTGGCAAAGACCCAAATAGGTCGTCAAGGCCAAAAAGTAATACCAATATCAAGGACCCAAAGTATTGGTGACCTAACAATAAAGAATTGTTTGACTTTCATGTGTGGAAGTATGCCGTGTGAGAAAAAACTAGAAAGATGAAGTGGATCTTGGATAGTGGTTATTCCAAACACATGACGAGGAACCTATCACTGTTCTTTTAGTTGAAAGAAACCAAAGGTAGGGATGTAATGTTTGGAGACAGCATCAAAGTTAAAATTATTAGCAAAGATAGCATTAGTAATAAGGATCCCCTTGCTATTCATAATGTTTTACCTGTAGAGGGTCTTAAGTTTAATTTGCTTAATATAAGTCAATTATGTGATAAGAGTCACAAAGTGGTATTTCAATCTTCTAATTGCATTGTGCATGAATGTGGAAGTGATACTGTGTTGTTTGCTGCTAATAGGAACGACAATGTGTATATCATTGAGATTGACCAACTTGAAAACCAACATGTTAAATATCAGTTGTGCATGATAATGCTTGGTTGTGACATAAAAGATTAGGGCATGCTAGCATGAGTTTGTTGAATGATTTTTCAAAACATGATCATGTTAGAGATTTTCCAAAACTCAAGTTTGAAAAAGACTAAGTTTGTGATGCATGTCAATTAAGGAAATAACATAAAACTTCTTTCAAATCCATCAACAAAGTTTCAACTGGTAGGGCATTGCAATTGTTGCATATGGACTTGTTTGGACCAATTAATGTGGCAAGACTAGGTAGTTCTAGATATACCTTTGTTGTTGTAGATGACTATACTAGATTCACATGGGTCATGTTTCTTGCACATAAAAATGATACCTTCAATGACTTTGCAAGATTGTGTAGAAAAATGCAAAATAAGAAAGGCAATTTTATAACTTGCATTCATAGTGATAATGGTATGGAATATGTGAAGACTCTATTGGCTAAATATTTGTTATTTTTTTTATGATGAGAATTTATATTCATTATTTGACTAAAAGCATTTTGAGATAATGTGTTCAAATGTAAGAAGATGCTTTGAAAGATGGAAGAAGATGTGCTAAACGCATTATTTGAAGAACGAGAAGATAAAAAGGCATAAGCAGGAGAAGAGATATCATAAGGGGTACCGAGCATTCTTTTCTTGCTCTTTTGTGAAATGCCTTAATATTACATATGTTTGGCTCAAATTTTCTTCTTCATTGATCAAATAATTTTTTAACTCATGCACATTAAATTTCACATAAGCACAAATGAGTTTGAATGCACACATTGAATAAAATTGTGTTTTTGGGGTGTTTCAGGTCATAACATATAATTACAAAATATTTCAAAATGATTTGGAGTTGTGAAAGTAGCACTTAAAATATTTTTAGCAAAAGTTTGGCTTTACTTCAATTTCTAGAGTGGCTGGACTCCCTAGCCGGTCGACCGGCTAAGGCGTCCAGCCTAGTCAGAGAGGATCAAGTGCAAGTCGGACGACCTAGCCAGTTGACCGGCTAAACGGGCTGCTATAATAAATGCACTAGTTGTTTTTTACCGTTATGGCTTATTTCCTCTTTATTTCTTCACCTATCAAATCCCTAACCCCCAAATCTCTTTAAATACTCACTCACTACTCATTTAATTCATCAAGTGAAGTGTGCAAAATTGTTATTATTATTCAATCAAGCTTTTGAGTCATTCTTGCAATATATTTGAGCTTTCAAGAGCTTATTCATTGCTATATCTTCTTCCTGAAGAAAAATTTCAGATTCTATCTTTTTTCATTCCTTGAATATATACACACTTTGAGAGCTAAAATCTTGTGAGATCAAATTTTTTGAAGCTTGCAAAGTGTAGGGAAATCCTAAAGAGAGTTTCTCTTGGGTTCTTTGAAGATGAGCTTCAAAGAGGTATATAAACTTGGTTTGTGCTTTACCAAGATTTGAAGAAGTATTATAGTGAAGATTGTTGAAGTCCTAAGGGGAGCTTTCTTAGGCAGTGGACGTAGGCTTGGCCGAACCACCTTAAATCGTTTGTCTCTCATCTCCTTATACTCTTATTTCCATACTTTGTTTTAATTTACTATATTATGTTTGGTATATTGCTTGAAAGAAATTATTGATTTCCTATGAATTTTTTAAAATGAAATTGTAGTAATTATATCTTAATTCACCCCCTTAATATATTTGCACCCACAATTGGTATCAGAGCTAGGGTTCTACATATAGTTTAACACATAGTAGAATCTTAGCAAATATGGAGGGAATTTCGATTAAACAAGTGCCCCCCCTTTGATGGAACAAATTATGCATTTTAGAAGATGAGAATGAAAGTATTTATTCAATCACATGATTACAAAGCTTGGAAAATCGTAGAAAATGAGCCTACTTTGCCTACAAAATTAGAAGGTGATAGAAGAATACCAAAACCCGAAAATGAATGGAATGATGAAGATATTAAATTATTTGAGCTAAAGTAAAAGGCATTAATTATTTATTCAGTGCTATGAACGCAGCCGAATTTGCTAGAGTAATGGGGTGTACTTCGGCTAAAGAACTTTCGGACCAATTAGAAGGAACTAGCCAAGTAAAAGAATCTAGAATTGCTATGCTTGTAAATAGATATGAATTATTTAAGATGCTTCCAAATGAAAATGTCGAGCAAATGTTTTCTAGATTTGTTGAGATTACTAACGGTTTGAAAGCACTTGAAAAGAATTATTCTAATGTAGAGAAAGTAAGGAAAGTGCTAAGGAGCTTGCCCTCATCATGGCAACCAAAACTCACGGCCATAAAGAAAACCAAAAATTTGAATACCTTGGAGCTCAATGATCATTGGATCATTCATGACTGATGAGCTTGAAATAAAGGACCACGAAGAAGAAGAGAAAAAAGCAAAGAAGTCCATTACCCTTGTTGCATCAAAATACCCATCAAGTGAAGATGAGGAACATGATGAGGACCCGGAGATGAAGAAATTACACTTCTTGCCCAAAATTTCAAAAAGTTCATGAAATTTTGGAAAGATGAGGAAAGGGGCATCTTCAAACAATACAAATTGGAAGAAGAAAGGAAAAGAAGGCAAAGATTTCAAGAGGACAAAAGATGCAAAAGGAGACGAATTGAAGTGTTTTAATTGCAACAAGCCGGGACACAAAAAAGCAAATTGTCTAAAATTTTCAAAGAAGAAAGAAGGCAAGGCGCTTAAAGCCACATAGGACTTCTCCGAAAGTGACGAAGATGAGGAAGAGCAACATGAAGTAGCCAACTTTTGCCTCATAGCCAATGAGGATGAGGTACCTTCTTCACCTTCTCCGTCTATATATTATTCATCTAGTGAAGAAAAGGAAGAGGAATATAGCTTTGATGAACTAAAATATGCAATTACTAAATTACATGATGATTTATCTTTAGCTTTGGCAAAAAACGAGCAAATGCATAGGAGATTGAAACTTGTTCTTGACAAAAAAGAAATTTGAAAAAGAAGAATGTCTCTATTTTGGAAAAGATAGAAATCTTGGAAAAAGAAAATGATTCATATGCCAAAGATTTTGTGAAGTTTGAAAAAGAAGTTAAAGACTTAAAAAAGAAGAATATGGATTGAATGGAATTATTCAAAAATTTACAAATGGCAAAGAAAATTTTGAAAAACTCCTTGGAAGTAAAAAAAAAAAATGTCTTTTGATAAGAGTGGTATTTGATGCAAACCTAGTATTAATCAAAAGTATTTCAAAACTTACTTTGTCAAAGCTTCCGTCTCTACATCCTCATCTTCACCAAAATCAAATATCATGTGTACTTATTGTGAGAAGAAAGGACATGTATCCACACATTGTTGCTACGAAAAACTTTGTGATAGAGGATCACATGTTCCATATTAGCAAAGACCAAAATGGGTAGTCAAAAACAAAAATTGAAACTAATGCCAAGGACCCAAGGTGTTGGAGACCCCAAAATAAAGAATTGCATTTGAATTTCATGTGTGTAGGTATCCAATGAAATTCAAGCAAAATAAAATGGATCTTGGATAGTGGTTGTTCTATGCACATGACGGGAAACTCTTCACTCTTCTACAAATTAGAAAGGCTAAAAGGAGGAGACATTACCTTTGGGGACAATGGCAAAGGAAAAATTATTGGAAAAGGAAGCATCGGTAACGAAAACTCTCTTGCTATACATAATGTCTTACTTGTAGAAGGTTTAAAATTTAATTTACGTAGCATTAGCCAATTATGTGACGAAGGTCACAGAGTAGCTTTTCAATCTTCTAGATGCATTGTCTATGAATGTGGAAATGATAATGTATTATTTGTAGCTAAGAGAAACGAAAATGTTTATATCGTTGAAATTAACCAACTTATATGTCAACATGTTAAATGCTTATCCGTTGTGCATGATGATGCATGGTTATGGCATAGAAGATTAGGACATGCTAGCATGAGCTTATTGAATGATTTGTCTAAGCATGATCTAGTTAGAGACTTACCAAAACTAAAATTTGAAAAAGACAAAATTTGTGATGCTTGCCAGCTAGGTAAACAACATAATACATCCTTCAATCCTTAAATAAAGTATCATCAAATAGAGCATTACAACTATTACATAGGGATTTGTTGGACCTAATGATATGGCAAGCTTAAGAGGATCTAGATATATATTTGTTGTAGTAGATGATTACATTAGATTTACATGGGTCATGTTTCTTGCACATAAAAGTTATGCCTTCAATAAATTTGCAAGATTGCATATAAGAGTGCAAAATGAGAAAGGCTATTTTATAACTTGCATCCGTAGTGATAATGGTACCGAATATGTGAACACTCCTTTCATAAGTTTTTGTGATGAACATGACATTGAACATAACTTTTCAGTCCCTCGTACTCCTCAATAAAATGGGGTAGTAGAGAGGAAGAATCGTAGATTACAGGAAATGGAAAAAACTATGCTAAAAGAACACAACTTACCAACATATTTTTGGAGTGAAGCAATAAATACCACATTCCATGTACAAAATAGAATATTGATTAAATCTTTCTTAAATAAAACTCCATATGAATTATGGCATGGTAAAACACCTAAAATATCATACTTCAAAGTATTTTTTTGTAAATTTTTTATTCTAAATACTAAGGACCACTTAAGGAAATTTGATGCTAAATCAAATGAAGGAATATTTTTAGGTTATTCCACAAAGAGCAAAGCATATAGGGTATATAATAAAAGAACTCTTGTTGTGAAAGAATCGATACACGTTACATTTGATGAGACTAATTCATTTGAGCCGAGAAAGGAAATTGATGATATAAGTTACCTTTTGGAAAAGACAACACTTGAAGATTTAATTCCAAAAGAGAAAGAAAAACCAACAAAACAAGAAAATGAAAAGCAAGAAGAAGAACATCAAGACAGAAGGTCTCAACCAATGACGAAAATGAATAATATTCAAGCAAAGTAAACGTTTAAACAAAAGAACCTCATGAAGACCTACCAAAGAGTTGGAAGTTCGTAAGAAATCATCCTCAAGATCTTATCCCTAGTGATCCAAATGAAGGTGTAAGAACTAGGCGTAATATTAATACCTTTTATGAGCATTATGCATTTATTGCTCATATAGAATCCAAAAATGTGAAAGAAGCTTTACTTGGTGAAAATTGGATAATTGTCATGCAAGAAGAACTCAATTAATTTGATAGAAATAAAGTATAGAAGCTAGTTGAAAGGCCTAAAGATAGACTGGTAATAGGAACAAAATGGGTATTTAGAAACAAACTAGATGAAGCCGGAATAGTAACTAGGAACAAGGCTAGACTAGTAGCACAAGGATACAATCAAGAAGAAGGAATTGATTATGATGAAAATTATGCTTCCGTAGCAAAACTTGAATCTATTCGTATGTTACTTGCATTTGCTTGTCACATAGATTTCAAACTTTATCAAATGGATATGAAAAGTGCTTTCTTAAATGGATTCATTGAAGAAGAAGTTTATGTTGAACAACCCCCAAGTTTTGAATATTCTTGTTTTCCTCATCATATTTTTAAACTAGAAAAGGCATTATATGGTTTAAAACAAGCTCCTAAAGCTTGGTATGAAAGACTCAGTGGATTTCTTGTGGAAAATAACTTTGAAATAGGAAAACTTAATTCAACCTTGTTTATTAAAAGAGAAGGGAATGACATTCTACTTGTCCAAATCTATGTAGATAATATAATTTTTGGTCCTACTAATATATCTTTATGTGAGAGCTTTTTCCAAGTGTATGCACAAGGAGTTCGAGATGAGCATGATGGGAAAGCTAACTTTCTTTCTTGGGCTACAAATCAAACAAGCAAAGGAGGGGATCTTCATAAATCAAGCCAAATACACCAAAGAAATTATCAAAAAATTTGGACTTGAAGATGCAAAGGAGATTGGAACTCCCATGAGCCCCTCAACAAAGCTGGATAAGGATGAAAAAGGTAAATCTGTACATAAAAAGAAATACAGAGGTATGATTAGTAGCCTATTATATTTAACTACGTTTAGACCTGATATCATGTTTGCAGTATACTTATGTGCTAGATTTCAATCTAACCCTAAAGAAACTCACTTAATTGCTGTAAAAAGAATCATTAGATACCTTAAGGGAACAATTAATCTAGGACTTTGGTATGCAAAAGAAACTTCATTCGACTTGTGTGGATTTTCTAATGCTGACTATACTGGTTGCAAAGTAGACCATAAGAGCACTAGTGGAACATGCCAATTCCTAGGACATTCCTCAATATCTTGGTCCTGTAGGAAACAAAATAGTGTTGTTATTTCTACTATCGAAGTAGAATATAGAGCAGCTGGTAGTTGTGTAGCTCAAATTCTATGGATGAAACAAAATTTAGTTGATTACGAATTGCAATATGATCATGTTTCTACATATTGTGATAATACTAATGCAATTAATCTCACAAAAAATCCAATTTAACATTCAAGAACTAAGCATATTGAGATTAGGCACCATTTCATTAAAGATCATGTATAAAAAGATGATATCATACTTGAATTTGTTAATACCTTGCATCAAGTTGCTGATATTTTTACTAAACCGTTGAATGAGGATCAATTTTGCAAGATTAGAAGAGAAATTGGAATGATAAAATGTGGTTGAAATGCATTCATATGTATTTTAATGGCTTGGGCATGAAAAAATATGTATTTTTGTACTTTCTGACCTGGTTGACTGACTGAAGCTGGAAGGCATTTGGTTAAAAGGAATTTTTTATTATGCTCTCTAATCTGGTCGGTTGACCTGGCCGGCCGACCCCCCGCGACCAACCGATCGACCGGCTGAACGCGGACAAGGTTAAAATTAGGGGGCTTTAACCTCAAATTCACTTCAAATCTCTAAATTTCTTTTACCCTAGGCAAAAAATTGTCTCAAACCTATTCCAAATTGTTCAACTTTCAATCAAACTTTTCAAAAATTCTTCTCATATCTTAATTACCCACTTCAAAAAATAAGCTTTCACCTGTTCAATTTTCAAAAAACAACACAAGATCATGGTGAATTTGAGGACTAGGGGCCAAGAATGTGGAAGAAAAGGGAAGAAGGCAAGAACACAATCTCCTCCACCATCACCACCACCTCCGGTATCAAAGATTCAAGGCAAGCAATTAATTTTGTACGGTAAATATATTGTTGCCTCAGATTTTGCTGGCACCGATGTTTTGCCATTATTTGATGATTGGTTTATGTTTTTGCATCTACATTGTGATGTGCAAGATAAATTGGTGATAGAATTTGATGAAAATCTTGAGATACATAGTAGAAGTCCAAGACTTGAGTTATCTTCTATTGTATGTGGGGTAAATTTTGTGCTTAAGAAGGAAACCTTGCAAGAAAATTGTCATATACCTGTTGATGGAGAAGGACATTATAATAGTCAAGGTTGGCCGAAAGGAATCAAGAAGACTAGTATTTCGGGGGAAGTTATAAAATACATGTGGAAGGATGTAGGACCTAAGAATCCAGATTTGATTCTTCCATTATTGAAGGATGTTAATTACAATGTGAGAATTGCCTTTAAAATCATGAGTGAAGTAATTCTCCCTAGGAATATCAATAATGGAAAAATCTCGGTTATGGATGCTTATATCTACTATAGCCTTAGGCAGAAAAAGAAGATAGCTTTGCCTTTCCTAATTCTTCAACATATGCTTCATATTAGTGGAAAGGGTAGAGGAAAAACTACTACAGCCAGATATGGTATCGCCTTGATGTATATTTTTTCACACTTTAGAGACTCTTCAAATGCTACATACAGAAAATTTGCTTGGAACTTTGATATGTTATATATGAATTTCATGGGCATTTACTAGTACAATGGGAAGGCTATCAACAGAGAAACATTCAAAAAATTGTCTCAAAGTACCCAGGCAGCAATTAAGAATAGAACTAAGAAAGGCACTACTTTCATTGATCCTGTATATGGTCCTGATGCTTAAAAACTTGATGATATGTTTGAGGGAATCGACATCACATTAGAGGAAGATGTAAGGCCTGAACTTAAGGAAGAAGCTAACATAGGCATTCCAGGAACAATACCCATGGCTGTTAGTACCTCTGAAGAAGAGGAAGATCTTGAGAAAGTTACTCTAAGGCGAATGATGAGAGAATCGAGAACACAGGGACACATCGATGAGCAACGCCGCTCAAAGATTCGACGAGGCGCAGGGTCTAGCTTAATGGGTCAACAAGAAGACCCATCTATGTTGGCTCAGATTCTTTCACAGCTGCAAGCGTTAAACACAGGAATGGGCAAAATGAGAGCCACAATGACAAACCAATGGAATGAGCTTACTCTCTGGTGAAAACACATTGATTCCGAAGTATCCGGTATGCGTTCTAACATGAAGAAGTACTTCAAAGATCACCATGATCAAGCACCCTGATTTTATATTCAAAAAACTCATTTTTTGTCTTAGAAAACTTTTCTAGTTCACTCTTGATTAATTCTCTTGACTAATCGTATTCTCTTGACTAATTGTACTATTTTGCTTAATTCTCTTGGACTAATCGTATTGTTCACTTTTCTTACCTATTCATGTGATTTTTCCTTCTATTCTCTTTCTGTACATTCTTTTGATGATGTCAAAAGGGGCAAAAAGAACAAGCAAAAAGGGAGCAAAGAAGAAAAGGAGAAGGAGAAATTGATTTGCATATTGATTTACATGATGAATTGATTTGCATATTGATTTACATGATGAATTGATTTGCATATTGATTTGCATGATGAATTAAATTGCATGAATTAATGAATTGATTTAGAGAATACCATCAAAATATGCATATGGCAAATCTAACAAGGGGAGTATTTTCCCAATATGTTTTATCTGAAGGAATGCATATATTTAAGGGAAGTACCTTTGCTCATATCTTGAAAATTTGTCATCATCAAAAAGGGTGAGATTGTTGGCTAAATATTTGCTATTTGTTTTGATGATGAAAATTTATATACATTATTTGACTAAAGCATTTTGAGATAATAAGTGTTTAAATGTAAGAAGATGCTTTGAAAGATGGAAGAAGATGTGCTAAACGCATTATTTGAAGAACAAGAAGATAAGAAGGCATAAGGAGGAGAAGAGATGTCATAAGGGTTACCAGGCGTTCTTTTCTTGCTCTTTTGTGAAATGCTTTAATATTGCATATGTTTGGCTCAAATTTTCTTCTTCATTGATCAAATAATTTTTGAACTCATGTACATTAAATTTCACATAAAGACAAATGAGTTTGAATTCACACATTGGATAAAATTGTGTTTTTGGGGTGTTTCAAGTCATAACATATATTTACAAAATATTTCAAAATGATTTAGAGTTGTAAAAATAGCACTTAAAATATCTTTGGCAAAAGTTTGGTTTTACTTCAGTTTTTGGAGTGGCCGGACCTCCCAGCCGGTCGACCGGCTAACCTGGGTGGGTCGCCCGGCCAAAACAGAAAGTGGAGGTCAAAGTCGGACTCCCTAGTTGGTCAACCGGCTAAGGCGTCCGGCCTAGTTAGAAAGGATCAAGTGTAAGCTACACGACCCAGCCGGTCGACTGGCTGAACGGGCTGCTGTAATAAGTGCAGTAGTCTTTTATTATCGTTCTGGCTTATTTCCTCTTCATTTCTTCACCTACCAAATCCCTAACCCCAAATCTCTTTAAATACTCACTCACTACTCATTTAATTCATCAAGTGAAGTGTGCAAAATTGTTATTATCATTCAGTCAAGCTTTTGAGCTATTCTTGCAATATATTTGATCTTTCAAGAGCATATTCATTTGCTATATCTTCTTCTTGAAGAAAAATTTCAGATTCTATCTTTTTTCATTCCTTGAATATATACACACTTTGAAAGCTAAAATCTTGTGACATCAAATTTTTTGAAGCTTGTAAAGTGTGGGGAAATCCTAAAGAGAGGTTCTCTTGAGTTCTTTAAAGTTGGGCTTCAAAGACGTGTATAAACTTGGTTTGTGCTTCACCAAGATTTGAAGAAGCATTATAGTGAAGATTGTTGAAGTCCTAAGGAGAGCTTCCTTGAGCAGTAGACGTAGGCTTGGCCGAACTACCTTAAATCCTTTGTCTCTTATCTCCTTATGCTCTTATTTCCATACTTGTTTTAATTGAATATATTGTGTTTGATATATTACTTGAAAGAAATTATTGATTTCATGTGAATTTTTTAAAACGAAATTGTAGTAATTATATCTTAATTCACCCCCTTAAGATATTTGCACCCACAGACTCCTTTTATGCATTTTTGTGATGAGCATGGCATTGAGCACGGCATTGAGCACAACTTTTTAGCCCCTCGAACTCCCCAACAAAATAGAGTAGCAGAGAGGAAGAATCATACTTTACAAGAAATGGCAAAAGCTATACTTAAATAACACAACTTGCCAACATATTTTTGGAGTGAAGCAGTTAACATCACATGTTATATGTGCAAAAATAGAATTCTAATTAGGCCTGTTTTAATAAAACTCCATATAAACTTTGGCATTGCAAAAGTCATAAGATTTCATATTTCAAAGTATTTGCTTGTAAGTGTTTCATTTTAAATACTAAGGATCATTTGAGAAAATTTGATGCTAAATCAGATAAGGGTATATTCCTAAGCTATTCTACTAAGCATAAAACTTATAGAGTCTACAATAAAAGAACTTTTGTTATGGAAGAGTCAATGCATGTAACCTTTGATAGGACTAACCCTTTTAAGATGAGAAATGATGTTGATGATGTAAGTTCTCTTTGAGAAAACCACTCTTGAAGATCAACCCTCAAATGGCAAGAAGATTCCAACTAAGCAAGAAAATGTACATCAAGGAGAAGAGTCTCAAGTCAAGGAGGATAATGGATAATGCTCAAATCAATGCACCACCTTGGAAGAGAAGAAGACTCACATAAACTTGCCAAAGAGTTGGAAGTTCTTGCGAAATTACTCTTAGGACCAAATCCTTGGTGATCCATCACAATGCGTAAGAACAAGGCGTAACGTTAACATTTTTTTGTGAGTATTTCGCATTCATTTCCTATGTAGAACCTAAGAATGTTAAAGAAGTCTTACTTGAAGAGAATTGGATAATTGCTATGCAAAAGGAGCTAAATGAATTCATTAGAAACTAAGTATGGAAACTAGTAGAAAGACCTAGAGACCACCTGGTAATTGGAACTAAATGGGTATTTAGGAACAAATTAAATGAATTTTGTATAGTAACTAGGAACAAGTCTAGATTGTAGCTCAAGGGTATAATCAAGAGACTTATGCCCTTGTATCTAGATTAGAGTCCATTTGCATGTTTCTTGCGTATAGATTTTAAACTCTACCAAATAGATGTCAAGAGTGCTTTCTTAAATGGCTTTATTGAAGAGAAGGTTTATGTTGAGCAACCTCCCAATTTTGAAGATCCTTGTTTTCCAAGCCGTGTTTTTAAACTTGAAAAAGCTTTATATGGTTTAAAACAAGCCCCTAGAGCTTGGTATGAAAGAATTAGTGGTTTTCTTGTAGAAAATGGCTTTGAAAGTGGAAAACTTAACTCCAACTTTATTTGTGAAAAAAAAAAGGAAAAGATATTTTACTTGTACAAGTCTATATGGATGGTACAATATTTAGTGCTACTAATATTGCTTTGTGTGAGAGTTTTTCCAAGTGTATGCATAGGGAGTTCGAAATGAGAGTGATGGGAAAGTTGACCTTCTTTCTTGAACTCCAAATCAAGCAAACAAAGGAGGGCATCTTCATCAATCAAGCCAAGTTCACAATGAAGATAATCAAGAAATTTGGGCTTGAAGATGTCAATGAGAGTGGAACCTCGATTAGTCCCTTAACAAAGCTAGACAAGGATGAAAAGGATGAACCAGTAGATGAGAAAAAATATCAAGGAATGATCAGTAGCCTACTTTACTTGACAGCCTTAAAGCTAGATATTATGTTTGCCGTGTGCTTAAGTGCTAGATTGAGAGATTGCCACGATATATTGTGGCTAAAATGTGCTTATGTATGTGTTTGTGGCTTGAATATGTTGAAAATTGCAATTTTCATATCTGGGCCAGCTGGTTGACCGACTCGACTACAGTGGGGGGCGTTCGGCTATTTCGAATAACATTCTGACCCGGCCAGTCAACCTACTTGACCAGCCGGTCCACCTATCGACCTTATCGCGTGTGAAAGTAAAAAGGGGGCATTTAACCCCAAATTTCTCACTTTTTCACAAATCCTTTCAGCCTAACCCTAGCCTCCTTCAAAAACCATCACTAAATCTTCATTCTTTCATCAAAATCACTCAAATTTTCTTGCATTATCTTGAAAACCACTTCACATAAATAGTTTCTATCGATTTATTTTTCATAAATCTATTCAAAATCATGATTAATCCAAGAGGAAGAAGTCATGAACATGGGAGAAGCAAAAAGGCTAGAACTCAATCTCCTCCATCATCCACTTTAAAGATTCAAGACAAGAAATCTATGTTGTATGGAAAATTCCTCGTGAACATGGATTTTGTAGGCACAAACGTTCTACAACTCTTTAGGGGACAAGGATGGTACACCTTCTTGCACTTAAATTGTGGTGTTCAAGTGAATATGGTTAGAGAATTTTATAAGAACCTTGAGGTAGAAAGTAAGGACTCTAAGCTTGTGCTGGAATCCACCATTTGTAATAAGTCATTTTTGTTAACAAAAGATGTCATAAACAAAATCTTTGGCATTCCAATGGATGGCAAAGGTCATTATAATAGTCAAAGCTAGCTAAAAAGAGCGAAATCATTTGCTAGTACGGTTGCTAAAATTATACGGCATGATGTTGGACCTAAACCCCCTGACTTGATTCTCCCCTTATTGAAGGATGTAGATATGAATAAGAGGATTGCTTTGAAAGTAATAAGTGAAGTCTTGCTCCCTAGGATGATTAATGATGGAAAGATCCCCTTAATGGATGCTTATCTCCTCTATAAACTTACTAAATGGAGAAATTTGCATTACTATTCCTTATTTTATACCACATGCTTCGTATAAATGGCAAAAAGGGCGGTAGGACAACCACATCAGGGTAGGGCATGGCTTTGACCTATTTTTTTTTTTTATCATTTTAAGATTAAGTCAAGGGAAAAAGCTAAGACTTTTGCCTAGAACTTCAACATGACTTATATGAAGTACATGGGGATTTATTAGTATAATAGGAATGCTATTAATAGATTTATTCAAACTTTCCCTATAATATCAAAGAAGCCATAAAGAAAAGGTCTAGGGATGGTACCACCTTTACTAATCCAGTTATGGGACCAGAAGCTCAGTATGTAGATGAGATGCAAGAAGCTTTGGATAAGGCTAAGCGGGAAGAATAAGTTATGAAAGGTGGAGTTGAGACGAGAGATCTGGTCATGATTCCCATACATGTGAGCTCAGATGAGGAGTTGGCTTCTGAAGATGTTAAGCTTAGAGATACTATACGAGCCTCTTGGGAATAAGCACGAGTTGATGAATAGAGATGTGCAAAGATAAGGAGAGATGTTGGATCTAGTTCCACGACTACACAGGAAGATCCTTCAATCATGGCACAAATTCTCACTCAAATACAAGCACTGAACATGTGAATGAGATAGATAAGTGCTAAATGATATACGCACTGGGCAAAACTTTCGGCTTGGAGAAATCAAGTAGACTCCAAGATCAAGGGATGCACTTAGACATGAAGGACTTCTTTAAAAATTGCCTTGACTAAAATCCTTGAACCTTGAGTTCACCATGGCTATCTTTCCAAAACATTCTTTTTTATGTTTTCCAAGGACTTTTGCTTTAGCTTACTTTTGCTCTTAGTTGGTTTTATTATCTTTGAATGCTAATTTGTTAGTTTGGTTGAGACACTGCTAGTTCATATTTCTGTTTTACTAATGGCATTGCTCATGTTGTTCATCTTTTCTCTTGTTATTCATCTTTTCTCCTTGTGCCTTACTTATTTTGATGATGCTAAAAGGGGAGAAGTAATAATGTGTTACATGAATGTTTTTTTTTTTGGCTAGCATGAATGGTTTAACTTGTACTTATTAGTATTTACGATTGTGATAAATGGTTAGAATGTATGGATTTGAAATTGAAAGAGGCAGTAACCTGGTCAAACTCTCTACAATTTGTTTGAGATGCTTATATGCTCTTAAATTAAGGGGGAGTCAAATTTTTGGACTCTGTTTTGTAGAAATAATTTGTCATCATAAAAAAAAGGGGGAGATTGTTGGCTTAATATTGCATATTATAATGTTTTAGTGATTTTAATGATGCAAATTATGTCTTAATTACTAAAGGATCTTGAGAGTTTGATTGCATATCCTAAGATAGGTGCTTAGAAGTAATAGAAGGTGTTAGTCTTTAGCCTTGGTCAAATTGAAGTATGCTTGTCCAAGATTAGAGCTCAAGCTTAAAAAGAAACAAGATGAGGAGTCATAAGGCAGAGACGAGAAGTTATAAGAGGTACCAAAACTAATGCTCCTTGTGAATAGCCTTAGTTTTACCGTAATAGCTCAAAACTTTTATCTCTTCGTTGCATACTTTGCTTTAAATTCATATAGGCAATGGTTTACAAAATCAAGTCTTGATTTCATTCAATAAAAGCTTGATTTCTTCAAACAAATATGTTGGGTTGATTAGCTTCATTTGATCTTAAAAAACTTTTTTGAAATTGGTTGGGACTTGCTAAAAAGCATTGATTTTGAGTTAGAAGTGTTTTGGACTTATTTGGCTTTGATTCTAGATATTCTAGGGTGGCCAACCCCTACAGCTGGTCGACCAGCTGTTTGGGGAGGTCACTCGACCTAATCAGAATGTCAAAGGCTAAAGGCAAACCATTAGCTAGTCAATTGACTGACGCATCCACCCTAGTTAGTGAGTCAGAGCAGTAAGCCGAACCCCCAGCAGGTCGACCGACAAGGCACCCAACCTGCTCTGTAGCATTAAATGCTATTTCCATTTCTATGATTTAGAAACCACTTCTTTTACTCTTTTCTTACCTACCTTTACCCTAACTCAAAAAATCTCTTAGATACACTTCCATAACATTCAAGATAGATCATCTAAGCTTGCAAAACTCTTTCATATCATTATTGCTTAGAAATCTTTGAGCATAGTGAGATGTTATAGTGAAATCCTTTGAGCATTCAAGGGCTTCATTTTCCTACATCTACTTTCAAAAAGTTGTACTACTTTACACACTTCTTACTTCATCTACTGTTGTATACACACTCTATAAGCTAGAAAATCTTGAGAGAAACATTTATTTAGCTTATAAGAGTGTGGGAAAATTCTAAGGAGTAAGACTCTTAGGTTCTTCAAAATTAGGTTCCAAAGAGGTGTAATACTTGGTTTGTGCTTCACTAAGTCTTGAAGAAGCATCCAATAGTGGAGGTGTTCAAGTCCTAAAGAGAGCATCCTTAGGCGATGGATGTAGGCTAAGCCGAACCACCTAAAAATCATTTGTTTTCTTCTTCCTTCTCTGTACTTTTAGCTACTTGATATTTGTTCAATTGCCTAAGTGAAATTACTTGCTTTGATTGATAATTTTTGTTCCAAAAATAAGTCAATATCTTAATTCAATCCCCTCTTAAGATATTTGCCCCAACACATTTACTTGTCTGTATGATGAGTCGTTTAAGTCTACTTTACCACCTCCATGTATGTCCACCCTTATGAAGAGTTAGAGCAACCCTTGTTTGATCATGCCATATCTGATAAAGAGGATGAGTCTAGTGCTTCCATGCTTCCTCTCATTGACCTTCCTTCTCAGAATGTCACCTAAACTCCCACTCTCATTCCGTTGAGTCTTCCTCATTTTTGCAGCTCACATATGTGCCTTCTTGTATAGAACACTTTCATTTTGGATTAAGCCATACACTTCCCGCATTGCATGCATTTGACCTTTCATTGACCTATGGGAGGTGTGTTCTTAGCCCTAAATCACAAGAAGAAGGCTATGGGGTAGTTAATTAGCGAGAAAGTGAGTCGTAAGCATTTGCATTGTTGCATGGTCTCTACCACATATGAGCACACATTCACATTTGACATTTCAAGGTGGGACATATTAGAAAGGGCTTGCATTGTTCATTTATTGCCTTATCCCATAGTGCATGACCCTTTTCTCTTTACTTTTTGCACCTTGTTGATTATCCGGCAATTTCTGCCATGAAACTTTAAACATGTCTTGCTCTAACATTGGCACTCGGCTGAGGGCGTTAAATCTAGTGCTACTAGGAGGCACCCTAGGCTTGTTTATATTTTCCTTGTTCTTCTTTATTTACTTCCTTTTTGGTTTTGTATATAGTAGATTAGTTTTCTTTTACTTATCCTTGCTTTGTATATAGTAGATTAGATTGCATTTGTTTTTTAACCTTTTAATAGATTAGGATTTCTTTTGTTTGTTTGTATCCTTAGTAGGCTAGATTTTTGTGCCCTTACTTGTTCTTGCTCCTTGCCATTACGAGAGTATCAATCCTATACCCATGTATACATCCTTGCTTTCTTCTTTTTCTTTTCTTTTTGTTTATTTTATGTATTGAGAAAAATGCATAAATGAGAAAAAAATAGAAAAATGAAAAAAATGATGAAAAAAGTGAAAAAAAAGGCCAAAAAGGGAACCAAAAAAATGATAAAGTATGTTGAATAAGTGTCAAGTGATACAATGTCCATTTGACATAAGTGTTTTATTTTGTTACTTCATTGTATTGTGAATAAGGCTCTTACAACAATATGAGTCATTGTGATGTATCATCTTTTCGTTGTATCTTTGGGGCTAAGTGCATGTTTGGAGACCATGTTAGTTGATAAGGCACGAAGTATCAACATCCCTAATACGTGAGTTAGAATCCTAAGTTTGTGGTGGTTCTAGCTACTTGGTAAGTCCCAAGATGTGTGAGACCTCTTTTGATTGAGGAAAGGATTCCAAAAAGGCTAGAAAAGACCTTAGATGAAAGAAATGACCCCTTATACCCTTTGGAGGTGAAAACATAGCAAGTTAATACAATTGGCTACTCTTTAAAAATCACGAGGATAGACTTTGGTTTAGGCTTGTTTGAGGACAAGCAAGGGGAAGGTCTGGGGATATTGATGTGTAGGATTTGTGCATGTTTGTAAATAGTGTTTGCCTGCACATTTAAAGGTGTTTAGAGCTTAATTGAGTGCATTTAATATAGAGTTTATACATATTTGTAAATATTTGTAGATAATGTATTTAGATGCATAAATGCTACACTAAGTACTATATTTCATGCTTCAGGTGAGTTTTGGAAGGGTTTGAGCTTACATGAGGGAGAGATGAGCTAAAAATTAGGACATGAGGTAAAAAATTGGTTGGTCAAGCTTGAATGAAGAGCCAGTCGACGGTTTCAGTCGACTGGCCAAACCAGTGAGCCATCATTTGTAGTTATCCGAGTGCAAGCCACAGCCGGTCAACTAGTTAGGTTGATTGGCCAAGTCAGAGAGCTCTCATTATCAAGTTAGTTGAGCAAGAAAGAGGGACCGGTCGACCGGCTATACGCTAAAGCAGTCTATAAATAGTTTGTTTTAGGCCATTTGTAGGGGAAAAACCTAATAATCTCTCACACCCATTGACCCTAACCTTTCTCCCACTTTAATTAACACCTATATACATCATCTAAGCACCCTACCAAGCCAAGGATTGAAGCAATTAACAAGGATTTGAAAGGCTTGTATCGATTTGAAAGCAAGATTTAGCAGAATTCTTCTTGTTCTCTTTCTATTTCTTGTAAATATGTTGTTAGATTAGGCTAGATCTTTGGATGTTTGCTATTGTATGTTAGATTAGGGCTATGAATAAATGATTTATGTATATCTTTGGCTCTTAATACATGTTTGTTTTCATTGATTAATGGCATGATTCAATATTTCTATGTGTTAAAAATCAAACATGTCTATATGTTTGTTAAAATGCCTAAGTGAAGATGCATGTGTTCTTTTGTGCCTAAGTGTTATTGGTAATGGTCTCATTTATGGCCTGAGCCTTTTTTGTAACCAAAGTGTGTTGATTAATGAGCTTAATAGATAATCTAGTGTGGTAGGAGTATACCTTTAGTCTGAAACAATACTAAAAAGGTACCTACTATCACTAGTGAATGCTCTAGGAGTCTAATCTTTAGTCTGAAACAATACTAATAAGTCAATCTCTTAAGTAGGACATTAATTAATACCAAAGAGAACTTAGTTAACTAAGCCCTAAAACTCTAGGTCGTAAAGACCATGCTATACTCTAGGGAGATCTACCTAGGGATAGATCGGGAGCGAGTCTTAATGGATAATAAGGCTAGTTAGCTAAGATCTCCAGGAAAGCAATCAACCCATATATAGACCTAATTGTTATCATAGCCTAAGCCTAGTTGAGATGCAATCACCCTAGGTCCCTTTCTACTTTGTTAAATTTCTTTCCTTAGCTTGGTATTTATAGTTCCTTCATAATTTAGGTTTAATTTTCTCATTTTCCTAAGCTCTTTTCCATTCAAAGAAAACCAACACATGTATGAGCTAGTCTTAGGTACCTAAGCATATAGTGACAGAACTTAGGCAGCCTCCTTGTAAAGATAATACCAGCACTCGTATCTGCTATACCACAAATCCATACACTTGCAGGTTAAAACAAAACAACACATCACATGAGTGGGTTATCCTCATGACCAATAGGTGTGGAGACACTGGTGTGACCCACAATGAGGTGTAGAGATATGCTCATTGAACATAATTCTATTACAAGCGTCCTGCGGTACGTACCATACTGTCAAAAGATAGCTTGTAGTGCACATAGATGTTGTATTCCTCCAAACTTGAGATTGCCATAGAGACTTGCAAATTACTCTCCATGCCTTGGTACCAGACTACCTAGATTTCTAATCTGGTGACAAAAGGCTGTTACGTATAGGCAAGTGTTGGGAAGTCAGTGCATAGGTCAAGATGGGATTGACCACTCTAGGTATTAGGAGAATGATATTCTGCTTAGTCCTAATTCATTAAGACTTTGGCCAAAGCTTTCCGCGTGATGTGTCACGTGGTTACATCATGATGAGTCATGATAAGATTGGGACTTGACATGGAATAGCTAATTAGGGGTTTGATAGTTTACCATGCCTCTAGGGTTATTTAGAATATCGATGGTCATAGGAAATCCACCATTATGCGCAGATTCATCGAATACTCCCCTGCTACTATTCAACTTATCTCGAACATCAAGAACCATTGCTAGATGGTATCATCGATTAGTATAAGGATAGTCCTTATAACACTGGTTTAAGATTGAACCTACAAACTCACACATACGGTTGGGAATTAGTTGAAGGATTGACCTTATTATAATGATATTGAGCACATTTAGTTATGAACTGAATGTGTTATTATTTGATAATGAATTAAATAATATTACAAGAAATTAATATTATAGATATTTAATTGAGAATTAAATATTATAATATCTAATTACTTATTACGGGTCACAAAATTAATTTTGACTATGTTTAGCTAGCACTAGATATGTGGATCAAATTAATTTATGGGCTATTGTTTATAATTTAAATGTGAATTTAATTTGAAATTTAATATTAGATTTGATAAGCCCATAATTCTAAATCCAAAGAGTTGGACTTAGTAGGTTTTAGGGATGGGCTTTACAGAAAGCCTCTATATCCCTACATATAGAGAGCTTACATTTTTTTCCCTAGTGAGATTAATTTTGACAAAACCTAATGTCAAAAACTAGTCGTCAGAATTCTCTCCCAAATCCCAAAAGCCAAAAACAAAAAGGAATAGCATCCTTCAACTGTTCTTGACTACATACGAAAAGAAGGGCTTGACGTTTCCGTAAGACAAGGTTTTCAACGCAAGAATTACGAGGCATTTCTGATATCACCTTGAAAATTTTTGATAAAGAGTGTGATCCTGCATAGGGAGACCCAGAGAAAGTCTCTATGATTTCCTACAAAATTCAGTTTAAGCCCAAAGTTAATAGAATTTTAAATTTTTTACTTCTCCATTTGCAGTTTGCAGGAAGGAGTTTCAAAAATTATTTTGACAAAAAATATCCTCATTGTTTTTTGTCATTAATATTTCTTGAGTATAATTATAACTAAAAATAAATAAAATAATTAAAAATAAAAATATACTTAATAATTTTGAATTTAAGAAAAATAAAATACCAAAAATTAATAAAATATAATAATATATAACCAAATTAATTTAATTAATTAAAAAGGAATAAAAATAAAATAATGTAAACAAACAATAGTTCAATTAAAAATAATAATTTAAATTTTTAATAATTTAATAAAATCTTTTAATTTTTAAGTTGATAATAATTTCTTTATTCTTATGTAATTTAATGAATTTTAATTTATATCATGTAGAGAAAATAATAGTTTATTATTATAAGGTTAAGGATGCCTTTTTAGTAATTTAGTTAACTGCTATTTTTAAATGTAAAACCAAACATCATTTCATTTAATAAAGTCTCTTTCATACAAAAATAACCAAACATTTAGAACACTTATTGTCTTTATAAGTACCCACCAATCATCTCCACAAATCTACATCCACACTGGTGGTCATTACCTCTAGACGGAACCCAAATGACCGCTCCATTGAACGAGCTTGCAATTTGCTTGCCTAAGGCACACATTCACCAACATGAGTCTACTTTGTCTTCTCTCTGCAATGCAAAACCTACTAGTTTCTTGCAGTTAATCCCTCTTTCACATATGGTCGTGCCACCACAATTGCATAGTGTCTTCATCAATTCTTCCCAAGGCAACTGTTACATATGTGATCATATTCACCAAGAAGATAACGACTATCCATCAATCTCTCTTCATTTCACACTCTCCAAAATTGAAACACATCTTTATTCATTCTAAAACATATAACCACTTGAAATTTAGCCAAATGAAATTGCAAATTTTGACTCAACACATCCAAAAACCTTTCGGAACCTTCTGGTCAATTCTAGTCAAATCCAATCAAATTCAAACTCATGATCAAAAGTTGTTAGAATCCCAAAACACACTCTTCGTAGTTGAATTTCACCAAACAGAACAAAATCAGATTCCACGTGTCGAATAACGTTGAAGTAGCCCTCTGTTAACTCTTTTTGGGTCTAGAAAAGCCTTAGTCAAAGTCCAATTAACATGGTCAAAGTTCAGTCAAAATTCTAGTCAAATGACGTCAACCAACATAATAACTTCCACGCGCGTGTTACATGAGATTTACCCTCTTTGTATGCATTTTTCGTGCTTGCGACAACTCCGTGCTCCAAGTTCAACAAATTTTTCGTATGTTTTTTACATAGCCACAACGATGTCACGCTAGCCTCCAAACTGGGCTTTGATTCTAGTTTGTTGGGAAATCGGGGTATTAGAATGAAGATAAATACAAGAAACATAAACGATGAAAACAAAGATATAACGTGATTTAGCATTTCGCCTACATCTACAAGTAGGCAAAAGAATTCCACTATGAACAAAGTGAATACATCAAGGAGAGCGGTTAGACTTGGGAGCCCTCGCCTCTCATTCTCTCCTCACCTACTCAAGGTCTCTCGCTCACTATTTTACCACTTTATCTCACACTTTGTCTTTGTCTCTGTCTCATTGCAATAAGTTTAATGCAGGTAAGCTCTATTTATAGATACAAAGAGAGACACATATGGTAGCATAACGAATATGGTAGAACTTCGAATAAGGTAACACTCTATATATAATCTTGCATATTTTCAAATCCAAAAATTGGAAATGATCTTGCATTTAATGTCTTAAGTGGTTGTTATGCTTTGCATTTAATGTTTGAGTGTCTTGGAATTATAGTTGCCTTCATTAACTCATTTCTCTATAAAAGAAGCTTTCTTACTATGCATTAGATGGCTTTTTAATGTTTACATTTATTGATTCTAAGTTTTTTGCCGAGTTAGTTTGTACTGGCTGATCATGTCATTTGATCAATAACTACAAAATTTCTTTTTAAACTAGTAGTTGGAGACAAGTTGATCCAAGCTATCTAAGCAATATTAAGCATTCAAGGCCAACTTTAACATTCAATACTTGCATTCAATTCATTGCGATCAAATTAATTGAGCTCATAAATTACCCACTTTCAACAATATAGGAAGGTATTTATACCTCTTGTATTGTTGTTCTTGAGAAGTTTGTAAAAAACAAATTCTTTTACTATTTCATTAGTTGTGAATTCAGTCCTAGATAGATTAGAGTGTGTGGTCATTCTTGTGAGAGTGAAGGGTTGAAATCTGAAGTGTTGGATAAACACTTGTGATCCTTGTGGTAAAGCAAATGTCGTGATTGTTGTTCTACATTTTTACAACGTACTAACAAAAAGTTGTTCTTAGTGAAGCTCCAAAATCCTATAGAGACTTTAAATAGTGAATTAGGCCTTTGAGAGTTTGAACTGCTATAAATCGTTGCGTTTAATATTCTTACCCTTAAACTCTTTACATTCAAGTGTTATTTTGTGAATATTTGCTCTACTTGAATATTGCATCGTAGAGCATTTGTATTATTTGAAAAAGAGTTATAATTGCTTATTTTTGTCATTAATTGACTAAAACCCCCTCTTGGATTCATTTTTTGGGCAACAATAATGCTAAGATATTTTCACTTGAAGATGCTAATTTGCCACAAAGATCTAATATTAACGAAACATTTTTGGAACAATTGGAGAGTTCTCATCATTGAGTCTTTTCACTAGCTGATCAAGCCTTAGCTAATGAATGTAGTATCGATGCCTCTTGTGGCACAACAACATTAAGTGCCCTTATTCTTGGAAGGCATTTGTTAATTGCAAATGCAAGAGATTGTCGTGTAGTTTTGTGCAGAAACAGAGTTGTAATTCACATGTCTCAAGATCACAGACCCACCTATATACTGGAAATAAAGATGGTTAAGGTTTTAGGACGCTTCATCTATTATGGCTATCTTAACAGTGAATTTGGCGTCACTTGAGTGCTTGGAGACTAGTATACGAAGCATCCTTGTGGGTCTAATTCTCCTCGCTTACAGCAGACCTAGTAGTGCAGAAATTTTTGTTGATAGAGAATGATGAAATTATTAAGATTTGGGGAATAAGGGATTTGGAGGAAGAAATGTTATTTGGGAATTAGGGATTGGGGGTTTAGTGCAGTGTTAGCTGGTTAGGTAATGGAATGAGGTGGAGGGACTTAGTTTTAGTTATGTTAAAGTTTTAGTTATGTTAAAAGACTAAAATGCCTACAAAAAGGGTAATAAACACATCACGCGCAGTGCATGTGCAGAAAATGTTAAAAATTTAAACAAAATTTGCTCAAGGGACTAACAACGTCCCTCCTCGTGACATAAGATGGGACACCAAAATATCCCAAATTAAAAATAAGGAACCAAAATTTTTTTTACAATAAATATAAGACACTATTGGGTTAATTTACTCCTACAAAATTCAATCTTAAAAACTTCTCATTTCCCAATTTGATGCGATGAAATTTACATGGCGATACAGGGTCACACACGAGTGACGACCATAAGAGAACCCGACAAACAACGAATGTTCGAAGGAAGGTCCCCATTGGTAATGAAAAGTGACTCTTCCCCTCGCATTCCCTCGTGTTCCCGGGAAGCCTCTATCTTATTACTACCACCATAATAAACTCTCCAACTAAACCACACGCACGCACACGTAGAGTCCACAGATATGGTGGTGGAGATCATGGAACCAAACACCTGCATTCGGGGATGCTGCCGGAGCCAAACGATCCCTCTCCATCTCCGTGCTTCTTCCTATTCCCTCTCTTCCGCCATTGCTCGAGGTATTTTCTCTTTCCATGCATTGCGCACATCATTTTACAAAATTTCGTTAGAATTTTTTATTAAACTATGGGTTACCACTGTTTGAGACTTTTTTGTGCTTTCGAAATACGGGTTGAGGTTAGAAATTTGACATTTACATGGGCTCATCTGTTTGGCTTAATTACAGGTGCAGAAAGCGTGGTCTATGAGGCCTCCCTACACGGCAAAAGAGTCGCTGCCAAGAAACCCGTTTTATCCACGTCTGAGGATCTCGATAAGTTCCACAAACAGCTTCAATTACTATGGTTAATTTCCTAATTTACCAATTTGTATGTTGGTGTGTCTATGTAGGGGGGTGTGTTTGACTAGTTTGTTTGCTAAAACTATATGTTCTTTGTTGTTGTTGTTTGTTTCTTTTCGTGTATGGATACAAAATTTGGGCAATGAAGCAAATTGGATCACCCGGGGATAGCAAAGCTAGTGGCAGCGCATGCCCAGCCGCCTAATTACATGTTATTTTTTCAATTTTATGAGGTTGGGAGCCTTGCGGATAGGTTACATGTGGATGAGTGGATTCCCAGAATTGATCAAGCACTCAATATTGGATATCATCTAGGTATATTTATATAGGTACATTTCTCTGTAAGATTTTATACAATGTAGTTTTACTTTATTATATTGCAGATATTGCATTTCTAAAGAAAAAGATCCTGTCAATATAAGGGGAGGTGAAACTATTGCTATTTTGTATGTACTGCTATCTCTGAACTAATTCATGATAGCTTTGCAAGGTTCCCCAATGTTTTATAAATTATAATTACAAACGCTAAACAATTGATACCATTTGCTGTGACATTTTCATATTTGTTGCCTGTGATGTTCTTTTCAGCATACAGATTTGAGACCATAAATAAGTATAAAGTAATTCAGTCAAGAAAAAACAGTTAAGCGTAAAGTGCATTTTGAATATTGTTAGGAAAAGTGGATACAGTCAGAGATACAGATTGGCACACAAGTACATTTGGAATTTACGCATAAAATTCCAGTACAAAGATTTCAAGTCTCATGGAATTCACAGTTATTACTGTTAGCTCGAGTATTTTAGTACTGCATGAAATTGTGGCGTCTAAGCTGACATTTCATGATACAGTGGAATAGATCTTGGCAGAACATGACTCAGTATATTGGAACATAATGTTGCTTTTCACATATGCTCATTCATGTATCTTTCTGCTAAATATGAGACTGGAAAAATTACAAGGATTTAAATGAACATACACAAGATATGAGAAAAGTGAGTTGCTTTTGGACTTATGTGCCTAATTCATGCAAACAAACTTCAAGATGCGAGGAATCCATGACTTCGCTGAGCTTACCTAAGTGTTTTATCTTTTCATAAAATAATAGCACATAACCTGATTCTTTAGGACATATAGGCATAAGTTCACTGGATATATGCTTGAACACGGAAATGTTGATTATGCATTGTTTCTTGTTCATCTGTCTCTATTCCCAAATATAAGGCTTGGATTAATGACTTAATTGAACAGACCCAAGATATGTATCAAATTCAACCACAGAGATGTGAGGTACTCTTGCACTATTGAGTGTTAATTTAAGAGTTGTTATTGAAGCCTAAGTTGTAAAAGATCTTTGCGCTCTCAGTCGGTTCCTTATTCAGCTCATGCAGCTTGCAGATATTTATTTTGTTAACCATATAAGCTGGTAGCTAGCCTTTATTGGACTATGTTGTAGAGCTATTATTTGTTGTCGCCATCATAATCATCATTATTATTATTATTATAATTTTCATTTAGCATCTTATTTATTTTCGGAAGTGAGCAAAATTTTGATTGGATGACACATTAAACATGCTTGTGGTTTCTTTTTACAGCCAAAGCTTTGCAGTACCTACATAAGCTTGGGATTGTACATAGGGATGTGAAACCAGCAAATGTTCTTGTAATGTCATCAAAGATCTACTAGTTTATCTGACCATATTGTTTAGAGGATACAATTAATCTTATATCTGTTTTTCTCCTGTAAATTCTTTTTCCTTTTCCGAAAAATGCTGGATTTGCAAGTAGAAGGTACCAGACTGACGTCTACCTTGTTATGTTGTAGCTCGATGAAAACCTTCATCCACATCTTGCAGACTTTGGTTTGGCAGAATACAAAAGAGATCTTACACAAGTTTCTATTGAAACTTGGAGATCATCTGGCAAGCCAACTGGTGGCTTCCATAAAAAGAATATGGTTGGCACACTCATTTACATGGCCCCTGAAGTATTGAGGAAAGAGATACATACTGAAAAGTCAGACATCTACAGTTTCGGAGTATCTGTCAAGTAAGTAGTTGAAATATTCTATTCTCTAGGTTGTGATAATGAAAAAGGCTTCCTTTTTTGAGTCCTCCCACCCCCATTATTATTTCTCTTGCAACATTTTGACGCAGTTTTTTTGGTGGCTAGATATTTCTGTGAATTCTGAGCATCAAGTTCTATCTTATTACATTCATCTGTGTGATGGTTTATCATGTGTTAATGTAAACTTTAATGGGTTCTGAAGAGCAAAAATAGTCTTGTCAAAAGATATTTAATTTGCCAACATGAACCCTAGCATCACGCATACTCTTTTAATGACTGATAATTTGCATAATTTTTTCCGTTTATTAATTATTTGCAAATTATTCCTCCCTTAATTTATAAGGAAATGTTCTTCATAATTGATTAATAGACAAATCTATGTTTGAAAACATGATTGCTTCTCTTCTTTCAGTCACTTGGGCTTTTTCAGGACAAGTGTTTTTCTTACCTAGCTGTTTTGATGTGCATGTTTGAATCAAACTGGATAAAGTTCTCTAGTGGCACAAAACTAGCTGTCTTTGTTGGTACAAAAGATAAGCATACAATGTTTCCCTACTACAAGTATAAACACTTGTACTAGGCCGGATCCCAGGCGGGGGTTGGCTGGCCGGCCCCGGCCCCCAAGCTTCAAAAAGAATATACAATAATTCAGATAAAAAAATTTTAAATGATTTTGGCCCCTCCCTTAATTTTTTTTCTCTTCTTTTAATTTTGTCTGAAATTCTTCTTGTAGTGATCTTTTAGTATACATTTTTGGTTATGTGGATGATACTGCAGGGCTCAAACTTTTCAGAAATAAGTAATCTTAGAAGATAAATTTAAGTAATAATTAATTTGTTTATTTTGTTGGTTAGGTACTTAGAGTATTTTCTTGCAAGATAAATTTAAGAAAGTTCATAAATTTTATGGAGTTTCTTCGTGGAGAATTTATTTATTAGGCAGTTTCTTCATATGTAATTTATTTGTTCTTTTTTGGCTAGATTAGTTCATGAAGGAGAGAAGAACTTATTCTCATCAGTTGAATCAATAAACCTGTTTTTCACATAATCTTGTATTATTTGTTAAATAGTATCTTTTGCAATTGCTTATATTTAAAATATCTAATATCACCAACCTTTGTTGTTATGAATATTATTATACGTGTATTGTTCTCTCTCTCACATTAGAAGAAAGGAAAACGTATTTTTAACATTATGTCAACGGGTGTTCCTTAAGACACTATCTCAATGGGGTTCGCTGTTCAAGTAAGTAAATAAATCTTGGCTACCCAGTGATAAATTATTGGTTTGCCCCTTGCACCTGTAAGAGTTCTTTCTAATGTCTACATGTTCATAGCTATTCTCCATTCCGAAGAAAACCAGAAGACTTGGAGAAGAAATGGGACTCTTCATCTTTTTATAACAAATGATAATACCCCAACTGTCTTTGCTGTTTTGCTTTCTCTTAAGCATTTAAGATGCATAATGTAGTGAGAATCCCTGCTATTTCTGACAAAGTTCATTTTACACCATGTCAGCTGATGTATGAGTTGAACTCCACAAAAGTATAATGGGATTTTTACGTAATTTAAGTTGAAGATAAATAGGAATATTAAATATCCAAGAGAATGATAGATCTAGATACCATCTGTCCTGACCTTGGACCTCTGCACCATTATTAATTTAGCCGAGTTGTGTTGCCTGCGGTGTTGGCTTGTGATGACCAGAGTTGTCTGATTGTGTTGGAAAGATAGAAAGGGATGTTGAAGTTAGAGGCAACTGTTCCCATTAGGGTAAGAAAAGGACTTGTGGAGACTACAGTTTTGAGTGTCACATTTATTGAACGGAATCAGAATAATGGAGTCAGCATCGAGAAAGCATTGGGAAACTGTACGAAGGATAAGTTGAATGATAAAGTTGAATGCTCAGACTTAGTGTCAGCATAAGGACATGTCCTATACATGTTGACATGGAAAAGTAATGTGATATATTTCTCTGTTCAGAGATCAACCATCAAGCAACTACTTGAGTGTGGGTTCAAATAGAGGATATTCCATGACAGTGACAATAGTCATGTCTATCTCCACGTCTATGGGCGCCTGTCACCTTTTATTTGGTGGAGTAGGCCAATTATTCTGGTATCTCGCTAAGATAAGAAACTTTAAGGAGCAGAAACTTACTCCATTGTTAATTTGATATTGAACCCATGACAACTTTTAATTGTATACCATTTCAATCATCCTAACTTTTTATATGAATAACAAGGCTCAAATTCTGCCTCAAAGATGATTATAACTCTTTAGTTGGTAGTTGCAGACTACGCATTTTAGTAGGCAGAATTAGTTATACTTCTCACGTTACCACCTCATCTAATAGCTTAAGCTTGTAGAGAGAATTTGGTTATATTTATTTGTTGTACGTGACACGCCCTCTCAGGCGCAGCTTGATTTGTTTAGAGCTTGTACATGAACAATTTAATATTTTTTAAGTGAGTAGCATGAGTTTTGAACCTGACCATTTCATTTCAAGGTTCTGATACCATATTAATTTACCACCGTATCTAAAAGTTTAAGCATCTAAAGAGAATTTGGTTATTTTTATTTATTATACTTAATAACAAAACTCATCTATGATTGTGAAGATTTATATAGGGCTATGATAAGACATAAGATTATTTGCCAAGTGTGTGTTAGCTATGTTGCATAATAGCCTTATAATGTTATCAACTACTCTAACTGTATCAGTTAGTTAGAGTGACGGCTGGTAGGAGCAAGAAGTTGCACCTGTAAATACATGTAAGCTAACATAACTGAAGGGAATGAGAATCATTTTTCCCTCCAGATATTCTCTCTCTTCTGTTTTCTATATGTTATCAAAAAGCCAGGTTCACCTAGTTCTTTTTTTTTTTTTTTCCCCTTTTTTTCCTTTTGAAACCACCATTGGGGTTCTGTCCATTAAAATCTCCATTGGAGACCTTCTCACGAAGGTTCTACAGCCAATTTCTCAGTTCAAAACTGCTTCTTCCTGCCTCGCAGTCCACTTCTTTTGCAATCGCGACTAGTTTTTTGGCTTTTCTCAGCTGTTTTAGCCTCTTGTCCTCTCCAATGGGTTCCACCTCCATTGATAATGATCTTCCAGCTGGCTTGAAGCTCTTAACTCAGAACTTCAATTCACTGGTGCATGTAAAGCTTGACAACTCCAATTGCTTTGTTTGGCGAGTTCAACTAATAAGGATCTTGAGAGCAAATCAGTTGCTTGACCATGTCCTTAGCAAGTTTCCATGTCCTCCTAAAATGATCACCAATATTCATGGCAAAGAATCAGTTAATCCAAAATATGAGGCATGGATGACACTTGATCAATACTAGAGGAAGAGGTAGAGGCAGGTCTCAAAATTCCAAGGGAGGCAGAGGCGGGCGTGCGTGGTGGGGGTGGTAACACATCTCCTGCTTCAGTAACTTGGGTCAGTTGCAACCCAAGGACTGCTGCCTACTCCCTCAGCACCACTTGTGTCTTACCTACCATCAGCAACTAAAATTTTCTGCCAGATATGTGGGAAACCCAATCAGTTTGCGAAGGATTGCTTTTACAAACTTGGTCTTGCAAATTATGGAGAAGCTCAAACTAAAAAACAAGTTCTCCATGTTCAATCTAATGCTCCTCCTATTGCTTCTGAGACACATTGGGTCCTGCAACCTGGAGCTAATACACATGTTTCTAGTGACTTGAGTCTCTGTGTATTCTCCATATCAAGGTTCTGAGACTGTAGCTGTTGGAAGTGGTCAAAATCTTCTTATCACTTGTTTGAGTTTAGGTAAGATTCACACGGGTAATTCCAGATTCTTTTCTTTTTTTAATTATTGCTCTCTCTTTTGGTCGTACATATGGGGGGACGTTTCGGGTTGTTAGGCAAAAACAATGTCTACTAGCCTGTATATTCCCCAAATATCTTCTAGGTTAATCTCAGTCTCACAATTCACTCAAGACAATGATTGTACCCTTATTTTCAATGCTAAAGAGGTCCTAATTCTGGACAATTCTACTCATCAATTTCAGTTTCAGGGCCCCCGTAAGCATGGTTTTTACACATTCTCCTCTAGCACTCTTTAGCTGCATCATCGTCTACTGCTCTCACCTACATGAGTTCATCCTCTACTTAATCCTCAGTGCTTTGGCATCAGAGACTGGGGTATCTAGCCAAGAAAGTCATTCCAATTCTCTCTCTTTTATTGACTGTACAATTTAGTTCTTGTCTTACTGCTTGTAATTCTTGTCCTATAGCTAAATCCCATTCAAATTGTCAGCCACTGCTACTTCAATACCCTTTAAGTTGGTGCTTTCTGATGTATTGGGGCCCTCCCTTTTGCCATCATGTAAAGAACATAGATACTATATTTTATTTCTTGATGACTTTGCAAATTTTACATGGTTATATCCACTTATTTTAAGTCTGATGCCTATACTGCTTTTTAAAGTTTCAATGCTTTAGTTAATACTTAGTTCAACACACAAATCATAAGTTTTTTGGATAGATGATGGCATTGAGTATACAACTCTAAGTTCAGTCTTTTTCTTCAATCTTTAGGCTCTAAGCATCAGACCACTTTTTCATACACTCCATGACAGAATGGCACAGCAGAAAGAAATCTCAGACACTTAGTTGAAACTTCCCTTGCACTTCTTCACCAGGCCCATCTTCCATCCTAGTTTTGGTTAGAATCCATTGTTATTGCAAACTATTTGATAAATAGGTTGCCTACCCCAGTCTTATCCAACAAATCCTCTGCAACTAACAACTAGATTATCTTTCTCTTATAGCCTATGGGTGTCTATGTTACCTTTGACTTAGGCCATACTCTAAACACAAGCTTGAACCGAGGTTTAACCCTTGTGTTTTTATAGGATACTGCCTTGCTACAAAAGCCTAAAAGTGCCTAGATCCACAAACGAATATGGTTGTGTCCAGGCATGTGCACTGTGTTGAAACTATTTTCCCTTTTGCTTCATCTTTCTCTCTCGCATCACATTCTTTTTCTGTGTCAAATATTTTCCTTACCACTAACTGGCACTCTCTGAGAGTTTAGTTTAGAGCCCAACACTTCAGATTCAGTGCTAGGTCTCTTTTCACCTATTCTTACTTTTCATCCTCCAGCAAAGCTGTTCCTCCACCTGCACATGCCAACAACCATGACGATCCTATTTCCTTCCCATACTCTTCACAATCTCTACCCGACACTGCTTCCTTTTCTTCTGGGACTCACATTAATGCAGGCACTACTTTTGAGTCCACTGCTAGTCCTAATCCATCCACCAGTCATTCTCATTATCTTAATCTGAGTCCATTTCACACATAGTCAAATCAATCACAGCCCTTTGACACATCATCTGCCACTAGTCCTCCTTCCTCTAGGCTTCTATGCTTACCAGATCCAAGACTGGGAGCCTTAAACCACCACTTTATAACCTCCATTCCCTCATTTCCACTCCATCTACCAGTAAGCCCTCTTCTTATGAACAGAATACCATTTCAACCTATTGGACTCAGGCTATGAAGGAAGAGTATGATGCACTCATGAAACTGCAGACTTGGACCCTTGTTCTTTTACTTCCTTCCAGCTCCCTAATTGGCTACAAGTGGGTTTTCAAAATTAAACATAATGCAGATGGCTCTGTATCAAGGTAGAAAGCTTGGTTCGTCGCGAAGGCCTTCCATCAACAAGAAGGAATAAACTAAGAATTTTTTTTAGTCTGGCTATTAGTTACAGATGGCCTTTGAGACAACTTGATGCCTCAAATGCCTTTCTACATGGTTTTCTTAAAGAGGAAGTGTACATGGTTTAGCCTCAGGGGTTTGTGGATCCAGTGCAGTGAGAGTCTGCATGTAACCTTAATAAGTCCTTATATGGGCTTAAGTAAGCTCCCAGGGCTCGATACCAGATGCTCTCCGATTTCTTGCAAGGCTGGGGCTTTCATTGCAGTACTTGTAGGACATCTTTATTTGTCCAGAGGACAAGCATTGCAGTCACTTTCATCCTAGTAATGTTGATGATCTGATTATCACAGGGTCCTTCTTCACATATATTTGAACTTATTTTAGCTATGAGTATTAAATTTGCAATGAAAGACCTAGGACCTCTCATTTATTTCCTAGGAATTGAAGTTTGCTCATCCTCTAATGGTATTCTTATTCATCAGTCCAAGTATGATTGGAATTGTTGCAAGAGGCAGGCATGGCAGAGTGTCATCCTTCATACATTCCTACTACGGCCAAGCAATCAAGTACTACAGCTCAACAGCCTTACTCCAACCCACAACAGTTTTGAAGTCTAGTAGGTGCTTTCAGTACCTGACCATTACCAGGCCAGATTTGCAGTTTGCTGTGAACAGTGTGTGTCAACACATCTACTTTCCTCCACAACTTTATTACTCTCCTACTAAGAAGCTTCTCTGGTATCTTAAAGGAACTTCTTCTCAGGGTCTGCTCTTCCAGCCAGGCTCTCTTCAGCTGAATGCATTCTCTGACTCAGATTGGGCTAGTGATCCACGAGACAGGAAGTCTAATACTGGCTATTGCCTTTTCTTAGGCCTCAACCTCATGTTGTGGAGTTTCAAGAAACAACCCATAGTGGTCAGGTCATTCACTGACGCTGAGTGTGGTGTGATGGCCTACAATGCTGTTGAAATTAAGTGGATTACATTTGTTTTCAAGGACTTAGGCATTTCTGTTTGTATTCCTAAGCTTCATTATGACAACATCTTGGTTTAGCTTTGGCAAATAACCTATGTTTCATGCCAGAACTAAGCAAATAGAGATTGACTATCATTTTGTGAGGGAAGAGGTGTTATCTAATCATTTAAAGGTTGCTCATGTGCCTACCAAAGATTAGATTGCTGACCCGCATACTAAACACTTGCCCAGGACTACTTTTCTTTACCTCAAGTCCATGCTTCCCCTGGAATCACCCATGCTTAGCTTCAGAGGGCCTGATATGACACAAGAGTATAGGCAAGTGTGTGTTAGCTACGTTGTGTCACAGCCCGGTAATGTTAGCAGTTACTCTTAACTGTATTAGGTAGTTAGTTAGAGTGACAGCTGGTAGGAGCAATAACTTCCACCTAAAAATACATGTAAGGTAACATAACTGAATGGAATGAGAATCATTTTTCCCTCCAGATGTTTTCTCTCTTCATTTTCTATAGGCTACTTTTAGACACTGAAAGTTAGTCAGCTTGTTCCTGTCAGTGTCCTGTATGACTGTATGATTTTCCTGATGGCTTGTATTTAACACATGCACTTTTGGTATGTTGCTATGGAATTAGGATCTTGTTACTTGTATCCATTTGGGTTTGGGTAGTGTAGCTTACTTGATTATATATACTGTGATAGCTTGCATATAAAGGTTAAAACATGAGGCATGTTGATTTGATATTCTTCAGGGGTTCTTTTACTTCTTACAGTGTTCTGCTGCTATTTCTTAGACTGACACTAATTCAAGCTCTGGCTCCTGTTTGCAGTGAACTTCTGACAGGTGTAGTCCCTTATACTGATCTACGTGCAGAGGCACAGGTTACTCTTAATCCATTTTTTCCCGTACTAACTAGCTTAATAATGATCTTTAATTCCGTGATTTGTATATCCACTGCAATTTATCCTGTGATGTAAGCGATAACAGTTTCATGCTAATAGATGTTGGCTTGCTTATATACATATCAAGATATTTCATACTTCTTTCCTTTTTTGAATTGTATGTCCCTTTACTTAAATCATAAGTTAATGCATTAGATCCATTTGTATGATATATTTATGCAAGTGAGCATATCTTTTAAGAGTTGAAGAATTGACTGATTGGTTAGTTTTAATTCCAGTTACAATGCAGAAGATGAAGTACTTGAAGCTTAGCTCAGAACAGGAACACAAATTAACTGCTTTTGAACTTCTCTTTTCTTTCCCCATCCATGTGTCCAGGAAATAACCTTGAATCTTGAAACAGCAGAGAATCATGAACTTGTTACACTAGCTTTTCATTAACTTTCATGATACCTGTGCTTTTTCTTGGGGTCATTATTATGTAGTGATAAGCCGTGTGCTGCCAGAAGTATTAGTGACAGTGTCATAAAAAAAATTGCTAATGTAAGTGGAATTTCTCCTGACCATTTAGAGGGAATCCTAAGGGAGACTTCACAATGAAGGAAAGTAAATGCCTAGAATAGGATAAATAGACTTGATAAAGAGCAAAATAGCAAAGTAATGAAACTCATAAGTAACCCCATATCCTGGATGTTAGGCAACTGGAAACTACAGGTTGAGGTGGAAATTCGATTCCACCTGCTTGAACGAGGGAAATTGATCACTATTACAATAACTAGTCAGTGTCTCAATTGTTCTGCATGGCTTTCTAGAACCAAACCAAGAATCATCTTTCGGGGACTCTGGTTTGCTGTATTCATCTGTGAGTATTCTCAACTTTTGCTGTTAACCTCAACTCTTCGACTTTCAGACAAATTGCATTGTTAGAAATGGAAAAAGCACAGAGAAAATATCTTAGAAAGAGAACTTTATTGATTGAATTAATGTCAGATTGCATTTTTTGTGCATATGTACTTATGCGATTGCTTGTGTTACAAGTGACCAGCTATTGTAATTGATATCCGGCCTCCCCTTGACCATATCGAACAACTAACTTGATAAATTCAGTTGAGACATCCTCAACTACAACTCGTTGACTGATTTTAGCGACTAGTCGAGGCATACTCCTTAACGTCCCCCTTAACCTATGCCTTCGTAGAGCCATGGGCGGCTTTCTTACTAGGTAGTTGAACTTGGAGCTTGACAGGCCTTTGGTAAGTCTGCTTCCTAGATGGCCAAAAGATGGTACATCGTGGGGTCACTTGCCTTCCCTGCCAGAAAAGAATACTGTCAGCACTTAAAAGACAATGGGATGAGTGAAACTTGTGGATTTTAAGGTTCTTGTAGGGGTATCATCTTCATAAGTTAAACTTGATCAAGGTAAGATTTTATTTTCGGCACAAGGGGGCAAGGGCCTTAATGCTATTGAGTTCTCTCACCATTCAGTGCCCTAATCTTAACAGTAAACCTTCACCCTTGAATAGCCTGAAGTTGTTAATTTATTTTTGATTATTGGCCATCTCTTTAGTGATAATTTTTGTTGCATGCAGGCTCACACCGTGCTGGAAATGAGCTACACAGAGCAGCAACTTACAGCAGCTGTAGTATCTGATGGATTACGACCTGCTCTTGCTAGTCCTGGATCAGGTGTACCACTAAATTTACTGTCACTGATAGAGAAGTGTTGGGACGCAGATCCCGTGAGAAGACCCTCTTTTGATGACATTGTTGTATATCTTAAATCTATGCGGGAAATAAATGGACAGGCGGGGAAGAGGCCCATTACTGAAACTGTTGCATCTGATGATGTGAATAGGACAAATGTCCGAGGCTATGAAGAGAATATCAACTGGTTTACTCGGGGTGAAGATTTTTCGAAAAGAGTTCCTCCTGTCCCTTGTTCTGTTCTGAGAAACTGGCTTGATTCTGAAGGTGATCCTGTCACATATTTTCCTGTGTTATCCTGGGGATCCTTCTCAACTTGTGGGCGAAGGGAAACCATGGAAGACACGCACTTTCTCATGCCTCAGATGTGCAATCAAAAGGACATTCATTTGTTTGGAGTGTTCGATGGACATCGAGGTATATTACTATACTTGTAGTGCTACTGGTGACCATGCAACCAAAAGAAAAAGAAAAACGAAAGAAGTGTTTAACTTAATTGTTAGTGATTTTATTTTATTCTTAATTGTTTCCGTTTGTAATCTTATTGATATAAGGTATAAAGATGTAAGTAGAAAGAAATCAAATAAATTATTTTATTCTTATTTGTTTCCATTTGTAATCTTATTGATATAGGTATAAAGATGTAAGTAGAAAGTAATCAAATAAAAATAGACTCCTAAATATTGAAGTAGTTTGCAAAATATTATAGTTATGATTCAGTTTTCTGTTTCAGTTGATGCTGAGGAGGGAAGGAATGCCTTGACTATGTAGGAATATCTAAAATGAAACAGAATAAGTATATCATGATTGGATGATTTTGTTTTTATCTTCATGAAGGTTTGCAAACCATTTTCAGCACCACTAGGGTTGGGGGGGATGGCATGGAGTGTCATGGTGGAATGCAGGTGTTTCCTCCATTTCAGTTAAATCCTCCACCCCTTGTTCTTTGTTCTCTGGTATATTTTATGCTTTTTTTTTTTTCCCTTTTTTAACTCTTCCATTTTTGGTCACCTCCCATGTGGTTTCCACCCACTACTAGGAAAGACCAGTAAGCACAAGGAAGATCATTATTTTAGTTGTCACAATTAACTGGTCCCAAAGTTAAATATTGAAGAGATTCCACCAGAAAAGCACCAGTGAGTTTTCTTTAGCTCCATGGAGGAATGCTTGGGGATTCCCTTATTCTTCGTAGATACAAAATTATGAACAATTATGTTAAGCCGAATCAAAAAGAAGATGCCATATATTTATAGTATGAATTATAAGTTTCAATCATTCTTCTGGTAGACATTATGCTGAAAACAGATTACACCATTGCCTGAGTAGGTGCACTTTTCACAAGATAACTTATGAGAATGAATAAATAAGGAAAACCAGCTCGTTTGTATCAGTTCTACTATGACTGGGGCACAACTTATTCAATTCTCGTCAATTAGGGACCAAAAGAATGATTTCAAATTAAAGGAAAGGTTACAACATCTATTGAAGTTAGATAAATAGTAGTTTGATCTTGCACTGGAACCGCTTTTCCTTTTCTTGGTATCAATAGATGTAGTTTACTTTTCTCAAAATGCTATTCTCTTCAAATCAAATTTATATCATAAGCATATTATAGGTAGTTTCTTTTTCTTTTTTCCCCTTTTTCTCCTTTGAGTTGTTTCCATGTCAACCATATTAGAAATTCTTTAGTTGAAGGCAAACAAAAGCAAACCATTAGAGCATGTACAGGTGCAGCAGCTGCTGAGTTTTCTGCTAGAGCTCTACCCAGAATTTTGGAAAGACTGGCTTCGCAGTATAGGTGTGCACATATTGGAAACCTATATACATATCATACATTTGTTCTCTATTGTTAAAGGATTAAGATGAACTGTAACCTTTGACTATGCAGTCCCTCAAATGCACTAGTTGAAGCATTTCTGCAGACAGATATTGAGTTCAGGAATGAACTAAACTCTCATCGCAAACCTAAGGGTATCATTCAGAAAGATTTCCATCCTGGATGTACTGCAGTTGCTGCACTTATTGTGAAAGACAAGCTTTATGTTGCTAACATTGGTGATTGCAGAGCTGTATTATGTCGAGCTGGGAATCCCTATGTTTTGAGTAGGGTGAGATTGAATCTTTTTAGTTTGTTAGCATAGTAAAACAACGAGAAGGATCTTTCTTATCTTCCTTTCCTCTGAGAGTCTTTGTCTCTGGTCTTGCTTGGCACCCTTGCTGACTGAATAATCTTAATACAGGATCATGTTGCAAGTTGTCTTGAGGAAAGAGAACGTGTAGCCAGTGCTGGAGGTCAAGTCAGATGGTTAGTGGATACATGGAGGGTCGGTCTTGCGGCTCTACAGGTCTTCTACAGTCTACCACTTGATGTCATTGAATGATGAATCTTACTTAAAGTGTTTAAGATATTTTCTTCTTGTGTTGCAATATCCTTATTGATTAATCTCTTTGCTTCTTTTTTTGAATCCTTCAATTTGCTTTTTTCAATTGATGCTTTAATTGCTTAACAAGAGTTGATCTTCGCCTTAGCACTCAACTGATGGATATCTATTCAATCTCTCTAGAAAGCAGTCATTTTATCAGTCTCAGAACCCAGCATTGGGATTTGGCCATTTTCTTTTGTTATTTCTCTGTTTTGCTTCTACTCTTTCCGTCAAGTATACAGATCATGAAAGTAATGTGGAGTCGGTATATAGTTGATCAAATGTGATATACCTGTGAATTTACACCTATATTACCTAAAGCATCATCTAGTTACATCCATTACTTCTATTTACCCAGGACTTATTTCATCTATAGTTGTCTTCCTATCCCTGTCTTAAGAGTTACCACCTCATCTAGAAGTTTAAGCTTGCAGAGAGGATATTGGTTTATTTATTTGTTGTGTTAACACGCCCCCTCACGTGTAGCGTAATTTGTTTGGAGCTTGCACGTGGTCAATTTAATATTTTTAAGTGGGTGGCGGTAAAAATTGAACCTGTGCCGTTTGGCTTCCAGGCTCTGATACCATCTTAGAGTTACCACCTCATCTAAAAGCTTAAACTTGTAGAAAGGATATTGGTTTATTTATTTGTTGTGTTAACACCCTGTTTGCCATCGACATTGGTCTATCAAAAAGCTGTAACTGCCAGTTCTAATGTTTGTTCAACATTCTAGTGTTCAAGTCAAATTGTTCAGAGAGAAGGCCTTACCTTTTTCAGCTGACCAGTATGTTGTATTATTGAGTGAAGTTGATTAGTTATCTAAGCAAGTCTAGGCAACCAATGAATGTAGGAGTACTATATTTTATTGATGTTAGAAGCTTCTTATTGTATAAAGATTTTGCAGTAATAAGTCGAATTTTGTCTTGGTCATGAGCAACAACTTAGAGAAATAGGTGAAAACTAATCATTATTTGTCACCTAATCACCTATTCTTTTTCCGACAGGTTACACGGTCTATAGGTGATGATGATCTAAAGCCCGCTGTAACTGCAGAACCAGAGATAACTGAGACTATACTATCTATGGACGACGAATACATGGTAATGATTACAATTTGGTAATTTTATTATGACAAGCATTTATTTATGCACAGGAATTTTTCTAATGTTCAATTACAGGACATGTCCGTTGCTAAGAATTTTCTGCAGTTTTAAATAAATTTTTATTCTTTCATATTACTGGATTTCTGTATACTTCCTCCAATTTGATGTTCTAAGAGTGAAGATGCTATCACAAGTGCTTTAGGATGGAACATGGTCTTGTTCATGGTTGAGGCAGCTGGCCTAGAAGCACCTTAAATTATCTAATGAATCTAACTACATATTTTGAGCTTAAATATTTTAAATGTTCCAACTCTCCATGAATTTACAATGAGGTTTGATGAACTTGGCCATTGTTGATTAGAATTTGGAAACTATATTGCTCTTAAGAAATAGTTTGCCTAAAAGGCCTCTGTCTTGCAAGAAAACCTTGTTATCCATTATTATGAGCGATCTATATATGTTCATTTGGGTATCTCTGTGTAATTTTTGCTGTTATGAGGTGATCAGGTAATGGCTAGTGATGGGCTGTGGGATGTTCTGAGCAATGGAGATGTGGTGAGCATCATCAAAGATACTGTGAAAGAACCTGGAATGTGCTCCAAGAGATTGGCAACAGAAGCTGCTGAGCGAGGGAGCAAAGATAATATTACCGTTATTACTGTCTTCCTCCGTCCTGTCTCCACAGCTGAGAGGATCTATTAGCATTACCTAATTCTTTTCTTCTACTTTTTGGTTAAGCAATAGTTTTCTGAAATAAGGGTGTCCAATATGTAATAAATGTAACTTAGGATTAGTTATTGACGTATTCATTCTTTTCTATATTTAAAATTATGGTATAGGATGTGAACATGCGCGTTTTATGGAACTCACTTTCGGCTAAGCGGGATGATTGGGTCAGTCATTCATGAGAAAACATTTTGTAGATTTTGCGTCGCTTATTGTTAGAAGAAGCTAAATGTTCTTATTTTCAATGCAAAGACTATTGTCAAATGATCTGTGGATTAGAAGAGATTGTTCATGGAATGTATATCGTAGGTCTTGATCTTGCTGGGTGTTTGGTTTGCTGCTTGCAAATTATTTGTTTGCTGAGAGATAATCTCTTAGTAATTCAAAAAGTTAGAGCCAATCATTAGATGAACGTCAGATGTTCCAAAATTAATAATTTCTTGACTTTGTTAAGGCTAGAAAACAATCCAAGTCAAATGAAACCCAACCTGACATTATCTGGATAGTAGTTTAAGTTTACTTCAAACTCTTCTATAGTTTAGATACTCTTATCACATCTTGATTTTGTGTGCCAACTACTTGTACTCAAAATTATAGATGAAAGGAAATAGCTGAATAGCACTCCGACAAGACACAGAATAAGAAGCTCAATGCAGCTTAAGAACCATGCCAGTCGTCAACTGATCAAGAAGTTAGTTAGCTTAGTTAGTTAACTAGTTAAAGTGTATTTATGCTGGGCTGGACATTTGAGTGAGTTAGGAAAGTTAGTCACTTGCAGCTATAAATAGCAAGCTCCTATAATCATTTTCTGTTGATAACTCAAAGCGATATAGCAATATGTAAATAGCAAGCTCTTACCAATATGTAAATAGCAAGCTCTTACCAAGCAGTGACCATAGGAGGGTCGACAAATGTATAGCTATTTTGGGTCTTAGTACCCACTAAAGGGATTTGGATTTAGAAATCCCTTTAGATTGAAGGTAGAGGTTATCAATGTGAATAAAGTAGTGAGAGAATCCTTTAGACATTGTTGCATGTCTCTACGAATGACAATTTATATACATTGGTATGTATTATTTCTTTGCATTCGTTATTTGTTTTCACCTACCTCAATACATTGTAGCTTATATGATAACTATTTGGCAATGATATAATCGCGATCACGAATATATTCTATATGTTCTAAACAAACTCAGCATAAATGGAACTAATTGGGTGGTGACTGTTATAGCGTCTCGAGATGCTCATCAACTTTTTGATATAGGACGTTAGTTTGCTAGGGCTTGAAATCTGCAATGCAAAATTTTCTTCATAGCAAATAGTGAACTTCTAACCTTATAGATCAACATTGAAAAGTTGCATGTGCTTTCTCGCACATTTGATGGTGTCGAGAGAAATAAAGATCTTATATGCTATCTTCAAGACTTAGTTGAGGGATAGAATATCTGTTAATGATTATGTATTGTATATGACAAAACGGATTAAGAAGCAAATATTACTTGACTACTTTCTTAAAGAAACTAGACAGGTATATTATTCTCAATTTTTACCCAGCAACATCACTTTTTTTTTTTAATCCAACCCCCTGTTACTCATAGGATTTGAACCTAAGACCTTACACCTGGGCGGAGGTAATCTCAACCATTTGAGCTACCCCTAATCCTAAAAGAATTGGTAAAAGAAGCTTTGTGACAGTACTGTTTCACCTGGTAACATCATCTTCCTTCTTGAATTAGTTCAAGTTACGCAAGTCAATTTTTTACTACAATGGACCTTTTGAGCCACTATGGATCTTCTAGAAAGATAACTAGCTCTTAGAGAGGACATTATTGCTTAGGGAGGTAAATCATCTATTAAATTACTAAGTAAGGTTTAGAACCTCACCTAGTAGTAGCAATTAGTTCCCAAGCAATACGTCCTTGAATATCAAAACACTAGAGGAAAAAATGTCGTCTAGGTTTAGATTTATTAGATTCTAAGAAGCTGATAGTAGCAAGTGGCAGCTAGGCAAGGAAATATATGATTGTCCCTTGCAACTTTAGTAGATCCTATAGCCTAAGTATGAGATATAGACAATCCTTATGACTTGTCACATAGGAATTGTCGGTTAGTAGAAACAATCATGATATTAATATTATTATGAAAAAGGTTATTATCATGCATTGTAAGTTGAAACAAGCTTAGCCTTTCTAACATAATGTATGATGGCTAGGATGCTATGATTCTACAATCTAATGATAGGATCAAATATCCTTCAAGTAAGTGTCTTAGTTGACTAGAAACGAATGAGATTCCCACATAATAGACTCTTACTGACATACCATAGCTAAATGGTGAGTTTGGATGGAGAAATCAGACATTGTTGGACATAGTTTGATTCATTATGTGGCTTATGGTTTTGACCATATCTTTTGGAATGTATTTTTGAGACAAAATGCTTGTGTGTTGAGTTGTATATCTAGCACGTCAATGAATAAGACATCATATAAGATATGGTACAAATGTAAGATAATACTTTTTCACTTAAGGGTCAAGGAGAAAGTTAGCACACATCAAGTATCTTATCATTGATAAGCTAGAATTGAAACGTGTTAAAGTGTTTGGTAGATTCCCTGGAAATTCTAGTGAAATTGATCTACAAAAGGTGATAAAGAGTCAATACCTCAAAGGAATCTTTTAAGAAAATGTTTCTTAAGCAAGGATCCCTTGATGATGAGCTACATGAAGTTCTGAATTAGAAGGATAACATACAAATAATTGAAACATACAAAACAAGATAAGGTTATGAATCGAATCTTGAGCCTATTAAAGAAGGATCATTAGGGTGATTTGGTGAGGTACCACGTCTAATGGACAACTGTTAAATCCTTGTTCAAGATAGAAATTCCATTGAACTATTTGAGAATGAATGAACTCCGTCACTTGAATAGATGTTGGATTGAGGCATAACACCAATAACTTGTCAAGTGTAATGCGATTGTTCAGGAAACCATAGATGCCAACACTGCATGGATGTTGGTTGGCTCACATATTTGGTTAGACCATGATGTGTGTGTGTTTGTGCTATTAATTGCATACATTTTTAGAGGTTTTTAAAGTCTTTTAGGTTGTATTTGTGTAGCATTTGTGCACAATTTATGATAAGTGTACATAATGAGTTCATATGCATAAATGCCTTATTTTGTCATATAGGTCAGTGTCGAGAAAGGTACATGCATGAACAAGGATTGTAAAGTCCAAATATCTTTTAAGTTAGGTTTAGAAAATAATAATAATAATAATAATAATAATAATAATAATAATAATAATAATAATAATAATAATAATAATAATAATAAAAGTAAAAGAAAGAGACCTACCTAAAATAGGTTTCTTATTAAAAAATAAAATAAATTTTGACCTAATATAAGAAAACTCTTATATGCTCTACAGAAAAGAACACCTAGGGTTAGATTGCAAGTTTGCTTTATAGGAGGAGGTTTAGGAGGTTTCTGATTAACAGAGGTTTTTACAAAAGGATCAAAAAGAGATAAGTGGTTAATCCTTACTTTAATTTATTTAGTCTCTCAATTTGTTTTTCTTCTATTTTTTTTCGTGTCACTTTGTACTGTCAGCATCATGTGAACCTTTAAATTTATTTATGATGATAATGTAAAAAAATAAAAATAAAAAAGTAACCGTTAGAATCATGATGATAATGTGTTTGTGAACGGCGATATAAAAAAATTGATTTGTGATTTGTTTTGTTGTCAGTTGCATATGAAAAAAGGGGAAAAAAATATAAGTATCATGAACAGTGGCGCGGCACTCTTCATGAACAGTGATGCGACACTGTTCATGTACAGTGCTTTTGTTTTTTAAAAAAAGAATTTGACTTGTGATTTGTTTTGTGTTCTTTTCTTTTATACTTTCTTTTTGTAATTACAGCTTCAAAATAAGATTTTTAAAATGATGTCTTTCTTATGATTTTGTTAAATTAAATGTTATAGTAGTTCTAGCAAGTAAGATTAAATATTGCATGACCTATGATTTTCAATATTTCATTTTGAGAAATTGTGAAATCTAGAATATATCTGAATGGCTGCGAACTCAGGACCCTATTGGTGGGGTTAAATAACAATAACATCGGGATAGTGCACTATCACAAGATTGGATTCCTCTTGGACTTTTGGTGGTTTTGAGCTTATCAAACCACACTATATCAGAACGGTACTACCCTTCTGTAGCCACAGCCACCTTATTGAATATGTGACTTTGGTTTTCAATTTGTTACTCTCTACATTTATTCATAGAGAAATTGTGAGACACTAGTTGTGTGGTTCTGTCATTGCGAATTCGTGTTAATTGGTAATTATTGGTGACTAGGTTTAGGTGTCATTTGACTTTAGCTTGTCTTATAGATTATCATTTTATTGTTGTGAGGATCTTCTTACTAAGATTGTTCTCATTGGTTTCTATGTGTTTTTGCAAATTTTGTTTTCCTTGTTGTGCTGCAGAGAAAGAGGAGCAGACTTGGGACACGGTTACTTGGAACTTTTAGAGTGGATTATTAATAAGGCCCCTTGTCCGGGCGATGTCAAACAACTTTTGCTTTATTTGCTTTCGAACAAATTGTTGCAATTGCATTGTTTTTTTTAGGATAAAACTTGGGACTTAGAAGTAGATTGAAATCTCTTGTTTTCTTGCTTAGAAGTCTAATATTTCACATTGACTATTGTTAGTTGCTTTGATTCTTCGTTTTATTATATTGAAAGTTAGAGCCTTGCGCATTCGGGAAGGTCGTTCCTTTCTAGAGTGCGGTGCGTTACACCCACTAAAGGTTTATGATTCTTAGGGCGTGACAGTTTTGGTATCAGAGCAGGGTTATGATCGCTAAGGGACTTAGGATTAGGTTTGGTAGCTCTTTATTTTGCCTAAAAATTTCGTTAAGCATTATTCCTATGATTGTCTGATTTTCGATTATGTGATGGTTGTATAGGGAAACTAATGGCACCTAAGAAGAAGAGGAGTACTGCTAATACAAGTCAACTACCTCTACCTGCGGAACATGATGAGAACATTCCAGTAGCTAACTTGGCTAGGCAACCGTTTGCTCATGAAGAAGGAGAAGACAACAAGGAAGAACTCGATGGAATAGCTGAAGGCATTTATCAACGTTTGGCCCAAAAGATTTGTCATGAACCTAGGAATGAGCTTGATGGGCAAACCACACTGGAGAAGTTCATGAACATGAAACCACTACACTTTCAAGAAAAAGAAGACCCCCAAGAAACCGGAAGGTGGTTGACTAAAATGGAGGGGAAGTTTCGTACTATGAGACTTAGTGAGGACCAAAAGGTTCGGTTTAGCACTTACTTGCTATAGGATACAACATTGGAGTGGTGGAATATGAAACTTGAAGAATTGAATAAAGAGCTACCAGATTGGGTTGGGTTTCGAGAGATGTTTGAGACTGAATTTTATCCACCAGCTTATCGTAACATAAATGTAGCCGAGTTTGTAAATTTGATACAAGGGGACATGACTGTAGCACAGTACAAGAAGAAATTTGTGAAACTATCCCTTTTTGCTCCACACACAATTCCTAATGAGTACGAGAAAGCTAGAAAGTTTGAGAGAGGGTTAAAGGCTGAGATTCGTCTCCATGTTGTGTCTCGTCTACATAATACTCTGAAGGAAGTCATTGAGGCAGCTATTCTAGTAGAACAAGAATTAAATTCGATACAAAAGCTCATTTTAGCAACAAGAGAAAGGATGGGGGTAGTTCTAGTCATACAAAAAAAGGGCCATCTAAGAAACAACAAGCTACCAATCAGGGAATGAAAAATGAGGTTAAGTGTTCTAGATGCGGAGGTGGTCATCTTGTTGAGCAGTGTCGTTGGACAACTGGTTCCTATTTTCGCTGTGGAGGAAGAGATCACCTTATCAAGGACTACCCTAAGCTTGCAAATGACGCCAAGAAAAGAGGACAAAAGGATGATGGGAAGCAATCACAGAATCGTACCTGGCTTTGCACACTTACCCATGGTGATGCTCAAGCTTCTGAGGATGTCGTGTCGAGTACTCTTTATATTGGTTCAGCATATGCCCATGTCTTTATTGATTCTGGTTCAAACTACTCTTTTGTCGCCCCATGTTTTGCAACTTTACTTGGCATACCACCTGTATTGCTTGATTCTGAATTATGTGTCGAGACTCCGGTAGGAACATCTGCTATAACTAATGTAGTGTATAAAAGATGCATAGTCCGAATTGAGAACCATTAATTGCTCGTTGATTTAATTGAATTAGAAATAAGGGATTTTGATGTAATCCTTGGTATGGACTGGTTAGCTGCATATCATGGGCATATAGACTGTTTCAAGAAACGTGTGATATTTTATGTCCCTAATAAAGATGAGTTTGTATTTTTTGGAAGGGTGTAGCAAATGCCTAAGATGGTGTTTGCATGTAAGGCTCAGAAAATGTTAGCTAAGGGTTATGTTGCATATCTAGCATGTATTGTGGCCCCATCGTTAGAAAAACCTAAGCTAAAAGACATCTCTGTGGTATGTGAGTTTCCAGACATATTTCCTAAGGACATCCCAAGGCTTCCTCCAAATAGGGAAATTGAGTTTGAGATCGACTTGGTTCCTGGAACAACACCTATTTCAAAGGCTCTATATCGGATGGCACTTGCAGAGTTAAAGAAATTAAAGGTACAATTGGAAGAGTTGCTAGAAAAGGGGCAAATTCATCCTAGTGTATCACCATAGGTGCCCCTATACCTTTTGTAAAGAAAAAGGATGGAAGTATGCATTTGTGCATTGACTATCGAGAGTTGAATAAGGTAACCATCAAGAACAAATATCTTCTTTTGAGGATCGATGACCTGTTTGATTAGTTGCAAGGAGTCAAGGTGTTCTCAAAAATAGACCTAAGGTCAAGCTATGACCAATTAAGGATCAAGGCAGAAGACATTCCAAAGACAACATTCAGAATGAGATATGGTCACTATGAATTCTTGGTGATGTCATTTGGGTGGACCAATGCACCAGTAGCATTTATGGACTTAACGAATCGAGTGTTCAAGCCTTTTTTAGATCAATTTGTGATTGTGTTCATTGATGATATACTTGTATACTCAAAAAGCTGGAAGGAGCATGAGACCCATTTGAGAATGGTGTTGCAACTTTTGAGAGAGAAAGAACTTTATGCAAAACTCAAAAAATGCAAGGTCTGGCTGACAGAGGTGGCCTTTTTAGGGCATGTAATTTTAGAGAAAGATGAGTCTGTGGACCCCCAAAAGATCGAAGCTATTACTAGTTGGCTTACACCCACTTCCTTAATAGAAGTACAAAGTTTCTTGGGTTTGGCAGGCTACTATCGTAAGTTTGTGGATAGTTTTTCTCGTATTGCCACTCCATTGACCCGTCTTTTACGCAAGGGAGTAAAGTTTGCATGGACTCCTGAATGTGAAAAGGCTTTTCGGGAATTAAAGCATCGTTTAGTATCGGTACCTACACTAACATTACCCAATGGTACGAATGATTTTATTATTTACAGGGATGCATCACATAATGGGTTGGGATGTATTTTAATGCAACACAATAAGGTCATCGCATATGCATCGATGCAATTAAAAAGCTATGAACAAAATTATCCCACACATGATTTGGAATTGGCAACAGTGGTTTTTGCTTTGAAAATATGGAGACATTATCTGTATGGGGTTACTTGTGAGATTTTCACAGATTATCAAAGTTTAAGGTACCTTTTTACACAAAAAGAGTTGAACTTAAGGCAATGGCGATGGTTGGAGCTAATAAAGGATTATGACATGAAAATTCAACACTATCCTGGTAAGGCCAACAAGGTGGTAGACGCTCTTAGTAGAAGATCACATGTTTGGATGGCTACGTTGATTACCTCACAAAAGAAGTTGATTGAGGAATTTGATAGAATGAGGATTGAAGTTTTTTCAAAAATCTGAGAGGTCTTTATCGGCAAATGTTATCGTGCAACCCACATTAGTGGAAAAAATTAAGGCAGCACAATGACAAGACCCGTATTTGAAAGTATTCAGAAGGCAATAGATAGTGGAAAGAATTCTTATCTCCAAATTCATGATGATGAAACTCTGAGGTTTAGGGGAAGGTTATGTGTTCCTGAGGACCCTCAGATTAGAAGAGAGATTTTAGAAGAAGCCCATGGATTGCAATTTGCTATTCACCTTGGGTTAACCAAGATGTATCGGGATTTGTAGGACCACTTTTGGTGGAGGAACATGAAGAGAGAAATTACAGAGTATGTCACCAAGTGTTTAACTTGCCAAAGGATTAAGGTGGAACATCAGAAGCCATCGGGACCATTGCAACCTCTAGACATTCCTGAATGGAAATGGGAATGTATAGCTATTGATTTTGTGACGGGGTTACCTAGGACACGTGAGAGAAATGACGCTATATAGGTAATTGTTGACAGATTGACCAAATCGGTTCATTTTATACCGTTTCAGCTTGGAACATCAATTGAAAGCTTAGCAAAGATGTACATTGCAGAAATAGTGAAACTCCATGGGGTGCCAAAGGAAATTGTTTCAAATCGAGATACAAGATTAACCTCCCACTTTTGGAAGAGTTTCCAAAAAGCAATGGGGACCCAGCAAATGATGAGTTCAGCTTATCATCCTCAAACAGATGGACCGAGTGAAAGGACAATTCAAATGTTAAAGATATGCTACGAGCCTGTGTTTTTTATTTTGGGGAAAGGTTGGGACAAGTACCTCACTCTGGCAGAATTTGCTTATAACAACAGTTACCAAGCAAGCATTGGCATGTCTCCGTTTGAAGCACTGTATGGGAGGAAGTGTCGTATACCTTTATATTGGGATTTGGGTGAGAAAAAGATTTTAGAACCCCAATCGATTGAAGAGACTGAAGAGAAGGTAAGGATAATTCAGGCTAGGATCAAAGCAGCCCTAGATTGCTAAAAAAGTTGGGTTGATACTAAGAGGAAGAAATTAGAATTTGAAATAGGGGATCATGTGTTTGTAAGAGTGTCACCAAAGAAGGGGTGTTATTAGATCTAGAAGTTGGGGGAAGCTAAGTCCACGCTATATTGGACCATTTAAAGTACTACAAAGAGTGGGAGAGGTCTCTTATGCCACCATCACTCGTAGGGGTGCATGACGTCTTTCATGTCTCACAACTGAGGAAATATGTGCCAGATTTGAGTCATGTGCTGCGACATGAGGAAGTGAATGTGGGTAAAGACTCGACTTATGATGAAAAACCCTTGAAAATCGTGGATCGCAAAGAACAAATTTTGAGGAGAAGGATTATATCCTATGCTAAGATCCAATGGAAAGGTTGATCAAAGAGAGAGGCCACGTGGGCATTAGAAGTTGACACTCGGGAAAAGTATCCATATCTCTTCTAAGATTGAGGTATGTAGTTTCGAGGACGAAACTTTTTTTTAGAGGGCAAGGCTGTAATGTCCCGATATCTTTTAAGTTAGGTTTAGAAAATAATAATAATAATATTAACAATAATAATAATAAGAGACCTACCTAGAATAGGTTTCTTATTAAATAAAATAAAATTTTGACCTAATATAAGAAAACTCTTATACTCTCTACAGAAAAGAACACCTAGGGTTAGGTTGTGAGTTTGCTTTTTAGAAGGAGGTTTCTGATTAAGAGTTTTTTACGAAAGGATCAAAAAGAGGTAAGTGGTTAATCCTTTAATTTATTTAGTCTCTCAATTTGTTTTTCTTCTGTTTTTTTCGTGTCACTTTGTACTGTCAAGATCATGTGAACCTTTAAATTTATTTATAATGATAATGTAAAAAAAATAAAAATAAAAAAGTAACCTTTAGAATCATGAACAGTGGCGTGAGCACTGTTCGTGAACACTGATATAAAAAAATTTGATTTGTGATTTGTTTTGTTGTTAGTTGTGTATGAAAAAGGGAAAAAAAACTTTTAGTACAATGAACTGTTGATACAATGTTATGAATCCCAAAAAAAAGAAAAACACATAAGTATCATGAATAGTGACGTAGCGCTATTCATGAACAGTGCGCACAGGCACTGTTCATAAACAGTGACGCGACATTGTTCATGTACAGTACGTGAACAATATTTTGTTTTTTAAAAAAATAATTTGACTTGTGATTTGTTTTGTGCTCTTTTCTTTTGTACTTTCTCTTTGTAATTATAGTTTCAAAATAGGATTTTAAAACGATGTCTTTCTTATGATTTTATTAAATAAATGTTGTAGTAGTTCTAGCAAGTAAGATTAAATATTGCATGATCTATGATTTTTGGTATTTCGTTTTGGAAAATTGTGAAGTCTAGAATATATCTGAATGGCTGCGAACTCAAAACCCTATTGGTGGGGATTAAACACCAATAACATCGGGATAGTGCACTATAATAAGATTGGAATTCCTCTTGGGCTTTTGGTGGTTTTGAGCTTATCAAACCACACTACGTCAGAACAATGGTACTCATCTGTAGCCACAACCACCTTATTGAATATGTGACTTTGGTTTTCAATTTGTTACCCTCTACATTTATTCATAGAGAAATTGTAAGACTGCTGGTCGACCTGTAAGACTGTTGGCCAACCTGTAAGGGAGTACGGCAACCACAGAAGCAATCAGACCCAACCGGTCACCCTAGCTGTTAGATTGGTAGGGGTGACCTATAAGGGCTAAGGAAACTTGAAAATGCAGAACCAATCAATCAGGTTAACTGCTCTGTCAGTCGACAGGCAAGGTGACCGGCAGAGCCCACTGAAGGTTATAAATGCTCATTGTCAGCTCATTGTTTAGGGAACTCTTTTTACATTACAAACACAAGCTAAGCCTAACACTCACCCGTCTCACACACATTTCTTTCATGTCATTACCCACTTTAATCAAGCTTAGGGATTTAAACTAGGATTTGTGAGAATTGAAACAAGAATATGGATAAGTTTTCTTACTTTTCCTTTATTCTTGTATTTGTTATGATAGCTTTAATGCATATTTAAGGTTGATTGCTAATTGCATTATGGATTAAGGGTTTGAATACTTGTTTTAGGATGAATGACATTTTTAATGCATGCTTTGATTTCATTGTTCAATGGCTTATTATTGGATATGTCTATGTGTTCGATAAAATACCTCATGAGTTTGCTTGTATTATTTTGTGCTTAGATGCTAATAATAGTGGTCTCACCTTAACCTTAATTCATGCTCATAGTTAAGCTCTACTTGTGACGACATAGATGTTGATTATTTGGGCTTAATTGATTGCTTAGCATATTATACGTTAATCTTTAGTATGAAACAAAAGTAATAGGTCACCCACTATCACTAAGTAGTTCTAGGAGGCTTAGTATTTAGTTTGAAACAAAACCAATAGGTTAGACTCTAGAATAGAACACCAATCAACACCTAAAGGATTTAGCTAATTAAGCCCCTAAAGCTCTAATTTGTTAGGCCAAACCTATGGTCTAAAGGTACCATTTAGGGATAGAAGTACGCTAATAATTAGAGGTAACAAGAATAATTAACTAAGGCCTTCACTAAAGTAGCCCAAACCATTAATTGCCTAAACAAGGACTAGAATCCCAAGCCTATACAAGAAGTAATCACCCTAGTTCCTTCACTATCGAGTTTAATTCTCTTTCTTTAGTTTGACCACTTTCCATCCACCTTAGGTAGTGTCAGTGTAGTGATTTAGACCTCCATCCATCCAAAATCGAATCAATCACAACACACACACACATGTAACTCATTTACAGCATACTAATCAAAGAGGCCAAGCTAAGAGGCCTCGCTATGGAGATCGACCTTGCTTGCGCACTCTATATTATAATACTCTCTCACACTTGTGAGGATTAAAGATTGATTTAGGAACCTAATTAGCATATCTTTTTACACCTAAGCTAGTATTACATCAGACCCATAGAGTTAAAATTGTTTTATGAAGGTATCTTAGTAGGTTAAGACTTATAATGCCCAACTCGTTGCTATAATGCACACGCACACACGCAAACATAATCTAACTTGCCGCTTTCTAGCATCATACACAAACACAAATAGACGCGTAGATGCATACATAATAAGCTTGTCATTTAATTACATACTAGTGTGGCCCACACGATGCAGGATGTCATTATTCGTTAGATATTATTAGATTTCATAATTAACAATGTTATAAATTACATACCATGCGATGCAGGATGTTGATATTCGTTAGATATTATCAAATTTTATAATTAACAATGTTATAAATTACATACCATTAAAAGCAATAAAATAAATATTTTCTACCCATCTCAAGTATAGAATTATATATTGATGTTATCTTTTCAGTTCAACTATGTGAATATAAAATTGAATTTTGAAAGCTTCATTACATATATAATTTTAATTTGATTTATATAATATTAAAATAGATAAATACAAATTTGAACAAAAAATTATGTAAAAAAAATAAAACCTTATTAATGGATATAATGAAAAAAATTATTTATTACTTTCCTTTTGTAAATGATCAAAAATAAAGTTGATTTATCCACCTTAATTACATAGTTGTAATCTAATAATCCACTCTGGTTTTACATAAAATTAAAAAAGATAAATACAAATAATTAAAATAAAAATTATGTAGAAAAAAATTCTTAATGAACATAGTGAAAAAACAAAATGCTAAAAGATAAATATAAAGATAAAGATTAGTGGAATAGAAAATTTAACCCAAAAAAAAAAAAGAATTTATATTAATAAATTAATATTAATATTAATTATATATGTTTAAAATTTTATCCTAATGACACGTGTCTCTCCAAGTATTCTCCTTTAGTAATAATAATGCTACCATTGCCAGTGACATTTTACACTTATCATTTAATAGCAAAACGATAACTAAAAACAAAACCAGCAACTAAAAACAACAATTACAAGAGAAATTATCCTTTTTAAGAGGTAGGTCGACTAAAACTTTATTAGCAGCTCCTTGCTTCGAACCTTTATGTCTTTAGGTAATAAGATAGTGTTTTAATGGGATTTTTCAGGGTAAAAATATCCAAACTTTTTTTCCCAATTAATTAACCAAATACTTGCAAGCTAAGCATACACTTCTATGCAAAAATGACGTTAGTTTAGGTTACAGGGGTATGCGTGGTACTTTTTATGTACCACAGGGATTTGTTGAGAGGCTTTTGGTATCACAAGGGGTGTTATGCACTTATAAGAAATCAGAGGAGGATTTAGTAGATTTTATCCTTTCTTTATGAAAATAAAAAAAAATAAAAAAAAGGAAAAAATTGCATTGAACCATTTTGTAGTTTATCATAAGTATCTTGTAGTTTAAAAATAGGCATGACTTCTTCTTTTAGGGGGTATATGTGCTATATATTTTGAACACCACAGAGGAAAGTCTCATGCCAAGTTTTTGGGGCATGTATGCTATATATTTTAAGATCATAGAGGATCCCCACTTATTTTGAAACTATAGAGGATAATATGTACTTATAATAATCTATAAGAAGGTTCGATACAGTTTACAGGTAAATTTCACAATAAATCCCTATTGTTTCTCTATTTTTTCAAAGTAGTCCCTATTGTTTTAAAATGTTCAAATTAGTCCTTAATGTTTCACAAATGTAGTCAGATTAGTCCTTATTATTTAAAAAAATTTATATTATTCCCAATATTTCACAAAATTAGTCAAACTAGTCCCCATTATTTGAAAAGAATTCACACTAGTCCCCAATGTTTTACAAACTTATTTAAGTTAGTCCCTGTTTTAAGAAAAAATGAATAAAAAAGATTGGAACTAATTTTATTTTATTTTATTTATTCTTAGTTGATTATAATACCTTGAACTTTTGTATTGTGAATTTCATTATGGAATAATTTTTAGATAATAAAAGTTCCTAATTTTCATTAAAAAATTTCAATCAGATGTCTAATGTGTCTTATAAAAGTTCACAATAAATCCAAATATGCAAAAAATGCAATAACTATCATCCAAAATATTAAATTCCTATTGCTTTTTTTTCTTTTTGGCTAGGAATTCTTGCTTAAAAAAATAGATAATCGGATTTCGTTTTATAGGGCAAAGGGTAAGATTGTCAATTGCTTTTATGTTTGAGGTTATTTGGGACATTTTCGTCAAAACTAATGTTCATTCTAATTGTAGGGACTAATCTGACCATAATAATGAAACATTGGGGACTTGTATGAATTATTTGAAACAATAGGGATTAAAATTAAAAAATATGCAAATATTAAGGATTTATTTGAATTTAACTCTAACTGCAAGGACTAATTTGACTATAATAAATAAATATTGAGGACTTGTATGAATTATTTGTAATAATAGGGACTTATTTGAATTTAACTCACAATTTACCCAACAAATAATTTTTCTCTCTTGCATTTTATTTTGCCTTAAATAATATTTGCTTTTCAGGTCATTTGATCATTCCAGACCAATCCTAAGAGAGTTGGGTGATTTCTTTATAACACGACTTCCAAGTAGAGAACTAAAGACAATGATTTGTCCTAACAATTCATATATTTATTTATTTTTTTTTAAAAGGGTTAACCAAAGGAGAACCCCTTTCCCACTTGGTCAGAGGCCTTTTAACCAGGCGGGAGGTTAATCGAGGGATGTGCGTGAGAGTACTGCCGCCACATGGACTCGATCCCGCGTTGTCAGGGTGTCTCCACCCTAGTCACTTGGCCACTTACCAACTCACCTATGTTGCGAGTTAGCGTGGAGGCAAGACTTTTAGGCGGCAAATAGGGTAAATTTCACAATAAGTCCCTATTATTTCTTTATTTTTTAAAGTGGTCTTTATTATTTTAAAATGTTCAAATTAGTCCTTAATGTTTCACAAATGTAGTCAAATTAGTCCTTATTATTTTAAAAAATTTATATTATTCCCAATATTTCACAAAAATTAGTCAAACTAATCCCCATTATTTGAAAAGAATTTATACTAGTCCCCAATGTTTTACAAACTTATTTAAGTTAGTCCCCGTTTTAAGAAAAAATAAATAAAAAAGATTGGAACTAATTTTATTTTATTTTTATTCTTAGTTAATTATAATACCTTGAACTTTTATACGGTGAATTTCATTATGGAATAATTTTTAGATAATAAAAGTTCTTAATTTTCATTAAAAAATTTCAATCAGATGTCTAATGTGTTTTATAAAAGTTCACAATAAATCCAAATATGCAAAGAATGCAATAACTATCATCCAAAATGTTAAATTCCTACTGCTTTTTTTCTTTTTAGCTAGGAATTCTTGCTTAAAAAAATAGATAATCGGATTTCGTTTTATAGGGCAAAGGGTAAAATTGTCAATTGCTTTTATGTTTGAGGTCATTTGGGACATTTTCGTCAAAACTAATGTTCATTCTAATTGTAGGGACTAATCTGACCATAATAATTAAACATTGGGGACTTTATGAATTATTTTAAACAATAGGGATTAAAATTAAAAAATATGTAAACATTAGAGATTTATTTGAATTTAACTCTAACTGCAGGGATTAATTTGACTATAATAAATAAATATTGAAAACTTGTATGAATTATTTGTAATAATAGAGACTAAAATAAAAAAAAAATATTAACAGTAGGGACTTATTTAAATTTAACTCTATTTAGTATATAAGCACACCGTCTGATCATTGTTGCACCTAACTTCGGACCACACATGCATCAACAACTACTTATGTCAGGTTAGCTCAATTACCAGCAACACACGCACATCCACACACACACAGAGAAAACTTGTTAATGTTTGTGTATGTGCTTAGTATGATCATGAGTCATGATACTTAATAGGATATTATTGCAAATTCTTTCTTTTCAGTTTTCTTTTTCCTTCAACTTTGCAAGGGATATATATAGTGTGTATGCATGTAATTGAGCATATTCTTTGATGAACTAGATTATGCAGGTATAATAATTCAGAAAAAGCTGAACTTGTACATGTTCTGATATAAAATTTTCTGGGAACTCTTTAGTTTCAAACTTATACATGTTCTGATATAAAATTTTCTGGGAAATCTTTAGTTTCACAGTAAGCTGTAGGGAAATTGAAGGTGTATTTTGGAATGATTCCTGAAATTTCCACTTAATTTTATTCAAATTAAGAAGGCGGTTGTCCAAACATCCATGTAGAGAGTATATATTGACAAAATTTCAGTTCAGTAAGGTAGGTGAAAGTACTTTATCCTTTTCCACTTAAAGAAGAAAGGTAAAAATTAGAAAAAGAGAAGTAGTGTTTTGGCTTACTAGAAACCAGATACCATCTGCCATGTAGTTAATTTTAGTCTTTCTTTAAGAAAAAAGTTATTCTCTGTGCCAACTTTTGATTAGAGAATTAGATGATTAAGAATTATAAGATTTTATTGCAAGCTCAAAAATGCAAGGAAACTTTCAACGGACGAGAATATGAGAACAACTGAGTTATACATATGTGTGCGTGTGCGTGCGCATACTTTTTCAGTTGCCCTGACTATCGCACGCATTGAGGATGCCTTTGAATTACTAATTGTCTTCAATCTTGAGTTTTGGGGACAAAGAATTGCTGAATGGAGCTTTACAACCAAAGAGAACTAATCATAATTAGTATCTGCTAAATGGCATCGAATTATGTTTTTTGTGGCCCTTGATCTTTCAACTTTGTCAAATGCGCAAATGTCTTCATCATTTGTCACAGCGGCATATCCATTCTCCAAAGAGGGATGCATTTTTAGCAATCTTCGCTTCTGTTCAGATCTTAACTTCTGATCCTACACCGAGACATCATAGCTTACTAGAACATCAGAAAATTTTATACTTTCCATACTCTTATGACGTCAAATTACAAGAACAAGATCTCTCCAGAATTAGAATCCTTCTTTGATTCGGGAAAGAAATTTTGTCAACGAACTTGACTGTTTTATACCTAGGTACTGTATCTGTTCATAGAAAACCGCATATACAGCACCTCATTCCCCATCTTGTTGATTCTTACTAGCAGAGATGATGTAGTTAAAAAAATTCCAGCTTAGTCACTGCTTAATGATCCAATGCATGAAGAAGTTAATTTCTTCAATGTCCTATAGTAATTTTTCAGTTTCTTCTGATGGCTTTTGATTTCTTTGTTGATCTTCATTTACAAACTTCCACAAATAATTTATGGTTTGGCTGATGTTGGCTATTGCCTTGGCCCTTTTTCAGCTGAAGGAATGGAAGAGCCACAGTCAAAATCACTATGTGACAAAATTTCGAACTACAAGACCATGGCTTGGAAAGCATACAGAAGCAAGCCAATTTCTCACTGGATTCTTCTACTTCTAAGCAGTGCAGCAATGCTAGTGGCTTTTCCTGCTTCTAGTCTCTTGTCACGTATCTATTTTGAGAATGGTGGCAAAAGCAAATGGATAATTTCATGGGTGGCAGTTGCTGGATGGCCTCTGTCTGCACTAATCTTAGTGCCGACATACTTTTTGGTTGGAGTCTTTCCTACTCCGTTGAGCTTAAAAATCATCCTATCTTATATATTGTTGGGTTTCTTGAGTGCTGCTGATAACTTAATGTATGCATATGCCTATGCCTACCTGCCAGCATCAACTGCTTCGCTGTTAGCATCAACAGCACTGGTATTTTCAGCACTATTTGGATATATTATTGTGAAAAACAAACTTAATGCTTCAATTATAAATGCCATTGTGATCATAACTGCTGCGATGGCCATAATTGCTTTGGATTCAGATTCAGATAGATATGGTAATATCACAGATAGTCAATACGCAATGGGTTTTGTATGGGACATACTAGGATCTGCTCTCCATGGGCTCATTTTTGCGCTATCTGAGTTGGTTTTTGAGAAGTTACTAGGAAGAAGATCATTCCATGTGGTATTGGAGCAACAAGTCATGGTGTCCCTTTTCGCCTTCATCTTCACAACAATTGGTGTCGTTGTGAATAACGATTTCCAGGGGATGGTAAATGAGGCAAGAAGTTTCAAAGGAGGTAAGAGTTCTTATTGGTGTCGTTGTGAATAACGATTTCCAGGGGATGGTAAATGAGGCAAGAAGTTTCAAAGGAGGTAAGAGTTCTTATTGCTCTGTGATCATTTGGGGCATCATCACTTTCCAGTTAGGGGTTCTGGGAGGAACAGCTGCATTGTTTTTGGCATCCACTGTGCTAGCTGGTGTCCTTAATGCAATAAGAGTACCTATCACAAGCATTGCAGCTGTAATACTGTTAAATGATCCCATGAGTGGTTTCAAGATCCTGTCTCTTATTATTACCTTCTGGGGATTCGCCTGCTACATCTATGGCAGTTATCCTATAAGTAAAAATTCATTATAACGTCCATAATGGTTTGCAGACTAGAGTCTGTGCATATAATTACGGATATTCTACACGAGCTGCTTGTGTTTTTTTTTTTAGAGAAAGACACAAGAATTGAAGTATGCACATTGGTCTCAAACGCGAGGGAAAAATAAAAGGAAAAATAAATTCACTGTAATGTGTAAGCTCAAAGTTTCCTCTTTTGTCTTATAAAATATCTGTTTGCTGTCCGTTAAATACATCGTGCTTGTAATTTTGCGAAAACCAGCTTACTTATTGACTGGGAAATGTTTCATTTTGAATTTTTAGTAAAAATAATCTGTAAATCCAAAAACAATTACTTACTTATTTATCAAACTTGAATTCAAAGTGTGAAATATTTGAAACTTATTTACTAAATCCAGAAGAGATATTTATTAGAAAATCGGCACGGCAAAACCCCACATGATTATGACAAAAAACTTTTAAAAAGTAACTTAAAGTCAATTTAATTTTTTTCATGTAACCATATGTCTATGCAGAGAAGAGAAATGATAACTTTTGAGAAAATATAAATTATATGGGCGAAATTCAAATGACAATCATCAAATCATCCACCAAGATAGATTAATAGAATAAATCTTCTTTAAGACATCACAAATCGAAGCGACAGAGACCCTAAGCAAATTGCATAAAATGGAATAGTGAAAGATGAAAATGACGAGGTGTGATATAAAAGTCAAAGAGAAGATATCATGTCGGAGAGCCTATTTGGTTTAATTCATTGTTTAAACTTATGCTTAAATTGCATATTGTCAACTGTTACTTGTTGCTACATGTCAATTCATCACCATTAATTAGTCATAGTTTAATCGCATGACCATATTTGAAGGTCAAAATAGAGACCAAGTCGATACTTGTTTTAAATATTAAAGATCAAATGAATTACTTTTGAAATAATAAGGATTAAATTGACATATTTTACACACAATGAAGACCAAATGAGTCACATTTGAAATAATAGAAACTAAAATGTCACTTTTTGTAAACAACTACTATAATTCTCATGTGATACACAGGATACATGAATATTTTTTATATTTATTGTTGATGATTAATTTTTATAATTTATGTGAGAATAAAATATAAATATATTCTATAAAGTTTAATTTTAGCAAGTTTTCAACAATGATTACATTTTTTATGAAAATTTTGTAATAATTGAATTCAACATTTGAACTGAAAAAGAAAAAGTATAAAAAAAAGGGTCTTGTACAAAAGGAAAAAAAAAAGAAGATAAATAGTGTATTTTATTAAATCTGTTGGTTTTGAAAATTTTAATAATCTTGGAAGCAAAAATCATGATTGAAATGGATAGTACAACAATAAAATATAAATAAGATTTTAGAAAGTTTTTAACATTAATCATATTTGTAGTAATTGAAAACAAAAAACAAATGGCGTGAGAAGAAGAATAATGTATTATTAAATATTTTGGTTTTGAAAAATCAAATAATCTGGAAAAAAGAACCAATAAAATAGATAGATACATCTTCATATTTAATAGGGATTTTTAAATAAGTAGATTTGGCATTGGTAGTCAATTGACCCCTCTTTGTTTTTATTTTATTTTTTGAAAAAGGGAGGAGGCACTCCCGGAATTTTATTAAATAAAAATAAAGTTACATCATAAAGGGGGACGTATGCTCAATCCCCTATTCTACTCCGAAGGTTGCTAGGTTGATAGGCTAATCTGTGTACAATATGCAACATGAATGCAAATAAAGTACAAAAATCAAATAAGGTAGTACTACTACTCTTACAGAGTAAATAAAAAAGTAAGCAAGGTAGGACTACTACCTTTACAACATAATAGAAATTTGAGCTAACCTATTCTAGAATCTAAAATTTGAAATCATCCATTGATCGCAGGTAAGAAATCCTCGTAACCTTGGGAAGTCCAAAATCTTATTGAACACAGTTAAGGCAACAAATTATACCATGGACCTTCATAAGGTGGTTCTTCATTTAGCATCATGTTCTTTCACATATATAAAAAAAAAAAAACTAGTTCACGCACAGCACCCACGCTTTTCTTTCTCTCCTCTCTTTTCTTTCTCTTTGTATTCTCTCTTACCTCTCTCTTCTTCTCTTCTTTTCTTCTTTGCTTTATCGGTGACACCACGGTCATCTCACTCCAAATAAATATCACCATAAAATTCGTCTTTTTTCGCTGATCGTAATGATATGCATTATGTCAAAGAAAAGTTCCTAGGTGTCGATCTACCATTAAAACCCATCATTTTCTTCCTCATGCCAATGAAGATTCTAGCATCATCTCGCCACGCTGCAACTACCAATCCCTTTCTCTCCTTGTCGCGATTCAAACAATACCCCCACCAATATTTGGATGTGATGTGTTGTGTTTTTGTGTGTGTTTGCATTGTTATTTGTCTATATTTTGGAGGTGTATTGAGCTTAGATAGTTGCATTAGTGTAGTAATTGTGCTAGATATAGGCTTAAGTTTATACAACTGTACATAGTTGAATTTAAGAGATAAATGCTACACTAATGACTTGTTTTGGATATTATAGGTGAGATTGAGGATTGTTTGGAGATCAACGAAGATGGATGGTTTGTGCGAGGATTGGAAGCATAATTGAAGATGAAAAGTGGAAGAAAATTAAGTTTGGAGGCTTCCGGATAAAGGCCAAGACAACTGGAAGCAAAATAGAGCGAAAATGAAGCCAAAAGAGAGCAAATAGGCACTATCGAAACACTGGCTTCAAAGTACCGGTGCACCGGCTCACTATTCCGCCAAAAAAAGAAAGCAAGCTTCTACTACCGGAATAGAGGTCCCTTGGTATTGGTGCACTGGTTAAGTATTTCGGTAGTCACGAAAAATTGGCTATATAGGACCGCTTTTGACCATTTTATAAAAGAATACCTTTCACACCCATCTCCCAAACCCTAATTCCTCTCTCACCAACCTCCAACACAAACACACTCACACATACTCACATGCTTATTTGGAGGGTTTTAAACATTTGGATTGAAATCTACTGGAAGATTTTGTACAAGAATTGCTAGGATGGAAGGGGAGTTTTCTATTGTCTCTTTCATCCTCTTTTATATTATGTTTGAGTAAATTTGTTTAGGGTGATGACACTTGTGTGATGGGGTGATTCTATGCTTCTATATTATGGGATTCAATGGCTTATTATATATACATATGCTATGTTTTTCTTGTTTCAATGGCTATTGTTTAATAAATGTCTAGGTGTTTGATATATGCCTATGAGAGTTGTAAATGTATAAATTGAAGTCTATTTGCTACTAAACACCTCCAATCCATTCTATAATCATGTCTATGTGTTTATGTATGGTTCGTATGAAGTGGGTGTTAGGATTAGTATGCCCTAAAGCTCACTTGTACATGACATTTTGGATATGAAACAATGTATAATCATATTTTTGTTAAATGGCATTATGAGTTTCTTACATATAATCTCTGTTATGTTTTATCGATGCATGTATGAAGGTCCTTTGACTTGCACTAATGACTTGGGTGCGTAGTGAGGCTGGACGCACAGTAGGTCCAAGTCTAGATTTAGTCACGTCATAAATTGAATCCATAACCAAATAGTAGTGTTGGGCACTCTTCTGGGATAAGGTAATATTGAGCAAGTCTCCTCTTTGAGGGTGATCTACCTAGGTCATTGGAGGACTTTCTGGATTTGTCTCAATAGTACGTGTGTCACGTATTGGATAGGACCATTGTGAGTATGTTTTCTAGAGACGTACTATCAAAGAAAGAAAACAAGACACTTACTGCTACGAAATGATCATTGCTCTTAATCCTGAGTATATGTGGATGAACTAATGAAGTTAGGGTTTAGCACTTTGATTCACTGCGGGTGAGATCTTATTTTATTAGGATCAACAGCCTTGTGCATTGAGTGCTAAGTTCTAGTTAATTAGAACATGCATATGCAAAATGGAATCTATGTGCCACCTTTGGGATTGTCCAAATTTATCATCCGAATCTAGATCTAGTGATACTACCTTTATAGGTGTGTCTGTCATATGGCTTGATGGTCGCTCCTGAGATCAAGAGATTCCATGACCAAGGATGGTTGGCAATTGGACAAGAAACCCAACGGAAAAGGATATAGCTAAGGAGGTGATAGTACACAGGCCAAAGAACCGATCTTAGTTGTGGCTATACATATAGGGGCATTATGGTCGGTTATTTAGTATGTCAAAGACAAAGTTCACATTCTTTTGTGATAAGTTTTTGGGTAATGACAATTATTCTTGGAGTGCAACTTTGATCTTATGGTGGAATAGATCGGAGTTAAAAATAATTATTATGTCACCTTGATCGGGCAAGGATATTTTTAATTATTTTTGGAAGCCAATGATAATTGTGTCTTCTTGGTCCCTTCCCTAGTTGAAATGACTTTGAGAGAGTAATCTTGAAAGAGCAAATTCCATATTGTGGTAATAGACTTATTAGGCCAAAGCTTGAAATTGGGTTTGGGCTTTCTTTAAAGTCCAAGATAACCTAATTGGGCTAGGATGGTTTCCTATTGGGCTTGGGCCTCCACATGGATTATGGACTATGTGTTGGACTTGGATAATGGGCTTGGCCTAAGTCTTCCAAGACAAGTGGACAACTTGCAAAATATTACAAAAACAAGTAGACAACTTGCACAAGTCTTCCAAGACAAGATTGACAAGTTACATAAAGGAAATAATACATGGAAATTTTCTCCCACATTGAAAGTTTAGCAACTTTGGGTGCCAAGGTTCTCTCTATAAATAGACAAGACCCTACACCTTTTATGTATTCCACTTTGTAGTTGATTTCTTCTTTTTTGGCAAGAAAATACTACAACACATAGTACACACTTATTGTGTGATTTTTGCTCTAGTTTTTCAAGAGCATATTACTTTGCTTCTTCCCACACAAGAGGCTATTCTCTCAAGATAAGTCTCTTTAATCATAGGGAAGAAGACTGGGAAGTTGCTTATAGCGACACCCTTGTAGTAAATTTTTGGTGGCCTTGTTCGTGAACGAGAACAAAGCTCGTGACCGGTTTTAGCTTCATCAAAGGCTCCGCGCTTCAAGAGGTTAGCTTTATATATTTTTGCAAGTACTAGTTATATTCTATATGTTCTTGAGCATGTTCTTGTGTGTGTAATGTGGTTATTTTATTTTCCTAGCATGTTTTCTTAGTTATAATTTAGAAAATATGGACTAGGATACACCACACTTAATAATATCAATCCTACAATTGGTATCAGAGCTTAGGCTCACACATAACATGCTTAGACTATGCAAGAATATTGTATTTGCATAAATATATTAGTCATCTTGTGAGTGGCAAGATTAGGAAATCTTGTGTTGCATATACTTGTGGTTTTATGCTTGTATGTGCAGGTAATATAAAATCCCCTTGATGGTTCGTATGTATGCATGATAGATTTCGTGTACGGTCAACAAAGCTTGGCCATAGGCAATTTCATGTATAAAATATTTATGGTTATTGCTTTTAGTTTCATTTAAAAGAAGCATAGGATGTTTTATCCTTGTAATGTTTCTTTATGAAGCTTGTATTAGCAATAGCAAATTATATTATTGTAATCTTTGAAGACCAAGAAGAAAAACAAGAAAACATCATAAAGGAATACTCTGCCGGGTAAGCAAGCCAGATGACCGGCTGGACTTAACCGGTTGACCGGCTAGGTCGACCGGCTGAGGCAGAAAAAGCTACTATATGTGCTGTTTTTGTTGAAAATTACAGGGAGCCATCAAAGAGAGATTCTAACATATTTTGGTGGATGTTTATAATGCATTGATATATGTTTTAACATATTTGCATTAGCATGATTGCCACCTAGAAATATGTCCACTCATTAGGGTTTATAAAAATTAGTCATACCTATGAGTTGATTCTCAAAGATAGTTAAGTTTATGAGAATGGCTTAGATAAGAGAATTATAAGCAGCTATGTCTAAAGATGCCATGAGATCTCATGACAACATCAAAAGAACTTAACTTGAGATTTACATGTATATATGTCAACCTAAGGGTCTATGTACCCAGATTTAGGTAAGAGGTCTATTGTGATATTGCAATGTTTTAGTAACACAAAGGGGATTTACAAAAATCCAAAATGTGTTTAGATCTAAAACAAAGCAAGAATATCAAAGGAAACCCTTAAGTTAAAATATTGAGTGGGAGAAGGGACTGGAAATACCCCACAGCTTTCCATATCCGATTCACGTTAATGATAAATGTCATTAACTTTCCCAACGGAAGGTGACATTTTGTCTAGATTTAACAAGGTGAAACATAAAATGTTTATTCAAAAGGGTGTTAGTGAGTTCGGCCATCCCATCGATGGAGTTCTTCACTAAAGATCGCCTTACGTAACATTGATTAAAGTCATTACCCTATCGGAGGGCTTAAATCAAGAATGTTTAAGGGAATAAACATTAGGAATGGGTGTACACTCAACTTAAATGGTAGGTTCGGCTATCTTATCGATAGAGTTCGCTATCGAATTTAAGAAGCCAAACAAAACAGTGATTGAATTATTCAATTGGATCATATCCAGACAATTGTTAATTTAAATAAGTGGTGGAACTTAACTTAACATTCATAAGTTCGGCCATTCCATCGGTGGAGTTCTTATGAGGACGTTGAGACACTGTTACATCGAGTAGTTTAAAGCGTTGATCTACTCAAAGGCAAATGATGTAAAAAGTACTTGTATGTTTTATTTCCAAAGATAGCATACATATTATATATGCATCAATTCTATACTCATAAAATAATTGTGATTATATTGTTGTATTCAGAAAAATGTCTTCGTTCAGTCCACTAGCTACAATTCTCAAAGAGCACAAGCTCACTGGACCGAATTTTGTAGACTGGGAATGAAACTTGGACATAGTACTCACTGCAGAAGAGTACAAGTATGTCCTAACAACTCCTTGTCCTGTTGTGAGGGCTACCTCTTCCAAACCCGAAAGATGCTTTGAGGCAAAATGGCAAAGCCAATAGTATGGCCAAGTGCTATATGATGGCTTCTATGTCAGATATTTTGCAGAGCAAGCATCATCATATGGAAACTGCAAAAGAAATCATGACCTCACTGTCTCGTATGTTTGCTGATTAGAGCAGGCCTGCAAGGCAAGGTGCTCCTAGAGAAATTATGAATCAAAGGATGGCAGGAGGAGCATCTGTCAGGAAGCATATACTTAAAATGATGGATTGCTTCAATACTGCTGAGATCCTAGGAGCAAACATAGATGAACAGTCAAAGGTAGACATGATTTTGGAGACTCTACCATCATCCTATACCCAGTTCAAGCTTAATTATAATATGAGCAAGATGAACATGGATATGACGGAACTAATGAAAGAGCTCCTAGCTGCAGAAGCCATAATAAAAAATAAAGGCCACATAAATATGGTTCAAGCATCCACTTCTGGACTTAACCCGAAAGGGAGAAAGTTCAAAGGAAAGGGGAAGAAAAAACGTGGTCAAGGGAAAAAGAAGAGAAATGGCGAACAGTCCAGGCAGTTAACAGGTGAAAAGCCCAAGGGCAAATGCTTTAAATGTGGCCTAAAAGGACACTGGAAAAAGGATTGCCCAAAGTACTTGGCTCGAGGCCAGATAGGTACACCTCTTTTGTTTTACATTGAAACCTGCTTAGTGGTTGATTCTACAAATTCTTGGATTGTATACTCTGGAGCCACTAACCATATTTGCAATTCTTTACATAGGTTTCAGGAAATGAAGGAACTAGCTAAAGGGGAGTTTGCTCTGAGGTTGGGTAATGGAGCAAAAGTATGGGCTGCTGCAGTGGGAGGAATGTGCTTAAATTTTCCATGTACTAGGAAGATATTTTTGAACAATGTTTATTATGTTCTGGATGTACGTAAAAACCTTATCTCTGTTTCGTAATTAATATTAGATGGTTTTTGCTTTAATTTCCATTCAGGTGTTGATATCAATAGAGATGGAAATATTATTTGTTCCGGTAGAATGCATGATAACTTGTTCTATATAAAACCTATTACAAACTCACTGCATAATATAGAACAAACTAATTCCCGAAAAAGGAAGGTTTCTTCGACCAATGATACATATCTTTGGCACCTACGCTTAGGACATATCAGTCTAAAGCGAATTCGGAGATTAGTCGAGGATGGGCATCTTAGCTCATTAGATTTCGAAGATCTACCTCCGTGTGAATCTTGTCTCAAAGGGAAGATGACTAAACGGTCATTTTCTTCTAAAGGAGAAAGGGCCAAAGAAGTATTGGAATTGGTTCACACTGATGTGTGTGGTCCTATGCGCAAACTAGCACGAGGAGGTTATGAGTATTTCATTACTTTTACTGATGATTACTCTAGATATGGATATGTATATTTGATGCGACGCAAGTCTGAATCCTTTGAGAAATTCAAAAAGTTCAAAGCTGGGGTAGAGCGGAAATTAGATAAACATATCAAAGCCCTTCGGTTTGATCGAGATGGCGAATACCTCTCGGGTGAGTTCAGAGACTATCTTACACAAGAAGGGATAGTATCTCGATTGATCGCACGAGGACTCCTCAGAAAAATGGTGTAGCAGAGAGAAGAAATCGTACCCTATTGGATATGGTTAGGTCAATGATGAGTCATGCATCATTACCTTTATCTTTTTGGGGGTATGCCATTGAAACAGCGGCATACATCTTGAACTTGGTACCATCTAAATCAGTACCTAGGACACCTCAAGAAATATGGACTAGGCGTAAGCCTAGTCTAAATCATCTCCACATTTGGGGCTGTCCAGCTTATGTACTTAATAGTAATGCTTCAAAATTAGAACCAAGATCCGAGTTATGCTATTTCATTGGATATCCTAAGGGAACCAGAGGTGAGATCTTTTATAATCCTAAAGAGCAAAAGGTGTTTATAAGCACCCATGCTAGATACTTAGAGAATGATGAAATGGTCCAGAAAACACCAGATTATGAAGTTGTTCTAGATGAGATTTCACAAGAATCTCCAATAACACCTGTGGTAACTGTGAATGAAAAAGAACAGCATATTACATCTAATATATCGGAGCATCATCGTAGTGGGAGGATATCCAAGCCTCCTGATAGATACTATGGAGAGTCTTTTCAGACTTCTTCAGAGAATCAGGTGGTGGATCCCGTAAGTTATGATGAAGCAGTTTTCGACATAGATGCCGACAAATGGCATAAGGCAATGGATTCAGAGTTAGAATCTATGTATTCTAACAAAGTCCGGATCTTGTAGTTGCACCTGAAGGGGTAAAACCTATAGGGTGCAAATGGGTCTACAAGAGGAAAAGAGGAGTTGATGGAAAAGTTGAAACCTTTAAAGCAAGGTTGGTGGCGAAAGGTTATACTCAGAAAGAAGGGATCGATTATGAGGAAACTTTCTCACCAGTAGCCATGCTTAAATCCATCAGGATACTTCTTGCCATCGCTTGTCATTATGACTACGAGATATGACAAATGGACATCAAGACAGCCTTTCTTAATGGGCAACTTGACGAGACCATTTACATGACACAACTAGATGGATACATTGCTAAAGGCCAGGAACATATGGTTTGTAAATTAAAGAAGTCCATTTATGGATTAAAACATGCATCTAGAGCATGGAACATCAAATTTGATCGGGCAATTAAATCTTATGGTTTTGATCAAAATATTGATGAACCTTGCGTGTATAAAAGGCGTAATAGAAATGCTGTAGCTTTTTTGGTTCTGTATGTGGATGATATCCTACTAATTGGAAATGATGTGGGGATGTTATCATCCATCAAGGTTTGGATTTCTACTCAATTTCAAATGAAGGATTTAAGAGAAGCTAGTTATGTTCTAGGCATCAAGCTTATGCGAGATCGTAAGAATAGAAGGCTAGCCCTATCTCAAGCTTCATTTATTAAGAAGATATTAGTCAGGTTTAACATGCAAAACTCTAAGAAGGCCTTGTTACCTTCTAGACATGGAGTTTATCTATCTCGGGATCAATGTCCTAAAACACTTGAGGAGATAGAGAGCATGAAGCGAGTTCCTTATGCTTTAGCAGTTGGAAGTCTCATGTATGCCATGTTATGTACTAGACCAGATATCTGCTTTGCTGTTGGCATGGTTAGTAGATATCAGTCAAACCCTGGACCGGCACATTGGGTCGCGGTTAAGCATATATTCAAATTCCTGCAAGGAACAAAGGATTATGTGCTGGAATACCGTGCAGATGATCTAACACCATTAGCCTATACAGACTCGGATTTCCAGTCCGACAGAGATTCCAGGAAGTCCACTTCTGGATATGTTTTCACTCTAGTAGGAGGAGCTATTTCATAGAGAAGTGTGAAGCAAAATTGTATTGCTGACTCTACCATGGAGGCTGGGTATGTAGCAGCGTCTGAGGCTGCGAAAGAGGCAGTATGGCTAAGAAAGTTCCTGTTAGACCTAGAGGTTATGTCGACAACTCACAAACCAATAACGTTGTATTGCGACAACAACGGTGCTGTTTCACAGTGCAAAGAGCCCAGGAATCACAAAAAGGGTAAACACATTGAACGGAAATATCATTTGATCCGTGAGTTTATCCAAAGAGGAGATGTAGTAGTTGACAAGATAGCTTCAGCGGAAAACCTGGCAAACCCATTTACTAAGACTCTTTCAGAGAAAGTGTTTGCCACACATTTAGAGTCTTTGGGTATTAGGCTCTGCAGAAGTAATCTTTAGTGCAAGTGGGAGATTGTTAGGATTAGTATGCCTTAAAGCTCACTTGTACATGACATTTTGGATATGAAACAATGTATAATCATATTTTTGTTAAATGGCATTATGAGTTTCTTACATATAATCTCTGTTATGTTTTATCGATACATGTATGAAGGTCCTTTGACTTGCACTAATGACTTGGGTGCGTAGTGAGACTGGACGCACAGTAGGTCCAAGTCTATATTTAGTCACGTCATAAATTGAATCCATAACCAAATAGTAGTGTTGGGCACTCTTCTGGGATAAGGTAATATTGAGCAAGTCTCCTCTTTGAGGGTGATCTACCTAGGTCATTGGAGGACTTTCTGGATTTGTCTCAATAGTACGTGTGTCACGTATTGGATAGGACCATTGTGAGTATGTTTTCTAGAGACGTACTATCAAAGAAAGAAAACAAGACACTCACTGCTACGAAATGATCATTGCTCTTAATCCTGAGTATATGTGGATGAACTAATGAAGTTAGGGTTTAGTACTTTGATTCACTGTGGGTGAGATCTTATTTTATTAGGATCAACAGCCTTGTGCATTGAGTGCTAAGTTCTAATTAATTAGAACATGCATATGCAAAATGGAATCTATGTGCCCCTTTTGGGATTGTCCAAATTTATCATCCGAATCTAGATCTAGTAATACTACCTTTATAGGTGTGTCTGTCATATGGCTTAAGGGTCGCTCCGGAGATCAAGAGATTCCATGACCAAGGATGGTTACCAATTGGACAAGAAACCCAATGGAAAAAGATACAGTTAAAGAGGTGATAGTACATAGGCCAAAGGACCGATCTTAGTTGAGGCTATAAATAGAGGGGCATTATGGTAGGTTATTTAGTGGGTCAAAGACAAAGTTCACATTCTTTTGTGATAAGCTTTTGGGTAATGACAATTATTCTTGGAGTGTAACTTTGATCTTATGGTGGAATAGATCGGAGTTAAAAATAATTATTATGTCGCCTACATCGGGCAAGGATATTTTTAATTATTTTTGGAAGCCAATGATAATTGTGTCTTCTTGGTCCCTTCCCTAGTTGAAATGACTTTGAGAGAGTAATCTTGAAAGAGCAAATTCCATATTGTGGTAATAGACTTATTAGGCCAAAGCTTGAAATTGGGTTTGGGCTTTCTTTAAAGTCCAAGATAACGTAATTGGGCTATGATGGTTTCTGATTGGGCTTGGTCCTCCACATGGATTATGGACTATGTGTTGGACTTGGATAATGGGCTTGGCCTAAGTCTTCCAAGACAAGTGGACAACTTGCAAAATACTACAAAAACAAGTGGACAACTTGCACAAGTCTTCCAAGACAAGATTGACAAGTTACATAAAGGAAATACTACATGGAAATTTTCTCCCACATTGAAAGTTTAGCAACTTTGGGTGCCAAGGTTCTCTCTATAAATAGACAAGACCCTACACCTTTTATGTATTCCACTTTGTAGTTGATTTCTTCCTTTTTGGCAAGAAAATACTACAACACATAGTACACACTTATTGTGTGATTTTTGCTTTAGTTTTTCAAGAGCATATTACTTTGCTTCTTCCCACACAAGAGGCTATTCTCTCAATATAAGTCTCTTTAATCATAGGGAAGAAGACTGGGGAGTTGCTTATTGCGACACCCTTGTAGTAAATTTTTGGTGGCCTTGTTCGTGAACGAGAACAAAGCTCGTGACCGGTTTTAGCTTCATCAAAGGCTCCGCGCTTCAAGAGGTTAGCTTTATATATTTTTGCAAGTACTAGTTATATTCTATATGTTCTTGAGCATGTTCTTGTGTGTGTAATGTGGTTATTTTATTTTCCTAGCATGTTTTCTTAGTTATAATTTAGAAAATATGGACTAGGATACACCACACTTAATAATATCAATCTTATAGTGGGTAATGCTTATATTCATGTCCATGTATATGTTTGCAAGCCTAGTAGTAAATATGACCTTAATATTGCATACATGTTGGTTCAAAAGTGCTTTTAATCATGTAATCCAAGCATGACGATATTTGGTAGTCGAATAGGTTCTTTTATTCATGAACACCTTAGCCTAGAACATGTATGAATATGCTAATGAGTGAAATCCCACTATAGTGACCCTAGAATGATGAGGTTTCAATTAAGGCTAGTATAGATTGAGTCTCCTTTGGCCTTAAATCCAGTCAGTAGATTTTCGGGTAGATCTAGTCGACTCTAGCAACACTAAGTCTTGGCTTTAAATCTAGCTAATGCTTTAGATACTAGGGTAGATCTATTCTAGGTCACCTAGGATTTTAAATTTGTCACTCTTAAGGCCTTAGGTCATAAGAACCATGCCGTAGCTTTAGGTGGCGTTGCCTAGGGATGAACTCGCACCGAGTCCTAGGGAAAAATTAGGACACTAATTAAGCAACCTAGTTGAAGAGCATTCAGTAATTAAACCATTCCATGTAATCCCATTGTATTGGAGTCTAAGATCACCAATTAGCAAGTAGATGTCACCCTAATCCCTTCAATTTGTTAGTTCTCTTTAGACAGCTTGTCTTTATACTTTCCATTCCCATAGTGTAGTTTTATTTTCTTTAGTTAGAGCTCTCGACTATCCAGAAACACCAAAAATAGTTAGTTTAAGTTTCCTTTTGGCATTCTCTAGGACACACACGTAGAATTCATCCCACAACATAGCCTCTTTGTGGTTCGACACCCGTTCTCGCACACACTACACTGCATTGATCTGTATGCTTTTGGGTCTTTACAGCTTTCACTTGAGAGATGTACATTAGGACACTCCAAGCTTAATCCGGCATTAAAGCTCACCTTGACCTTCAAATATGTAGGTCTATGTTGTGTTTTGTGTCTCTGTGTGTAAGAGAAGTGAACAAATAGTTGTGGCATAATGAACAAATATTTGAAGTAAATACGAAAGTTAATGAACAAATAGTTGTGAGGTAATGAACAAATATATATTTTTGTAATTGTATGTCTCTATGTGCGAGAGCAGTGAACAAATAGTTGTGGGGTACTGAACAATTAGTTGTGGAGTACTAAACAAACAAATGTAGGGTATTGAACAAATAATCAGTGAAGAAATAGTTGTAGGTTACTGAACAAATAGTGGTGGGGTACTGAACAAATAGTCAGTGAACAAATAGTTGTGTGATACTGAAAAAATAGTTGTAGGATACTGAACAAATAGTCAATGAATAAACAATAGTAGGATACTGAACAAATAGTCAGTGAATAAACAGTTGTAAGGTACTGAATAAACATATACTCTGTATGAACAAAAGCATACTACCCCACAACTATTTGTTTACAATGAGGAAGATGATACTAATGTCTGTTCCTGGTGCTAGTGTGTGAAAAATGTTGCATACGCACCAAGAAAGAAAATATCAAAGAGGCTCATCTTGGGTCATGCTTATCTTGTACTATTTATAGTAGTAAGCTTACCCTAAAATTCCCTCAATACGCTTCATTAAACTTTCTAGATAAGTAATATTCCGTTGGAATAAAAGGACACCCAAATATTCAATGTCATATACTAAATATCTCTTACGTGGTTCATGCTCATCTAAGAAAGATATCCATGAGTTGTATGAAAAAAACCTAGATAATTAAATCCCTTCTTATCTTTTAAACTCAAATATTAGTTAAGCAACCCACATAATAAATTCCTCAATTATGTATCCAATAGAGAAGTGACTAATGGAGGAACCAAAAGGTATAATTACCCTTAGCTCCCAAAATGACCAAAATGCCCTTGCCACCACTTTAGGGACATCATGGCCATTTTGACTTTGGTCTACTCAATCAAAAGACCAAAAACCGCACTCCCAAAATAATTACTGGCTAAGCAAGAGCTGGTGACATGGAGTAACCTTTGTCTTTGACCAACCAAGCAAAGTGACCAAAACACCCCTCTATGTATACCCGTACTCAAGGTTGGTCAAAGAACACCATTACCTCCAAGAATACATCTGAAACCTTGAAATTTCTAGTCTATTGAGTGATCACCACCTAGCCATGTATCTTTTAATAGGAGTGACCTACAATCCAAATAACCGATATACCTCTAAAGGTTAATATCACTAGATCTAGATTTATGATAACTAATAAGACAAATCCAAGAGGGCACATAGACTCTGTTGTTACATATACATGTCATGTTTGATTACAATATAACACCCAACGTACCAGGTAGATAATCTTATCACTCAAGACCTTTTCTCATGGTATATAAAAGTGCTTCCAAATGTGTTCTCCTTGCTCTTTTTAGCCTCAAAACCCTTTTGCAAACTTGGTTCTCTTTATCTACATCTTCGTTCCCATTCTAAGCATTGCTCAAAACTCATCTAAAACACAAGTTAAGTGCATGTTAATGTAGCATTTATGTTCTAAGCTCAATTATGGACATGTAAAGCCTAATATGCACAAGTACGACATAAATGATACACTGATACATTTATTAAAGCTCAAAACACCTTAGACATATAGAACAATATAATGCAAATATACACACAAAACCAACACATCAATTGGAACTTAATGAAAATGGAGATGGTGTGTGCAAGGTTTAAAGAAGCTTTTGAGGATGAAAAGCTAAAGATAATCAAGTTTGGAAGCTTCCAACAGAACCCCAAAGTAACCGAAAGCAAAACGAAGCCAAAAGGGGTGAAACTTGGAGTACCAGTTGAGTAGCCTTAAGGAACCGGTCGACTGGCTCATGAAGCTGGAAAAACCAAAGAGCTACATCTTTTAGCCAATTGAGAGACTCTTAGGTGCCAGTAGACTGGTTCAATCAATGGATAGTTCATGAAATTTAGCTATAAAAGCCCTCTTTTGGCTTTTTTATAGAAGGAGAGCTTTAATCATTCAACACACAAAACCCTAACCTATCTCCATACTCACCCACCTCTCACTCACTCACCTACACATTTCTACACTAGGAATCAAGCATCTTTGATGGAATGAACACTTGGATTTGGGGCTTTGCTCAAGGATTGGAAAAAGATTGCCAAGGATGAAAGGGAAGACTCTTTATCTCCCTTTTGTCCTAGTTTGTTCTATGTATGAATACAACATTTTAGGGTGATTAGCACTAGTTTTATTGGTTGATTTATTACATTCTTGTAATGGGTATTTGATAGATTTATATATATGCTTTATTCCTAGGGTTTCAATGGCTATTTACATACATGATTATGTGTTTGATAATAGGCCTCCATGAAGTAGTATATATATATATATATATATATATATATATATATATATATATATTGAAGATTATTTGCTATTAATCACTTCTAAATTATTATGTAAGCATGTCTATGTGTTTATATAATGAATCCATGAAGTGGTTAATGTATTCATACATGTCAATATGTGTGATTACATGCCTTAATTGCGAGATTAGCTTCAAATACATACATGTTGGGTGTTATTGCTTAATTTGGTGTAATCTAAGCATGTCTATGTGTTTAGTAGCTAAATATGTCTATGTTTTCAGAAATGCCATGCTTTAAAATGTGTATGAATGGGCACTTTAAAGCTTGGCCCACAATTGTGAAGCAATGATTAATGGTGCTTAACTAAAGATTAGCCTTAATTGAGTTTCATTTGGTTGCCCCCTTACACATAGAAATCCCTAAACTTGGGCTAATGCAAGTCATGATCCCAATAGTCATGCATCCATTCATGTATCTTCACTTAGCTATCACAATTATAGAGGTTCATATTATTATTTTTGTGATCTTTGTCGAAGCTATAACCATGACTTTGATTCTTGCCCCATTCTCCACAACGATCCCTATTTTCCTATAAAGCCCAAGAGTGCCCTAGTAGTCATGTGCCTTTTCATGATCTACATCTAGTCATGATGATTATAGGGGCCAATATTGATGTGTTGGTTTTATGTATATTTATGTATTGAATTCTTATTCTTATTTTGAGGTGAATTGTGCTTATTTTGTAACATTAGTATAGTACTTAAGTAATAATTGCGCATAAGGGGAGTTAAGTGTTTATAACGAGTTTAGTGATTAAATGCTACATTAAATGCCTTATCTTATGTTGTAGGTGAGTTTTGGGATGGGAAGAGTGTAAATAAGGAAGAAATATGTTCAACATTGAAGACTGCACGTGAAAAGACAAAGAAATGAACATGATATGAAGTTCAAAGTTGAGTTGTCAAGTGTGAGGGGGCCGGTCGGTAGAGTCCCCTTATACATACTAGCTAGCCAATAGGGCCCCTTGGTAAATCCAGAATGTGCATTTTTTGTACCGGTTAAGCCCTAAAGTACCAGTTGACCAGTAGGGTCAGCTAGTTGTGACACTGAAGGTTATAAATAGGGCCCGATTATAGCATTTGAGGGGAATCTTTTCACTGCATCTCTCACATCCACTAGACACCTATTTCCCAAAACACTAAATCCATCTAGACCTACCTCACACACAAATTTCTAAACACATTTAGCACTAGGAATCAAGGATCGAAGAGGATCAAACACAAGATTTGGGCCTTATGCTCATGGATTATAAAGGATTAGTTCTAGATAGAAGGGTATATTCCTTATCTCTCTTTTATCTCAAGTTAATATATGTATAAGTAAAGCATGGAGGGAGATTATATCTGGTATTTATGGATTGATTACTATTTTTTTGTAACGGGTCCTTGATGGATTTATGTATATATGCTTCATGCTTAGGGTTTCTATGGAAATTTTACATTCATGTGTATGTATTTATTGAAATGCCTTAATGAAGTTGCATATGTATATTGAAGTCTATTATGCTATTAGCTATCTCTAAATCATTATACTAGCATGTCTATGTGTTTGTATAGTGGTTACATGAAGTGGGTATGACTATGTATATGTTTATGTGTGTGTTAGCATACTTAATAGCATAAATAGCTTCTTTTGCTTACATGTCGGATGCTGTCACATAAATTGGTGTAATCTAAGTATGTCTATGTGCTTAGTAGTAGAATAGGCCAATATATCCTCAAATTCCATGTCCTAGATGTGTATGCTTTGCACATAATTATTAATTTTCGCTATTGTGATGACGATTAATGGTGCACAACTAATGGCTAGCCTAGGTCGAGTCTCCCTTAGCTTTAAATCCAACAAATGGGTTTTTAGGTAGGTCAGTCGACCTTAGACAGGCTAGAACTTGGCTTTAAATCCCGCAAATAGTTTAGATGCTAGGGTTAGATCGATTCGAGTCACCTAGAACCTTAATTAGCTAGGCTTAATGCCTAGGTCATAAGGACCATGCTATAGCTCTGGGTAGACGTCCTTAAGGATGGACCCGCACTGAATCTTAAGGGTACCATTAAGAGGGTAATTAAAGGTCTAGATGAGAGCACATTAGTATAATCTGTCAAGCATCCCTCGATAAACATAATAATCATTCATAGGCAAGGTGTAATCACCCTAGCTCCTTTTTCTAAGTGTTTGACTCTATAGATCGCTTGATTTCCCCATCATACACATGCACGCCATTTTATTTTCTTGCACTTATAGTAGATTTACATTCCTAGCTTCCCTCAATCTAAAAACCAAAAAAGATCGTAGTTTAGGGACCCAACACGTAGCTTCTTAGGACACATTTAGCTTAGGACACCATACATGTTTGGCTTCCCCATGGATTCGACCTCACACTCGCACATACTGTGCTACACACAAACCCATGTGCTTGCGGGTTGTTTAGGCTTGTGCTCACAAATAGTGATCAAATATCATGCATACTCATCTTGAGGTCAAGATGACTCTTCATTCAATCCACCTCCTTCTCTTGAGAATCTATCTCTCGTACCATTTTTTTCCACCTATTCTTCCTTCGAGTTTTATGATGGTTATGCTTATAGTGCTCCCAATCAAGAAGTTTACCATTCCCACTCTATTGAATCCTTTTCATTTAGGTCTTTGATATGTTATTTGGTGTACAAGCCTTAAATAGCCTAGAAGCACATGGGTTATGTGTAGTATAATGTGTGCGAGTGCAGGGTCGAATCCATAGAGAGGCCAAATGTTTGTGGTGTCCTAAGCTAAGTGCATCCCAAAGAGCTACATGTTAGGTGCCTAAACTATAATCTTTCTGGGTTGTTGGTCAAAATGAAGTGCGGAAAAGATAAATCTAGTCTAAGTACGAGGAAAATAACAGGTGTGTGTATGTGTGACGGGGGAATCAATCGATTAAGGGGATTCAAATGTTAGAAATAGGGACTAGGGTGATTACAACTTGCTTGTGGGTGATTACTACTTCTCGTTAGGGTTCCTTGATGAATAGACTTGGTTGCTCTCATCTAGGCTCCTTATTAACCTCCTAATGGAACCTTAGGACTCGGTATGGGTCTGTCCCTAGGTATGTCTACCTAGAGCTATAGCATGGCCATTATGATCTAGGCATTAGGACTTGGTAGTTAGGATTCCAAGTGACTTAGATTGATCTAAATTTGGCATTTAGTCCACTAATTAGTTCCTTAATCTATCCCTAGGACTAGGTGCAAGTCCTCCCTAGGTACATCTATCTAGAGCTATGGTGTGGTCCTTATAAACTTAGGGCCATAGGGTGGACTAACTAGCTTCTTAAGTGAACTAAGTCAACTAAACCTATCTAGACTCCTATTGGCTAGATTTAAAGCCAAAGGAGACTCAACCTAGGCTAGTTACTAGCTATGCAACATTGATCTGTTCACAATAGCCAAAATTAATGATTGAGTACAAGGCATACACATCTAGGGCATGAAATTCAAGAATTTGCCAGCATATCCTACTACTAAGACATACTTAGATTATACCAATTTAAGCTATGGCACCCAACATTTAAGCAATAGAAGCTATTTATGCTATTAAGTACACAAACATACACATAGACATGTATATAAGCATAGCCACTTTGTGTAATCATTATACAAACACATAGACTTGCTAGCATAATGATTTAGAGTTGGTTAATAGCATAATAGACTGCAACATATATGAGCAACATCATTGAGGCATTTCTACACACATATAGACATATATGTAAATTTGCTATAGAAACCCTAACCACAAGCGCATATATATACAAATCCATCAGGTACCCATTACAAAAGAGTAATAATTAATCCATAATACAAGATATAATCATAGGGATCCACTGAAGACGATCCTTCTCCTTCCCCTTTTTCGGAAGAAAAGGAGGATCCGGACAAAATTGGTGAAACAAAAGAAATCTGAGTGAATGGAAAGGAAAAAACAAAGGATGAATTCCACTTTCACTTTCCAAAGATAGGCTATAACAATAGCCCAACTAATTCTAATGAAGTTGAGAATAAAAACCCCTTTTGGTTTGAAAAACCTCTTGTAACTCTTCTTTTTGATTATAATCGATGGAATCGCCCACTTCGCTACATAAAAAATAATCTATTTCAAGGGGTTGTAAGAAGTGAAATGTCACAATACTTTTTTGACACATGACGAAGTGATGGAAAACAAAGAATATCTTTTACATATCCGCCAAGTTTGTCAACTTTTTTGGAAATGATAAAAATAAGAATATTCTTGTCAACACTAGAAAAAACCCCCTCTTATGAACTAGACAATCGTTGGGTTTATACCAACAAAGAAAAGAGTAATAGTCTAAACAACGAGTTTCTAATGCCCCAAACTCTTATTTTTTTTTATTCTGGACCGCGAGAGTTATTTCTTTTAATCTGTATCTTTTTACCCATAATAGGCATTAGTATGTACCCAGATTTCGTCCTTTCACTATCGGTTGAAGAAGTCAAAGTTATTCTATCTAATTATTTTTATAGATAGTTTTGTTTTCATGAATAAAACAAAAAAAATCCTACAATTTTTAAAATTTTTCATTGTATAATGAAAAAAGAAGGTTTTTTTCTCTTAAATTAAGTAAAAAAGTTAAAAGAAAATACGTATGATACACATAAAAATGAACATCTTTGAACAAGGAATCCCCATTTGAATGATTCACAATGGATATCATTTCTCATACTGAAACTTACAAAATCATCTTAGTGAACATCCAAGAAATTCCAGGACCTGGATAAAACTTTGTAATCTTCTTTCATCCTTTTAATTGACAAAGACCCCAGTCATCTAATAAAATGAGGATGATACATTAGGAATGGTCAGGATAGCTCAGTTGGTAGAGCAAAGGACTGAAAATCCTCGTGTCACCAGTTTAAATCTGGTTCCTGGCACATGATTCATTTGTATGAGCTCTCTACATGCTTTACGTATACAAATATTAACTTGGGATAAAAGGGAGGTAAGGAATATACCCTTCTATCCAAAGCTAATCCTTTACAATCCATGAGCATGATCCCCAAATCTTGTGTTTGATCCTCTTAGATCTTTGATTCCAAGTGCTAAATGTGTTTTGGTGAGTGTTTTTAAGATGGGTGGCAGAGGAATTAAGGTTTAGGGAAATAGGGGTTCAAAGGTTGGGTGAATAATTCCTCAATTTTGCTGAAAAGTGGTTTAAAATAGCCAATAACAAGAGGACTGGTGTGAGAGCTAGGTCGATTGACCTAATGGGCTTGTTTACTGACTTGGCTAAGGGCCTAGGCTGGGGCCCTGCCTTGGCAGTAAATGTCCAGAACGTACTCATTTCAGCTTTGATTTGCGCGCGATTATTTCTATTGCAACGTATCACTTCCGGGGACCTTCAAAGCCATTTTTATTCAACTTTTCATGCCTATAAACATCTTGACTTTGTTCATTCTCTTTATATCTTCAACCAAGCTCAATTTCTTTTCTTGAAACACAAATCCTTGCTCGTGCTCGGTTGCGTGGTTTTTCATCCAAGAGCTTCCAAATGCACTTTTCTTCATTCCTTTACGTCCAAAACACCCTTGGCTTTGCTCTACACCCTAAACACCATTAATCAAGGTCCAATCATCTCTCTGAATCTCACCTAAAACAAGCAACAAACGTGTTTTAGTGTAACATTTAAGTTCTAAGTTCAACTATGAACATGTTAACCCTAATATGCACAAGTATGACCTAAATGCTATATTAATACATCAAATGAAGCACAAAACACCTCAAAACAAAAATAAGAATGCAATACATAGGCATACACAAAACCAACACATTAATACCCCTAAACCTTCTCTTTGCTTGTTCCTAAGCAAGCCCAAACCTATGTTTATCTCTTAAGTTGCTAAAGAGGGTTGCCTAGAGGATTGACTCGCTATCTTGCCGAATTTAAGAAGTATGAAGGGCCGTTCATTTTGTAGAGGAATTTCTAAGCCTTTTTGGATTCTCCTCTTACTCATAAAGGGCCTCGCACCTCACGGAAAGTTCCCAAGTAGGTATACCACCACAAGCCCAAGAGTCTTATGCACACACATGGAATGTTGATACTTTGTGCCCACCAACTAACATAGCCTCTCCAAAATACACATAGCCTCAAAGATACAAGGAGAAAGAAGAATGCAAAATCACAATGGCTCACAAAGGATGTAAGATTCATATAACAACAAAGAACAAAAGAAGTAATTTGTGCTAAGTAGACATTCTGTCAGTAAAGCACTTATTCAATGAAATTTTTGGTGCCTTTGGCATTTTCATATTTTTTAATATTTTTTTTGATTTTTCAATATTTTTCATTTTTTTGCAAAATTTTTTCTTTTTTTTTTATTTTTTTTGGATTTTTTGCTTTTTGCATTTCACAACAAAAAGAAAAGGAAAAGAAAGGCTAAGGCACATTGAAAAGAACCAATAAAGAAAGGGGTACTTATATCAAAATCCATTTTTCAACACTTCTTCCAACCAAACCATGGGATACAAGGTGCATTCTTAAAGACACTCACTCCCTACAACTTTCAAGGGTATCTCCTCCAAGTCCATTCACTCCCTACAATATAACCCTATCTCTACCACTCAATTAAATCAATCACAAAAGCCAACACTCCAATTAACCAAGAGATAAACAACTCTACATGCATAAAAATCAAAAAAATTTCACCATTTTAAGCATGTAATATACATCTATCCTAGTTAAAGCATATAACAAGAAAACCAAACTCCTATACCCACAAACCTAAACTTTGCTTATGCTCAAGCAAATAGAATAATACTACTCAACAAGCAAATAGGCATCACAAAGCAAGTAAAGGTAATAGGAATAGGGTAGGTAAGAGTAGACAAGTGGAGAAAGGATAGACACAACCTTTCATTCCTGTTAAAGCTCTTTGATGCTAATGTTTAAAGAATCATCTACTGACCTTATTTCTCAGCAAACTACAAATACTCAAAGCACACGATTAGTATCATTGCCATGCGAACTCGTATTGGCATCAACAGGTACTTAATTAGTAGCATTGCCATGCGAACTCGCATTGGCATCAACAGGTACTTAAAAAGGTGTATACAAGAAGGAGAAATGATAAAATTGAGGATCAACACTTGGGAAGGTGAAAAAGAAAACAAACGAAAAGAAAATTAAAATCAAACACTAGAATAACAAAAAAGTAAAAATAAGTAAAAGACAAGGAAAACAAAAGGAAACATAAACACATCTAGGGTCTCTTAGAGCACTGGATTTAATGCCTCCAGCCAGGCAATAGTGTCAGAGCAAGCCACACTTAAAATTTCAAGGCACAAATTGTCGGATACTCAACCATGCATAGATAATATAAGGAAAAGGGTCGTGCAACATATAATAGAGCGATGAATGTCTCTTGGTTGATTGGAGTGTTGGCTTTTGTGATTGATTCAATTGATTGGTGAATATGAGTTGCATTATGGGGAATGAATTTAGTGGATTGAAAATTGAGTGTTAGAAGGGATGCTCTTGAAAGTTGTGGGGAGTGAAAACCTTTAAGAATGCCCTTTGTAGCCACCCCATAGCTTGGTAGGAAAGAGTGTTGAAAAAGGTTGTTGATACGAGTGCTTCTTCCTTGATTGGTTTTTTTTATGTGCCAAAGCCTTTCCTTTTCTTTTTCTTTTCTTTCACTTTTGTGTGAATACAATACAAAGCATGAAAAATTCAAAAAAAATTCAAAAAGGCAAAAAGGTGCAAAAATATCCAAAAAAATGAAAAAGAGAAAAAGCCAATAACACCAAAAAGTTTTGCGAATAAGTGCATAAGTGACACAATGTCAACTTAGCACAAGCTATCCTCTTTATAGATATGTGAATAAGGCCCTTTATAAGCCATTGTGTATGTATATTCTCTCTCTTCTTGTCTTTGAGGCATTGTGTATGTTGAGGAGGCCATGTAGTTAAAGGGGCACGAAATATCAATATCCTGAGTACGTGCGTTAGAATCCTAGGCTTATGGTGGTTTAGCTACTCGGGAACTTCCCACGAGGTTCGAGGCCCTTTATGAGTAGAGGGAGGATCTGAAGAGACTTGAGGATCTTTCCATAATAGGAATGTCTCTTCATGTTTCTTAGACTAACCTTGATAGCAAGTCAATCCTTAGGCAACCCTTCGTATCGACTTTAGAGAAAAATTTAGATTTGGGCTTGCTAAGGGACAGGCAAGGAGAAGGTTTAGGGTGTTGATGTGTTGGTCTCATGTGTGATTTTTCATTATATTTCTATATATATTTTGAGGTGTTTTGTGCTCTATAAGGTGTATTAAGATAGAATTTATATCATACTTGAGCATATTAAGCTTTAGGTGCCTATAGTTGAGCTTAAAGCATAAATGCTACACTAAAGTACACTTGTGTTTTAGGTGAGTTTGAGGAATTTCTTGAGCTGAACAAAGATGGAGATGGCTTGGGAAAGCATTGAAGAAGATTTTGAAGATGAAACATGGAAGAAAATCATGTAGGGAAGCCTCTGGACAAAGACCAAAGCAACCGGAAGCAAGATGAAGCTAAGACGAAGCCAAAAGAGAGCAAATAGGCACTACCAGAGCACTGGTTTCAGAGTGCTAGTGCACCAGCTCACTATTTCACAAAAAAGAGAGAGCAATCTTCTACTACAAGAATAGAGGCTCCCTGGTACCGGTGCTCCAGTTAAATATTCTGATAGTCGCAGAAATTGGCTATGTAAGCCCGCTTTTGGCCATTTTATGTAACAACAAGTCACATTCATTCACACGCATCTCCCAAAACCCTAATCCTTTCATCTCCCACCTCTCATACACTCTTCCATACATAAAAGCACTTTGGAATCTAGTATTTAAGAGGATCAAATACAAGGATTTGGGCATAGCTCATGGATTGTAAAGCCTGGATTTAGATAGAAAGGTATCTCTCTTTTGTCCCAAATCTAAATATATATGATTAGAGCTGTATAGGGTGATTATTCTTGTATTTATGGATTGATTACTACTTTTTATTAATGGGAACTTGATAGATTTATGTATATATGCTTTATGCTTAGAGTTTGATTGGAAAATTTGCATTTATGTCTATGTGTTTGTAGAAATGCCTTAATGATGTAGCATATGTATATTGAAGTCTATTTTGCTATTAACCATTTCCAAATCATTATGCTAACATGTCTATGTGTTTGTGTGGTGATTTCATGAAGTGGGTATGCTTATATACATGCCTATGTATGTGTTTGCTTATCAAATAGCATAAATAGCTTCTATTGCTTACATGTCGGGTGCCATTGGTTAAATTGGTGTAATCTAAGCATGTCTATATGTTTAGTTGTAGAATATACCAGTGTGTTCTCAAATGCCATGCCCTAGATGTGTTTTCCATGTGCTTTAATGTCAATTTTCACAAATTGTGATGCGATTGATGGTGCACAACTAGTAACTAGCCTAGGTCGACTCCCCTTTGGCTTTAACTTCAGCTAATCGGAGTTCGGATAGGTTTAGTTGACCTTAGTTCACTTAGGAAGGCTAGTTAGTCCACCATAACACCCTAGGTTCATAAGGACCATGCCGTAGCTTTAAGTGGGGTGAAGCTTAGGGACGGACTCGCAACGAGTCCTAGGGCCAGATTGGGGAACTAATTAGAGGACTAAGTGCTAAGGTTAGATCTATCTACATTCACCTCGAACCTTATTGGCTAGCCGTAATTCCTAAGTCATAAAGACCACGCCGAAACTGCTAGGCATCGCCACCTAGGGATGGATCTGCACTGAGGCTTACGGTACCAATTAGGAGGCTAATTATAGGTCTAGATTAGAGCACTTAGTATAATCCATCAAGTAACCCTAGAAAGATGTATTAATCACCCATAAACAGGACGTAATCACCCTAGTTCCCCATTTTTCGATGTTTGAATCCCCTTGGATTACTTGATTCCCCCTTCATACACTTACATTTTTTATTTCCTTGTTCTTACATTAGGTTTATTTTTCCCGAGCTCCCTTTAAACCAAAAATCCCCAAAAAATAGTGTAGTTTAGGTCCCAACACATAGCTCTTAGGACACACATAGCTTGGAACACCATACACATTAGGCCTTTCCATGGATTCGACCCCGCACTTGCATACACCGTATTACACATGACCCGTGCACTTGCGGGCTATTTAGGCTTGTGGTCACGAATAGCAATCAAGTTCTTGGCACCGTTGCCGGGGAGGCACCGTTGCCGGGGAGGCAACGTTTGTTTGGTTTCTTAGTTTTTGTGTGTCTTAGCTTGTTATGTGTTGTTTTATCTTTTCTTTTTATGTTTTTATTATTCTGATTAATAAAAGAAAAATTCAAAAAAAAAATTTGTTGAGCATTGTGAAGAGGTTTACTTGTGTCAATTAATCATGTATGATCTTAATGCATCATGGTGGTCACTTGTATCCTCGTCCCTACCACTGGACATGTTCCTATTGCATGTCACATTTGTGGAAGTTTAATGCATCCAACTATTTTTTGTCCCCATGAAAATTCCCCACCTAGGGCTAGTGCTAACTATGACCCCTATAGTCATGCATCATCTCATACATCTTCATTTAGTAATCATGATTATAGGGATGCATATTCTTGTTATTGCAATCTATGTGGAAGCCGTGCTTATTATTCCAATACTTGCCCTACCTTCCACCCTTATCCCCGATTGCATGCTACGCCCTATGGCCCTAGTAGTTATATGCCCATGCATACATCTTCATCCTATTATCATGATTCTAGGGGGCAACATCATGCATTTTCAAGTTGGGGTCAAAATGACTTTTCATATCATCCATCTCTATGTTTTGAGAATTCATCTCCCGCATCATTATTTCCCACCCATCTGTCCTCTGAGTACTATAATGGTTGTGTTAATAGTGACCTCAATCAAGATGTTTACCATTTTCACTCGGTTGAACCCTCTTCTGTTATGTCTACACTCTCGGAGCAATTAGATCAAATGCTTGAGCAATCCCAATTGCTCCTCTAATCTAATCAAGAGGAGCTAGCGAGTTTTAAACGAGAATCCAAATCTCTAGTAGAGTGCTTGAAGAGAATGGCTGAGAGTATGCAACTCATTAGTGAGACTTTTGAGATACCTTTAGAGCGAGTTGAAGGGATAGAGATGATACCTAACAATGAGGTGACTAGTGGTGAAAAAGATGATGTGATGGAGAGATAATTAGGAAGAGAGATTGATGGAGATTTCATATCATGTAGTGAGGATGAGGATGAGCTTGATGATAATTTGGTTCTTGATGATTTCTATGGATATATTTTAGAGGAAATAATACCCTATCCTCCTAAGCTTTCAACAGCTTCCATTGAGTCACGTGAGCCTTTTCTTTCTCCTCATCCCAGACATTCCGCACACTTGGAGGTTGAGTTTCATGATCATAGCATTCATTTGCATTTCGAGTCTACATTCAGGAAGTCTAGGTTACACACTTCCCTTAAGCATTCACGCATCCATGACCCAAAATTCTTTGAGTCCGTATTGTCCCCTCCATGTGTGCCTACACTGTATGAAGAGCATGATGGTACAATAACACCCACTAGTGATGAATGTATTGTTGAATTTAAAAAGACTCTAGCTAGTAAAGGTTTAAAGTCATCCATTGGGGAAAACAAGACATCAATTTTGGAGGTTTTAGATAATAAGTCTCTTGGAGTTAAGAATCATGATGTTGAAGAGAATAGCAACTCTAAGAAGACACATAAAAAAATAATTGGTGTACTTGGAAGAATGATCTATGGGTCTTTTTGGATGTTTGATGAATCATTGTTGGAAATAGAGCCCATTAAGATCGAATCCACACCTAGTGAGGAGTTAGAACGACGTAGGCTTAAACATTTTATATCTTGTGGAGTAGAAGAGTATAGTACTTCATTGACCATCATCCTTGCCCTTCTTTCTCCAAGAGTCGCTCCTACTCCTCTTTCCTATTCTAATAAGTCTCCCTCTTTGGACCTCACGTTTGTGCCTTCTAGTTTAGAACACTTTCATTTAGGGTTAGAAAGCACATTTCGCATGTTGCATACATTAGACCTATCTTTGACCCATGGGGAAGGAGTGTTCCTAGCCTTTCACTATAAGAAGAAGGCAATGGGGTGGTTAGTTAGAGAGCAAGCAGGGCATGATCTTTCTTGTTTATGCATGACACTTTTTGCACTTGTGCACACATTCTTATTTGATGTTTCGAGGTGGGATCTTGAAAAGGGGTATGTTATGCATTCATTACTCCATCATATAGTGCATGACCCTTTTCCTTCTACAGCTTGTGCTTGGTTGAATATTCAGCAATTTGTGCCTCTCAATTTTAAACATGGATTGCTCTAATACTAGTGTCCGGCTGGAGGCGTTAAATCTAGCGCTGCTAGGAGGCACCCTAAACATGTTTATATTTCATTTGCTTCCCTTGCTTTTCCTTTTCTTTTTTTGTGCTTTTAGTATTATCGTTCTTTGACTTTCAATTGCTTTTTGTTTTTTCTTTTCACCTTCCCAAGTATTGATCCTCACTTTTATCATTTCCCATTCTTCATACACCTTGTTTATCGTTTGATGATGCCAATGCAAGCTCACATGGCAATGCTACTAATCGTGTGCATTGAGTGTTTATGATTTGTTGAAAGACAGGAATTAGTAGTTGAATCATTATCCACTGGCATTGAAGAGCTTTAAAGAACGCAAGGTTGTATCTATCCTTTCTCCACTTGTCCCACTGTATCTACCTTGTCCCTACCACTCTTACTTGCTTTGTATCTCCTATTTGCTTCTTTATGCTTTTGTTCTATTTGCTTGAGGACAAGCAAATTTAAGGTTTGGGGGTGTGGGAGTTTGGTTTTATTGTTTTATGCTTTTATTAGGGTAGATATGCATTATGTGCTTAAAATGGTGAAAATTTTTCGATTTTGATGCATGTAGAGTTGTTTGTCTCTTGGTTGATTAGAGTGTTGGCTTTTATGATTAATTCAATTGATTAGTGAATATGAGTTGCATTGTGGGGAATGAATGGAGTGGATTGAAAATCGAGTTTTAGAAGGGATGCTCTTGAAAGTTGTGGGGAGTGAGGACCTTTAAGAATGCCCTTTGTAGCCACCCCATAGCTTGGTAGGAAAGAGTGTTCAAAAAGGTTGTTGATACGAGTGCCTCTTCCTTGATTGGTTTTTTTTTATGTGCCAAAGCCTTTCCTTTTCTTTTTCTTTTCTTTCCTTTTTGTGTGAATACAATACAGAGCATGAAAAATTAAAAAAAAAAAATCAGAAAGGCAAAAAGGTGCAAAAATATCCAAAAAAGATGAAAAAGAGAAAAAGCCAATGGCACCAAAAAGTTTTGTGAATAACTGCATAAGTGACACAGTGTCAACTTAGCACAAGCTATCCTCTTTATAGATATGTGAATAAGGCTTTTTATAAGCCATTGTCTATGATATTCTCTCACTTTTTGTCTTTGAGGCTTTGTACATGTTGAGGAGGTCATGTAGTTAAAGGGGCATGAAATATCAACATTTTGAGTGCGTGCGTTAAAATCCTAGGCTTGTGATAGTTTGGCTACTCGGCAACTTCCCACGAGGTTCGAGGCCCTTTATGAGTAAAAAGAGGATCTGAAGAGACTCGAGGATCTCTCTATAATAAGAATGCCCCCTTCATGCTTCTTAGACTAACCTTAATAACGAGTCAATCCTTAGGCAACCCTTCGTGTCGACTTTAGAGATAAATTTAGATTTGGGCTTGCTTAGGGACAAGCAAGGAGAAGGTTTGGGGGTGTTGATGGGTTGGTTTCGTGTGTGATTTTGTATAGTATTTCTATATCTATTTTGAGGTGTTTTTTGCTCTATAAGGTGTATTAGTATAGCATTTATATCATACTTAAGCATATTAAGCTTTAGGGGTCTATAGTTGAGCTTAAAGCATAAATGCTACACTAAGGTACACTTATCTTGTGTTTTAGGTGAGTTTGAGGAATGTCTTGAGCTGAACAAGATTTTGAAGATGAAACGTGGAAGAAAATCATGTAAGGAAGCTTCTAGACAAAGACCAAAGCAATCGGAAGCAAGACGGAGCTAAGACGAAGCCAAAAGAGAGTAAATAGGCACTACTGGAGCACTGGTTTCAGAGGACAGGTGCCCTAACTCACTATTTCACCAAAAAGAGAGAGCAAGCTTCTACTACTGGAATAGAGGCCCCCTGGTGCCGGTGCTCCGGTTAAGTATTCCAGTAGTCGCAGAAATTGGCTATATATGCCCGCTTTTGGCCATTTTATGTAACAACAAGTAACATTCATTCACACCCATCTCGCAAAACCCTAATCCTTTCATCTCCCACCTCTCACACACTCTTCTATACACAAAATGACTTTGGAATCAAGTATTTAAAAGGATGATTTGGACATAGCTAATAGATTGTAAAGTATGGATTTGGATAGAAGGGTATCTCTCTTTTGTCCCAAATCCAAAATATGCATGATTAAAGCTATGTGGGGTGATTATTCTTGTATATATGGATTGATTACTACTTTTTATTAATGGGAGCTTGATGGATTTATGTATATATGCTTTATGCTTAGGGTTTTGATTGGCAAATTTACATTCATGTCTATGTGTTTGTAGAAATGCCTCAATGATGTAGCATATGTATATTGAAGTCTATTTTGCTATTAACCATTTCCAAATCATTATGCTAACGTGTCTATGTGTTTGTGTGGTGATTTTAAGAAGTGGGTATGCTTATATACATGTCTATGTGTGTGTTTGCTTATCAAATAACATAAATAGCTTATATTGCTTACATGTCAGGTGCCATTACTTAAATTAGTGTAATCTAAACATGTCTATGTGTTTGGTAGTAGAATTTACCAATGTATTCTCAAATGCCATGCCCTAGATGTGTTTGCCATGCGCTTTAATGTCAATTTTCGCTAATTGTGATGCGATCGATGGTGCACAACTAGTAACTCGCCTAGATAGAGTCCCCTTTGGCTTTAAATTCAGCCAATAGGAGTCCGGATAGGTTTTGTTGACCTTAGTTCACTTAAGAAGGCTAGTTAGTCTACCCTAACACCCTAGGTTCCTAAGGACCACATTGTAGCTCTAAGTGGGGCGAAGCTTAAGGACGGACTAGCACCGAGTCCCAGGGCCAAATTGGGAAACTAATTAGAGGACTAAGTGCTAGGGTTAGATAGATATACACTGGCCTAGAACCTTATTGGTTAGCCCTAATTCCTAAGTCATAAGGACCACGTCATACTGCTAGGCATTGCCACCTAGGGACAGACCCGCACTGAGGCTTAGGGTACCAATTAGGAGGCTAATTATAGGTTTAGATTAGAGCACTTAGTATAATCCATCAAGTAACCCTAGATAGATGTAGTAATCACCCATAAATAGGACATAATCACCCTAGTTGCCCATTTTCTAATGTTTGAATCTCCTTAGATTACTTGATTCCCCCTTCACACATATGCATTTTTTTCCTTGCTCTTAGATTAGGTTTATTTTTCCCGGGCTCCCTTTAAATCAAAAATCCCTAAAAAAGAGTGTAGTTTAGGGCCTAACATGCAGCTCTTAGGACGTACATAGCTTAAGACACCATACATATTAGGCCTCCTCGCGGATTCGACCCCGCACTTGTCCACACCGTACTACACACGACCTATGCGCTTGCGGGCTATTTAGGCTTGCGTTCACGAGTAGCAATCAGCATGCATGATGAGGAATTTGTCGGGTCCCTTTTATTCCCTTCATATGTGCCTACCCCTTATGAAGAGCATGTTAGTAATATGATAACCATTAGCGATGAATTTCTGAATGAATTTAAAGGGATCATAGCTAGTGTGGACTTACAATCATCTATTAAGAAGAACATAGCATCAATTTTGGAGTCTTTTCATGATAAGTCTCTTGGAGTTATGGGTTCTTGTGTTGAGGAAAATAGTCACTCTAAGAAGACACCTAAGGAAGAAATTGGTGAGCTTGAATCTTTGATCTATAGGTCTATGGGAATGTTCGATGAATCATTGTTGGAGAGTGAACCTATCAAGGTCAAATCCACCCCTCGTGAGGAGTTAGAGCGACTTATGCTTGATCATCTCATATCTTGTGGAGAGAAAGAGTCTAGTACTTTAATGTCTCTCTTCTTTGATCCTCCTTCTCTAAATGTCATTGCTACTCCTCATTCTTATTCCGTTGAGCCTCCCTCTTTGGAGTTCATGTTTGTGCCTTCTTTCTTAGAGCATTTTCATCTAGGATTAGGAAATATTCCACCCAATTTGCATGCATTCAATTTATCATTGACCCATGGGAAGGTTGTTTTCTTAGCCTAGATAATGAAAAGAAGTCCATGATGTGGTTGATTAGTGAGCAAGCGGGGCACGATCCTTGGTATTTGTGCATGATCCTTTCCACATTCGAGCACACATTCTTGATGTGTTTGTTTTGTGTGTTTATCTATTGCATGTATATACTTGTTTTGAAGTGTTTTGAGCTTCATTTAATATATTAGTATAGCATTTAGGTCATAATTGTGCATATTAAGGTTTAAATGTTCATAGTTGAAGTAAAGACTTAAATGCTACACTAATGTGCGTTTATTGCTTGTTTTAGGTGTGATTTGGAGAGATAATTGGAGCTTAATTGAGGGTGTTTGAAGTTTGGAGCAAATCCAAGGGTGTTTTGGATGCAAAGGAATGAATAAAAGTGCTTTTGGAAATGGCGGGACGAAAGAAGAAGCAATTGAGGCGAAACTGAGCGCAACGTGAGCCAAATTTGGATCTTGCAACCTAAAAAGGACATGGAAAAACTTTGGATACATTTTAGGGTGAAAAAGATGGCTTGGGAGATCCCCCACGATGATACAAAGCTATAGAAAAAAACGGTGCGCGAATCGGAGCTAAAACTAGCAATATATGACCATTTTACTATCAAGATTGGTTAGCCTCTGTCTAGGTCGGACGACCAAGCAGGTCGACCGGCTAGGTCGACCGGCCGGATCAGAATCTGGGCCAATTTTGGCCAGACGACTTGGCCCCAAAGCAGGTCGACCGGCTGGGCCCCAGCTGGACGCGTTAATAGCTCTATTTAAGCCACTTTTCAGCCCTTTTTGAGGGGGAACAACACCCAAATCAAACCCCCATTTCCTTAAACCTAAAATCCACCAAAAATCACCTCACACACTCACTTCTAAACACATTTTAACACTTGGAATCAAGGATCCAAGAGTTTCAAACACTAGGATTTGGGATATAGCTCATGGATTGTAAAGCTTGGCTATGGATAGAAGGGTATCTCTCTTTTATCCTAAGTCTAATTATGTATGATTAGAGCTACGTAGGGTGATTATATCTTGTATTTATAGATTGATTATGACTTTATATTAATGGTAACTTGATGGATTTATGTATATATGCTTTATACTTAGGGCTTCAAAGGCTATTTTACATATATGTCTATGTGTTTGTTGAAATGCCTCAATGATGTAGCATATATATATTGAAGTCTATTGTGCTATTAACCATTTCTAAATCATAATGCTAGCATGTCTATGTGTTTGTGTGGTGATTACATGAAGTAGGTATGACTATATACATGTCTATGTGTGTGTTAGCATACTTAATAGCATAACTAGCTTCTATTGCATACATGTCGGGTGCCATTGCTTAAATTGGTGTAATCTAAACATGTCTATGTGTTTAGTAATAGAATATACCGGTGTATTCTTAAATTCCATGCCCTAGATGTGTTTGCCATGTGCTTTAATGTCAATTTCCGCTAATTGTGATGCGATCGATGGTGCACAACTAGTATCTAGCTTAGGTCGAGTCCCCTTTGGCTTTAAATCTGGCCAATAGGAGTCCGGATAGGTTTAGATGACCTTAGTTCACTTAGGAAGGCTAGTTAGTCCACCTTAACACCCTAGGTTCATAAGGACCACACCGTAGCTCTGAGTGAGGCGAAGCTTAGGGACGGACTCGCACCGAGTCCTAGGGCCAAATTGGGGAACTAATTAGAGGACTAAGTGCTAGAGTTAGATCGATCTACACTCACCTAGAATCTTATTAGCTAGCCCTAATTCCTAAGTCATAAAGACCACGCCGTACTGCTAGGCATCGCCACCTAGGGATGGACCCGTACTGAGGCTTAGGGTACCAATTAGGAGGCTAATTATAGGTCTAGATTAGAGCACTTAATATAATCCATCAAGTAACCCTAGAAAGACATAGTAATCACCATAAACAAGATGTAATCACCTTAGTCTCCCATTTCCGACGTTTGAATCCCCTTAGATCACTTGATTTCCCCATTACACACATACCACTTTCTTTTTTATTTATTATTTTCTTGCCTGTAGCTTAGATTTATCTTTCTCGAGCTCCCCTCAAACCAAAAACCCAAAAAAAGACACTGTAGTTAAGACCTCAGCACGTAGCTTTTAGGACGCACTTAGCTTAGGACACCATACATGTTAGACCTCCCCGTGGATTCGACCCTGCACTCGCACATGCCGTACTACACACGACCCGTGTGCTTGCAGGCTATTTAAGCTTGTGCTCAATTAGCGATATCAATTCTTATTTGATATTTCAGGGTGGGATTTAGAAAAGGGTACATTGTACATTCGTTGCCTCATATTATATTGCATGACATTTTCCCTTCTATTATCTGTGCGTTGTTGATTATTTGGCAACATGTGCCTAAAGACTTTAATCGTATATGGCTCTAACATTGGTAGCCGGCTAGGGGTATTAAATCCAGCGTTGCTAGAAGGCACCCTAGACTTGTTTATATTTCTTTGTTTTCCTTGTCTTTTACTTTTACTTTTTCAGCATTTTCATTCTTTGATTTTCATTCTCTTTTCAATTTTATCTCTTTTTACGTCTTAAAAGTGTTAATCCCAATATCTATCATTTCCCATTTTCATACACCTTGTTTATTACTCGTCGATGCCAATGCAAGATTGCATGGTAGTGGTACTAATCTTTGTGCTTTGTGAGTATTTATGGTTTGTTAAAAAACAGGATTAGTAGCTGAATGATTAATCATTAGCATTGAAGAGCTTTTAAAAGAACACAAGGTTGTATCTATCCTTTCTACACTTGTCCCCTCTTATCTACCCCATCCCTACTACCCTTACATACTTTGTGTCGTTCACTTGCTTATTGTGTAGTTTTCTTTTATTTTCTTAAGGACAAGAAAAGTTTAGTTTGGGGGTGTACTAGTTTGTTTTTCTTGTTTTATGCTTTGTTTAAGGTAGATTTGCATTATTTTCATAAAAATGGTAAAAGTTTTTCAATTTTTATGCATATAGTCGTTTATCTCTTTGTTGATTGACGTGTTGGCTCTTGTTGTTGACTTAATTGATTGTGAAGATAAAGTTGTATTGTGAGAAGTAGATATGAAGGAGGAAGAATCGGGACTTTGTGGAGATGCCTTTTAGAAGCTGTGTGGAGTGAGCATATCTAAGAATGTATCTTGTAGCTACCCCATGACTTGGTCGGAAAAAGTGTTTTCAAGGATTGTTGACATGAGTGCCCCTTCCTTGATTGGTTCTTTTAGTGTGCCTTAGCTCTTTCTTTTTTTTTTCCCTTTTTCTTTTTACATTATGGTATGTATTGAGAAAAATTAAAAAATGCAAAAGAATGAAAAGAAAAGGTGAAAAATATTGACAAAAGTGAAAAAACAAAAAAGGAGAAAAAAGCCAAAAGGCAAGAAAAAGTTGAAAAGTGAAGTATGTTGAATAAGTGTCAAGTGACACAATGTCAATTTGACACAAATATCTCTTTTGTTCTTTCATGTATTGTGAATAATGTTCTTACGTCAAATTGTGAGCCATTGTGATGTATTCTTCTTTTCCTTGTATCTTTAAGGGCTAAGTTCATATTGGGAGGCCATGTTAGTTGATAGGGCATTAAATATCAACATCCCCGGTGCATGGGATAGAATCTTAGGTTTGTGGCAATTCTAGCTACTTAGGAATATCCCATAAGGTGCAAAGACCTTTGTGATTAAAGGAAGGATCCAAAGAAGTCTTGGAGATCTCTTTTACGAAAGGAATGACCACTTTATACTTCTTAGATTCACTAAGATAGCAAGTCAATACTCTTAGCAACCCTCTTTAGCTTCTTAGAGATAAACATAGGTTTGGTCTTGCTTGGGGACAAGTAAAGAGAAGGTTTACGCGTATTGATGTGTATTGGTTTGTATGTGTTTGTGATTGCATTATCTTATGTTTTTGGAGATGAATTATGCTATATAAAGTGCATTAGTGTAGCTTTATGTCACATTTGTTCATATTAGGATTCAATTGTTTATAATTGAGCTTAAAGAGTAAACAATACACTAAAAGGCACTTATCTTGTGTTATAGGTGAGTTTTGAGGAATTATTCGAACTTAATGAAGATGGAGATAACTTGGGCAAGGTTTATAGAAGATTTTGAGCATAAAAATTTGAAGATAGTCAAGTTCGAAAGCTTCTAGAAGAAAGCCAAAGTAGCCAGAAGCAAAATGAAGCGAAAACGAAGCTGAAAGGGGTAAAACTTGGAGTGCCGGTTGAGTAGCCTCAGGGAGCCGGTCCATCAACTCATTAAGCCAGAAAACCCAGAGAGCTACATCTTTTAGGTGGTTGAGAGACATTTGGGTGCTAGTAGACTGGTTCATTCAACTAGTAGTTCGTGAAATTTGGCTATAAAAACCCCCTTTTGGCTAGTTTGTGGAGAGAGCTTTAATATTTGAACACACAAAACCCTAACCTATCTCCACACTTACCCATCTTACACATACTCACCCACACAGATAGACAATAGGAATCAAGCATCTTTGGTGGATCAAACACTTGGATTTTGGGCTTTGCACAAGTATTGTAAAGAGATTGCTAAGGAAGAAAGGAAAGACTCTTTATCTCTTATTTGTCCTAGTTTATTCTATGTTTGAACAGAGCATTTTAGGGTAATTAGCACTTATTTTATGGGTTGATTTATTAGATTCTTGTAATGAGTATTTGTTGGATTTATTTATATGCTTTTTTCCTAGGGTTTCAATGGCTATTTACATACATGATTAAGTGTTTGATAATATTACTCAATGAAGTAGCATATATATATATATATATATATATATATATATTGAAGCTTATTTGCTATCAATCACTTCTAAATTGTTATGTTAGCATGTCTATGTGTTTAAATGATGAATCCATGAAGTTGGTAAAACATTCATACATGTCTATGTGTGTGTTTACATGCCTTAATAGGAAGACTAGCTTCAAATGGATACATATTAGGTATCATTGCCTAATTTGGTTTAATCTAAATATGTCTGTGTTCAGTAGCTGAATATGTCCATTTATTCACAAATGCCATGCCATAAAATGTGTATGAGTATATGCTTTAAAGCTTGACCCATTATTGTGATGCGATGATTGATGGTGCTTAACTAAAGATTACGCTTAGTTAAGTTTCCTTTGGATTTAAACCCAGCTAATGGGCTTTTAACTAGTTTAATAGACCTTAGATGAACTAGGTCTTGGCTTTAAACCAAGCCAACAGTTTAGACATTAGCGTCAAATCAATCAACACCACCTAGAACCCTAAGTAACTATCCCGAGAAACCTAGGTCATAAAGATTGCGCTATACCTTAGGAGGATCCACCTAGGGATAGACCTGCTCTAAGGCCTTAAGGATAATAAGGTGGTAATTAGGATTCTAGACATAAGCAATCTAGAAAATCCATTAAAGAACCCTAACAATAATGTAGTAAGTGCCTATAAGCAAATTGAAGTCACCCTATTCCTATTTCCAGAGTTTGTTTCCCCTTAAGTAACTTGATTCCCTCATTTTCACACACCCACATTTTAGTTTTCTTGTCTTTGGATTAGGTTTACTTTTTGTCAAGCTTCCTTCTATCTAAAACCCTAAAAATATTGATAGTTTAGGTCATTTCACGTAGCCATCTAAGATGCACATAGCTTAGGACCACACACAGATAGCCTCCTTGAGAAAGACAACTGCGCACTCTCACACTCTATTACACGCAACTTGTGCAATTATGGGCTTACTTTAAAGCTTGTGCTTGGAATACGCAATCAGTATGTAATACATAAAATAGTAAAATGTTGATGGGCCCAAAATCTATTTATGTTCTTAGATATGATATGGATATAGATTGGTAGCTAAATGAAATTTCAAATATAATCGGCATATTATTAACATAAGCTTTATTAATATATAAAGGATTTTAGCCCATTTTAGGGTTTGACATATATAGTTGTTTTATAAAATTTCAAATTTGGATGCTATGTAAATAAATCCATAGAGCCAAAATAAATAAAAAGTTATAAATAATCTAATGGAACATATATTATATGTTCTGTAAATTAATATATTAAAAAAAATGCAAGTGAAATCTAGAAAATTGTAAATTATGTTATTGAAAAAATGATTTGTAAGACTGTTAATTTAACAGCCAACCAATATATGAAATATGAGAAAATAGTGCAAAAAAGAAAAGAAGTAAAGAATGGTGATATGAGTATTGTAAAAAAAATTAAATAGACTGAAAATCATATAGTAATAATAAATGCTATTTTGGGACTTATAGAAAGTCGTTGATAGATGAGTCTATAATGTGTTGATTGTAATATAATATTACATATATGGATAGATTTGCACAATAAATATTCTTAGATGACTAAAAATGTGTAAATTAGTGTAAAAGGGAGATTAAGTGTATAATTTGATGCACAGTTGAAGGAAAGAAGAAAATAAGATTGATAAAAGCTCAATAGCAATATGGATGATAAATTTTAGAATAATATACTTATAACAAAATTATAAAGTAATGTCACTTGTTTAAATGTAAGGATCAAGAGTAGGAATCAAAAAGAAGGGAAAAGAAAGTTACAAGAAGTTTTAATATGTAGTATATATTAAGAATTTGACGTGCAATTGTTAATTGAATTGGAAAGTATTATCACTAAGAGCAATAAATCTACAAGAAGAAATGTTATTTTATTTTTGATGTTCTAAGTTCAAATAAAACTATGCATTAGAAATTGTTCAAGAAAACAAGAAAATATACAATTAAAGGAGTGAATTCAAATTTAAGGCACATATCATAGAATTGCAGTAACTGAAGAACTTAAAAGGAATAGCAGAAAATGAGAAAGAAGTCAATTGTATATGATATGGGATGGAGTAACACCACCATCCCAGTTAGTGATGACTTGATGAGACCTTCCTAGACTAGATTCAACCAACCACCTTGAAGGTTTCTCCTGACCACAAGCCCACTGGGTTTAATGATCACCTATATGAACAACTAAGGCAACACGTGTCCTTCTCCCTAAATTATAAAGAGCACCCTTTGCTTTCAAATAAGGTAACTTCATTCTACACACTTAACTCCACCCTTAAACCTTTCCTAAGAGGAAAATACTGACTTAGGCATTGAAGGCTCTTCGGTTGCATTGGTGCCTAGATTCTTTGTTTTACAAGTCATATATGCTGAAACAAAGGCAAGAGGATTTTATCTTATTCTTTGTAGGATCAGATTAGTACTATTTGTGGAAAAATCAATTTGATAACCCCACTGAGTTTGCATTGCTATCACCCATAGCCAAGCTGCTGGCGAGTCTTATGTTGGGGAAAAGATGAAATCAGCGAGGAGCAACAGCCTCAATATCCACCACCAACTAGACCCGACTAATAGCCATCTTGAAAACACCCTCAGCCATCAAGGCATTAGCTGGAGCCTTCTATCTAGTCCTTCACTTTTGCTCTATTGTCTTTAAGGCCAACTAAACCGACAAGGATAGATCTGCCTCTTTGCTCATCAGTTCAAATGACTACCATAACTAACATGTTTGCCAACATTTAAAACTACATGCACCAAATCTTCTCTTCATAAGCCCAACCATCCACTCAACCATACACTTTCCCTTTTCCAAACCAAACACCTCATACAAACAACGATGTAGCACCCCACCCATCAACCACTATTGGATATGAACAGCTACGACTAATACACAAATCATCCCTACCTTGCGGTGCAAGCTATTAATGTAGAGGAATTTGCTAGTAACCTATTGTTAGAGGATATTATTAAGGAGCAAATAAGAGATTTTGTCATTCCAAAGGTGCTTTATTACAATGGTTCTAGAGACCCTATCGATTATATTTCTATGATCAATTATAAGATGTCATTCCACAACACCACAAATGCCGCTAGATGCAAGGCATTTCCCACTAGTGCCTAAACATGGAATAATGAATTACGAACTCATTCAATCCATTCTTTTAAGCAGTTGCCAGCAACCTTTATGAACCGACTCGTGAGTGGGAAGATAGTGCCTAAATTACTGGCATCTATCATTGACATGAGGCAATGGAGCGACAAGACTCTTCACACATTTGTTAAGAGGTTTAATGAAGCAACCTTATGAGTAATTGACTTAACTGATTCAGTGGCTGTGGAAGCCTTCATTCACGGGGTTCGGGATGACAAGTTGTCTAGCTCTTTGATGAGAAAGAAACCCACCTCGCTAATTGATCTATTGGAAAAAGCGAAAAAATATATTCTAGTAGAGCATATGGCATTGTCAAAGAGGAAAAGAGAGAGAGAGTACTAGGTAGAAAAGATGAAAGGGACACAAAAGCAAAAGCAACTTGACTCCTATCAAGAGCAGGTAGATCTGAAGCGAAGGAGAGAGAACCTAGAGGTGTTTAGAAGACATTACAACATCTATATGCTCTAAATACCTTGTGACCTAAAGTATTAGCGGCATTGAAGTGTGAAGGGAATGTGAAGTGACTTGATAAGATGAAAGGAAATCCCAATAAAAGGGATAAAAGCAAATATTGCCACTTTCACAAAGATCACGACCATATGACTAATGACCATCAAAACGTAGAGGACTAGATTGAATCATTGATCAAGAAGAGCAAACTGTCACAATTTGTTGAACGGTAAGGTAAAGCTCCAGAGAAATGCCCTCGTAGTCCAAAAAAGAGAAGAAGGTATTTGGGAAAGTCACCATGATATCGAGAGGACTAGCGGCGGGAGAAAAATCTACCACGAAGAGAAAGATGTATGTTCGATCATTACAGGCCGCTCCATTGAACAAGATGAAGAGAATGGAGGATGTCATATTCACTAGAAAGATCTAATCAGAATCTTGGAAAATCATAATGAGCCCCTGGTAGTTGCAGTTATTTTGCTCACTATAAAATGCACAGGATAGTAGATATTGGCAGTATAGCCGCTGTGTTGTGTTATGAAGCATTTGAATGGCTAAAGTTGGATTGAACCACTCTCACTCCTCTGAAGCACGAGCTTATCAGACTCTCTGGCAATAAGGTTTGGGTTAAAAGAGTAATAAACCTTCCCCTCAACATTAGGGACATTAGGGATGAAAGTAGGTACGTTGACCTCCTTTCAAATTTTGTGGTCATTAATTGCCTGAGCATAATCAATGGAATTATCGAGCGTAACCCATAGCAAGCTAGGTGTAATAGAGTCAACGGATGTCGTGTTACGAGAGCAAGCTTTAAAAAACCCGCAAGCATACGGATCGTGCAATATAGTGTGTACGAGTGCAGGTGTCGAACCACAGGGAGGCGTGAATAATGTGAATGAATCCTATGCTTGATGTTCTAAAAGGAGCTAAAAAGACAGATCTAACTAGGTGAATTTCTTCTTGTGAGATTTTGGATTATTGGGAGCTCTATGTAAACAAAATAAAACTAAACTATGAATAAAAACAAATGGAAATGCAAGTTGATTAAGAGGAAACTAACAATTGAAAAGGGATAGGGTGACTTCGACTTATGAATGGGTAATTCTATACTCAAATGCTATGGGATTAAGGGATGATGGCTAACTATCATAAGTGCTCTTAACTATGTTGCTAGTTAATGTCCTGATTTCCCCCTAGGACTCGGTGCGGGTCCGTCCCTAGGCAGTGCCTCCTAGAGCTACGGCGTGGTCCTTATGACCTAGGGCCTCAAGATTGACTAACTTCCTAGGTGGCTTAGAATGAACCTACCTTAGTACCTAAACCGTTGGCTGGGTTTAAAGCCAAGACCTAGTGTTGCTAAGGTCGACTAAATCTATCCTGAAACCTATTGGCTGGATTTAAAGCCAAAGGAGACTCGATCTAGACTAGCCCTAAATTATGCTTCGTCATTCTATAGTCACTACAGCAGGATTTCACTTGCTAGCGCGTGCATCAAATGCAATATTAAAGTTATGCTCGTTACTAGGCATGCAAATACGCATATAGACATGAATAAAAGCATTACCCACTTCATAGAATCCATATATAAACACATAGACATGAGTATAATATGGATTAGATGTGTTTAGTAACAAACAAACTTCAATTTGTATACATGTTACTCATCTAGGCATTTTATCAAACACATAGACATGAATGAAAGAACACCCAATTAAACAAGACAAATCAAAACATATATATATATATATATATATATTCAGCCATCATATCCCATATCATAAGAGTATAAAATCAACCCATTACATAAGTTTAATCACCCTATACAAGCCTACTCAGACATAATGGAAAATAGAATGAAAGAGATATAACGAAACTCCCCTTTCATCCTAGCGAATTTAGATCACGGCTTGTGAACAATCTTGATTCCAAAGCGTTTGCATCCTCTCAACTAAGCTTGGTTCTCGGTGAAAAGTGTGTGAAAAGGGTGTGAGAGGCGGCTAGAGATTAGGGTTAAGTGTGTGAGAGGTTAGGTGTGAAGTACGTGTTTTTTTGCTCTCCCCCTAAATTCTTCCAATCGGGCTTTATTTATAGGTTCGCGCATAGCCGGTCGACCGGCCTCTGGAATACTCGACTGGCTTTCTAGTGGAGCTCTCTGGAGTGGCCGGTCTACCTAGCCGGTCGACCGGCTCTTGAAGGAGGGTCCTCCAGCTTTTTGATGAAGCTTTCTAGAGTGGCCGGTCGACCGGCTCTTTTTCCTTGGTCGTCCGGCTGACTTCCTTCATCAAATTTTGATCTCTTCGGCCTTTGGTCTTCTCTCTTGGCCCCATACATGTCCCATCTTCATCACCTTTCATCGTCCAGTCTTTCTCTTAACCCAGAGTTCACCTAAATCATTGAAAACAAGCAATTAGTGTAGCAATTTACCTCTTAAACTCCATATGCACATTTGTTCACGCTTAAGCCTATTCCTATCAAAAGTACTACACTAATGCATCATTATAAGCATTCAACACCTCTAAAATATAAGTAAATGGCAATGCAAACACACACCAAATCACAACTCATCAACACCCCCAAACCTTCTCCTTGCTTGTCCTCAAGCAAGCTCAGTCTTAAATTTTATCTCTAAAGCTGATACAATGGAATGCCTAAAGGACTGACTCGCTATCAGTATTAATTTGAGAAACATGAAGGGGCATTCCTATTGTGAAAAGATCCCTAAGCCTCTTTGGATCTTCCCTCTACTCATAAGGGGGCTCGTTCCTCATGGGAATTTCCCAAGTAGCCAATCCACCACAAACCTAGGATTCTAACTCACGCACTCGAATTATTGATATTTCGTGCTCCCTCAACTGACATGGCCTCTCTAACATACACCAAGCCTCAAAGATAAGAAGAGAGAGTATACAAACACAATGGCTTTTTATAAGCCTTATTCACATGTCTACAAAGATGATAACTTGTGCTAAGTTGACATTGTGTCACTTATGCACTTAGTCACTAACTTTTAGGTGCCTTTGGCTTTTTCTCTCTTTTTCACTTCATAGATTTTTGCACCTTTTTGCCCTTCTTTTTTTTTTTTTTTTTTTTAACAATTGCTTTGTGTTGTGTTCTCAAAATGGAAGAAAAAGAAAGTCTTAGGCATATCAACAAGAACCAATCAAGGAAGGGGCACTCACATCAATAACCCCTTTTTTTTTTTTTAACACTCTTTCCTACCAAGCTATGGGGTGGCTACAAGGGTTATTCTTTTGAGGTTCTCACTCCCCACAATTTTTAAGGGCATCCCCTCCAAGACTTAGTTTTCAAACCACTCTATTCCTTCCCCCACAATGCTTCTCATCTTCATAAATCAATAAAGTCAATCACAAAAGCCAACACAATGATCAACAAAGAAATAAATGACTCTCTATGCATCAAAATTGAAAAATTTTCACCATTTTTATGCATGATGCAATCTACCCTAAGCAACCCTAAGCAAGATATAACAAGAGAACCAAATTCCCACACCCCCAAACCTAAACTTTGCTTGTCCTCAAGCAGAAAGAGCAAAGCACAACAAAAACAAGCAAGTCGTCATTACAAAACAAGTAAGGGTGGTGGGGATAGGGTGCAAACAGGGGGGACAAGTGGAGAAAGGATAGATACAACCTTGCATTTTCTTCAAAGCTTTCCATGCCAACGATAAATCACCATACTACTAATCCTGTAACTCACAATTCATAAACACTCACAAAGAAAACAAGATTAGTAGCATTGCTTATGCATACTTGCATTGGCATGAGCAGTGGTGTATCTTATGGGACAAAGGATTGAGATTCACACTTTGGGTTGGGTGCAAGAAAGATAAAAGAAAGAAAATAAAAAGAAACGAAAGTAAAACCAATGCAAAACTACAAAATTGAACCTAGGTTGCCTCCTAGTAGCGCTAACCACCAAGCCGTCAGCCAGGCAAATACCAGCTCATCTTCAACTTCCATAGGCGGGATCCTAAAAATTTAAAACCTCCACACGAGCCATGCTCGGATCATATGCGTGCTTCAGGCGTTGCCCATTCACCTTCAACTCTCGACCATCCTTCAAGTCTTTAATCTTGATTGCTCCGGAAGGATAGGCAATCATCACCTCATATGGACCATCCCATCTTGTCTTAAGCTTACTTGGAAAAAGCTTCAGTCGTGAGTTAAACAACCAAACTTTATCCGAGGGAGAGAATGATTTCTTAATAATGTGTTTATCATGAATCCTCTTCATCCTATCCTTATAAAGTTTAGCGTTCTCATATGCCTCGAATCTAAGCTCTTCTAGTTCCACTAGGTCTAGCCTCCTTTTCTCACCTGCTCTTGCCAGGTCAAAATTTAGGGCTTTGATTGCCCAATACGCTCTATGCTCAAGTTCTACTGGCAAGTGACAAGCTTTACCGAAAACCAATCTATATGGAGACATACCAATAGGAGTCTTAAAGGCGGTACGGTAGGCCCACAAAGCATCATTTAGCCTAATAGACCAATCTTTTCTATCGGGCGTAACCGTTTTTTCTAAAATGTGTTTGATCTCTCTATTGGACACCTCAACTTGTCCACTAGTCTGCGGGTGATAAGGAGTGGCTACTTTATAGGTGACTGAATATTTCCACAACAAGGCCTCTAAAGTCCTATGGCGAAAATGCAAGCCCCCATCACTAATTAAGACCCTAGGGACTCCAAATCTAGAGAAAATGTTCTCTTTAATAAACTTAACCACTACCCTATGGTCATTAGTGAGTGTAGGAATAGCCTCAACCCATTTGGACACAAAATCAACGGCCACTAAAATGTACTGACACCCAAAGGAAGGTGGAAATGGACCTATGAAGTCTATACCCCAAACATCGAACAACTCACAAGGAAGAATAGGGGATAAAGGCATCATGTTTCTCCTAGAGATGGACCCGGATTGTTGACATCTAAAACACTTCTTGCAATATTCATAGGCATCCCTAAAGAGAGTAGGCCAAAATAGTCCACTTTGCAAGACCTTCGCGGTAGTCTTCTTCCCACTAAAATGACCCCCATACCCCTCATCATGACACATGCTCAACACGCTCTCAAACTCCTCCTCAGGCACACACCGGCGAATCATTTGATCCGCACACACTTTGAAAAGATAGGGGTCCTCCCAAAAGAAACGCCTAACTTGTGCTAGGAACCTATCTTTTTCTCTGTCCTCCCAATGGGAAGGAAAATGCCCTGTGGCAAGATAATTGACAATATGAGCGAACCAAGGTGTGTGATGGGAGATAGCAAATAATTGCTCATCGGGGAATGAATCATGGAAAGGAGTTGGATCACTAGAAGACTCACAAACAAGACGAGAAAGATGATCCACCACTAAATTTTCTCTACCCTTCTTATCCCTAATTTCTATGTCAAACTCTTGAAGGAGAAGCAACTACCTAATCAAGCGGGGCTTAGATTCTTTCTTGGACAACAAATACTTCAAGGCCGCATGATCGGTGTAAACAATCACTTTGGATCCCAGGATGTATGACCTAAACTTGTCAAGAGAGAAGACTATCGCTAGAAGCTCTTTTTCTGTAGTGGTATAATTCTTTTGCACTTCATCAAGAGTCTTGCTAGCATAGTATACAACATGGGGCAACTTATCCTTCCTTTGACCTAAAACAACTCCTATTGCATAATCGGATGCATCACACATAACCTCAAATGGGAGACTATAGTTAGGTGGTTGGATAATTGGGGATGTAGACAATAAGGATTTAAGCCTATTGAAAGCTCTAACACATTCATCATCAAAGTCAAAAGGAACATCTTGTGCTAGGAGCCTAGACAAGGGACGTGCAATGTGACTAAAATCCTTAATGAATCTACGATAAAATCCTGCATGTCCTAGAAAAGATCTAACATCCCTGACACACTTAGGGACAAGCAACTTTTCAATTAATTCAACCTTAGCTGGGTCGACTTGAATTCCATTAGATGATACAACACGACTCAACACTATCCCTCGTTGCACCATGAAGTGGGATTTCTCCCAACTTAACACTAGGTTCTTCTCCACACATCAGTCTAAGACTAAGGAGAGATGACTCAAGCACTCATCAAAGCTATCTCCAAAGACTGAGAAATCATCCATGAAAATCTCTAAATGTCTCTCAATCATGTCACTAAAAATGGCCATCATACATCTCTGAAAAGTCGCTGGGGTATTACAAAGACCGAAGGGCATTCTCCTATAATCAAAAGTGCCATAGGGACAAGTAAAGGTGGTTTTTTCCTGGTCCTCGGGAAACACAGGGATCTGGTTATATCCCGAATAGCCATCTAGAAAACAATAGTAGCTATGCCCAGCTACTCTATCTAGGATCTGGTCTAAAAAAGGCAATGGGAAATGATCCTTCCTAGTTTTGGAGTTGAGCTTCCTATAGTCAATACAAACTCTCCATCCCGTGGGAATACGTGTAGGGATAAGCTCTCCTCTCTCATTCTCCACAACTGTGATCCTGGACTTCTTAGGGAAAACTTGGACCGGGCTAACCCACTCACTGTCGGAGATTGGATAAATAATGCCTGCATCTAAAAGCTTAATGATCTCCTTCTTAACTACTTCGCTCATGTGTGGGTTTAGCCTTCTTTGCATCTCCCTAGAAGGAATGGCTCCATCTTCAAGGTGAATATGATGCATACAAACAGAGGGGTCTATACCTCGCAAATCATCAATTTTCCACCCTATAGCCTTCCTGTGTTTCCTAAGGACCTCTAAGAGACGTTTCTCATTCTCACTAGAAAGATCGGAAGCTATGATGACCGGAAGGGTCTCACTAGAGCCTAGGAATGCATACTTCAAATGATCCGGAAGGGGTTTGAGCTCTAAAGAAGGGCTAGGCTCAACTAAGGGGGGCTTAGCCTCAGCATCATCAATGCGTACATCACTAGAACTGGGACTAGAAGGATTAACCTCAAGTGACTTATTAATCAAATAGCTCTCAATCAAGGAAGTAGAAGCTACACATTTCTTCTCTACGGTCTCCAAATCAAAACTAGAAATCAATTCCTCAAATTTGCTCAAATCATTTCCATCAGTCATAGTCTTTTCTATAAAATCCTCAATGCAAGAATCAATCACATCCACTCTAAAGCACTCTTCTCCATCCTCCTCTCCTATACTCGCCCTATTTATTGCCTCTGCAACCTTCATAGTGGATTTCAAATTCCCAAATTTCATCTCCAATACCACGACCTACAATGGATAATAGCATCTGCGGTGGCAAGGAAGGGGCGACCTAGAAGAATGGGTGTAGAATGTCTAGAGTCGTGTCCCGAATCCATATCTAACACTATAAAGTCAACAGGGTACACAAACTCACCTACCTGAACCATAACGTCCTCTATCACACCCTTAGGTCTACACTGCACTCCATCGCCTAGTCAAGAGTAACATACGTGGGAGACAACTCTCCTAGACCTAGCTACTGATAGACAGAGTAGGGAATAAGATTCACACTAGATCTTAAATCTAATAAGGCGTGATCAATTTGTGTCTCACGGATCCTACAAGGAATGGTGAAGGCTCCGGGGTCACTCATCTTGGGCGGAAGGCCCGAGGTACAAATGCTACTCACCATCTTCGTAAGCCTCACCTTCTTAGGAATTTTCGATGACTTACGTTTCCTTGTACAAAGATCCTTAAAGAACTTAGAGTAAGATGGGATGGAAGTGATCGCATCTATCAAAGAAAGATTGACCTTAAGATCTTTGAGATGCTCTAAAATCTTGAAGAACCTAGAATCCTCACTAGGTGTAGGTCTCTCTAAAGCGGATGGAAAAGGAACTCTAGGCTTTATATCTATAGATGCATGGGAGTCATCCATGGGCTCTTTTCCCTCTCTATCTGGTCGGGAAGTACTAATCTCTCCCTGATCTCTAATGGTCTCATTTCTCTCAACAGGACTCTCTAGAATTCCCCCAACAAGGTTACCATGTTGTGCTCTAGGCTCGGAAGGACCACTAGGTGCAGGCACTGCAGAGTCAACTCCTACCCTATTATCCACTACCCGACCGCTTCTAAGAGTAGTGACGGCCTTAGCTTGGGCCTGAGAGGGATAAGTGGTATCGGTGGAGGAACAGGATTGGACTCTAGGGTTTACCTCCGGCTGGGAAGGCAATTTCCCGGGGTCTCTAGCACTTAATTGACTAGCAATCTGTCCTAATCAGGCCTCAAACCTCGCCATTTGCTGCCTATTTTCTGCCAATTCCTGTTGCTGGCTAGCTAATGCCTGTTGCTGATTCTAAATAAACTGCATTATCTTCATCGTGTCATTGCTAGGAGATTGGCTACTAGAGGGAGCAGGTAAAGCCTGAGGTTGAGGAGCACTAGTAAGACGGGGTTGATTCAGATGATAGAAACCTGGGGGATATTGAGGACGGGATCGCTGCTGAGGTGGAACTTGAGAATGTGAACTAGACTCATGCTGTCCTTGTCTGCAAGAAAATTTCGGGTTGTCCCTCCAACCCGGATTGTATGTGTTCGAGTATGGATTATACTCACGAGAATAACCTTGTGTGGCACATACTTGCTCTTTCATGAATTCAGGAAATTGGGATGCTAAAGGGCAAGCCATAGTCTCATGAGATGACTCGGGGCACAATGCACAAACTTCAACAACTAAAGGGGCAGAGGGAGAACCTAAAGAACTAGTCCTATGACCTTGGGATGAAATGGACAAGGAAATGAATTGATCTAGTTTATTTGTTAAAGCCTCGACCTTAGAGGGTAAGTCTGAAGGAATTCCAACCTCACTAACACTTCTCTTATTACCCCCTCGACTAGACCTTTCTATTGCAAAATTTTGAAATGAATTCTCAGCCATCATTTCTATTTTCTCCCATGCCTTAGTCGGTCTTAAAAGATAGAAACCACCACTGGAGGCGGCATTGACCATCATCCTATTTTGTTCATTTAGGCCTCGAAAGAAGTATTGCATTAGGTCATGATTACCGTATCCATGGTGTGGACATTGTCTAAGAAGATCTTTGAACCTCTCCCAAGCTTCATGAAAAGATTCTAGGTCATGTTGGGAGAAAGTCATAATGGCAGTCCTAAGATCTGCTGTCTTGGCCATGGGATAAAATTTCTGGAAGAACTTAGAAGCTCAGCCCATGTAGTAATGTACCCATTAGGTAAGGAGTGCAACCAAGTCCTAGCCTTATTCTTAAGAGAGAAAGGAAACAATCTTAGACGTATGACCTCTTGGAAGACATTGGGAACATGTAGAGTGGAACTCATTTCAACGAAATCAGTAATATGATCAAGAGGACTCTCATTGCTTCTCCCGTAGAAGGAAGGAAGCATAGCCAACATATTAGGCTTAATCTCAAAGTTCGTCCCCCCCAAACCCGGAATTTGAATAGCCGAATTGGGCTCAAAGGTTTCGGGGAGAAAGAATTGCCTAAGAGTGGGTTCCTCATCTATAGGTGGATCCGGTCTACGGGGCTCTTGTCTAAAATGAGCTTGGGCTTGATGCCCAATGTGCTCATGAGGTGGAATGGGATTCATTGGGGATTGGGTGGATTATGAGGATGATTGGGATCGGTCATCTCCTCAGAAGAGCTCCTAAATTCCTGAAACGTCTAGTGATTCTTTCGGGTTCGGGATTAAGAGGAACTAGGGATTCCTAAGGGATCTCCTACCACGCATGCACAAACTATCCTAACTCCGCCACTTCAACCCCAAAACTTCAATATTCATACACTACATCAAATAATCCACAATCCTAAAAAGTCTACTAAAAAAAATAAAGTCAAAAGCTGAAATAAACCAACAAAAAAAAAAAAACTAAAACAAGATAATGTGAGCAGTAAACAAAATAAGTAAAAACTAAACAAACTATAAAGAAAAAGCAAGAAAAGCAACTATCAAAACACACAAGCACAGAATGCAAATCACCGTGCCTCCCCGGCAACGGCGCCAAAGACTTGATGTCGTGTCACGAGAGCAAGCTCTAAGAAACCCCCAAGCATACGGATCGTACAATATAGTGTGTACGAGTGCAGGTGTCGAACCATAGGGAGGCGTGAATAATGTGAATGAATCCTATGCTTGATGTTCTAAAAGGAGCTAAAAAGACAGATAACTAGGTGAATTTCTTCTTGTGAGATTTTGGATTATTGGGAGCTCTATGTAAACGAAATAAAACTAAACTATGAATAAAAATAAATGGAAACACAAGTTGATTAAGAGGAAACTAACAATTGAAAAGGGATAGGGTGACTTCGACTTATGAATGGGTAATTCTATACTCAAATGCTATGGGATTAAGGGATGATGGGTAACTATCATAAGTGCTCTTAACTAGGTTGCTAGTTAATGTCCTAATTTCCCCCTAGGACTCGGTGCGGGTCCGTCCCTAGGCCTCAAGATTGACTAACTAGCTTCCTAGGTGGCTTAGAATGAACCTACCTTAGTACCTAAACCGTTGGCTGGGTTTAAAGCCAAGACCTAGTGTTGCTAAGGTTGACTAAATCTATCCTAAAACCTATTGGCTGGATTTAAAGCCAAAGGAGACTCGATCTAGACTAGCCCTAAATTATGCTTCGTCATTCTATAGTCACTACAGCAGGATTTCACTTGCTAGCGCGTGCATCAAATGCAATATTAAAGTTATGCTCATTACTAGGCATGCAAATACGCATATAGACATGAATAAAAGCATTACCCACTTCATAGAATCCATATATAAACACATAGACATGAGTATAACATGGATTAGATGTGTTTAGTAACAAACAAACTTCAATTTGTATACATGTTACTCATCTAGGCATTTTATCAAACACATAGACATGAATGAAAGAACACCCAATTAAACAAGACAAATCAAAACATATATATATATATATATATATTCAGCCATCATATCCCATATCATAAGAGTATAAAATCAACCCATTACATAAGTTTAATCACCCTATACAAGCCTACTCAGACATAATGGAAAATAGAATGAAAGAGATATAACGAAACTCCCCTTTCATCCTAGCAAATTTAGATCACGGCTTGTGAACAATCTTGATTCCAAAGCGTTTGCATCCTCCCAACTAAGCTTGGTTCTTGGTGAAAAGTGTGTGAAAAGGGTGTGGGAGGCGGCTAGAGATTAGGGTTAAGTGTGTGAGAGGTTAGGTGTGCAGTACGTGTTTTTTTTGCTCTCCCCCTAAATTCTTCCAATCGGGCTTTATTTATAGGTTCGCGCATAGCCGGTCGACCGGCTAGGTCGACCGGTCTCTGGAATACTCGACCGGCTTTCTAGTGGAGCTCTCTGGAGTGGCCGGTCGACCGGCTCTTGAAGGAGGGTCGTCCGGCTTTTTTATGAAGCTTTCTGGAGTGGCCGGTCGACCGCGGCTCTTTTTCCCTGGTCGTCCGGCTGACTTCCTTCATCAAATTTTGATCTCTTCGACCTTTGGTCTTCTCTCTTGGCCCCATACATGTCCCATCTTCATCACCTTTCATCGTCCAGTCTTTATCTTAACCCGGAGTTCACCTAAATCATTGAAAACTAGCAATTAGTGTAGCAATTTACCTCTTAAACTCCATATGCACATTTGTTCACGCTTAAGCCTATTCCTATCAAAAGTACTACACTAATGCATCATTGTAAGCATTCAACACCTCTAAAATATAAGTAAATGACAATGCAAACACACACCAAATCACAACTCATCATCAACCTACCACCAAATAATGAAATTCCTGACAAGGGATAGAATGATTACAGTGAGAAAAAACCATCATGATGATAGAGCATGCTATGCTACAAGATTAAAACCGAAAGATGATAAAAAAAAGATTGAGAATAAAATGGTAGAGCTCGCTAAAGATGATCTTAGAAAAGGAAGCCCAGTGGAGCAGCTTACAATCATTGATTTGGGTAATGTCGACCGAAAGACATCCATTGGAACAGAATTAACCAAAGGGCGTAGGCAAGGTACTTTTGAATTCTTAACTGTGAATTCAAATTTATTTGCTTTGGATTCTATTGACATGATAGGGATCGATCCGAGCGTCATTGAACATTGCTTAACCATTAACCCTAGCTACAAGCCAATTTGACAAAAACATCGATCATTCAGTACTGAGAAGAATCAAGCAATCTATGAACAAGTGGAAAAGCTACTAAAAGTAGGCCATATTCAAGAAATAAAATACCCGACATAGGTTTTCGATGTGGTAATGATAAAAAGGCCAACGAGAAGTGGAGACTCTATATAGACTTCACTGGCCTGAATAAAGCATATCTTAAGGACAGCTTCCACTACCTAAGATTTACCAACTGGTTGACTCAATTGCAGAATTTATGATGCTGTTGTCCATAGATGCCTCCTTAGGCTATAACCAAATCAAAATGGTGCCGGTCGATCAATAGCACACGGTATTCATCACAAACCAGGGCCTATACTACTAGAAATTCATTACCTTCAGGTTAAAAACGCCAGGGCAATATACCAATAAATGGTCAACACGGCCTTTAGCGACCAAATTGGTTGAAACATAAAGGTATATATTGACGACATGCTCGTCAAGAGTATGTAGGCATCAGACCATGTGTCTGACTTGAACGGGCATTTCAAACTATGAGAAAGTCTAGAATCAAACTGAATCCTGAGAAATACACCGTAGAATTCGAGAAGGAAAGTTTATGGGCTCCATGGTAACGCACCGTGGAATCGAGGTGAACCTCGAGAAGATTAAGGCCATACTCAATCTCAAAACTCCTAAAACGATGCATAATGTGTAGTTGTTATTGAGAAAGATTGCAGCTCTAAGCAAATTCATGTCATGACTAGTTAACCATTTCTTTAAAATTATCGATAATTCGAAGGATATTAGATAGACTCCCGAATGGCAAGAGGCATTTGAAAGGATGAAGTCCTATCTTACAAAGCTGCCGGTCTTAGCCAGGCCAGAAGAAAAAGAGACATTGCAGTTGTACTTATCAAATTCAGACGCAGAAGTTGATGTAATTTTGAGGTGTGAACCCTAGAAAAACCTGCAAGTGCACGGGCCATGTATAGTTAAGCGTGCAAGTACTGGATCGTATCCTCAAGAAGGTGAAATATAGGTTTACTTCTACAATCCTATATGTTCTAAGAAGCTACAAGCAACTAATATTAACTCAATTGGGGTTTTCTTAAAGCTAACAATACAAGGAAAAAAGAGAAATCTAACCTAAAAACTAAGCTACTAAACTAGAAAGATAGTGTGTGTGTATGATAATGGAGAATGGGAAATCAAGCTACGTAAGAGGGATTTAAACATCAAGGAGAAACCTAGATGTATCCAATTTGTGTATGGGCTCTAATACACACTATACTAGGGTTTGAAAGATGGACCAAGGGAGGACAAATGTACTCTAACTTCTAGACACCTAGTTAGCTATCGTGTTAACCTTAAATTCTTGGTACAGGTCTATACATAGGTGAACCCCTAGGGTATAGCGTGGTCCTTATGACTTAAGGGTTTAGGGCTAGTTAAGAAGGTACTCAGGTAGTGATGATTTTTCTTAACCTAGTGTGTAACTTGTTAACTTGATTTTTCTTAACCAAGGGAGGACAAATGTGCTCTACAAGTTTATATAAATGGATTGAACATGGTCTACTAATGTTAAACGTGTTTTTAACATGTTGATATACAAGTTGATCAATTTCATCGGTGTAGACATTTTTATTTCTTTTAGCTACAAATAGCACATTATCATTTTCGCATTTGTAGACAATGCAAGTAAAGGATTGACAAACTACTTTATGACCTTTGTCACACAATTGACTAATGTTAAGCAGATTAAATTTTAGGCCTTCTATTAGTAAGACATTATGTATAGCAAGAGAGTTTTCGTTACCAATGCTTCCTTTTCCGATTATTTTTCCTTTGCTATTGTCGCCAAAGGTAACGTCTTCTCCTTTTGTCTCTTTTAATTTGTAGAAGAGTGAATAATTCCCCGTCATGTGCTTGGGACAATGACTATCCAAGATCCACTTCATTTTGCTTGTTTTGCTTTTATTGCATACCTAAACACATGAAATTCAAATGCAATTCTTTATTTTGGGGTCCCCAACACCTTGGGTCCTTGGCGTTAGTTTCAATTTTTATTTTTGACCACCCATTGAGGTCTTTGCCATTGTGGAACATGTGATCCTCTATCACAAAGTTTCTTCCAGTAACAATGAGTAGATACTTGTCCTTTCTTTTCACAATATGTGCAAGTAATATTAGATTTTGGTGAAGAGGAGGATGTAAATGTAGAAGCCTTAACAAAGCAGGTTTTGAAATACTTTTGATTCATGCTTGGTTTGTATCCAATTTCACTCTTATCAAAAGCCATTTTTTTCACTTTTAAGGAGTTTTTCAAAATTCTCCTTGCCATTTGTAAATTTTTGAATAATCCCATTTAAATTTATATTTTTCCTTTTCAAGTCTTTAATCTCTTTCTCAAACCTCACAAAATCTTCGGAATATGAATCATTTTCTTTTTCCAAGATTTTCAACTTCTCTATAAGAGAGGCATTCTTCTTTTCTAAAATTTCTTTTTCATCAAGAACAAGTTTCAATTTGCTATGCATTTCCTTATTTTTTGTCAAGGCTAGAGATAGATCATCATGAAGTTTAGCAAATGCATCTTTTAGTTCATCAAAACTATATTTCTCTTCCTCTTCTTCACTAGAGGAATAGTAAATAGATAGAGAAGGTGAAGATAGTACCTCATCCTCATTGGCCATAAGGCAAAAGTTGGCTACCTCATGTTGCTCTTCCATATCTTCTTCACTTTCGGAGATGTCTCATGTGGCTTTGAGTGTCTTGCCTTCTTTTTTCTTTGAAAGCTTTGGATAATTTGCTTTTATGTGTCCCGACTTATTACAATTGAGACACTTCAATTTGTCTCCTTTTGCATCTTTTGTCCTCTTGAAATCCTTGCCTTCTTTTCCCTTCTTCTTCCAATTTGTATTGCTTGAAGATGCCCCTTTCTTCATCTTTCTAAATTTCATGAACTTTTGGAAGTTCCAGGCAAGAAGGGAAATTTCCTCATCTTCTGGGTCCTCATTATCTTCCTCATCATCACTTGATGTGTATTTTGATGCAACGAGAGCAATAAACTTATGTGCTTTTCTCTCTTCTTCTTCATGGTCTTTTATTTCACGCTCATGAGTCATGAGTGATCCAATGAGCTCATTTAGCTCCAATATATTTAAATCCTTAGCTTCCTTGATGGCCGTGACTTTTGGTTGCCATGATGATGGCAAGCTCCTTAGCACTTTCCTTACTTTCTCTACATTGGAATAATCTTTCCAAGTGCCATTAGTAATTTCAACAGATCTAGAAATCATTTTCTCAACATTTTCATTTGGAAGTATCTTAAACAATTCATATCTATGTATAGGCATATCAATACTAGATTCTTTCACTTGGCTAGTTCCATCATAAATTACTTCTAATTGGTACCAAAGTTCTTTAGCCGAAGTGTACTCCATTACCCTTACAAATTCGGTTGCATTCATAGCATTGAATAGATAATGTAATGCTTTTTTATTTAACTCAAATAGTTTAATATCTTCATCATTCCATTCATTTTCAGGTTTGGGTACTCTCCTATCTCCTTCTAATTTTGTAAGTAAAGTAGGCCCATTTTCTATAATTTTCCAAGCTTTATAATCGTGTGATTGTATAAATACTTTCATTCTTATTTTTCAAAATGCATAATTTGTTCCATCAAAAGAGATGCTTGCTTACCAAAAATTTTCTCTATATTTGCTAAGATTCTACTAGGTGTTAAACTCTAGGTAGAACCTTGGCTCTGATACCAATTGTGGGTGCAAATATCTTAAGAGGGGGTTGAATTAAGATATAATTACTAATTTTTGTTTTCAAAAATTCACAGAAATTTAATAATCTCTTTCAAGAAATATATCAAACACAATGCAAACAATATAAGCAAATAAGATAACTAAGTATAGAGAGAAGAGAGAAAAACGATTTAAGGTGGTTCGGCCAAGCCTACGTCCATTGCCCAAGGATGCTGCCCTTAGGACTTCAACAACCTTTACTAAATTGCTTCTTTAAATCTTGGTGAAGCAAAAACCAATTTCTTACACCTCTTTGAAGCCTTACATCAAAGAACCTAAGAGTTCCACTCTTTAGGATTTTCCCACACCTTACAAGCTTTAATGAATGAATCTCTTAAGTTTTTTAGCTCTCAAAGTGTGTGTATAATCAAAGGGATAAGAAATGATAGAGAATCTGAAATTTTTCTTCTCAAAAGAAGATATTGGAATGAATAAAGCTCTTGAAAGTTCAAAGATATTGCAAGAATGGCTCAAAGCTTAATTGAATGATGATATAAGATTTTGCACACTTGAATTCATAATTTGAATGTGTAATGAAGGTGTATTTAAAGAGATTTGGGAGTTAGGGATTTGGTAGGTGAGGAAAAGAGGGAAAGATTGGCCAGAATGGTAATAAACGGCTAGTGCATTTATTACAGCAGCCCGTTCAGCTGGTCCACCGACTGGGTCATCCGACCTCCTCTTGATCGTCGCTGACTAGGCCGGACGCCTTAGCCGGTCAACCAGCTAGAGGGTCCGGCTTTGCCCTTCTTTTACTATCTTAGCCGGGCGACCCACCTAGGTCAGCCGGTCGACCAGCTGGGGGTCCGGCCACTCCAGAGAGTGAAGTAAAGCCAAACTTAGCCAAAAAATTTTTGAGTTGCAATTTTCATAACTCCAAATCACTTTAAGACATTTTTTAAGTACTTTTTATGACTTGAAATACTTCAAAAGCACATATTTACTCTATGTGTGCATTGAAATTCATTTGTGCTTTTATGAAATCAAATATGCAAGAGTTTAAAAATGTTTGAACAATGAAAAAGAAAATTTGACCCAAACATATATAATATTTAGGCATTTCACAAAAGAGCAAAAACGTTCGATACCCCTTATGACGTCTCTTTCCTCCTTATGCCTTCTCATCTTCTTCTTCTTTTTCAAATAACACGTATTTGTTCATCTTCTTCTATCTTTCAAGCATCTACCTATTCATCTAAGCACTGATCTTCACTAGATGCTTTTAGTCAAATAATTATGAATGCATATAAATTTTCATCATCAAAATTAATAACAAGTATTTAGCCAACAAATCCCCCTTTTTGATTATGACAAATTAAGATATGAGCAAAGATACTCCCCCTTAATATAAGCATTCCTTTTTCAAAAAAAAGTTTGTTTGAGAAATGCTCCCCCTGTCAAATTTAACTCATGCATATTTTGAACGCAATCATCAAAACGTCTTTCTCAATACACAAGTGATCAACTCATGTAAATTAACTATCATGCAAATCAACTATAAGTTCAAGTTCAAGCAATACAATCACAAGAAGTAAGTCATATAATCATTAAAAGAAGTAAGCCATATCAACTCATAAGCTATATGTGCTTTAAGCAACCAAGCAAATCAAATTAGCAAATCAAGTTTCAATGTGCTTTTGCTCCTTTGCTCTTTTTTCTTTTTCCTTCTCCCCTTTTGGCATCATAAAAAATTAATTAGGAATCAAGAAGGAAAAAGCAAGTAAAATAGCATAAGCTAAAAGAGTTTAATCCGTGAAATAAATCAAAGGTAATACTACCAGTCAGAAATTGAAAATAAACTAAGAAGTTTAAAACCAACTAAAAGTTAACTAAAATTGTTTTCTAATACTAAAAATGAGTTTCTGAATATGAAAATCATGGTGCACGGTCATGGTGATCTCTGAAGTACTCCTGCATGTCAGCCACATACTTACCATTTTTGAATCAATGTGTTCCCTCCAGAGAGTGAGCTCATTCCATTGGTTTGTAATTGTGGCCCTCATTTCTCCCATTCTTGTATTCAAGGCTTGCAACTGAGAAAGAATCTGAGCCATTATCGAGGGGTCTTCTTGTTGGCCTATTGAGCTAGACCCTACACCTCGTTGAATTTCAACTCGGCGTTGCTCATCAACATGCCCCTGTGCCCATTATTCTCTCATCACTCTCCTAAGAGTAGATTCTTCGGGACCTAATTCTTCATCTTCAGAAGTACTAACAACCATACGGATCGTTCCTGGTATGCCTATGTTAGCTTTTCCCTCATGTTCTGGCCCTTCTTCTTTTTCTAAGGTAATATATATTCCCTCAAGCATATCATCAAGGTGTTGTGCATTAGGCCCATAGACAGGATTAGTAAAAGTGGTTCCCTTTTTTGTTCTATTCTTAATTGCTGCCTGGGTATCTTGTGGCAAATTTTAGAATGTTTCTCTATTTATAGGTTCCCCAATATACCAATAAATACCCATAAAATTCATATAGAGCATATCAAAGTTCCAGGTAAACTTCCTCAATGGAGCATTTGAGAAAACCTTAAAGTGTGAGAAAATATGCATCAAAGCCAAACCATATCAAGGAGTAGTTGTTTTTCCTTCATCCTTTCCACTAATATGTAGCATGTGTTACAGAATAAGGAAAGGTAGAGCAATATTTTTACCCTTCTTCAAGCTATAATAGATATAGGCATCCATTACCAGTATCTTCCTATCATTGATATTTCTTGGAAGAATTACTTCACTAATTATCTTGAACTCAATTCTCTTGTTAAAATCAACATCTTTCAATAAGGGAAGAATTAACTCTGGAACCTTAGCCCCTACATCTTTCCACATAAAATCTATAACTTCTCTTGTCGTAGAAGTGCCCTTAAGCCCTTTCGACCACCCTTGACTATTATAATGCCCCTTTCCTTCTACAGGCATATGGACAATTTTATGCAAGGTTTCCTCATTAAGCATAAAGTTTACTTCACAAACAGACTCAAGTTTTGGGCTCCTATGATGTACTTCAAGATTCTCATAAAATTCTATCACTAATCTATCTTGAACATCGCAATGGAGATGCATAAACATGAACCAATCATCAAATAGTGAAAGAACATTAGTACCAGTGAAATCGGAATCCACAAGAAATTTATCGTATAAAATCAAGTGTTCTCCTTGAATCTGTGATACAGGAGGTGGCAGACATTGTGTTATTGCCCTATTTCCTCTTCTTCCACGTTCTTGACCTCTAGCCCTCAGATTCACCATGATTTTGTGTTGTTTTGGAAAATGGAATCAGTGAAAACTAGTTTTTCGAAGCGAGTAATCAAAATGTAAGGAGAATCTTAGAAGAAATTGGTTGGAAGTTAAAGAATTTTAAGTGGGTTTGAGAGAGTTTTTGGTTAGGGTTAGAAAATTTTGGGAGTAATTGAGTGAATTTGGGGTTAAAACCCTTAATTTTAACTTGTCCGCATTCAGCCGATCGACCGGCTGTCGCAGGGGTCAATCGACTAGGTCGACTGGTCGGATCAGAGAGCACATGAAATTTTTCTCTTTAGCTGGATGCCTTATAGCTTCAGCCGGTCGACCGGCCGGGTCAGAAAGAGCCTAAATGCGTAATTTTCCATGCCCAAGCCATATAAACACATATATATATTTCAACCACTTTTTATCATTCCAATTTCTCTTCTAATCTTGCAAAATTAATCCTCATGCAATGGTTTAATAAAAATATCAGCAACTTGATGCAACGTATCAACAAATTCAAGTATGATATCTCATTTTGAACATGATCTCTAATGAAATGGTGTCTAATCTCGATATGCTTAGTTCTTAAATGTTGAATTGGGTTCTTAGTAAGATTAATTGCACTAGTATTATCACAATATATAGGAACATGATCATATTGCAAGCCATAATCAAGTAAATTTTGTTTCATCCACAAAATTTGAGCTACGCAACTACCAACTGCAATATATTCGGCTTCAATGGTAGAGATAGTGACACTGTTTTGTTTCCTACAGGATCAAGATACTAAGAAATGTCCTAGGAATTCACAAGTCCCACTAGTGCTCTTACGGTCTACTTTGTAACCAGTGTAGTCAGCATCAAAGAATCCACATAAGTCAAATGCAATTCCTTTTGCATACCGAAGCCCTAAATTAATTGTTCCCTTAATATATCTAATGATTCTTTTTATAGCAATTAAGTGAGTTTCCTTAGGATTGGATTGAAATCTAGCACATAACCACACTGCAAACATGATATCAGGTCTTGAAGCAGTTAAATATAGTAGGCTACCAATCATAGCTCTGTATTTCTTCTCATCTACAGGTTTACCTTTCTCATCCTTATCCAACTTTGTTGAGGGGCTCATGGGAGTTCCAATCTCCTTTGCATTCTTCAAGTCCAAATTTTTTGATAATTTCCTTGGTGTATTTGGCTTGATTGATGAAGATCCCCTCCTTTGCTTGTTTGATTTGGAGTCCAAGGAAGAATATTAACTCTCCCATCATGCTCATCTTGAACCCCTTGTGCGTACAGTTAGAAAATCTCTCACATAAAGAAACATTAGTAGCACCAAAGATTATATCATCAATATAGATTTGAATAAGTAAAATGTCATTCCCTTCTCTTTTAATAAACAAGGTAGAGTCAAGTTTTCATCTTTCAAAGTTGTTTTCCACAAGAAATCTACTAAGTCTTTTATACCAAGCTCTAGGAGTTTGCTTTAAACCGTATAATGCTCTTTTTAGTTTAAAAACATGATTCAGAAAACATGAATCTTCAATCCCAGGGGCTTGTTCAACATGAACTTCTTCTTCAATGAATCCATTTAAAAAGGCACTTTGAACGTCCATTTGATAAAGTTTGAAGTCCGTATAACATGCAAATGCAAGTAACATATGAATAGGTTCAAGTTTAGCTACGGGGGCATAGGCCTTATCATAATCAATTCCTTCTCCTTGATTGTATCCTTGTGCTACTAGTCTAACCTTGTTCCTAGTTACTATTCCAGCTTCATCTAGTTTGTTTCTAAATAACCATTTTGTTCTTATTACCAGTCTATCTTTAGGCCTTTCTACTACCTTCCATACTTTATTTCTATCAAATTGGTTAAGTTCGTCTTGCATGGCAATTATCCAATTTTCATCAAGATTATCCAATTTTCATCAAGTAAGGCTTCTTTTACATTTTTGGGTTCTATATGAGAGATAAATGCATAATGTTCACAAAAAGCATTAATATTATGTCTAGTTCTTACACCTTCATTTGGATCACCGAGGATAGATATTGAGGATAGTTTCTTACAAACTTCCAACTCTTCAGTAGGTCTTCATGCGTTTCTTTGGCTTTAATATTTCCTTTGTTTGAGCATTTTTCACCTTCCATATTGGCTTGAGACCTCTTTTCTTAATGTTCTTCTTCTTGTTTTCAATTCTCTTGTTTTGTTGGAGTTTCTTTGTCTTTTGGAGTTGGATCTTCAAGTGTCGTCTTTTTCAAAAGATAACCTACATCATCAATTTCCTTTCTCGGCTCAAATGGGTTAGTCTTCTCAAATGTAACATGCATTGATTCTTCCACAACAAGAGTTCTTTTATTATATACTCTATATGCTTTGCTCTTTGTGGAATAACCTAAAAATATACCTTCATCCAATTTAGCATCAAATTTCCTCAAGTGGTCCTTAGTATTTGGGATAAAACATTGACAACCAAACACTTGGAAGTATGATATTTTAGGTGTTTTATCGTGCCAACATTTACAACCAAACACTTTGAAGTATGATATTTTAGGTGTTTTATCGTGCCATAATTCATATGGAGTTTTATTTAAGATAGGTTTAATTAAACTCTATTTTGTACATAACATGAGGTATTTATGGCTTCACTCCAAAAATATGTTGGCAAGTTGTGTTCTTTTAGCATAGTTCTTGCCATTTCTTGTAATATACAATTCTTCCTCTTTACTACCTCATTTTGTTAAGTAGTACGAGGGGCTGAAAAGTTGTGTTCAATTCCATGTTCATCACAAAAGTTCATGAAAGGAGTGTTCACATATTCGGTACCATTATCACTACAGATGCAAGTTATAAAATAGCCTTTCTCATTTTGCACTTTTCTACATAATCTTGCAAATTCATTGAAGGCATCATTTTTGTGTGTAAGAAACATGACCCATGTAAATCTAGTATTATCATCTACTACTGCAAATGTATTTCTAGAACCTCCTAAGCTAGCTACATCAATAGGTCCAAACAAATCCATATGTAATAGTTGCAATGCTCTATTTGTTGAAATTTTATTCAGGGACTTGAAGGATGTCTTATGTTGTTTTTCTAGTTGACAAACATCACAAATTTTGTCTTTTTCAAATTTTAGCTTTGGTAAGTCTCTAACTAGCTCATGCTTTGACAAATCATTCAATAAGCTCATGCTAGCATGTCTTAATCTTCTATGTCATAACCAAGCATTATCATGCACAACGGATAAGCATTTAACATATTGACATATAAGTTGATCAATTTCAACGGTGTAGACATTTTCATTTCTTTTAGCTACAAATAATACATTATGATTTCCACATTCATAGACAATGCAACTAGAGGATTGAAAAACCACTTTATGACCTTTGTCACACAATTGACTAATGCTAAGTAGATTAAATTTTAGGCCTTCTACTAGGAAGACATTATGTATAGCAAGAGTTTTCGTTACCAATGCTTTCTTTTCTGATTATTTTTCCTTTGCTATTATCGCCAAAGGTAAAGTCTCCTCCTTTTACCTTTTTTAATTTGTAGAAGAGTGAAGAGTTCCCCGTCACGTGCTTGGAACAACGACTATCCAAGATCCATTTTATTTTGCTTGTTTTGCTTTCATTACATACCTACACACATGAAATTCAAATGCAATTCTTTATTTTGGGGCCCCCAATACCTTGGGTCCTTGGCGTTAGTTTCAAATTTTGTTTTTGACCACCTATTGAGTTCTTTTCCAATGTGGAACATGTGATCCTCTATCACAAAGTTTCTTCTAGTAACAATGAGTAGATATATGTCCTTTCTTTTCACAATACATACAAGTAATATTAGATTTTGGTGAAGAGGAGGATGTAGAGGTAGGCTTTGAAATACTTTTGATTAATGCTTGGTTTGTATCCAATTCCGCTCTTATCAAAAGCCATTTTTTGACTTCCAAGGAGTTTTTCAAAATTCTCCTTGCCATTTGTAAATTTTTGAATAATCCCATTCAAATCTATATTTTTCTTTTTCAAGTCTTTATCGTCTTTCTCAAACTTCACAAAATCTTCAGCATATGAATCATTTTCTTTTTCCAAGATTTCCAACTTTTCTATAAGAGAGGCATTCTTCTTTTCTAAAATTTCTTTTTCATCAAGAACAACTTTTAATTTTCTATGCATTTGCTTATTTTTTGCCAAGGTTGGAGATAGATCATCATGAAGTTTAGCAAATGCATCTTTTAGTTCATAAAAACTATATTCCTCTTCCTCTTCTTCACTAGATGAATAATAAATAGATGGAGAAGGTGATGATAGTACCTCATCCTCATTGGCCATGACGCAAAAGTTGGCTACCTCATGTTGCTCTTCCACATCTTCTTCACTTTCGCAGGTGCCCTACGTGGCTTTGAGTGCCTTGCCTTCTTTTTTCTTTGAAAGCTTCGGACAATTTTCTTTTATGTGTCCCAGCTTGTTGCAATTGAAACACTTCAATTCATCTCTTTTTGCATCTTTTGGCCTCTTGAAATCCTTGCCTTCTTTTCCCTTCTTCTTCTAATTTTTATTGCTTGAAGATGCACCTTTCTTCATCTTTCTAAATTTCAGAAACCCTTTGAAGTTCTGGGCAAGAAGGGAAATTTCCTCATCTTCTGGGTCCTCGTTATCTTCCTCATTGTCACTTGATGTGTATTTTGATGCAACGAGAGCAATAGACTTATTTTCTTTTCTCTCTTCTTCTTCATGGTCTTTTATTTCAAGCTCATGAGTCATGAGTGATCCAATGAGCTCATTTAGCTCCAATGTGTTTAAATCCTTAACCTCCTTGATGGCCGTGACTTTTGGTTGCCATGATGGTGGCAAGCTCCTTAGCACTTTCTTAATTTCTCTTCATTGGAATAATCCTTTAAATGTGCTTTCAAACCATTAGTAATTTCAACAAATCTAGAAAACATTTTCTCAACATTTTCATTTGGAAGCATCTTAAACTATCCATATCTATGTACAAGCATAGAAATCCTAGATTCTTTCACTTGGCTTGTTCCTTCATAAGTTACTTCTAATTGGTCCCAAAGTTCTTTAACCGAAGTGTACCCTATTACCCTTGCAAATTCAATTGCATTCATAGCATTGAATAGATAATGTAATGCTTTTTGATTTAACTCAAATAGTTTAATATCTTCATCATTTCATTCATTTTCGGGTTTGGGTACTCTCCTATCTCCTTCTAATTTTGTAGGTAAAGTAGGCCCATTTTCTTTAATTTTCCAAGCTTTATAATCATGTGATTGTATAAATACTTTCATTCTTATTTTCCAAAATGCATAATTTGTTCCATCAAAAAAGGGTGCTTGCTTAATAGAAATTTCTTCCATATTTGCTAAGATTCTACGAGGTGTTGACCTACAGGGAGAACCTTGGCTCTGATACCAATTGTAGGGGCAAATAACTTAAGAGAGGGGGTGAATTAAGATATAATGACTAATTTTCATTTTTAAAAATTAACAAAAATTTAACAATCTCTGTCAAGCAATATATCAAACACAATGTAAATAATATAAGCAAATAAGATAACTAAAGTATAGGGAGAAGAGAGACAAACGATTTAAGGTGGTTCAGCCAAGCCTACATCCACCGCTCGAGGATGCTCCCCTTAGGACTTCAACAACCTTCACTAAATTGCTTCTTCAAATCTTAGTGAAGCAAAAACCAATTTCTTACACCTCTTTGAAGCCTAACATCAAAGAACCCAAGAGTTCCACTCTTTAGGATTTCCCCACACTTTACAAGCTTTAATGAATGAATCTCTCAAGATTTTTAGCTCTCAAAGTGCGTATATAATCAAAGGGATAAGAAATGATAGAGAATCTAAAAATTTTCTTCTAAAAAAATGATATTGCAATGAATGAAGCTCTTGAAAGCTCAAAGATATTGCAAGAATGGCTCAAAGCTTAACTGAATGATGATATAAGATTTTGTACACTTGAATTCATAATTTGAATGTGTAAAAAGTTGTATTTAAAGAGATTTGAGTGTTAAGGATTTGGTAGGTGAGGAAAAGAGGGAAAAATAGGCCAGAACTGTAATAAACGGCTAGTGCATTTATTACAGCAGCCTGTTCAGTCAGTCGACCAGCTAGGTCGTCCGGCCTCCTCTTGGGCCTCACTGACTAGGCCGGACGCCTTAGCCAGTCGACTGGCTAGGGGGTTCGACTTTGCCTTTCACTTACTGTCTTGGCCTGGCGACCCACCCAGATTAGCCGGTCGACTGGCTAAGGGGTCCAGCCACTCTAGAGAGTGAATTAAAGCCAAATTTTGCCCAAAAACTTTGAGTTGAAATTTTCATAACTCTACATCACTTTAAGACATTTTGTAAATACTTTTTATGACTTGAAACACTTCAAAAACACATATTTACTCAACGTGTGCATTTAAATTCATTTGTGCTTTTATGAAATCAAATATGCAAGAGTTTAATAATGTTTGAACAATGAAAAAGAAAATTTGAGCCAAACAAATACAATATTTAGGCATTTCACAAAAGAACAAAAATGTCAGGTACCTTTTATGATATCTCCTCTCCTTCTTATGCCTTGTCATCTTCTTCTTCTTCAAATAACGCGTATTTGTTCATCTTCTTCCATCTTGCAAGCATCTACCTATTCATCTAACAACTTATCTTCACAAGATGCTTTTAGTCAAATAATTATGAATGCATATAAATTTTCGTCATCAAAATTAATAACAAGTATTTAGCTGACATACATTGCCTCACAAGATGGAGATAAGAATCACTACCCTATCGAAGGGCTCAAGTCTAGATGCATGGTAGGGAATGAGACACTAAAGAGGTGGTTAATTACACTCAACTCAAATCATGGGTTTAGCCACCCCATCGGTAGAAACCTCTAGTAGATTTGAGAGGTTAAACAAATAGTGATTGGATTCTATTCAATAGCGTCTATCTAGATAAATGTTATCCAAATAAGCTATGGCTAGCTCAACTATTCATAGATCAATCATCCCATCGATGGAGCTCACATGATAAGGTTGAGACATTGTTACATCATTGTAGCTTGAGAGTTAAACTTAAAAATGGCAAACAATGTAGAAAGTGCGATGTGTGTTGTTTTTCATCCCATCGATGGAGCTCACATGATAAGGTTGAGACATTGTTACATCATTGTAGCTTGAGAGTTAAACTTAAAAATGGCAAACAATGTAGAAAGTGCGATGTGTGTTGTTTTTCCACTGTTACATACATATTACACGTGTATCTAGTTTATATTGCTCTTTCTCATTGTGATCTATTGGTCGATATCTAGTATGACTTCCTCAGTCCATTAGCTACAATTCTGAGGGAGCATAAGCTCACCAGTCTGAATTTTATGGAAAAGGAATCTGGGCATAGTACTTACCGCTGAGAAGTACAAGTATGTCTTGTCTACTCCTTATTCTCTTATAAGGGCAAACTCTTTTGATGCCGTGCATGATGCTGAGCAGAAATGGTAGAAGGCTAATAGTATGGCTAAGTGCTATATGTTGGCCTCCATGTTAGATGCTTTGTAGAACAAGCATTAAAACATGGAAACTACTAGAGAGATCATGACTTCACTGTCTTATGTTTGTTGACCAGAGTAGGCTTACTAGGCAAACTTCTATGAGATAGCTTATGACCACTAGGCTGACAGAAAGTAAACCTATCAGAGAACATGTGCTTAAGATGATGAAGTGCCTTAGTATTGCAAAGCTCCTAGATGCAAACATTGATGAGCAGTCACAAGTGGACATGATCTTAGAGACCCTTCCACCGTCATTCAATTAGTTCAAGTTCAACTATAACACAGGCAAGTTGAATGTGAATTTGATGGAGTTGATGAAGAAGCTCCAGGCAGCAAAGGCTATTATGAAGCCTTCAGGTCATGTACATGTCTCTCAAGCTTCCACTTATAGCCATCACCTAGAAAGAAAGAAGAAGCCTAAGATGAAAAGGAAGCAACAACGTTACAAGAAGAAGAAGAAGATGACCTTTGGGCCAAAGCAAGGAGTAGGTGTTAACAAGCCCCAAGGAAAATGCTTCAACTATGGCAAGAAGGGCCATTGAAAGAAAGACTATCCTATGTACCAAGCTATTGGGCAAGAAGGTACATCCCTCATGCTTTATGCTAAAACCAGCTTAGTGATGGATTCTCCTGATTCTTGGCTTGTAGATTCAGGAGCCACTATTCTTATTTGCAATTCTTTGCATGGGTTTTAGGTCATACAGGAGCTGAGCAGAGAGGAGTTCACTCTTAGATTCAACATAAGAGTGAAAGTTTAGGCTGCTGCAATTAGTCGAGTTTGTTTGTCATTCTCTTGTAGTAGGGTTTTAGTTTTGAGCAGTGTTTATTGTGTTCCAGACATTCACAAAAACCTACTCTCTGTTTCTCAGTTATTGATGGATGGTTTTTTAGTATGTCTCCATTTTGATGTTGATATCAGTAGAAATGGGAAATTTACAAGCTCTAGTATATTACATATGATTTGTTTTATTTGTACCCTCTTTGTGCTACAATACATAACACTAAAAAAGTAGAGTCCCTTAAAAGGAAGGTTCCTCAAACCAATGATACTCATCTTTGGCATTTGTGTTTGAGACACATCAGTCAAAAACACATTCAGAGGTTAGCCAAGGATAGGCCTCTTAGCTTGTTAGCTCTCAAGGATCTACCTCATTGCGTTTCTTGTCTTAAGGGGAAGATGACTAAACGTTCATTCTCTTATAGTAGACGAAGGGCTAAAGAGGTATTGAAAATAGTTCATACTGATGTATATGGTCCTATGAGCATACCTACTCATTAAGGTTATAAGAATTTCATTACATTTATGGATTATTACTCTAGATATGGTTATGTTTATTTGGTGAGACATAAGTCTAAATCTTTTAAGAAATTCAAGGAATTTAAGGCTGAGGCAGAGCAAAAATTAGATGAACAAATCAAAGCCATTCGGTCTGATCATGGTGGCGAATACATCTCGGGTGAATTCAGGGATGATCTCACACAGCAAGGGATTATGGCGCAGTTGACTACACCAAGCACTTCTCAGTAGAATGGTATGGTAGAAAGAGGACTCGTACCCTCTTAGAGATGGTGAGGTCGATAATGTCTCATGCATCGTTACGTATATCATTTTAGGGGCATACCCTAGAGAAGATGGCGTTTATTCTAAATTTGGTACCATCAAAGTCAGTACCTAGGACGCCTTAAGAAATGTGGACAAGGCATAAGCCCAACTTAAGTCATTTACAAATTTGGGTTCTCCAGCTTACATACTGAGTAACTTTGCTACAAAGTTGGAACCTAGGTTGAAACTATGCTATTTCATTGGGTATCCTAAGGGAACCACAGGTGGGATCTCCAAGAAGTAGAAAGTGCTTATTAACACACATGCTAAATACTTAGAGGATGATATGGTGATCCAAAAAACACCAAAATCTGGAGTTACTCTTTGAGAGATTTCTGTTAAGTCTCTAGAAGCACTTGCTAATATGAAAAAGGAAAGATGGCCTGTTGCTACTAGTACACCAGAGCCTCGCCATACAAAGAGGATTCTGAGATAGCCTGGTAGATACTATGTGTTAAGAATAGTGTCCTAATGTCAGTCATCTATTATATTTCTAGAATTGTTTACATATGAGTTATCTTAATAATATTTGACCATTACATCATATCACAACATCTTCTTTTATTTTGATCATGATGTAGTTCCTTAGAACAACTATGTGGGATCATATGAATAAGGATTGGTTCTGATTGTTCTTAAAATCTGTTCGTAACCAAATGATGGAATTGGTACTAGGACATCAATTCCTTTGAGTAGAGGTTATTGTTTGTCACATAAGTTGGTCATCCTCATGACTAATGGGTGTTGGGACATCGGTGTGACACACAGGTAGGATGTAGAGGTAGAGGCTTATGAATTACTTCTTATACTTTGGTGCCAAACTACCCAAATTTCCAATTTGGTGACGAAGGGTTACTAGGTATGAGCAAGTGTCATGAAGTCGATGTATAGGACAAGATGGGGTTGACCCACTCCAAGTATTGGGAAAATGATGTTCCACCTAGTGTTAACTCAGTAAGTCTTTGGCCAAAGCTTTCTGCGTGATGTGTCAGAAAGACGTGTTGTGATAATTCATGACAAGTTTAGGATTTAATATGGAATAACTAATTAGAGGTTTGATAGTTGAACATGCTTCTAGAGTTGTTTCAGAATATCGAGGGTTATAGGGGATCTACCATAGTGTCCAGGTTCATCGAAATTTGCCTTGCAACTTTTTAGCTTATCCAGATGTCGGAATCATTACTAGACGGTATCTCTGATTAGTATAAAGATTGTCCTTGTATTACCGACTTAAGTTTGAACCTACAGAGTCACGCAAAAGGTCAAGAATTTTATTGATGGATTGATATATAATATTTAATTGAGAATTAAATATTCCACTATTTAATTGTGAATTAAATATTCCACTATTTAATTGTGAATTAAATAAAAGGAATGAATAATTATTATGTTTTAATATTTAATTAAGAATTAAATATTTAATATTAATTATTAAGAGGTCACGAATTTAATTTCATCTATTTTCTGCTAGCACAGAAAAATGTGGCATGAATTACATCTTTGGCTAACTGGGTTAAGAATTAAATAATGATTTAATTCCTAATTGGGTTTTAAGGTTTAGGTTTAATTGGATTTAAGGAATTGAGCCTGGGACTTGTGAAGGCCTAACTCTTTTTGTTCTATAAAAGGAGATGTATTGTACGTATTATTTATTCCATTATTAGCTTTTTCCTCCTCCTCCCCAAAAAAAAAACCCTAGCATCCATCAATAAATCTTGGTTGCATACAAAGAGGAGGAAGATCAAGCTTCCGTAAGGCTTCACATCAAGAACACGTATTCGCGTCACAAATATCCAGGGTATTCATCGTGTTCTTCATGAATTTTTAATTTTTAAGAGCTTGATCCTGGAAGAATTTTGTGAAAACGTTTCACAGAATTCCTTCACTATGGGGAGTACATTGAGTCTTCTAAAGAGGATCAGGTTGAGGATCCCACTAGTTACGATGAAGTAATTTTTGACATAGATGCTAACTAGTGGCGCAAGGCAATGGATTCTAAGCTGGAGTCTATGTACTCTAACGGTGTCTAGGAGCTTATAAAAGCATGTGAAGGGGTAAAACCTATAGGGTGCAAATGAGTCTATAAGAGAGAGATAGGAGCTGATGAAAAAGTTGAAACCTTCAGAACTAGATTTGTAGCCAAGGGTTAAGCCTAGAAAGAACGCATCAATTATAAGGAAATGTTCTCATCGGTAGCCATGACTTATGTGGGTGCTTTATTGAGATATTAATTTAATAGAGAAGAAAGAAAGGATTTTATCCAAGTTTTTCTTTATTAAATTTATGAGCATCTCAATAAGACAAGCGGGTCCTCTAGAATTAGATATTATGGAGTATGAGAGAGAAAAGAATATCTTGGATATCTTATCCATAAGGCATATTCCATTTCCAGAAAAGGTATAGTTGAAAACTTAATTGGTTCTAGGAACTTATCCAATTAGGGTTATTGTGTACTATAAATAGTGAGCTAACAACAATACACCCTAAAAGCTCTTTGCGTCTTTCACAGAAGGTGTCCAGGAATCTTTCACCTAGTACATCAAGAATACACACTACTCTATAAATCTTCAATTATAACTCTCCAAGGTGTTTATCTACTACATAGCACCACACATCTTAGCTTTGGAAAGGTGATAATTGTGTAGAAGACTAATTGGGAGGCTATATTGGTGGAGTTTACATGAAGTGAAAAGAACACCCACTTGGATCTTCAACTTCTTGAAGCTATATCATTTCATTTTCTTTCTTATATGTTTAATCATATTGGCTTATGTGTGCAAATAGCTTTTTTATTTCTTGTTCTACCACCATATTAGATATGTTCCTTAATATTTTTAAAAGTATGATGATCTATAGACTATGGTGAAGTAATCTCGATTCTAACAAAGCCAGGTGAGCAAACATAACAAGAAGAAAGGAATATTAGATAGTGGGTGCTCCAAACATATAACAGGTGATCCTTATTATTTTATGAGTTTAAAAAGCTCTAGGGTGGAGACGTTACTTTTGAAAACAATAGTAAAGGAAGAATAATTGGCAAGGGAATCATTGCTAACAAAAACACTCTTGCTCTTCATAATGTTTTGCTTGTAAAAGGTCTTAAATTTAACTTACTTAGCATTAGTAATTATGTGATAAAGGTCATAAAGTTGTGTTTAAATCTTTTAGTTGAATTATTCATGATTGTGATAGTGATAATGTGTTATTTGTTACTAGTTGGTAATGTGTTTAAACCAGCAAACGGACAGGTCGCAATAATATAGCATGTGCAAGTGCGGGTATCATCCCTACAGGAAGGCTACTCAGTTCGGTCTCTATGTGCTAATGTGCTAGAGAGTAGCTACATGCATGGGGGTCCTTTCGAAGGATAGAAGGGAGCTAACCTAGCTTAATCTAATGAAGGAACTATAGATGGCAAGCTAAAAAGATAAAGCTTTACAAGGTGGAAGGGATCTTAGGAGATTGTGTTGCAACTAGACTCGGGCTATAATAATCGTTTGGGCTATCTATGGCTAGATTGCTCTCTTTGGTGTTGATTAACATCTTACTCAAGACTAACCTATTAGTGTTGTTTCAAACTAGAGATTAGATTCCTAAAGCATTAACTAATGTTAAAGGGTACCCTTTTAGTATTGTTTTAGACTAGAGGTATACTCCTACCACACAAGTTATTAATTAAGCATATTATTCAACACATATAGTTGCAAATAGGTTTCATGCTGTTAGCATGGATTAAGGTTAAGGTGACACCACTACCAATAGTATTTAAACACAAAATAACACATGCAACTTTAGTTAGGCATTTTAACAAACACATGACATGTTTGATTGTCAACACATAGACATATCAATTCGTGCTATTAATCAACATAAATAAGCATGTATTAATAGCTAAAGATATACACAAATTCTTTATTCACAATCCTAATCTAACATACAACAACAAACACCCAAAGATCTAGCCTAATCTAGAAACAAATTTAAAAGAAATAGAAAGAGAACAAGAAGAACTCCCCTAAATCTTGCTTCCAAATCCATACAAATCCTTCAAATTCTTGTTAGGTGCTTTAATCCTAGCTTAGTATAGGGTTTAGATGATGGTTTAGGGTGTTTGGTGAAGTGGGTAAAGGATTAAGGTTTATTAGGGTTTAATAAAATAAAGTTCCTCACTTAATTTTGTTGAAAAGTGCACTTAGATAGGGCTTTCTTGCATACAGCCGAGGGACTAGCCAGTCGACAAGCTTCAAAGGGAGGTTGACTAGCCAAAATGGTGACATTCTAATGAGACTGAGAAAGCAAAGCCGGTTGACCGACCTTCAGCCAAGGGAGCTATCCTACGCAGGGAAGGTCAACCGGCCTTCTTATTTTAGGCCCAAATCTTCACCGTTTTACGCCTTATCTTCTCTATTTGCTTTGTGCTTCATCTAAGAGCCTTTAAAGTGCCTTTTCTTCATTTCTTTATCTTCAAAACACCTCCAAACTTTGCTCCACTGCCCAGGTATCGTCAATTAAGCTCTGATCATCACTCCAATTCTCACTTAAAGCACAAAATATAACACTTAGTATAATATTTATACATCTAAATACATTATGTACTAATGTTAACAATTATGCATAAACTCTATACTAAAAGCACTCAATTATACTATAAACACCTCTAAATGTGCATGCAAAAACTAGATGCAAATACACACAAATGATACACATCAATACCCCTATACCTTCCCCTTGCTTTTCCCCAAGCAAGCCTGAACCAAGTTTATCCTTATGCTTTTCAAAGAGTTTCCTATTACATTGACTTGCTGTCTGTCCACTTCCTAAGGGGTCATTCCTTTCTTGTAAGAGCTTTCCTACCCTTTTTTGGATCCTTTCTTCAATCACAAACGGTCTCACACCTCTTGGGAACTTACCAAGTATCTAAAAGCACCAAAAACTTAGGATTCTAACTCACACACCCCGAATGTTGATACTTCGTGCCCTATCAACTAACATGGCCTCTCAACATGCACTTAGTCCCAAAGATACAAGGAAGAGAAGAATACATCATACTAGCTAATAATTGATGCAAGAGCCTTATTCATAATGCAACAAAATAAAACACTTGTGTCAAATTGACATTGTGTCACTTGACACTTATTCAACATACATCATTTTTTTCATCTTTTTGTTGCATTTTTGGCTTTTCTCTCATTTTTCATTTTTTTTTTCATTTTTTGCATCGTTTTCTATTTGTTTGCATTCTTTTCAATAAATAACATAGAACAAAAAGAAAAGAAAACGAAGAGGCTAAGGCACACAAAAAGAACCAATTAAGGAAGGGGCGCTCATGCCAACAATCCTTTAGAAATATTTTTCCATCCAAGTTATTGGATAACTACAAGGTGCATTCTTAGAAATGTTTACTCCCCATAGTTTTCAAAAGAATTCTCTTCAAAGTTTAGGTCATATCCCATACTCTATTCACTTTTCAATACTCTTTTATCTTCTCCAATCAATGAAGTCAATAGCAAAGGCCAACTCTCTAACCAACATGGGGATAAACAACTCAAAACATGGAAAAAAATCAAAAAAATTAAACACATTTTGGGCAAAAACAAGGTATGGCGTGCAAATCTACCCTATGGCATGCAAATCTACCCCAAACATGATATAAACAACAAAGGAATCACCATACCCCTAAACCTAAACTTAGCTAGCAAATAGCCCAAAACCATATGACAAGCAAGCAACATGAAACACACATGAGGAATTTGAAGAGGGATATGTAGGGATAATTCAAAGATGGATAGATACAATCTCGTTTCCATGTAGTCCTTGAATGCCAATGACAATCCATTCATCTACTAGTCTCTTTCTTTTGTAAAAAGCACTAATGCTCAAAAATAAAGAAGAGATTAGTAGATAATACTATGCAAGTCCACATTGACATTTCAAATGATAAACAAGGATGCATGCAAGGGGCATAATATTGATGCACAAATGATGGAATGGAGCAAGAACAACCAAGCGAGCAAAAATCTGACCTACTAAGAATACAAATAAACAATAAAAATCCTAAACTATCAAAAGGTAAAAGAAACAAAATAATATAATTTACTGTATACAAATCAATAATAAGTGAAAGAAAACTAATCTATTATACACAAAACCAAAAAGAAGTAGATACAAGAAGAACAAAGAATATATAAACAAGCCTAAGGTGCTTCCTAGGAGCACTAAATTTAATGTCCCCAGCTAGGCACCAATGTTAGAGCAAAACGTGTTTAAAGTTGCATGGCACAAATTGCTAGATAATTATCAAAACATAAAAAAGTAGAGGAAAAGGGATCATGCAATAAATAATATGTGCAAGAATGGACAATTCAAGCCTTTTCTAAAATGTCCCACCCCTAAATGTTAAATATGGATGTGCACTCAAATATGGTAGGTTCCATATGCAAACGTGAAGAATCATGCTCTATTTGCTCACTAACTGACAACCCTATGGCCTTCTTCTCATTATCTAAGGCTAAGAACACATTCTTCCCATGGGTCACGGATAAATCTAATGAACGCAAAGTGAGTGGTGTGTGTTCAAGTCCTAGGTGAAAATGTTCCATGCAAGAAGGCACAAATGTGAGCTCTAAAGAAGGAGAAAACTCAAAAGAATAGGAATGGGGAGTAGAGACAACGTCTAATGAGGGAAAGTCAATGGAAGAAGATATGAAAGCCTTAGACTTTTCCTTTATGTGAGATATGACGTGATCAGACAAGGGTCACTCTAACTCCTCACCAGGGGTGGACATGCATATATGTGGTAAAGAAGACTCAAACGACTTATCATGAAGACAACTAAGTTTAGTAGGAGTGTGCGCACTTATCTCCCTCAAAAGCGAATTAGAGTTGAATTGAGCAATAATAACATCAAGTTTCTCCCCCAAACATGATTGAGGCGTAGGAAGAGAGGAAAGGGTAAGCTCAAGAGACTTGATAGGAAAAGGTAAAAGCATAGGAGCATAACGTACCAATTCCTCTAAAACATAACCTAAGGCATCTTGAAGTTGAATATAATCATGCTCATCCTCATCTTTACTACAAGAAGTAAACTCTCTATCAAGCTCTAGCTTTATCTCTCTCTCTCTCAAACATCATCTTTTCCATCACTATTTCTCTCAACTAAAGGTCTCACTCCCATCCCTTCAACCCCGTCTAAGGGTATATCAACACTCTCTGTCACAGGCTGCTCATTCTCAACTTCTCAGTTCAAGTACGTGATCATTCCAAAGAATTACTTGTTCATCTCCTTTAGTCTCTCAAGGTTGGAATGAATTAGGGATTTGAGGTATTCAAACTTGTCATCTTCATATGAGAGAGACCTAAGAGAAGAAGGTTTACTCGAACGGAAATGGTAATCATTTTGAAAATCATTTTGAGCATAACCATAAAAAAACTCAAGAGAAGATTAGATGGAAAAAGATGGTGTGGAAGATGGACATTCGAAACTAGGAGTTGATAGAATGACGAGTCTTCTTAACCCCAAGACAAAGGTTCATGATATGGTTCCCTATAATCATGATAACTAGATGAAGATGCATGAATAGGCATATGACTATTAGGGGCACTATTGGGCTTTGCAAGAAAAGTGGGACAAGAATCAAAGTCATGGTCATGACTTCCATAAAGACCACCAAAATAATGATATGACTCCCTATAATCATGATAACGAGATGGAGATGCATGAATGAATCCATGATTATAAGGATCATGACTTGCATTAGCTCAATATTGAGGAGTTCCTTATGCAAGGGGATAACATGTAGTATGATGCTCGCAACAACCACATAGAACATAGAACACAAGCATTAGGAGCATATACGAGGGGTAGGGAAGAGGATATAAGTAACCACCAAGAAGCATTGGATCTAGCCATACTCAAGCAACACAAGTAAACCTCTTCTCGATTAAAAAAAATGAATTTCTTTTTTATTTTTTTCAAATTTTTTGATTTTTTTGGATTTTCAAAATTTTTCAATTTCTTTTGTGATTTTTCAAATAAAGGAAATCAAGTAAAGAAAGAACAACACATAAGCAACTAATCAAAAACACAAAAGCACACAAAGAACTAATACCATGCCTCCCTAGTAACGGCGCCAAAACTTTGATATGTTTAAACCCCCAAGCACATGGGTCATAGTAGTATAACATGTATGAGTGTGGGTATTGTCTCCACAAGTAGGCTACTTAGTTCGGTCTTTACATGCTTGTATGCTAGAGAGTAGTTACGTTCATGGGCGTGCTTTCTATAGGATAGAAGAGAGCTCGGGACAATGGAAAACAAACCTAAGCTAGCCTAATCTAATAGAGGAGCTATAGGTGCCAAGCTAAGGAGATAAATCTCTACAAAGTGTAAGAGAATCATGGGCGATTGTGTTGCAACTACACTCGCGCTGTGATAATGGTTTGGGTTATCTATGGCTTGGTTGCTCTCTTTGGTGTTGACTAACATACTACTCCAGACTAACCTATTAGCTTTGTTTCAAACTAGAGATTAGACTCCTAGAGCACTAACTAGTACTGAAGGGTACCCTTTTAATATTGTTTTAGACTAGAGGTATACTCCTACCACACAAGTCATTAACTATGCATATTAATCAACAAATAGGGCTCATGATGTTAGTAGAGATAAAGGCTAAGGTGACACCACTAACGATAGCATTTAAGCACGAAATAACACATGCAACTTCTCTTAGGCATTTTGACAAACACATAGACATGTTTGACTATTAACAGATAGACAGATTGATTCATGTCATTAACCAATGTAAAGAAGCATGTATGAATAGCCAAAGATATACACAAATCCTTTATTCACAACCCTAATCTAATATACAACAACAAACACCCAAAGATCTAGTCTAATCTAGCAACATATTTGCAAGAAATAGAAAGAGTACACGAAGAACTCCCCTAAATCTTGCTTCCAAATCCTTCAAATCATTGTTAGATGCTTTAATCCTAGCTTGGTATAAGGTTTACATGGTGGTTTCGGGTGTTTGGTGAAGTGGGTAAAGGGTTAGGGTTTAAGAAAATAGAGTTCCTCACTTAATTTTGCTGAAACGTGCACTTAAATAAGGCGTTCTCGCATACAGCCAAGAGACCAGCCAGTCAACTGGCATCAGAGGGAGCTCAACTGGCCAAAATGAGTGATATTCTAATTAAGCCGGGGGACTTAACCAGTCGCCCAGCCGTCTGCTAAGGGACCTATCCTGCATAGGGGAGGTCGATTGGCCTGCTCTATTTTAGGCCCAAATATTCTCCGTTTGTGTGTCTGGTCTTCTCTGTTTGCTTCGTGCTTTATCTGGAAGCCTTTGAAGTGCCTTTTCTTAATTTCTTTATCTTTAAAACATCTTTAAACTTTGCTCCACATCCGAACCATCATCAATTAAGCTCTGATCATCACTCCAGTTCTCACCTAAAAGACAAAATAGAACACTTAGTATAGTATTTGTGGATCTAAATACATTATGATGCTTCTTGCTAATTAAGCACTAAGGCTTAGTTAAAAGCCTGAAAGTGTACAGGTCATGTAGTCTAATGTGTAAAAGCGAGGTCAATCCCTCAGGGAGGCGGGAAATAAGGAATGAAAGCTAAACGTGTGTCCTAGAAATCTAGAAAGATAACAAGCTAAACTAAGAATTCATTTTGGTTGTTTTAGATATGAAGGGTGCTCAAAGTAAATTAAACTAATCTAAACAAGCTAAAGAAAAAAAAGCAAGGGAGAACAAGCTAATAAAAGGGAATTTACACAGGCAATGGGTGAAATCCACTTAGCTATGGGTGATTTGGATACTAACTTTACTACGAGATTAGCTTTGATGGTTTTGCACAAGAAGGGGTGCTTTAAGCTAGGAGTCTAATCAACCTCTCCTACAATCCCTAGACTCGGTACAGGTCTATCCCTAGGTGCTAGCTACCTAAAGGCATAGCATGGTCCTTATGAACTAGAGCATGGTTTAGCTAATTATGTTCCTAGGTGATGGTAATTGGTCTTACCCTGGGTTTTAACTCATTGGCTAGGTTTAAAGCCAAGAATTATGCTTCCTAAGGTCAATTAAGCTAGCCCGACACCTATTGGCTAGGTTTAAAGCCAATAGGTTTAAAGCCCGACACCTATTAGCTAGGTTTAAAGCCCGACACCTATTAGCTAGGTTTAAAGCCAAATGAGACAAAACTAGGCCTAATTACTAGTGAAGAACCACCAATCATAGCATCACGCAAGCGAGATTTGACAATAAAGCACATCATACATGTTCTCGAGCACGATACAAATGAATGTAAAGCATATTCTAGCCTTAAACACTTAGACATATTTAGGTCATACCAGTTTATGCATTAAAATCCAACATGTATGTCATAGAAGCTAAAATTGCTAGTAAGGTATGTAAAAACACACATAGACATACATAGCTACAAGACCCACTTCATGGAATCACTAAATAAACACCTAGACATGCTCATATAATGATTTAGAAGTGTTAAATAGTAATCAAGCCTCTAAATATATATGTTCTTTCACCTAGGCATGTCAATAAACACATAAACATGTATGTAAGTAGCCATTGAAGCATTAAAAGCAAACATATATGTTAAACCATCAAAATCTCATAGCAAAGTAGTACTCAATGAATCCATAATACAAGCTTCAATCACCCATAAAAGATCTATTCTAACAAAGAGAAAACTAAGTACAAAAGGATAAAGATGGATCTCCCTTTCATGAGTAGCTTTGCTCTTGAAATCATTGTCTTGATCTTGCAATTACAAGTGTTAAAACCCTAATTACAAGCTTAGATCTAGGTGAAGTTGTGTGTACTTTAGTGTGTGAGTGGTGGGTTTTGGCAAATGGGTGTGTGAATTGGGTGTTGTTTCCCCTAAAAAGTGGCTTAAATAGAGCTGTTAATGTGTCCAGCTGGGGGCCCAATCGGTCGACTAGATTTGAGGCTAAGTCATCCAGCCAAAATTGGCCCAGATTCTGATTTGCTTGGTCAACAGGCCTTGACAAAAGCTCAATCGGTCTTGATGGTAAAATGTTCATATCTAGCTCATTTTGACTCCAATTCGTGCACCATTTTTTTCTATGGCTTCGTACTGCCGTGGGGGATCTTCCAAGCCATCTTTTTCACCCTAAAACATTTCCAAATTTTGTCCATGTCCTTTTTGGTTGCAAGCTCCAAATTTAGCTCCCGTTACGCTCGATTTCGCCTCAGTCACTTCTTCCTTCACTTGGCCACTTCTAAATACACTTTTCTTCATTCCTTTATGTCCAAAACACCCTTAGCTTTGTTCCACACTCCAAGCACCCTTAATTAACCTCTAATTATCTATCTAAATCACACCTAAAACAAGCAACAAACTTCCATTAGTGTAGCATTTAAGTCCTAACTTCAACTATGAACATGTAAACCCTAATATGGAGAAGTATGAACTAAATGCTATACTAATACATTACATGAAGCTCAAAACACCTTAAAACAAGTATATACATGCAATACATAAACACACAAAACAAACACATCACATTATGTACAAATATTAATAATTCCGCATAAAATTTATACTAAATGCACTCAGTTATACTCCAAACACCTCTAAATGTACATGCAAAAACTAGTTGCAAACACGCACAAAAGACACGTATCAGTTAGAATGATAATGTGTACACTACAGAGATTGATCAACTTGAAAATAAAAAATGTTACTTGTTTATTCGTTGTGCATGAAAATTTTTGGTTATGCCATAGAAGACTTGGACATGTTAGTATGAGCATTTTGAAGAATTTATCAAAACATGAGCTTGTTAGAGACTTACCTAAAATCAAATTTAAAAAGCATAAAGTATGTGATATATGTCAACTTGGTAAGCAACACAAAACTTCTTTCAAACCCATTAACATGGTTTCTACTTCTAGAGCATTACAATTTTTGCTTATGGATTTGTTTCAACTAATTGATGTGACTAGCCTAAGTGGATGTAGATATACATTTGTAGCTGTATATGATTGCACTAGATCTACATGCGTCATGTTTTTTGCACACAAAAATGATGCCTTCAGTGACTTTTTCAAGATTGTATAGAAAAGTGCAAAATGAGAAAGACTATTTTATAACTTGTATTTCATAGCGATAATGGCATGGAATATGAGAACACTTCTTGTATGCATTTTTGTGATGAGCATGCCATTGAGCATAACTTTTTGGCCTCTTGGACTCCTTAACAAAATGGGGTTGTAAAGAAGAATAATCATACTTTAGAAGAAATGCCAAGAACTATGCTTAAGAAACACAACTTGCCTACATATTTTTGTAGTGAAGTCGTTAACACTGCATGCTATGTGTAAAATAAAGTCCTTATTAGACCCATTTTGAAAAAAACCCCCTACAAGCTTTGGCATGGAAAAACCCCCAAAATTTCATACTTTAAAGCATTTAGCTATAAATGCTTCATTTTGAACACTAGAGATCATTTGCATAAAGTTGATGCTAAATCAGATGAAGGCATATTTCTTGGTTATTTGACTAAGAGTAAGACATATCGTGTGTATAATAAAAGAACTCTTGTTGTGAAAGAATCGATGCATGTTACATTTGATGAGACTAACCTCTTTGTGCCAAGAAAGGATGATGATGATGATGATGTAGGTAACCTCTTGAAAAAAGTCTCAATTGATGAAAGACCTTTAAATAAAAAGGATACTCCAAAGGATCAAGAAGATGCTAATCAAGGAAACTCTCAAATTAAAGTGGTTGGAGAACAAGTTTCAAATTAAGATACTACCATAGAGCAAGAAAAGACTTATGTTGACTTACCCAAGAGTTGAGAATTTGTGAAACACCATCCCAAAAAACAAATAATTGGTGATCCATCTAAAAGAGTAAGAACAAGGGGTAATATCAATAACTTTTGTGAGCATTATGCATTTAGTTCATACATTGAGCCTAAGAATGTCAATAAGCTTTACAAGATGAAAATTGGATTATAGCAATATAAAAGGAGCTTAATCAATTTACTAGAAACAAGATTTGGAAGCTAGTTGAGAGACAAAGAGACAACCTGATAATTGGTATTAAATGGGTATTTGGAAACAAACTTGATGAATTCAGTGTAGTAACTAGGAATAAGGCTAGACTTGTAACTCAAGGATATAATCAAGAAAAAAGAATAGACTCTGATAAAACTTATGCCCCCTAGCTAGGTTGGAATTAATTTGAATGTTGCTTGCATTTGTTTGTTATATGGATTTTAAGCTTTACCAAATGGAAGTAAAAAGTGCTTTTCTAAATGGTTTTATTGAAAAGGAGGTATCTGTTGAACAACCTCTCAATTTTGAAGATTCTTACATTTTGAATCATGTTTACAACCTTGAAAAGACTTCATATGGTTTAAAGTAAGCTCCAAAGGCTTGGTATGAAAGGCTTAGTGGTCGTTTTATTAGAAATGGTTTTGAAAGAGGAAAATTGGACTCAACCTTATTTATTAAAAGTGACAAAAATGATATTTGGCTTGTTCAAATTTATGTGATGACATTATATTTGGTGCCACTAATGTTGTCTTGTGTGAAAGTTTTGTTAAGTTTATGAATAAGGAGTTTGAGATAAGCATGATAAGCAAGTTGATGTTCTTTCTTGGACTCCAAAACAAACAAATAAAGAAAGGCATATTCGTCAACTAGGGTAAATACACCAATGAGATTATCAAGAAGTTTGGGCTTGAGGATGTTAAAGAAATTAGAACTGCCATGAGTCTCTCAACCAAACTTGACATGGATAAGAAGGGGAAACCAGTAGACGAGAATAAATATCAAGGTACAATTAGTTGCTTACTCTATTTGACGGCCTCAAGGACAAATATTATGTTTGTCATGTGTTTTTGTGCTAGATTTCAATATAATCCTAAGGAAACACATCTAGTTTCTGTAAAACGAATAATTAGATATCTTAAGGGAATTAGTAACTTAGGACTTTGGTACACAGAAGGAACTTCATTTGATTTATGTGGTTTTTTAGATGCCGATTTTATGGGTTGTAAGGTAGATTGTAAGAGTACTAATGGTACATGTCAATTCTTTGGTCATTCTTTAGTGTCTTGGTCTAGTAGGAAGCAAAATAATGTAAAATCGCTATTTCAAGGTAAGAAATCGTGACCCTTCTCTTTTAAAATGAAAACTCAAACACTTTTTCAATTATTGAGGCCAAATACATTACTGTAAGGAGTTGTGTTGCCCAAATTTTGTGGATGAAATAGACTTGCTTGATTATGGATCGCATTATGATCATGTGCTCATCTGTTGTGATAACATTAGTGGTATTAATCTCACTAAGAACCCTATCAACATTGTAGGACCAAGAATATAGAGATTAGGCATCATTTCATTAGGGATCATGTGCAAAAAGATGACATTATACTTGAATTCATTGACACGTTCCATCAAGTTGTCGACATCTTTACAAAAGCATTGCATAAAGAACAATTTTGTAAAATTAATAGAGAGATTGAGATGCAAATTTGTGTTTAAATTGCATTTTTCTTATTGAAATTTGAAGGTTTTTGGTTTAAAATGGCTTTTGAAAAGGTTTTTATTTGCAAAATATAAGTTTGTTTGTACTCTTGGTCAATTGGTCACATCTACCGATTAACTGGCTGGAACAGGTAGGTGACCAGTAGAGACAAATTTTAGAAAATAGTCTTGGCCCCTACCGGTTGGGTTAGCCGGTCGCCTAATAGGCGTCCCGGTTGACCAACATGAGCTAGATAGCTTTTTTAAAAGCCCTCATTTTGACTTCAACTCATTCTCTCCTAAATTTTCTTAAATCCTAACCCTATTCCTCTCAAACCCATATCACAAATACCTAATTTTGGCCAAAATCTCTTCAAATTTCTTCCAAAATCTTAACACCCACTTCAAAAAGAGCATTTTGTCATACTTTTTCCTTCAAAATTCACACAAAAATGGTGAACCTAAGAGAGAAGGAACATTCAAAGAAGAAGAAGAAGAGACTTGGAAGAAATCCTTCATCTTTGTCAAGTGATTCACCATTTGAAAGAGAATAAGAACCAAAGGATGCTAGAGACAAGAAGATTATGTATGGAAATATCTTGTTGATAAGGATTTTGAAGGTACCAATATCATTGAACTTCTTAAATTTCAAGTTTGGTATTTCTTTGTTCATCTTAAATGTGAAACGTATGATGATTTGGTTAGAGAATTTTATGCTAATGTATGTTTGTTTGAAAAGGACCCTAATATTTGTATTAAATTAAGAGTTGGAGGTGTTGATTTTGTGTTAAATGCAAAAATCATGAAAAGGATTTTTATTGTACCTATTGAAGGAGAAGGGCAATATAATGCAAAAGGTTCGCCTAAAAATAAGAATGATATTGTTGATGAGGTGGTAAAGTTCATATGGGAAGGAATAGATGATAATCCTATAAGAGAGACTACATCTCATAGAAGTGATTTGAATGTGGAAAAAGGCTTATGACTAAAGTCTTTAGTGAAGTATTGATGCCTAGAAAGATGAATGACAATAAAGTTGGTCTCATTGATGCATATAATATGTATCATGTGTTCAAAAAGAAAAAAGGTTGCTTTGCTGTTCAAAATTCTACATTACATGGTACATATTGGGCAAACCAAACAACAACCTGCTTATGGTATGGCACTCACACATATCTTTAAGTGGTTCCACATTAGGCTTCCCAAGAAGAAGAAGACTTTTAGATGAAACTTTGATACAATCTATATGAATTCAATGCACATCAATTGGTATAATTTGCAACTCATCTCAAATGTCGAGGTTCAAAATTTTCCATTAGAGATTAAGGAGCAAACTAAGAAAAGGACTAAAAAGGTACCACATTCACCAATCTAGTTTTAGCTCCCATAGTTGCTTCTGCGAATGAAGTCCAAGAAGAAATGGATAGAGTTACCAGAGAGGAGCGTCTTTAAACTAAAAGTATTGCCATTAATGATCCTCAAATTGGCATACCCATGGATTTTAGTGACAGTGAGAATGAGGATGATCTGGAGGCTCAAATACTCCATGCAACCACTCAAGCTTCAATAGAGAGTACTAAAGTTGATGAAATACAGCGTCAAAGGATAAGGCACGAAATCAATTCTAGTTTCAAAGGTCAAGCCGAGGATTCATCAATTTTAGCACAAATTCTACCTTAAATGGAGATGATGAACACAAAAGTTGGTCTTGGTGAGTGAAATGTTGAAGAGATGTGCAAGGAGGAGATGAATGACTTTTTCAAGGAGTACTGTGACCAACACTGTCATGACTAGACTCTTGGGGATGCCATGCTTTCAAAAATCATTTTACGTTTTTGAACTTTCATTTTATTTCGTGCATTTGCACTTGGTTTAGTTTTTGAATTTGGGACCTTTTCTTTATTCTTAGCTTGGTACTAGCATGTATTGACTTTTCATCTAGACTGTCTTTTTCTATTTTAGTTACTTTGGATAATCTTTCACCTTTCTCTAGTGCTTGTTTTTGGTTTTATTGTTGCCAATGGGGGAGAAAAAAGGTGTTTGGCTTATGATGGTTTACAATGCTTATGATTATGCTTTGATCATGATTGAATACACTATTTGGATGTGGCTTGACGCTTTTATGATTGCTAAATTAAGGTGGAGTCACATGTTTATTAAGGTAGTTTATATGCATTGTTTAAGAAAGAGTCAACATTTTGAACTCTACAAATTTATGGTAATTTGTAATCATCAAAAGGGGGAGATTGTTGGCTTTATATTGTTTTTTTAGAATGTGTTTTGATGATGCAAATTGTGAATGTGCTTATATTTGATTGATTTGAATACTTCAAGTTATTAATATCCCTTTTGAGATCATTTCATAAAGTTGTTTAGAAAGGGAAATCTTTAGAAGCTGGAAGGACATTGTCTATATCTATCACGGCTTGAAGCTTATGCAAGATTGGATGGGATGATGGCATTAAGAGTTCAAGATTGTTTGTGATATAGAAGAAAGAGCTATAATGAGGAGACAAGGTGAAATAAGGGGTACCGGCTAATGCTCCTTTGTGTTTAGCCTTAAAGAACATCTTATATCTCTTATTGATATATTTTTCCGGAACTATTCTTTCCATAAGTAATTTTCAATCCTGTTTTCAAAGGGTGAAGATTGTCTTTCAAGTGTTTCTAGTTTTTCTTTATCTTTAAAATCTTTAAGACACTTGCATAATGATCGCTATTCATGAGCACAAGTCTAAATAGCCCGCAAGCACACGGGTCATATGTAGTACAGTGTATGAGAGTGCGGGGTCGAATCCACGGGGAGGCCAAATGTGTGTGATGTCCTACGCTATGTGCGTCCTAAAACACTGCGTGTTGGGTCCCTAAATTACAATCTTTTTGGGTTTTTAGGATAGGATAAAGGCATGAAAAAGAAATCTACCCTAAGGACAAGGAAATAAAATGATGTGTGTGTGTGTGTATGAAACAGGGGAATCAAGTAATCTAAGGGAAATCTAACGCGTGGAAATGGGGAACTAAGGTGGTTACATCTTGCAACTGGGTGATTACTACTTCTTGTTAGGGTTGCTTGATGGATTATAATTGGTTTCTCTCGTCTAGACTCCTAATTACACCCTAAGCCTCAATGAGGGACTATCCCTAGACGTCGACTAAGCTCAAGCTATGATGTGGTCTTTATGACTTAGGATCGTAGGGCTAGCTAGTTAGGATTCTAGGTGACTTACATTGATCTAACCCTAGCGTTTAAATCATTGGTGGGATTTAAAGCCAAGACCTAATCCATCTAAGGTCGACTAACCTTGCCTGAAACCCGTTAGCTGGATTTAAAGTTAAAGGAGACTTGACCTAGACCAGCCATTAGTTGTGCACCACCAATAGTCATCATAATAGCAGGAATTATCAATTTAAGTGCGTGCATATGTATCAAGGGCATGGTTTTTGAGGATAAATTGATCTATCCTACTACTAAATAGATAGACATGTTAGATCACGCCAATTTAAGCAATAGCACTCAACAGATAAGCAATAGAAGCTATTTTTGCTATTAAGTATGCACATACACACATAGACATGTATATAAGTATACCCATTTCATGTAATCACCACACAAAAACATAAACATGCTAGCATAATGATTTAGAAATGGATAATATCATAATAGACTTTAATATACATACACAACGTCATTGAGTCATTTTAGTAAACATATAGACATATATGTAAAATGGCCTTCAAAACCCTAAGTATAGCATATATATATATAGATATATCAAGTACCCATAACAATAATATAATAATCATCCATAATACAAGCATAAATCACCCTATATTGCACTAATCATAAATAGATTAGCTTAGGATAAAAATGAGATACCCTTTTATCGATAGCCATGCTTTACAATCCAAGAACTTATGCCCAAATCCTTGTGTTCTTGGAGGCTTGATTCCAAAGTGTTTTTGTATTTAGAAGTAAGCGTGTGAGGTGGGTTTAGGATTTTAGGAAATGGCTGTAAAGTGGGTGTGAGAGATGAAGTGAAAAGATTCCCCTCAAATGCTAAAATCGGGTTTTATTTATAGCTTCCAGCGTCACTACCAGCCGACCGGTACTTTGGGAGGTTGACCAGTACAAAAAATGAGCTTTCTTGATTCATCAGGGGATGTTATCGGCTAGTCATATATATTGGGGGACCTTACCAGGCAGCCCCTCATACTTGACAGCTCAACTTTGAAACTTCATATCTTGCTCATTTCTTTGTCTTTCTATGTGCAATTTCAACATTGAACTCGTTTCTTTCTCATTTATGCTTGTCCCAAACCAAAACTTACCTATAACGTAAAATAAGACATTTAGTGTAGCATTTCATCACTAAACTTGTATAAACACTTAACTCCACTTATACATAATCATTACTTAAGTACTACACTAATGCTACCAAATAAACACAAATCACCTCAAAAAAAGAATAAGGATGCAATACATAGATATACATAAAACCAACACATCAACACCCTTAAGCCTTCTCCTTGATTGTCCCCAAGCAAGCCTAAACCTAATTTTATCTCAAAGTTGGTAAAGAGGGTTGCCTAGAGGATTGATTTGCTATCATGATGCATTTAAGGAGAATAAAAGGTGGGTCGTTCCTTTTATAGAGAGATCTCCAATCCTTTTTGGATCCTTCCCTTACTCACAAGGTGTCTCGCACCTCTAGGAAGTTCCCAAGTAGTTGTACCCTTCATATGCCCAGGATTCTAACTCACGCCCACAGGGTGTTGATATTTCGTGCCCGTTCAACTAACATGGGCTCCCCAACATACACATAGCCTCCAAGATACAAGAAAAAAGAAGAATGTACAATCACAATGGCTTACAAAGGATGTAAAAGCCTCATTCGTATAGCAACGAAGAACAAAAGAAGCAATTTGTGTTAAGTAGACATTGTGTCACTTGAGCACTTATTCATTGAACTTTACTTTTTTTATATTTTTGTTGCCTTTTAACTTTTTCACATATTTTTCATTTTTTTGGCTTTTTAAAGCTTTTTGTCTTTTTCCATTTTTTGGAATTTTTTTTGTATTTTGCATTACATAACATAAAGAAAAAGAAAAAGAAAGGCTAAGACACATAGAAAAGAACCAATCAAGGAAGGGGCACTTATATCGATAACCCCTTTCTCACCTCTTCTTCCAACTAAGGCATTCGGTAGCTACAAGGTGCATTCTTAGAAGCACTTACTCCCCATAATTTTCAAGGGCATCTCCTCGAAGTCTTGACTCTCCTTCCACTCTATTCACTCCCTATAATATAACTCTATCTCCACTGATAAATTAAATCAATCACAAAAACCAACATTCCAATCAACCAATAGATAAATGACTCTATATGCATAAAAATTGAAAATTTTTCACCATTTTAAGCACATAATGTACATATTCCTTAATCAAAATATAATAATAAAACCAAACTTCCACACCCCTAAACCTAAACTTTTCTTGTCCTCAAGCAGTTAGAACAATACTACTCAACAAGCAAATCAGCACGACAAAGCATGTAAGGGAGGTGGGGACAGGGTGGATAAGCGGGAAACAAGTGGAGAAAGGATTGATAAAACCTTGTGTTTTCTTGGAGCTCTTCGATGCCAATGGTTTAATGATTCAACTACTAACCCTGTTTTCCATAAAACTCCAAACACTCATAAAGCACAAGATTAGTAGCATTTTTCATACAAACTTGCATTGGCATCATCAAATGATAACCAAGGTGTATAAAAATGGAAAATGATAGAAATGAGGATCAACACTGAGGAAGGTGAAAAAGGAAACAAATGCAAAGAAAATGCAAATCAAAGAATGAAAATAACAAAAAATAAAAAGCAAGTAAAAGAAAATGAAAGCAAGAGGAATATGAACATGTCTAGGGTGCCTCCTAGCAACGTTGGATTTAATGCCTCTAGCCAGGGACTAGTGTGTTTCAATTACGAGGCACAAATCATCAAATATTCAACCATGCATAAACAATACAAGGAAAATGGTCATGCAATATTTTACGGGGCGATGAATGCATAATGCACCCCTTTTCTAAATCCCAACTCGAATCAGCAAATGAAATATATGCCCAAGTGTGAAATGTGTCATGCATAAATGTGAATAATCATGCCCCATTTGTTCTCTAATCAACCACCCCATGGCCTTATTCTTATAATCAAGGGCTAAAAACACTATCCCCATGAGTCAAAGATAGGTCTGACGTATACAACATGGGAAATATGCTTTGTAACCCTAGATAAAAGTGTTCTATGCATGAAGGCAAAAACATAAGCGCCAAAGAAGGAAGCTCAATGAAATGGGAAAAAAGGAGTAGGAACAACATTTTGAGAAAGAGGAGCAAAGATAAGCGAAGTTGAAATACTACATTCTTCTTCTCTATAAGATATAACAATATTAAGCCTGGGTCGCTCTAACTCCTTGTAAGGGGTGAATTCGATCTTAGTAGGTTTTTTCTCCATAAATGATTCATCAAACATCCAAAAAGACCAATAGATTAATCTTTCAAGACCACCAATCTCTGTCTTAGTTGTCTTCTTAGAGTTGCAAGTTGCCTCAACACCATAATCTTTAACTTCAAGAGACTTGTCATCTAAAACCTCTGAAATTGATGTATTGTTCTCCCCAATGGATGACTCCAAACCATTACTAGCTAAAGTCTCATCAAGTACATCCATATATTTATCGCTAATGGGTGTTATCACGTCATCACATATCTCAGAAGGGGCATGCACGCAAGGATGGACAATGAGGACTCAAAGGATTTCTAATCATGTATGCATGAATACTCGAAGGAGATATGTACCTTAGACTCCCTAGAGGAAGACATGAAATGCAAATGAGTACTATGATCATAAGACTCAACCTCTGCGTGTATATGTAGTGTGGGATGAAAAGAAAGGATAAGTTCACGTGACTCAATGTAAGGCATTAAAAGCTTAGGAGGACAGGGTACTATTTCCTCTAAAACATAACCACAAGAGTCATAAAACATCATCTTTTCCACCACTAGTCCACTCTTCCATAAGTCTCTCTCCTATCTCTTCAACCCAGTCTAAAGGTATCTCAACACTTTCAACCACGACTTGTTCAGTCTCAACCATTCTCTTCAAGCACTTATCTCAATTATCAACTTGTTGCCTTATACTAATTGGGCACTCTTGGTTAGATTGGAGGAGGTATATGAGATAGTCAAGCTTTTTGCCTACATGAAAGAGACCTAAAAGAAGAAAATTCTTTCGAGTTGAGAGGGTAAAACAAGCACTAGAAAAATGGTCATGGCTTCTATAATGATTGCACTTACAAGCCCTAGATTGGGGATCGTCATGGGGGCAAAAAAGGGTTGGACGTTTATAACTTCCACACACAAGACATGTAATGGGAACATGTTTGGGTGGTGATGAAGAGGACATCAAGGACCACCAAAAAGCATTTGGGTTACTCATATTCAATTAAGCTCAAGTTTATCTCTTCACAAAGCTTAAAAAAAAATTTTCTTTTTAGATTTTTCTTTTATTATACAAAATGAAGAAAGCAAGAAAATAAAAAATAAAACAACACGTAACAAACTAAAACACATGAAGACAAAGAAAACAAACAATCATTGCCTCCCCAGTAACGGTGCCAAAAACTTGATCGCTATTCGTGAGTGATGTGTGTCATTTATGCATGTTTGCATCTAGTTTTTGCATGCATATTTAAGGGTGTTTAGAGTATAATTGAGTGCACTTAGTATAAAGTTTATGCATATTTGTTAATATTTGTACATAATTGATGTGTGTCATTTGTGCATGTTTGCATCTAGTTTTTGCATGCATATTTAAGGGTGTTCAGAGCATAATTGAGTGCACTTAGTATAAAGTTACTTAATGTATTTAGGTGCATAAATACTATACTAAGTGTTATATTCCATGTTTTAGGAGTGTTTTGGAAGGGTTTAAGCTTATGCGAGGAAGAAATGAGCTAACGGATGAAGACCGGAAGAAAAGAAATAAAGAAGAGAGCTTTCTGATCCAGCCGGTCGACTTAGAAGAAGAGTCGGTCGACCGTCTAGGTTGACTGGCCGCTCCAGAGAACAAAATATTTGAAGCCGGTCGAGCTCCTCAAGAAATCGGTAGACCGGCTAGGTCGACCGGCCAGTCCAGAGAGCATCATGATTGAAGCCGATCGAGCAAGAAAGAGGCCGGTCGACTGGCTGTGCGCGGAAGAAATCCTTAAAAAGCTCGTTTCAGCTCATTTTTGTGAGAGGAACTTTTATTCTTAAACCTTAATAAACCCTAACCTTGACCCACTACACAAAACACCCTAAACCACCATATAAACCCCACACCAAGCTAGGATTGAAGCATTAAACAAAGATTTGAAGGATTTGTATGGATTTGGAAGCAAGAATTTAGGGAAGTTCTTCTTGTTCTTTCTCTATTTCTTGTAAATATGTTGCTAGATTAGGCTAGATTTAGGGTTGATTGTTGTTGTATATTAGATTAGGGCTTTGAATAATGGATTTGTGTAGATCTTTGGCTCTTAATACATGTTTATTTACAAAAATTTATGGCATGATTCAATATGTCTATGTATTGAAAATCAAACATGTCTGTGTGTTTGTTAAAATGCCTAAGTGAATATGCATGTGTTATTTATGCTTCAAATGTTCTTATCTACTTATATGGGTGATGTGATTGTGCTTAATCTCATGGCTTTGCTTAGTAAAGTAGGCTTTAGCTTTAAATCCAGCTAATAGGTTACATGCTATGCTTAGTCGAGTTTAGGTGCTAGTCCTTGGCTTTAAATCCAGCCAAGCGGATAAGTTAACCTAGACTAGAGCATCCCTCACCCGCGTTAGTGTTGGTTAATCGAGCCTTAATGTCACGTAGTGTTTAGGTGCTAGTGCTTGGCTTTAAATCCAGCCAAGAGGATAAGTTCTAAGCACGGATTGCGTAGTGATATCGCTATTTGAGCACAAGCCTAAATAGCCTGCAAGTGCACAGGACGTGTGTAGTACTGTGTGTGCAAGTGCGGGGTCGAATCCACAGGGAGGCTACCTTAGTTTAGTCTCTATGTGCTCGGGTGCCTTAAACTAGCTACGTGCGTGTGTGTACTTACTTTAGGATGGAAGGGAGCTCGGAAAAAGGAAAATAAAAACTAATCTATGGAGGAACTTAAAGGAGCCAAACTAGGGAAAGAAACACTAATAAAGAAGAAGGGGACCTAGGGCGATTGCATTGCAACAAAACTTAGGCTATGACAACAGATGATATCTATCTAAGGCTCGAGACTTCTATTGCCGTTGTGTTGATCGGGGGCTCTCTTAACCAATACTAGTGGTTCAACCCGTTAGCTAGATTTAAAGCTAAGGGCCAATCCCTCCTAGCCTACGCAATCTGTGCTTAGAACTTATCCTCTTGGCTGGATTTAAAGCCAAGGACTAGCACCTAAACACTACGTGACATTAAGGCTCAATTAACCAACACTAACGTGGGTGAGGGGTGCTCTAGTCTAGGTTAACTTATCCGCTTGGCTGGTGATATCTTCTTTCGAGTGCAAGCTTTAAAAGACCCGCAAGCGTACGGATGTGCAATATAGTGTATACGAGTGCAGGTGTCGAACCACAGGGAGGCGTGAATGATGTGAATGAATTCTATGCTTGGTATCCTAAGAGTGCCAAAGAAAAAGATCTAAACTATATATATTTATTTTCTTTTGGATTTTGGATTGTCGGGAGCTCTATGTAAATGAAATAAAGCTAAACTATGAATAAAAACAAATGGAAACGCAAGTTGATTAAGAGGAAACTAACAATTGGAAAGGGATTAGGGTGACTTTGGCTTATGAATGGGTAATTCTATACTCAAATGCTATGGGATTAAGGAATGATGGCTAACTCTCATAATTGCTCTTAACTAGGTTGCTAATTAGTGTCTTGATTTCCCCCTAGGACTCGGTGCGGGTCCGTCCCTAGGCGACATCTCCTAGAGCTACGGCGTGGTCCTTATGACCTAAGGCCTCAAAAGTGACTAACTAACTTCCTAGGTGGCTTAGAATGAACCTACCTTAGTACCTAAACCGTTGGCTGGGTTTAAAGCCAAGACCTAGTGTTGCTAAGGTCGACTAAATCTATCCTGAAACCTATTGGCTGGATTTAAAGCCAAAGGAGACTCGACCTAGACTAGCCCTAAATTATGCTTCGTCATTCTAAGGTCACTACAGCAGGATTTCACTTGCTAGTGCGTGTAGAAATATGCACTATTGAAGTTATGCTCGTTACTAGGCATGCTAATACGCATATAGACATGAATAAAAGCACTACCCACTTCATAGCATCCATATATAAACACATAGACATGAGTATAACATGGATTAGATGTGTTTAGTAACAAACAAACTTCAATTTATATACATGTTATTCATCTAGGCATTTTATCAAACACATAGACATGAATGAAAGAACACCCAATTAAACAAGACAAATCAAAACATATATATATTCAACCATCATATCCCATATCATAAGAGTATAAAATCAACCCATTACATAAGTATACAAATCTACTCGAGCATAATGGAAAATAGAATGAAAGAGATATAACGAAACTCCCCTTTCATCCTAGCTAATCTTGACTGCAGCTTTTGAATAGATTTGCTCCAAAAGATTGTTGAATCCTCTAACTCAAGCCTGGTTCTTGATGAAAAGTGTGAAAAAAGGATGTGTGAGGCGGCTAGAGAATAGGGTTAAGAGTGTGTGAGGTTTAGGTGTGAAGTGCATGTGTGGCTCCTTCAAAATTCTGCTCCGCATCGGGCTTTATTTATAGGTTTGCGCATAGCCGGTCGACCTGCCTCTGGAGTACTCGACTGGCTTTCTACTAGGGCTCTCTGGAGTGGCCGGTCGACATAGCCGGTCGACCGGCTCTTGAAGGGGGGTCGTCCGGCTTTTCGATGGATCTTTCTGGAGTGGCCGGTCGACCTAGACGTCGGCCGACCGCTCTTCTTCCTTGGTCGTCCGGCTAACTTCCTTCATCCAATTTTTCGTCTTTTCGGCCTTTAGTCTTCTCTCTTAGACCCGTGCATGTCCTATCTTCATCACCTTTCATCGTCCAATCTTTGTCTTAGCCCAGAGTTCACCTAAATCATTGAAAACAAGCAATTAGTGTAGCAATTTATCTCTTAAACTCAATGTGCACATTTGTTTACGCTTAAGCCTATTCCTATCAAAAGTACTACACTAAATGCATCATTATAAGCATTCAACACCTCTAAAATATAAGTAAATGGCAATACAAACACACACCAAATCACAACTCATCAACACCCCCAAACTTTCTCCTTGCTTGTCCTCAAGCAAGCTTAATCTTCAATTTTATTTCTAAAGCTAATACAATGGATTGCCTAAAGGACTGACTCGCTATCAGTATTAATTTGAGAAACATAAAGGGCCATTCATATTGGGAAGAGATCCCTAAGCCTCTTTGGATCTTCCCTCTACTCATAAGGGATCTCGTTCCTCATGGGAATTTCCCAAGTAGCCAATCCACCACAAACCTAGGATTCTAACTCACGCACTCGAGATATTGATATTTCGTGCTTCCTCAACTGACATGGCCTCCCTAACATACACCAAGCCTCAAAGATAAGAAGAGAGAGTATACGAACTCAATGGCTTTTTATAAGCCTTATTCACATGTCTACAAAGATGATAGCTTGTGCTAAGTTGACATTGTGTCACTTATGCACTTATTCACTAACTTTTAGGTGCCTTTGGCTTTTCTTCATTCATAGATTTTTGCATCTTTTTGACTCTCTTTTTTTTTTTTTTTTTCAATTTCAATTGCTTTGTATTGTGTTCTCAAAATGGAAGAAAAAGAAAGGCTTAGGCATATCAACAAGAACCAATCAAGGAAGGGGCACTCACATCAATAACCCCTTTTTTTTTTTTTTTTAACACTCTTTCCTACCAGCTATGGGGTGGCTACAAGGGTTATTCTTTTGAGGTTCTCACTCCCCACAACTTTTAAGGGCATCCCCTCCAAGACTTAGTTTTCAAACCACTCTATTCCTTCCCCCACAATGCTTCTCATATTCATAAATCAATAGAGTCAATCACAAAAGCCAACACAATGATTAACAAAGAAATAAATGACTCTCTATGCATCAAAATTGAAAAATTTTCACCATTTTTATGCATGATGCAATCTACCCTAAGCAACCCTAAGCAAGATATAACAAGAAAACCAAACTCCCACACCCCCAAACCTAAACTTTGCTTGTCCTCAAGCAAAAAGAGCAAAGCACAACAAAAACAAGCAAGTCGTCATTACACAACGAGTAAGGATGGTGGGGATAGGGTGCAAACAGGGGGGACAAGTGGAGAAAGGATAGATACAACCTTGCATTCTCTTCAAAGCTTTCCATGCCAACTCCCAATCACCATACTACTAACCTGTGACTCACAATTCACAAACACTCACAAAGAAAACAAGATTAGTAGCATTGCCTATGCATACTTGCATTGGCATGTGCAATAATAAGCAGTGGTGTATCTTATGGGACAAAGGATTGGGATTCAACACTTTTAGATGGGTGCAAGAAAGATAAAAGAAAGAAAATAAAAAGAAACGAAAGTAAAACAAATGCAAAACTACAGAATTGAACCTAGGTTACCTCCTAGTAGTGCTAACCACCAAGCCGTCAGCCAGGCAAATACCAGCTCATCTTCAACTTCCATAGGCGGGATCCTGAAGCTTTAAAACCTCCACACGAGCCATGCTCGGATCATATGCGTGCTTCAGGCGTTGCCCATTTACCGTCAACTCTCGGCCATCCTTCAAGTCTTTAATCTTGACTGCTCCGGAAGGATAGGCAATCATCACCTCATATGGACCATCCCATCTCGTCTTAAGCTTTCCTGGAAAGAGTTTCAGTCGTGAGTTAAACAACCAAACTTTATTAAAAGGAGAGAATGATTTCTTAATTATGTGTTTATCATGAATTCTCTTCATCCTATCCTTATAAAGTTTAGCGTTCTCATATGCCTCGAATCTAAGCTCTTCCAGTTCCGCTAGGTCTAGCCTCCTTTTCTCACCCGCTCTTGCCAAGTCAAAATTTAGGGCTTTGATTGCCCAATAAGCTCTATGCTCTAGCTCTACCGGCAAGTGACAAGCTTTACCAAATACTAATCTATATGGAGACATACCAATAGGAGTCTTAAAGGCAGTACGGTAGGCCCACAAAGCATCATTTAACCTAATAGACCAATCTTTTCTATCGGGCCTAGCCGTTTTCTCTAAAATGTGTTTGATCTCTCTATTGGAGACCTCTACTTGTCCACTAGTCTGCGGGTGATAAGGAGTAGCTACCTTATGGGTGACTGAATATTTCCTCAACAAAGCCTCTAAAGTCCTATGGCAAAAATGCAAACCCCCATCACTAATTAAGACCCTAGGGACTCCAAATCTAGAGAAAATGTTCTCTTTAATAAATTTAACCACTACCCTATGGTCATTAGTCCGTGTAGGAATAGCCTCAACCCATTTGGACACATAGTCAACGGCCACTAGAATGTATTGACACCTAAAGGAAGGTGGAAATGGACCCATGAAGTCTATACCCCAAACATCGAACAACTCGCAAGGAAGAATAAGGGATAAAGGCATCATGTTTCTCCTAGAGATGGACCCGGATTGTTGACATCTAAAACACTTCTTGCAATATTCCTGGGCATCCCTAAAAAGAGTAGGCCAAACGAGTCCACTTTGCAAGACCTTCGCGGCAGTCTTCTTCCCACTAAAGTGACCCCTACACCTCTCATCATGGCACATGCTCAAAACGCTCTCAAACTCCTCATTAGGCACACACCGGCGAATCATTTGATCCGCACACACTTTGAAAAGATAGGGATCCTCCCAGAAGAAATGCCTAGCTTGTGCTAGGAACCTATCTTTTTCTTTTTTCTCCCAATGGGAAGGAAAATGCCCTGTGGCAAGATAATTGACAATATGAGCGAACCAAGGTGTGTGATGGGAGATAGCAAATAATTGCTCATCGGGGAATGAATCATGGAAAGGAGTTGGATCACTAGAAGACTCACAAACAAGACTAGAAAGATGATCTGCCACTAAATTTTCTCTACCCTTCTTATCCCTAATTTCTAGGTCAAACTCTTGAAGGAGGAGCAACCACCTAATCAAGCGGGGCTTAGATTCTTTCTTGGACAACAAATACTTCAATGCCGCATGATCAGTGTAAACAATTACTTTGGATCCCAGAATGTATGACCTAAACTTGTCAAGAGAGAAGACTATCGCTAGAAGCTCTTTTTCCGTAGTGGTATAATTCTTTTGTGCTTCATCAAGAGTCTTGCTAACATAGTATACAACATGGGGCAACTTATCCTTCCTTTGACCTAGAACAGCTCCTATTGCATAATCGGATGCATCACACATAACCTCAAATGGGAGACTGTAGTTAGATGGTTGGATAATTGGGGATGTAGACAATAAGGATTTAAGCCTATTGAAGGCTCTAACACATTCATCATCAAAGTCGAAAGGAACATCTTGTGCTAGGAGCCTAGACAAAGGGCGTGCAATGTGACTAAAATCCTTAATGAATCTACGATAAAATCCTGCATGTCCTAGAAAAGATCTAACATCCTTGACACACTTAGGGACAAGCAACTTTTCAATTAATTCAACCTTAGCTGGGTCGACTTGAATTCCATTAGATGATACAACATGACCCAACACTATCCTCGTTGCACCATGAAGTGGGATTTCTCCCAACTTAACACTAGGTTCTTCTCCACACATCGGTCTAAGACTAAGGAGAGATGACTCAAGCACTCATCAAAGCTATCTCCAAAGGAGAAATCATCCATGAAAATCTCTAAATGTCTCTCAATCATGTCACTAAAAATGGCCATCATACATCTCTGAAAAGTCGCTGAGGCATTACAAAGACCGAAGGGCATTCTCCTATAAGCAAAAGTGCCATAGGGACAAGTAAAGGTGGTCTTTTCCTGGTCCTCGGGAAACACAGGGATCTGATTATAGCCCGAATAGCCATCTAGAAAACAATAGTAGCTATGCCCAACTACTCTATCCAAGATCTGGTCTAGAAAAGGCAATGGGAAATGATCCTTCCTAGTTTTGGAGTTGAGCTTCCTATAGTCTATACAAACTCTCCATCCCGTAGGAGTACGTGTAGAGATAAGCTCTCCTCTCTCATTCTCCACAACTGTGATCCCGGACTTCTTAGGGACTACTTGGACCGGGCTAACCCACTCACTGTCAGAGATTGGATAAATAATGCCTGCATCTAAAAGCTTAATGATCTCCTTCTTAACTACTTCGCTCATGTGTGGGTTTAGCCTTCTTTGCATTTCCCTAGAAAGAATGGCTCCATCTTCAAGGTGAATACGATGCATACAAACGGAAGGGTCTATGCCTCGCAAATCATCAATTTTCCACCCTATAGCCTTCCTGTGTTTCCTAAGGACCTCTAAGAGACGCTTCTCATGCTCACTAGAAAGATTGGAAGCTATGATGACCGGAAGGGTCTCACTAGAGCCTAGGAACGCATACTTCAAATGATCCGGAAGGGGTTTGAGCTCTAAAGAAGGGCTAGGCTCAACCAAGGGGGACTTAACCTCAGCATCAGCTATGCGTTCATCACTAGAAATGGGAGTAGAAGAATTAACCTTGAGTGACTTATTAATCAAATAGCTCTCAATCAAGGAAGTAGAAGCTACACATTTCTTCTCCAAGGTCTCCAAATCAAAATTTGACATCAATTCTTCAAATTTCCTCAAGTCATCTCCATCGGTCATGGTTTTTTCTATGTAATCCTCAACGCAAGAATCAATCACATCCACTCTAAAGCACTCTTCTCCATCCTCCTCTCCTATTCTCGCCCTATTTATCGCCTCTGCAACCTTCATAGTGGATTTCAAATTCCCAAATTTCATCTCCAATACCCCCGACCTACAATGGATAATAGCATCTACGGTGGCAAGGAAGGGGCGACCTAGAAGAATGGGTGTAGAATGTCTAAAGTCGTGTCCCGAATCCATATCTAACACTATGAAGTCAACAGGGTACACAAACTCACCTACCTGAACCATAACGTCCTCTATCACACCCTTAGGTCTACGCTCAGACCTATCAGCTAGCTGAAGAGTGACATATGTGGGAGACAACTCACCTAGACCTAGCTGCTGATAGACAGAATAGGGAATAAGATTCACACTAGATCCTAAATCTAATAAGGCGTGATCAATTTGTGTCTCACGGATCCTACAAGGAATGGTGAAGGCTCCGGGGTCACTCATCTTGGGCGGAAGGCCTGAGGTACAAATGCTACTCACCTTCTCCGTAAGCCTCACCTTCTTAGGAATTTTTGATGACTTACGTTTCCTTGTACAAAGATCCTTAAAGAACTTAGAGTAAGATAGGATGAAAGTGATCGCATCTATCAAAGGAAGATTGACCTTAAGATCTTTGAGATGCTCTAAAATCTTGAAGAACCTAGAATCCTCACTAGGTGTAGGTCTCTCTAAAGCGGATGGAAAAGGAACTCTAGGCTCTATATCTATAGATGCATGGGAGTCATCCATGGGCTCTTTTTCCTCCCTATCTGGTCGGGAAGTACTAATCTCTCCCTGATCTCTAATGGTCTCATTTCTCTCAATAGGACTCTCTCTAGAATTTCCCCCAACAAGGTTACCATGCTGTGCTCTAGGCTCGGAAGGACCACTAGGTGCAGGCACTGCAGAGTTAACTCCTACCCTATTATCCACTACCCGACCGCTTCTAAGAGTAGTGACGGCCTTAGCTTGGGCCTGAGAGGGATAAGTGGTATCGGTGGAGGAATAGGATTGGACTCTAGGGTTTACCTCCGGCTGGGAAGGCAATTTCCCGGGGTCTCTAGCACTCAATTGAGTAGTAATCTGTCCTAATTGTGCCTCAAACCTCGCCATTTGCTGTCTATTTTCTGCCAACTCCTGTTGTTGGTTCTGAATAAACTGCATTATCTTCATCATATCGTTACTAAGAGGTTGGCTACTAAAGGGAGCAGGCAAAGCTTGAGGTTGAAGAGCACTAGTAAGACGGGGTTGATTGACATGATAGAAACCTGGGGGATATTGAGGACGGGGTCACTGCTGAGGTGGAACTTGAGGATGTGAACTAGACTCATGCTGTCCTTGTCTCCATGAAAATTTCGGGTTATCCCTCCAACCCGGATTGTATGTGTTCGAGTATGGATTATATTCACGAGAATAACCTTGTGTGGCACATACTTGCTCTTTCATGAATTCAGGAAATTGGGATGCTAAAGGGCAAGCCATAGTCTCATGAGATGACTCGGAGCATAATGCACAAACTTCAACAACTAAAGGGGCGGAGGGAGAACCTAAAGAACTAGTCCTATGACCCTGGGATGAAATGGAGAAAGAAATGAATTGATCTAGTTTATTTGTTAACGCCTCGACCTTAGAGGGTAAGTCTGAAGAAATTCCAACCTCACTAACACTTCTCTTATTACCCCCTCGACTAGACCTTTCCATTGCAAAATTTTGAAATGAATTCTCAGCCATCATTTCTATTTTCTCCCATGCCTTAGTCGGTCTTAAAAGATAGAAACCACCACCGGAGGCGGCATTGACCATCATCCTATTTTGTTCATTTAGGCCTCGAAAGAAGTATTGCATTAGGTCATGATTGCCGTATCCATGGTGTGGACATTGTCTAAGAAGATCTTTGAACCTCTCCCAAGCTTCATGAAAAGATTCTAGGTCACGTTGGGAGAAAGTCATAATGGCAGTCCTAAGATCGGCTGTCTTGCCCATGGGATAAAATTTCTGGAAGAACTTAGATTGAAGCTTAGCCCATGTAGTAATGCACCCATTAGGTAAGGAGTGCAACCAAGTCCTAGCCCTATCCTTAAGCGAGAAAGGAAACAATCTTAGACGTATGACCTCTTGGGAGACATTGGGGACATGTAGAGTGGAACTCATTTCAACAAAATCAGTAATATGATCAAGAGGACTCTCATTGCTTCTCCTATAGAAGGAGGGAAGCATAGCCAACATATTAGGCTTAATCTCGAAGTTCGTCCCCCCCAAACCCGGAATTTGAATAGCCGAATTGGGCTTAAAGGTTTCGGGGAGAAAGAATTGCCTAAGAGTGGGTTCCTCATCTATAGGTGGATCCGGTCTACGAGGCTCTTGTCTGAAATAAGCTTGGGCTTGATGCCCAATGTGCTCATGAGGTGGAATGGGATTCATTGGGGGATTGGGTGGATTATGAGGATGATTGGGATCGGTCATCTCCTCAGGAAGAGCTCCTAAATTCCTGAAACGTCTAGTAATTCTTTCAGGTTAGGGATTAAGAGGAACTAGGGGATTCCTAAGGGATCTCCTACCACGCATGCACAAACTATCCTAACTCCGGCCACTTCAACCCCCGAAAACTTCAATATTCCTACACTACAGCAAATAATCCACAATCCTAAAAAGTCTACTAAAAAAAAAAAAATAAAGTCAAAAGCCGAAATAAACCAACAAAAAAAAAAACTAAAACAAGATAATGTGAGCAGTAAACAAAATAAGTAAAAACTAAACAAACTATAAAGAAAAAGCAAGAAAAGCAACTATCAAAACACACAAGCACAGAATGCAAATCACCGTGCCTCCCCGGTAACGGCGCCAAAAACTTGATGTCTTTTTTCGAGTGCAAGCTTTAAAAGACCCGCAGGTGTACGGATGTACAATATAGTGTATACGAGTGCAGGTGTCGAACCACAGGGAGGCGTGAATGATGTGAATGAATTCTATGCTTGGTATCCTAAGAGTGCCAAAGAAAAAGATCTAAACTATATATATTTCTTTTCTTTTGGATTTTGGATTGTCGGGAGCTCTATGTAAATGAAATAAAACTAAAGTATGAATAAAAACAAATGGAAACGCAAGTTGATTAAGAGGAAACTAACAATTGGAAAGGGATTAGGGTGACTTTGGCTTATGAATGGGTAATTCTATACTCAAATGCTATGGGATTAAGGAATGATGGCTAACTCTCATAATTGCTCTTAACTAGGTTGCTAATTAGTGTCCTAATTTCCCCCTAGGACTCGGTGCGGGTCCGTCCCTAGGCGACGTCTCCTAGAGCTACGGCGTGGTCCTTATGACCTAGGGCCTCAAGAGTGACTAACTAACTTCCTAGGTGGCTTAGAATGAACCTACCTTAGTACCTAAACCGTTGGCTGGGTTTAAAGCAAAGACCTAGTGTTGCTAAGGTCGACTAAATCTATCCTGAAACCTATTGGCTGGATTTAAAGCCAAAGGAGACTCAACCTAGACTAGCCCTAAATTATGCTTCGTCATTCTAAGGTCACTACAACAGGATTTCACTTACTAGTGCGTGCAGAAATATGCACTATTGAAGTTATGCTCGTTACTAGGCATGCTAATACGCATATAGACATGAATAAAAGCACTACCCACTTCATAGCATCCACATATAAACACATAGACATGAGTATAACATGGATTAGATGTGTTTAGTAATAAACAAACTTCAATTTATATACATGTTATTCATCTAGGCATTTTATCAAACACATAGACATGAATGAAAGAACACCCAATTAAACAAGACAAATCAAAACATATATATATTCAACCATCATATCCCATATCATAAGAGTATAAAATCAACCCATTACATAAGTATACAAATCTACTCGAGCATAATGGAAAATAGAATGAAAGAGATATAACGAAACTCCTCTTTCATCCTAGCTAATCTTGACTGCAGTTTTTGAATAGATTTGCTCCAAAAGATTGTTGAATCCTCTAACTCAAGCCTGGTTCTTGATGAAAAGCGTGAAAAAAGGGTGTGTGAGGCGGCTAGAGAATAGGGTTAAGAGTGTGTGAGGTTTAGGTGTGAAGTGCGTGTGTGGCTCCTTCAAAATTCTGCTCCGCATCGGGCTTTATTTATAGGTTCGCGCATAGCCGGTCGACCGGCTAGGTGACCGGCCTCTAGAGTACTTGACCGGCTTTCTACTAGGGCTCTCTGGAGTGGCCGGTCGACATAGCCGGTCGACCGGCTCTTAAAGGGGGGTCGTCTGGCTTTTCGATGGATCTTTCTGGAGTGGCCGGTCGACCTAGACGGTCGACCGGCTCTTCTTCCTTGGTCGTCCGGCTGACCTCCTTCATCCAAATTTTCGTCTTTTCGGCCTTTAGTCTTCTCTCTTAGACCCGTGCATGTCCTATCTTCATCACCTTTCATCGTCCAATCTTTGTCGTAGCCCAGAGTTCACCTAAATCATTGAAAACAAGCAATTAGTGTAGCAATTTATCTCTTAAACTCAATATGCACATTTGTTTACGCTTAAGCCTATTCCTATCAAAAGTACTACACTAATGCATCATTATAAGCATTCAACATCTCTAAAATATAAGTAAATGGCAATGCAAACACACACCAAATCACAACTCATCAGCTGGATTTAAAGCCAAGGACTAGCACCTAAACTCGACTAAGCATAGCATGTAACCTATTAGCTGGATTTAAAGCTAAAGCCTACTCTATTAATCAAAGCCACGAGATTAAGCACAATCACACCACCCATATAAGTAGATAAGAGCATTTGAAGCACAAATAACACATGCATATTCACTTAGGCATTTTAACAAACACATAGACATGTTTGATTTCCAATACATAGACATATTGAATCATGCCATAAATTTATGTAAATAAACATGTATTAAGCATCAAAGATCTACACAAATCCATTATTCAAAGCCCTAATCTAATATACAACAACAATCAACCCTAAATCTAGCCTAATCTAGCAACATATTTACAAGAAATAGAGAAAGAACAAGAAGAACTTCCCTAAATTCTTGCTTCCAAATCCGTACAAATCCTTCAAATCTTTGTTTAATGCTTCAATCCTAGCTTGGTGTGGGGTTTAGATGGTGGTTTAGGGTGTTTTGTGAAGTGGGTCGAGGTTAGGGTTTATTACGATTTTAGAATAAAAGTTCCTCCCCTCGAAATTGGGCTGAAACGAGCTTTTATAGATTTCTTCCGCGCACAGCCGGTCGACCGGCTCTTCATCTAAGCCAACCGGCTGGATCAGAATGCTCTCTTCTTTATTTCTTTTCTTCCGGTCTTCATCCGTTAGCTCATTTCTTCCTCGTATACGCTTGAACCCTTCCAAAACACTCCTAAAACATGGAATATAACACTTAGTATAGTATTTATGCACCTAAATACATTAAGTACGAATATTAAAAATATGCATAAACTTTATACTAAGTGCACTCAATTATGCTCTGAACACCCTCAAATATGCATGCAAAAACTAGATGCAAACATGCACAACTGACACACATCACGTAGGCTAGGAGGGATTGGCCCTTAGCTTTAAATCCAGCTAACGGGTTGAACCACTAGCATTGGTTAAAAGAGCCCCCGATCAACACAACGGCAATAGAAGTCCCGAGCCTTAGATAAACCTTATTCATTATCATAGCCCAAGTCTTGTTGCAATGCAATCGCCCTAGGTCCCCTTCTTCTTTATTAGTGTTTCCTTCCTTAGTTTGGCTCCTTTAAGTTCCTCCATAGATTAGTTTTTATTTTCCTTTTTTCGAGCTCCCTTTCATCCCAAAGTAAGTACACACACGCACGTAGCTAGTTTAAGGCACCCGAGCACATAGAGACTAAACTAAGGTAACCTCTCTGTGGATTCAACCCCGCACTTACACACACTGTACTACACACGTCCCGTGCACTTGCGGGCTATTTAGGCTTGTGCTCAAATAGCGTATCAAGTTTTTGGCGCCGTTGTCGGGGAGGCACGGTATTGGTTCTTTGTGTGCTTTTGTGTTTGCAATTGGTTGCTTGCGTGTGCACTATCTTTACTTGCTTTCCATTTTTCGAAAACTAAAAAAAATTTTTAAAAAATTTTTTTTTTAAAATTGATTTTGAAGAGGTTTTACTTGTGATTCATTGAATATGACTGATCCTAATGCTTCTTGGTGGTCACTTGTATCCTCTTCCCCACCACCCGAATGTTTCCCTTATGCATGTCGCTTGTATGGAAGTTTCATGCATCCTACTGTTTTCTGTCCCCACGAGAATTCCCCATCTTGGGCTAGTGCTGCTAATGACCCCTATAGTCATGCAACATCTCACGCATCTTCATTTAGTAATCATGACTATAGGGATGCATATTCTTGTTATTGCAATCATTGTGGAAGCCGTGCTCATTTTCCTACTGCTTGTCCCACCTTCCACCCTCATTCCCGATTGCATGCAATGCCCTATGCCCCTAGCAATCATACGCCCATGCATGCATCTACATCTAGTTATCATGATTCTAGGGAGCCATATCATGCATTTTCACAATGGGGTCAAGATGACTCTTTATTCCATTCATCTTCTAGTTTTGATTGTCTACCTCCAACACCTTCTTTTTCCACCCATTCCTCTCCCGAGTTTTTTTATGGTTATGTGCAAAATGATTTTCAACATGACTACCCTTTTCACTCAGTTGAGCCCTCTTCTTTTAGGTTTTCTTCTCAAGAGGAACCACTTGACTATCTCTTATCCCTCATCCAATCAAACCAAGAACAACTTGAGAGTTTGATGCGAGACACCAAATCTTTTGGTGTGTCCTTGGAGAGAGTGGTTGAGAGTGTGCAACGCATGAGTGAGAATGTTGAGATACCTTTAGAATGAGTTGAAGGGATAGAGATGAGATCTAACGATGAGGTGACTAGGGGTGAAAATGATGACATATGGGAGAGACAACTAGAAAGAGAGGTTGATGGAGAGATAACATCTTGTAGTGAGGATGAAGATGAACTTAATGATAACTTGGTTCTTGATGACTCTTGTGATTATGTTTTAGAGGAAGTAGTACCCTATCCTTTTAAGCTTTCAACGTCTCCCATTGAGTCACATGAGCTTTTTCTTTTTCCTCGTCCCATACATTCCGTACACATAGAGGTTGAGTCTTGTGTCGATAGTACTTAATTGCATTCTGAGTCAGCATTTAGGGAGTTTAGCACGCATTTTCCCCTTGAGCATTCATGCATACATGATGAGGAATCCGTTGAGTCCCCATTACCCCCTCCATTAGTGTCTACCTCATATGAAAAGCATGATGGCGAGATGACACCCACTAGTGATGAATGTATTGATGAATTTAAAAAGACTATAGCTAGTGAAGGTTTAAAGTCATCCACTGGGAAAAACAAGACATCAATTTCGGAGGTTTTTAGATGATAAGTCTCTTAGAGTTAAGAATCACGATGTTGAAAAGAATAACAAATCTAGGAAGACACATAAAAAAGAAATTGGTGTGCTTAGAAGAATGATCTATGGGTCTTTTTGGATGTTTGATGAATCATTGATGAAAATTAAGCCTATTAAGATCGAATCCACCCTTCGTGAGGAGTTAAAATGACCTAGGCTTGATCATGTTATATCTTGTAGAGAAGAAGAGTGTAGTACATCCACTTCTTATATCGTTGCTCCTTTTTCTCCAAATGTCGTTCCAACCCCTCTTTCCCATTCCATTGAGTCTCCCGTTTTAGAGCATATGTTTATGCCTTCATGCATAGAACATTTTCATCTAGGGTTAGAAAGCACGTTTCCTACATTGCATGTATTAGACCTATCATTGACCTATGGGGAAAGTGTGTTCCTAGCCCTTGATTATGAGAAGAAGGCATTGGGGTGGCTAATTAAAGAGCAAGCGGGACATGATTCTTCACATTTCAGCATGCTTCATTCCACACTTGTGCATTCATTTGATATTTTAGGGTGGGATCTTGAAAAGGGGTGCATTATGCATTCATTGCCCCAACCTTTAGTGCATGACCCTTTTCCTTCTATGTTCTGTGCTTTGATGATTATCCAGCAATTTGTGCCACACAACTTTAAACATGTTTTACTCTAACATTGACGCCCGGCTAGAGGTGTTAAATCTAGCGCTACTAGGAGGCACCCTAGGCTTGTTCATATTTTTCTTGTTTTTCTTGTATTTTTTTTGCCTTTGCCTTTGTATATAGTAGATTAGTTTTCTTGTACTGATTCTTGCTTTGTACATAATAGATTAGATTGCTTTTGTTTATCTTACCTTTTTATATTTTAGGCTTTCTTTTGTTTATTTTCATTCTTAGTAGGTTAGATTTTTACTCCCTTACTTGTTCTTGCTCCTTTCCTTCATTTGTGCATCAATCCCTTACCCCGTGTTTACATCCTTGTTTATCATTTCAAATGTCAATGTGAGCTTGCATAGCATATCTTCTAATCTCTTCTTTGTTTTTTGAGCATTAGTGCTTTCCACAAAAGATAGAGGCTAGTAGATCATCGAATTGTCTTTGGCATTTGCAGACTACATGGAAACAAGGTTGTATCTATCCATCTTTTACTTGTCCTTATCTATCCCTCTTCGCATTCCCCATATGTGTTTCATGTTGATTTGCTTGTCGTGTGGCTTTGTGATTTTTGCTTGAGGACAAGCAAAATTTAGGTTTGGAGGTGTGGTTATTCATTTATTGTTTATATCATATTTGGGATAGATTTGCTTGTGGTATCTTATTTTTGCTTAAAATGTGTTCAAATTTTTCATTTTTTTGCATATTTTGGGTTGGTTTATCTCCACATTGGTTGGAGAGTTCGCTTTTGCTATTGACTTAATTGATTGGAGAAGATGAAGATGTATTGTGGGGAGTAAATGGAGTGTAGGGTATGACCTCGACTTCGAAGAGAATCCTTTTGAAAACTGTGGGGAGTGATTATTTCTAAGAATTCACCTTGTAGTTTCCCCACAACTTGGTTGGAAAAAGTGTTTTTTTAAGGGTTGTTGATATGAGTGCCCATTCCTTGATTGGTTCTTTTAGTTTGCCTTAGCCTCTTCTTTTTCCTTTTTTTGTTCTATTTATGTATTGAAAAAAAAAGAAAAAAATGCAAAAATGAAAAAAAAATAAAAACAGTGGAAAAAAAAGAGCCAAAATGCAACAAAAAGATTGAAAAGTGAAGTATGTTGAATAAATGTCAAGTGACATAATGTCAAGTTGACACAAGTATTTCTTTTGTTCTTTCATGTGTTGTGAATAAGGCTCTTACGTCAATGTGAGCCATTGTGATGTATCTTCTCTTTCTTGTATCTTTGGGGCTAAGTGCATATTGGGAGGCCATGTTAGTTGATAGAGCACGAAATATCAACATCCCGGTGCGTGAGTTGGAATCCTAAGTTTGTGGTGGTTCTAGCTACTTGGTGACATTCCCAAGAGGTGTGAGACCCCGTGTGATTGAAGGGAGGATCCGAAAAAGACTAGGGAAGCCCTCACATGAAAGGAATGACCCCTTGTACCCCTTGGATGCGAAAAGATAGCAAGTCAATGCAATTGGCAACTCTTTGAAAAGCATGAGGATAGACTTTATTTGGGCTTGCTTGAGGACAAGCAAGGGGAAGGTTTGGGGGTGTTGATGTGTGTCATTTGTGTATGTTTGCATCAAGTTTTTGCATGCATATTTAAAGGTGTTTAGAGTATAATTGAGTGCACTTAGTGTAAAGTTTATGCATATTTGTTAATATTTGTACATAATGTATTTAGGTGCATAAATACTATACTAAGTGTTATATTCCATGTTTTAGGACTGTTTTGGAAGGGTTCAAGCTTATGCGAGGAGGAAATGAGCTAACAGATGAAGACCAAAAGAAAAGGAATAAAGAAGAGATCATTCTCATCCAGCCGGTCAACTTAGAAGAAGATCCAGTCGACCGTCTAGGTTGACCAGCCGCTCCAGAGAATAAAGAATTTAAGCCGATCGAGTTCCTCAAGGAGCCGGTCGACCGGCTAAGTCGACTGGCTAGGTCGACTGGCTATTCCAGAGAGCATCATGATTTAAGTCGGTCGAGTAAGAAAGAGGAGCCGGTCGACCGGCTGTGCGCTGAAGCTATTTATAAATTGCTTGTTTTAGCTCATTTCCAGGGAAGGAACTTTTATTTCTTAAATCCTAATAAACCCTAACCCTTTACCCACTTCACCAAACTCCCTAAACCATCATTTAAACCCCATACCAAGCTAGGATTGAAGCATTAAACAAAGATTTGAAGGATTTGTACGGATTTGGAAGCAAGAATTTAGGGAAGTTCTTCTTGTTCTTTCTCTATTTCTTGTAAATATGTTGCTAGATTAGGCTAGATTTAGGGTTGATTGTTGTTGTATATTAGATTAGGGCTTTGAATAATGGATTTGTGTAGATCTTTGGCTCTTAATACATGTTTATTTACAAAAATTTATGGCATGATTTAATATGTCTATGTATTGGAAATCAAACATGTCTGTGTGTTTGTTAAAATGCCTAAGTGAATATGCATGTGTTATTTGTGCTTCAAATGTTCTTATCTTCTTATATGGGTGATGTGATTGTGCTTAATCTCATGGCTTTGCTTAGTAGAGTAGGCTTTAGCTTTAAATCCAACTAATAGGTTACATGCTATGCTTAGTCGAGTTTAGGTGTTGGTCCTTGGCTTTAAATCCAGCCAAGCGGATAAATTAACCTTGACTAGAGTATCCCTCACCCACGTTAGTGTTGGTTAATTGAGCTTTAATGTCACGTAGCGTTTAGGTGCTAGTCCTTGGCTTTAAATTCAGCCAAGAGGATAAGTTCTAAGCATGGATTGCATAGGCTAGAAGGGATTGGCCCTTAGCTTTAAATCCAGCTAACGGGTTGAACCACTAGTATTGGTTAAAAGAGCCCCCGATCAACATAACAGCAATAGAAGTCCCGAGCCTTAGATAAACCTTATTCATTATCATAGCCCAAGTCTTGTTGCAATGCAATCGCCCTAGGTCCCCTTCTTGTTTATTAGTGTTTCCTTCCTTAGTTTGGCTCCTTTAAGTTCTTCCATAGATTAGTTTTTATTTTCCTTTTTCCGAGCTCCCTTCCATCCTAAAGTAAGTACACACACGCACGTAGCTAGTTTAAGGCACCCGAGCATATAAAGACTAAACTAAGGTAACCTCCCTGTGGATTCGACCCCGCACTTGCACACACTGTACTACACACATTCCGTGCACTTGCGGGCTATTTAGGCTTGTGCTCAAATAGCGTATCAGTGAGCACAAGCCTAAATAGCTCACAAGGGCATAGGTAGTGTGTAGTATGCTGTATACAAATACGAGGTCGAGTCCACAGGGAGGCCAAATTTGTGTGGTCTCCTGAGTTATGTGCGTCCTAAAAGGCCATGTGTTAGGCCCCTAAACTACAATCTTTTTGGGTTTTTGGGAAAGGGTAGAGTGCAGGAAAAGTAAATCTGCCCTGAGGACAAGGAAATAAAAGGGGGTATTTGTGTGAAACAGGGGAATCAAGCAATCTAAAGGGAATCTAACGTGTGGAAATGGAGAACTAAGGTGATTATGTCTTGCAACTAGGCGATTACTACTTCTTATTAGGGTTGCTTGATAGATTATACGTGGTTGCTTTTGTCTAGAATCTTAATTAACCTCCTAATTATACCCTAAGCCTCAGTGCAGCTCTGTCCCTAGGCATCGACTAACCTAGAGCTACGGCATGGTATTTATGACTTAAGACCGTTGGGCCAGTGAGTTGGGATTATAGGTGTCTTAGATCGATCTCACCCTAGCATCTAAACAATTGACTACCCAAGATCTAGTCCGGCTAAGGTCGACTAACCTACCTTGAAACCCGTTAGCTAGATCTAAAGCTAAAGAACACTCGACCTAGGCTAGCCATTAGTCGTGCACCACCGATCATCATCACAATAGAAGGAATTATCAATTAAGCGTGTGCATACAAATCAAGGGCATGGTATTCGAGGATAAATTGACCTATCCTACTACTAAACACATAGACATGCTTAGATTACACCAATTTAAGCAATAGCACCCAACATGTAAGCAATAAAAGCTTTTTGTGCTATTAAGTATGCAAACACACACATAGACATGTATATAAGCATACCCACTTCATGTAATAACCACAAAAATACATAGACATGCTAGCACAATGATTTAGAAATGGTTAATAGCATAATAAACTTCAATATACATATGCAACTTCATTGAGACATTTCAATAAACACATAGACATGTATGTAAAATGGCCTTTAAGACCCTAAGTGCAAGCATATAAATATATATATATATATGTGATACGTTTCTCGAGTGTAAGCTTTAAAGACCCACAAGTGCATGGATCGATGTAGCAAAGTGTATGCAAGTGCGGGGTCGATTCCACAGGGAGGCTATGTTGGGAGATAGATTCTTCGTGTGTGTTCTAGAGTGTGCCTAAGAAGAAACCTAAAAAATCTATTTTTAGGATTTTGGATTTTTGATGGTCAAGAGTTCTAACTAAAACGAATTAAATTAAACCATGGGAATGGAAAGTGGGAAACAAGTTAATCTAGAAGAACTAACAAATGCAAAGGGGTTAGGGTGACTTTGACTTATGAATGGGTAATTCTATACTCGAATGCTATGGGATTAAAGAATGATGGCTTGCTTTCATAATTGCTCTTAACTAGGTTACTGAATTAGTGTCTTAATTTCCCCCAGGACTCAGTGCGGGTCCGTCCTTAGGCGGCGTCTCCTAGAGCTACGGCGTGGTCCTTATAACCTAGGGCCTTTAAAAAGTGACCAATTAGCTTCCTAGGTGACTTAGAATGAGCCTACCCTAGTACCTAAATTATTGGCTGGATTTAAAACCAAGACCTAGTGATGCTAAGGTCGACTAAACCTATCCCAAAACCTATTGGCTGGATTTAAAGCCAAACGAGACTCGGCTTAGGCTAGCCCTAAATTACTTACCTTCATTCTAAGGTCACTACAGCGAGATTTGACTTGAGAGCACATTCATACATGTTCTTGGCTAAAATGTTCATGAATAAAAGAATCTATTCAACTACCAAACATCGTCATGCTCGGATTACACCATTAGAAGCAATTAACAACCAACATGTATTCGTTATTGAAGTCATATTCACTACTAAGCATGAAAATATACACATATATAAGAATTACCCACTTCATAGCATCCACATATAAACACATAGACATGGTTATAGCATGGATTAGATGTGTTTAGTAATAAATAGACTTCAATTTATACATATGCTACTCATTTAGGCATTTAATCAAACACTTAGACATGAATGAGAAAATAACCATTTGAACAATAAAATCAAACATGTATATATTCAGCCATTTAATCCCATATCATAAGAGTGTATAGCTAACCCATTACATAAGCTAAATCACCCTACACAAGTCTACTCAATCATAATAAGAGATAGAATGAAAGAGAGTTTATGAAGCTTCCCTTTCATCCAAGCTAATCTTGTACAGCTCTTAAGCAAACTTGAATCCAAATGTTTGAAACCCTCTAAATCTTTTTGCTTCAAGCTGATAAAATGTGTGAGAGAGTGTGTGTGATGTGGGTGAAGACTAGGGTTAGGTGTGTATATGTATATGTGTGTGATGGGTGTGTAAAGATCCTCCTTAGAATTCTCAAAAAGATCCCCCCTTTTTAGTCTGAAAATCGGGCTTTTATATCAGCTTTTCACGAATTGCCAGTCGACCGGCCTTCTCCTCTTAGCTCGATCGGCTTTTTGGTGGTGCTCTTTGGACTGGCCAATAGACCAGCTCTGGAGGGGTGGTCGTCCAGCTATTTTTACACCTCTTTGGAGTGGCCGGTCATCCAACCGGCTCCTTTTCTTAGGTCGTCCGGCTGACTTCCTTCCTTTATTGTTTGTCTTTCCGGCCTCCGATCTTCTCTTTTTGACCCGTACATCTCCCATCTTCATCACCTATCATTGTTCAATCTCGATCTTAACACAAAATTCACCTAAATCTTTGAAAACAAGCAATTAGTGTAGCAATTTATCTCTTAAACTTAATATGTACATTTGTTTACGCTTAAGCCTGTTCTTATCAAAAGTACTACACTAATGGATCTTTTAGAGCACTGAATACCTCTTAATCATAGACAAATAACAATGCAAACACACATAAAAACACAACATATCAATAACCCCAAACCTTCTCCTTGCTTGTCCCCAAGCAAGCCCAACCCTAATTCTATCTCAAAGTTGATATAACGGATTGCCTAAGGAATTGACTCGCTATCATGGTTAGCCTAAAAAGCATGAAGGGGTCATTCCTATTATGGAAAGATCCTCAAGTCTCTTCGGATCCTCCCTCTACTCATAAAGGGCCTCGAACCTTACGGGAAGTTCCCGAGTAGCCAAACCACCACAAGCCTAAGATTCTAACGCACGCACTCGGGATGTTGAGAATTCGTGCCTCTTTAACTAACATGGACTCCCCAACGTGCACAAAGTCTCAAAGACAAGAAGAGAGAGAATATACTTACACAATGGCTTATAAAAAGCCTTATTCACATATCTATATAGAGGATAGCTTGTGCAAAGTTGACATTGTGTCACTTATGCACTTATTCACAAAACTTTTTGGTGCATTTGGCTTTTTCTCTTTTTCACTTTTTTTTGACGTATATTTTTGCATCTTTTTGCCTTTTTCAATTTTTTTGGATTTTTCATGCTTTGTATTGCATTCACACAAAAAGAAAAGAAAACGAAAGGCTTTAACACATCAAAAAGAACCAATCAAGAAAGGGCACTCATATTAACAACCCTTTTTCAACACTCTTTCCTACCAAGCTATAGGGTGGCTATAAGGGTCATTCTTAGAGGTCCTCACTCCCCTCAACTTTGAAGGGCATCCCCTCCAAGACTTAGTTTTCAAACCATTCTATTCATTTTGCCACAATGCATCTCATATTCACCAATCAATTAAATCAATCACAAAAGTCAAAACTCCAATCAACCAAGAGATAAACGACTCTACATGCATCAAAATTGGAAAAATTTTCACCATTTTTAAGCACATAATGCAATCTACCCTAAGCAAGATATATAACAAGAAAACCAAACTCCCGCACCCCCAAAGCGAAACTTTGCTTGTCCTCAAGCAAATAGATCAAAACACATAAACAAGCAAATAAGGGTGGTGGGAATAGGGTAAAACATGGGAAGCAGTGAAGAAAGGATAGGCACAATCTTGCATTTTCTTCAAAGCCTTCCATGCCAATGAAGAATTGCCATACTACTAACCCTGTGACTTACAATTCATAAACACTCACAAAGAAAACAAGATTAGTAGCATTGCCTATGCATGCTTGCATTGGCATGTGTAATAACAAGTAATGGTGTATCTTATGGTACAAAGGATCGGGATTCAACACTTTGGTTTGGGTGCAAGAAAGATAAAAGAAAGAAAATAAAAAGAAAAGAAAGTGAAACAAATGCAAAACTACAAAATTAAACCTAGGTTGCCTCCTAATAGTGCTAACCACCATGCCGTCAGCCGGGCAAAGACCAACTCATCTTCAACTTCCATAAATGAGGTCTTAAAGCATTAAAGCCTCCGCACGAGCCATGCTCGGATCATATGCATGCTTCAGGCATTGCCCATTCACAGTCAACTCTTGGCCATCCTTTAAGTCTTTAATCTTGACTGCTCCGAAAGGATAGGCAACCATCACCTCATATGGACCATCCCGTTTTGTCTTGAGCTTTCCTGGAAAGAGTTTCAATCGTAAGTTAAACAACCAAACTTTATCGGAGAGAGAGAATGATTTCTTAATAATGTGTTTATCATGAATTTTCTTCATCCTATCCTTATAAAGTTTAACGTCATCATACACCTCAAATCTAAGCTCTTTCAATTCCGCTAGGTCTAGCTTCCTTTTCTCACCCACTCTTGCCAAGTCAAAATTTAGGGCTTTGATTGCCCAATAAGCTCTATGCTCTAATTCTACCGGCAAGTGACAAGCTTTCCCATAAACCAATCTATACGGAGACATACTAATAGGAGTCTTAAAGGCGTTACGGTAGGCCTACAAAACATCATTTAGCCTAACAGACCAATCTCTCCTATCAGGCCTTACCGTTTTCTCTAAGATGTGCTTGATCTCTCTATTGGACACCTCTACTTGTCCACTCGTTTGCGGGTGATAAGGAGTAGCCACCTTATGGGTGACCGAATATCTTCTCAACAAGGCCTCTAAAATCCTACGGCGAAAATGCAAACCCCCATCACTAATCAAGACCCTAGGGACTCCAAATCTAGAGAAAATATTCTCCTTAATAAATTTAACCACTACCCTATGGTCATTAGTGCGTATGGGAATTGCCTCAATCCATTTGGACACATAATCAACGGCCACTAAAATGTATTGGTACCCAAAGAAAAGTGGAAATGGACCCATGAAATCTATACCCCAAACATCAAACAACTCACATAGAAGAATAGGGGATAAAGGCATCATGTTTCTCCTAGAGATGGACCCAGATTGTTGACATCTAAAACACTTTTTACAATACTCTTGGGCATCCCTAAAGAGAGTAGGCCAAAACAGTCTACATTGCAAGACCTTCACAACGGTCTTTTTCCCACTAAAATGACCCCCACACCCCTCATCATCACACATACTCAAAACACTCTCAAACTCGTCCTCGGGTACATACCGACGAATCATTTGATCGGCACAAACTATAAAAAGATAGGGGTCCTGCCAAAAGAAATGCCTAACTTGCGCTTGGAACCTATCTTTTTCTCTCTTCTCTCAAAAGGAAGGAAAACGCCCGATGGCAAGATAATTAACAATGTGAGCAAACCAAGATGTGTGATGTGAGACGGCAAACAATTTCTCATCGGGAAATGAATCATGAAAAGGGGAAGGATCACTAGAAGACTTGCTAATGAGATGAGATAGATGATCTGCAACTAGAGTTTCTTTGCCCTTCTTATCCTGGATTTCAATGTCAAACTCTTGAAGGAGGAGCAACTACCTAATCAAGCGAGGCTTAGATTCTTTCTTAGACAACCAATACTTCAATGTCGCATGATCGATATAGACAATCACTTTGGACCCTAGGATGTATGACCTAAACTTGACAAGTGAGAAGACTATTGCTAGAAGCTCTTTTTCTGGGGTGGTATAGTTCTTTTAGGCTTCATCAAGAGTCTTGCTAGCATAGTACATAACATGGGGCAACTTATCCTTCCTTTGACTTAAAACTACTCTTATCACATAATCGGATGCATCACACATAACCTCAAATGGGAGACTGTAGTTAGGCGGTTGGATAATCAGGGATGTAGACAATAAGGATTTAAGTCTATTAAAAGCCCTAACACACTCATCATCAAAGTCAAAAGGGATATCTTGTGCTAGGAACCTAGACAAGAGACGTGCAATATGGCTAAAATCCTTAATGAATCTACGGTAAAATCCTGCATGTCCTAAAAAATATCTAACATCCTTCACACACTTAGGAATAGACAACTTTTCAATCAATTCTACCTTAGTTGGGTCAACTTGAATACCACTAGATAAAACTATATGACCCAACACTATCGCTCTTTGCACTATGAAGTGGGATTTCTCCCAACTCAACACTAGATTCTTCTCCACACATTGGTCTAAGACTAAAGAGAGGTGACTCAAGCACTCTTCAAAACCATTACCAAAGACTGAGAAATCATCCATGAATATCTCTAAATGTCTCTCAATCATGTCACTAAAAATGGCCATCATACACCTCTGGAAAGTCGTTAGGGCATTACAAAGACTGAAGGGCATTCTCCTATAGGCAAAAGTGTCATAGGGACAAGTAAAGATGGTCTTCTCTTGGTCTTCGGGAAACACGAGGATCTGATTAAAACCCAAATAGCCATCTAGAAAATAATAGTAGCTATGCCCAGCTACTCTATCTAAGATCTGGTCTAGGAAAGGCAAAGGAAAATGATCTTTCCTAGTTTTGGAGTTGAGCTTCCTATAATAAATTCAGACTCTTCAACTTGTGGGAGTACGTGTAGGGATAAGCTCTTCTCTCTCATTTTCCACAATCGTGATCCCGGACTTCTTAGGAACGACTTGAACCGGGTTAACCCACTCACTATCGGAGATCGGATAAATGATGCCTGCATCTAAAAGCTTAATGATCTCTTTCTTAACTACTTCGCTCATGTGTGGGTTTAGCCTCTTTTACATCTCCCTAGAAGGAATGGCTCTATCCTCAAGGTGAATACGATGCATGCAAACCGAAGGGTTTATACCTCTTAAATCATCAATTTTCCACCCTATAGCCTTCCTATGTTTCCTAAGAACCTCTAAGAGACGCTCCTCATGCTCACTAGAAAGATCGAAAGCTATAATGACCAAAAGGGTCTTACTAGGGCCTAGGAATGCATACTTCAAATGATCGGGAAGAGGTTTAAGCTCTAAAGAAGGGGTAAGCTCAATCAAGGGGGACTTAACCTTAACATCATTAATGGGGACGTCACTAGAATCAAGACTAGAAGAATCAATCTCAAGTGACTTATCAATCAAAGTGCTCTCAATTAGGGAAGTAGAAGCTACACATTTCTGCTCTAAGGTCTCCAAATCAAAGCTAGACATCAATTCCTCAAATTTCCTCAATTCTTCTCCATCAATCATAATCCTCTCTATAAGGTCCTCGACACACGAATCAATCACATCCACCCTAAAGCACTCTTCTCCATCATTTCCTTCTCCTATACTAGCTTTATTCATTGCCTTGACAACCTTCATGGTGGACCTCAAATTCCCAAATTTCATCTCTAATAACCCCGACCTACAATGGATAATAGCATTTGCGGTGGCAAGGAAGGGGCAACCTAAAAGAATGGGTGTAAAATGTCTGGAGTCATGTCCCGAATCCATATCTAACACTATGAAGTCAACAAGGTATACAACTCACCTACTTGGACCATAACGTCCTCTATCACACCTCTAGGTCTATGCTTAGACCTATCAGCTAGCTGAAGAGTAACATTCGTAGAGGACAACTTATCTAGACCTAGCTGCTAATAAATGGCGTAGGGAATGAGATTCACACTAGATAATAAATCTAACAAGGCGTGATCAATCTGGGTCTCACTGATCCTACAAGGAATGGTAAAGGCTCCGGGGTCACTAATCTTGGGCGGGAGGCCCAAAGTACAAATGCTACTCACCTTCTCCATAAGCCTCACCTTCTTATGAATGTTCGATAACCTGCATTTCCTTATACAAAGATCCTTAAAGAACTTAGAATAGGAAGGGATGGAAAAGATCGCATCTATCAAAGGAAGATTGACCTTTAAGTCCTTAAGATGCTCTAAAACCTTGAAGAACCTAGAATCCTCATTAGGTGTAAGCCTCTCTAAGGCGAATGGAAAGGGAACTCTAGGCTCAAAACCTCTAGACACATAGGAATCATCAATGGGCTCCTTTCTCTCTCGATATGGGTAATAAGTACTACTCTCTCCATGGTCTCTAATGGCTCACCTCTCTCAATTAGACCCTCTTTAGGATTTCCCTCAACGGGGCTACTATCTTTAGACTCAGAAGAACCACTAGGTGTAGGCAATGCAAAGTCAACTCCTACGCTGTTATCCACTACCCTACCGCTCCTAAAAGTGGTGATGGCCTTAGCCTGGGCCTGAGGGGGATAAGTGGTATCAGTGGAGGAATAGGATTAGACTCTAGAGTTCACCTCCGGCTGAGAAGGTAATTTCCCAGGGTCTCTAGTGCTCAACTGACTAGCAATCTGTCCTAACTGTGCCTCAAACCTCACTATTTGCTACCTATTTTCTTCCAATTCTTGTTGTTGGTGTTGAATGAACTGCATTATCTTCATCATGTCATTACTAGGAGGTTGGCTACTAGAAGGAGCAGGCAAAGCCTGAGGTTGAGGAGTACTAGTGAGACGGGGCTAATTAACATGATAGAAACCTGGGGGATATTGAGGACGGGGTTGCTACTGAGGTAGAACCTGAGGATGTGAATTAGGCTCATGCTAACCTTGTCTCCAAGAAAATTTTGGATTGTCCCTCCAACCCGGATTGTATGTGTTCGAGCATGGATTACATTCATAAGAATAACTGTGTGGCACACACTTGCCCTTTCATGAATTCGAGGAATTGGGATGCAAAAGGGTAAGCTACGATCTTATGAGATAACTCGAAACACAATGCACAAACCTCAACAACTAAAGAGGTAGAGGAAGAACCTATAGAACTAGTCCTATGACCTTAGGATGAAATAGACAAAGAAATGAATTGATCTAACTTATTCATCAAAGCCTCAACCTTAGCAGGTAAATCTAAAGAAACTCCAACCTCACTAACACTTCTCTTGTTACCTCCCCAACTAAACCTTTCCATTGCAAAATTTTGAAAAGAATTTTCTACCGTCATTTATATTTTCTCCCATGCCTCAATTGGTGTCAAAAGATAAAAGCCACCATTGGAGGCAGCATTGACCATCATCCTATTTTTTCCATTTAAACCTCGAAAGAAGTATTGCATTCGATCATGATTGCTGTACCCATGGTGTAGACATTGCTTAAGAAGATCCTTGAATCTCTCCCAAGCCTCATGAAAGAATTCTAAGTCATGTTAGAAGAAAGTGATAATGGCAGTCCTAAAGTTGGCAGTCTTGCCCATGGGATAAAATTTTTGAAAGAACTTAGATTGAAGCTCAGCCCATGTAGTAATGCAACCGTTAGGTAAGGAATGCAACCAGGTCCTAGCCTTGTCCTTAAGAGAGAAAGGAAACAATCTTAGACGTATGACCTCTTGGGAAACATTGGGGACATGGAGAGTGGAACTCATCTCAACAAAATCAGTGATATGATCTAGAGGACTCTCATTGCTTCTCCCATAGAAGGAAGAAAGCATAGCCAACATATTAGAGTTAATCTTGTAGTTCGTCTCCCCCAAACTCGGAATTTGAATAGCCAAATTAGGCTCAAAGGCTTCCGGGAGAAAGAATTGCCTACGAGTGGGTTCCTCATCTATGGATGGATCTAGTCTACGGGGCTCTCATCTAAAATGATCTGGGGCTTGATGCCCAAGGTGATCATAAGGTGGAATGGGATTCAATGGGGCATTGGGAGGATTAGGAGGATGATTGGGATCGGCCATCCCTTCAAGAAGATGTCTTAAATTCCTGAAATGTCTTACAATTCTATCGGGTTCAGGATTACGAGGAACTAGCGAATTTCTAATGGATCTCCTACCAAGCATGCACAAACTATCCTAACTCCAGCCACTTCAACCCCCGAAAACTTCAAAATTCCTAAAACTACAGCAAATAAACCATGATCCTAGAAAGTCTACTAAAAAAATAAAGACAAAAGCTGAAATAGATAAGTAAGGATCAAAGCAAGAAAGTAAGAAAGGCAACTACCAAAACACTCAAACAAAGAATGCAAACCACCGTGCCTCCCTGGCAACGGCACCAAAAACTTGATGCGTCTCTCGAGTGCAAGCTCTAAAGACCCACAAAAGCACGAATCAATGTAGCAAAGTGTATGCAAGTACGGGGTCGATTCCACAATGAGGCTATGTTGGGAGATAGATTCTTCGTGTGTGTTCTAGAGTGTTTCTAAGAAGAAACCTAAACAATCTATTTTTGGGATTTTGGATTTTTTATGGTCGGGAGCTCTAACTGGAATGAATTAAATTAAACTATGGGAATGGAAAATGGGAAATAAGTTAATCTAGATGAACTAACAAATGGAAAGGGGTTAGGGTGACTTTGACTTATGAATGGGTGATTCTATACTCGAATGCTATGGGATTAAAGAATGATGGCTTGCTTTTCATAATTGCTCTTAATTAGGTTGCTGAATTAGTGTCTTAATTTCCCCCTAGGACTCGGTGCGGGCCTGTCCCTAGACGGCGCCTCCTAGAGCTACGGCGTGGTCCTTATGACCGAAGGCCTTAACAGTGACCAATTAGCTTCCTAAGTGACTTAAAATGAGCCTACCCTGGTACCTAAATCATTGGCTGGATTTAAAACCAAGACCTAGTGTTGCTAAGGTCGACTAAACCTATCCTAAAACCTATTAGCTAGGTTTAAAGCCAAAGGAGACTCGGCCTAGGCTAGCCTTAAATTGCTTACTGTCATTCTAAGGTCACTATAGCGAGATTTGACTCGATAGCACATTCCTACATGTTCTTGGCCAAGGTGTTCGTGAATAAAAGAATCTATTCAACTACTAAACATCGTCATGCTCGGATTACACCATTAGAAGCAATTAACAACCAACATGTATTCGTTATTGAAGTCATATTCACTACTAGGCATGCAAATATACACAAAGACATGAATATAAGCATTACCCACTTCATAGCATCCATATATAAACACATAGACATGATTATAGCATGGATTAGATGTGTTTACTAATAAATAGACTTTAATTTATACACATGTTACTCATTTAGGCATTTAATCAAACACTTAGACATGAATGAGAAAATAACCATTTGAACAAGAAAATCAAACATGTATATATTTAGCCATTTAATCCCATATCATAAGAGTGTATAGCTAACCCATTACATAAGCTAAATCACCCTACACAAGTCTACTTAATCATAATAAGAGATAGAATGAAAGAGAGTTTATGAAGTTTCCCTTTCATCCTTGCTAATCTTGTACAAAGCTCTTAAGCAAACTTGAATCCAAATGTTTAAAACCCTCTAAATCTTCTTGCTTCAAGGTGATGAAATGTGTGAGAGAATATGTCCGATGTGGGTGAAAACTAGGGTTAGGGATATGTGTGTGTGATGGGGGTGTAAAGATCCTCCTTAGAATTCTCAAAAAGATCCCCCCTTTTTAGTCTAAAAATCGGGCTTTTATATCAGCTTTTCACGAGCTCGGTCGACCGGCTTCTCCTCTTTGCTCGATCGGCTTTTTGGTGGTGCTCTCTGGACTAACCAGACGACCTAGCCGGTCGACTAACTCTGGAGGGATGGTAGTCCAGCTATTTTTAGCACCTCTCAGGTCGATCGGCTCCTTCTCTTAGGTCATCCAACTGACTTCCTTCCTCCATTCTTTGTCTTTCCGGCCTTCGATCTTCTCTTTTTGACCCATACATCTCCCATCTTCATCACCTATCAATGTTTGATCTCAATCTTAACCCAAAATTCATCTAAATCATTGAAAACATGCAATTAGTGTAGCAATTTGGCTCTTAAACTCAATATGTACATTTGTTTACGTTTAAGCTTATTCTTATCAAAAGCAATACACTAATGCATCTTTTAGAGCATTGAATGCCTCTTAATCTAATAAATATTAAAAAAAAATTTAATATAGATTTAATACCTAAAATAAAACATAAGGAATTAAAAATAGAAAGTAAATTTATAGAGAAAAATAAAATTAATAAAATTGAAAACATTGAAGCAAAAATATTAGAAATAGAAGAAAAAATAGAAACACAAGATAATAGAATAAGTAAATTAGAACAAGGTAAAGATAAAATAGAACCAGATTCATTATTAATACAACAAATAAATATAGATTTTCAATTAGAAAAATTTTGTAAAATAAAAAGAAATTCTAATTTATTAACAAGTTATTGATGGAAGGGTTTTTACAATGAGTGGGTGAGTTCAGATTCACTGGCATCTGGTAAAGATACATCAAGTCCGGAAAGACATAATAAAAATAATAATACTAGAGAAAGAAGAAAAATAAAAAAGGCCACAAAGAAAAAATTATTACATGATACTATTGAACAAAAGACAAAGGATATCCTCAAGACATGGTTCTAGGAGAATCTACCAAAAGCACCTGGTACTACAACCCAGGAAAATAATAGCAACAAAGGCAAAGGAATAGCAGAAGACAAGACAGAAGAGGACAGTGATTAGAAGCGAATAATATAGATGGACGGCAGAAAATTAAAGACAAAGCAGTGAAGGAAAATCAAAGTTGGAAAAGAAGACATAGCTAACAAATCAAGACAAAAGAAGAAAAAGCAATCAAGAAAAGGAAGTAAGAAGCCAATATCAAAAAGAAGAAGTGATGTAAAGTAAAAAGCAAAAGTCTTCATGTGAACAATAAAAGCCCAAAACAACAAATAAGAGCTGCAATAATGTAAAATGTAACGTGGCAGCAATTAGCTTAGATTAAAAGCTATCAGTATAGGCTAAAAGCATTATAAATAGAAGCTCATTCTTTGAGAAGTGCAAGAGGTGAAATACTCAGCACTCATGTCACCCACTCATTGTAAAAACCCTTCCATCAATAAACTTAACCTTGCAAAAATAAATTCATTTTATCAGTAAGCTCTCTCTGTCTCTCTCTTATTTTTAATTAAGTTTATTTCATTTTAATTTTAATTTAAGGGATAAGGGCGAAAAACCCTCGCAAGACAAAAAGATCCTATGATATGAAAAGCTATGCTTAGGTAAGTTGGATCTTAAATATTAGAATAGTATGACATATTGTTGATAACATGATTCAATACATGTATCGGTCTCTACTGTAATCCCTGTGTAAGAAAAAGAGCAAAAGGGGAAGCGAGTCCGCTTGAGGCAAAGGCCGTTTAGGACTAACGCATGTCCATGAGCTCCGAAAATACACAGTCATCATCAACGGCCTCAGGTGGACTCACTTTCCCTTTTGCTCTTTTTCTTACACAGGGATTACAGTAGAGACCGATACATGCATTGGATCATGTTATCAAAAAGATCCTATGATATGAAAAGCTATTGTGAGGTTAGTTGGATCTTAAATATTAGAATAGTATGACATATTGTTGATAACATGATCCAATGCATGTATCGGTCTCTACTGTAATCCCTGTGTAAGAAAAAGAGCAAAAGGGGAAGCGAGTCCGCTTGAGGCCGTTGATGATGAGAAAGGCCGTTTAGGACTAACGCATGTCCATGAGCTCCGAAAATACACAGGAACTTACACTCAAGATTACCGATAGATTAAGTAGTTATGAAGGAGATGGTATATATGAATCCAATATAGATAATTTATATGAATATTGATAAAAAAAGATTATATAGGAAAAGAAATTAAAATTTTAAATGAAATTAATTTAATAAATTTAGAAGAAGAAATTATACAAATAAATGATAATAAAGAAGAAATTAATTTAATTAGTTTTGAAGATGAAAAAACAGATAGTGATTACATAAAACAATTAAATGTGATAAATAATCAGACAAAAACAGAATATGATAAAATAATGAAAGAATTTGAAAACATAGAATTAGGTAATAAAAATATAATAGAGGTAGAAAAATTTAATTATGAAAAATATATATAAGAATTAGAAAATAGAGCATTTAACATAACAGAAAAAGAAAATAATTTAGAGGTAAATATAAAAAAATATATGAAGAAGAAGATAATATAATAAACACATTTTTAAATAATTTAGAAAAAGAAATAGATAATGAAGAAATAGGAGACTTAGAAAATATGGAAACTATAACAAATACTGATAGTGAGATAAGTAATAATAGTAAGAAAATATTAATTGAAGATTTAAAAGAAACACCTGATATGTTAATGGAAGAAGGTGAAAGTATTATAGTATCAGGAATTGAAGAAAACTATGAAGAAAATACAAATAGTGATTCAGATATAGAAGACAATGATTTTCCTGTAAACTTAGATAATTTAATTAGCAATTTTAGCACTTTTAGTATAAATATGTTCAAACCATTAGAAGAAAAATTAAAAGAAAATGATGAATGTTTACATAATTGGCAAGTAGGAAAAGGGATAGAGACAAAGTCTTGTTATATATGTACTTGGTATCCAGTAATTAAAGTAAGGGCTAAATGTAATAATTGTTTAAAAGAAGCATGTATTAGATGTATTAATAAAAAATTTAATTTAGATTTAATACCTGAAATAAAACATAAGGAATTAAAAATGGAAAGTAAATTTATAGAGAAAAATAAAATTAATAAAATTGAAAACATTTAAGCAAAAATATTGGAAATAGAAGAAAAAATAGAAATACAAGATAATAGAATAAGTAAATTAGAAAAAGGTAAAGATAATATAGAACCAGATTCATTATTAATACAACAAATAAATACATATTTTCAATTAGAAAAATTTTGTAAAATAGAGCATTGAATGCCTCTTAATCATAGGTATATAACAATGCAAACACACACAAAAACACGACATATCAATATGTATATATATATATATATATATATAGATCCATCAAGTGCCTATAACAATAATGTAATAATCATCCATAATACAAGAGTAAATCACCTTATGTAGCTCTAATCATGCACAAATTAGCTTAGGATAAAAGTGAGATACCCTTTTATCCATAGCCATGTTTTACAATCCAAGAACTTATGCTTAAATCCTTGTGTTTGATCCTCTTATAGGCTTGATTCCAAAGTTTCTTCTGTGTTTAGAAATGAGTGTGTGAGGTGGTTTAGGTGGATTTAGGGTTTCACGAAGTGGGTTTAAAGTGGGTGTGAGAGATAGAGCGAAAAGATTCCCCCTAAATGCTAAAATCGGGCACTATTTATAGCCTCCAGCGTCACTATCGATTGACTTTACTGATCAACCGATACTTTGAGAGGTTGACTGATACAAAAAATGAGCTATCTGGATTTACCGAGGGACCCTACTAGCTAGTTGGTACGTACCAGGGGATTCTACCGGGGACCCTATCAGCCAGCTCCCTCACATTTGACAGCTCAACTTTGAAACTTCATATCTTGCTCACTTCTTCGTCTTTTCGCATGTGGTCCTCAATGTTGAGCTCGTTTTTTCCTCATTTATGCTCGTCCTATCCCAAAACTCACCTAAAACATAAAATAAGGCATTGAGTGTAACATTTACTCACTAAACTCATTAGAAACACTTAACTCCAAAACACACCTAAAACATAAAATAAGGCATTGAGTGTAACATTTACTCACTAAACTCATTAGAAACACTTAACTCCACTTATCCACAATTATTACTTAAGTACTACAATAATGCTACCAAATAAGCACAAATCACCTCAAAATAAGAATAAGAATGCAATATATAGATACATACAAAACTAACACATCACATAGCGTGGTATTGCTCCTATTTGTTCTCATTTACACTCTCTTCAAAATGATTCTATCTTGCCAAATTTTCTTGGTTTTCAAAAGAGTTTATAAAACACGTTTGTATTTTGGAATAGGTATTTTCTAGACCTACCGGTCACCTTAGCCGGATGACCGACTGGACTAGGAGGACAACCAGTAAGCACAAAGTATGATTTCTACAAGAAATTTCTCTTTAGTCTTGCTGGTCACACTTATTAGTCGACCAGTTAAGGTTACTAGCAGAGGCCGAGTACTTTGAAGGTACCTAATATAATATTTGGGAGCGCAAGCCTAAAATAACCCACAAGTACCCGGGTTGTGTGTAGTGTAGTGTGTGAGTACATGGTTGAATTCACGTGGAAGCCAAATGTGCATGGTGTTCTAAGCTAAATTAATCCTATAGAGCTATGTGTCTTGACCCTAAATCATAATCTTTTAAGGGATTTTTGGTTTAAAGGGAGCTGGGGAAAACAAACCTAGCCTAACAACAAGAAAAGTAAAGTGTTTGTATGAGTAGAAATAGGGGAATCAAGCGATCTAAGAGGTGTTAAACATTGGAAATGGGGACTAGGGTGGCTATAACTTGCTAATGGGCATTTGCCACATTCTTGTTAGTGGTTACGTGACGGATTATCTAGGCTGCTCTTATCTAGACTCTTAAGTACCTGTCCTATTATCCTCGAGGCCACAGTGTAGGTCTGTCTCTTGGCGTTGACTCCGAAAGCCACAACATGGTTTTTTTGACCTAGGGTTTTAGGGTTAGCTAGTTTGGATTCCAGGTGACTTAGATCAATTAAACCCTAGTGTCTAAACTTTTGGTTGGGTTTAAAGCCATGACCAAGTGATACGTTATCTCATGGCACAATCCTAAATAGCCTTCTAGTGTACGGGTCATGTGTAGTATGGTGTGTGCATGTACGGGGTCGAATCCACGAGGAGGTCTAATGTATAAAGTGTCCTAAGTTATGTGGGCCTTAAAAAGCTACATGTTGGATCCCTAAACTATAATCATTTTGGTGCTTTTAGATTAAAGAGAGATAACGAAAGATAAATCTAAGCTAAGGACAAGAAAGTAAAAGTCGGTGTGTGTGTGATGGGGGAATCAAGCGATCTAAGAGGATACTAACATGTGGAAATAGAGAATAGGGTGATTACCGCTTGAAAATGGATGATTACTACTTTTTGTTAGGTTTTCTTGATGGATTAAACTTGGTTGCTCTCTTCTAGACTCCTAATTACACCTTAAGCCTCAGTGCTAATCCTTACCTAGGTGTCGACCCCTAGAGCCACGACATTTGGTCTTTATGAATTAGGGCTATAGGGGTAGCTAGTTAGAATTCTAGGTGACTTAGATCGATCTAACCCTAACGTCTAAACCATTGGCTAGATTTAAAGCCAAGACCTAGTCTGTCTAAGGTCGACTAACCTACCCTAAAACCCATTAGTTGGATTTAAAACTAAGGGAGACTCGACCTAGGCTAGCCATTGGTTATACACCACCAATCATCATCACAATAGCGAATATTAACGTTTGAGCACAAAGCAAACACATCTAGGGCATGGTGTTCGAGAATATTCCGGAGTATTTACTACTAAGCACACAGACGTACTTAGATTATACCAATTTAAGCAATAGCACCCGACATGTAAGCAATAGAAGCTATTTATGCTATTAAGTATGTAAACACGCACATAGAAATGTATATAAGTATACCGAGTTCATGTAATCATCACACAAACACATAGACATGCTCATACAATGATTTAGAGATGGTTAATAGCATAATAGACTTCAATATACATATGCGACATCATTGAAGCATTTCTACGAACACATAGACATGAATGTAAATTTGCCAATCAGAAACCCTAAGTATAAGCGCATATACATATATATATATATATACATATACATATATATATACATATACATATATACATATATATATACATATACATATATACATATACATATATACATACATATACATATATATATATATATAAATCCATCAAATACCCATAACAATAGTGTAATAATCATCCATTGTATAAGAGTAAATCACCCTACATAGTTCTAATCAAACATAAATTAACTTAGGATAAAAAAAAGATAAAGAAGCTACCCTTTTATCCAAAGCCGTATCTTTACAATTCAAAAGCTATGCCCAAATCCTTGTGTTTGATCCTCTTAGAGGCTTGATTCCTAATGCTAAAATGTGTTTAGAAGTATGTGTGAGAGGTGGTTTAAGATGGATTTAGGGTTTAGGGAAATGGGTGTGTGAGTATGGCGTGAAAGATATGCAAAATAAGCTCAAAATGGGCCTAAATTGGCCATTCTGCTGCAAAAGCTGGCTGTCAGGTTAGTCTCTCAGCCTAAAATCAAGTGAGACCGACCAAAACAAGTTGCATTCTAGTTAGGATCAGTCTTTGGGCCAGTTGGCCGGCCCTGGGCAAGGGCGTGCGACCAGCCGTCAACAGTTCTTCTCATATCTTGCTCATTTCGGCTCCGATTTGCACGCGATTTTTTTTCTATGGTCTCGTATCGCTTCCAGGCACCTCGAAGGCCTTTTTTTTTCATCTTTTCATCCCAATAAACATTTCCAAGCCTTGTCCATTCTCTCAACGTGTGCAAGGTCCAAATTTTGGCTCCAATTGTGCTCGATTTTGCCAGATTACTTTGTTCTTCTTTCGGGTGCTTCCAAATGGTTTTATCTTCATTTCTTCTCTTCCAAAACACCCTTGGATTTGCTCAATCATTAAATCATCATTCTCTTATGCTCTAAGCATTACTCCAAATCTCACCTAAATCATGCAATAACGCACATTAGTGTAGCATTTAAGTTATAAGTTCAATTATGCGCATATAAGCCCCAGTAAGCACAAGTACGACCTAAATGCTATAGTAATATACCAAATGAAACTCAAAGTACCTCAAAATAAGTATATTCATACAATACATAAACACACACAAAAAAAACACATCAACACCCCCAAACCTTCCCCTTACTTGTCCTCAAGCAAGCCGAAACCTATGTTTATCTCTAAAGTCTATACAAAGGGTTGCCTAAAGAGCTGACTTGCTATCAAGGTTAGCCTAAGAAGCATGAAAGGGGCATTCCTATTGTGAAGCGATCCCCAAACCTCGTGGGGCCTTAAACCTCGTGGAAAGTTCCCGAGTAACCAAACCACCACAAGCCTAGGATTTCAACACACACACTTGGATGTTGATATTTCGTGCCCCTCAACTAACATGGCCTCCCCAACATGTACAAAGCCTTAAAGACAAGAAGAGAGAGAATATACGTACACAATGGCTTATAAAAAGCCTTATTCACATATCTACAAAGAGGATAACTTTTGATAAGTTGACATTGTATCACTTATACATTTATTCACAAAATTTTTTGGTGCCTTTGGCTTTTTTTCATCATTTTTTTTTTCAATTTGTCAACTTTTTGATCTTTTTACACCTTTTTGCCTTCTTTTCAACTTTTTTTGGATTTTTCATACTTTGCATTGCATTTACACAAGAACAAAAAAAAAAAAAGAATGACTTAGGCACATTAAAAAGAACCAATCAAGGAAAGGGCACTCATATCAACAACCCTTTTTCAACATTATTTCCTACCAAGCTATGGGATGGCTACAAAGGTCATGTTTGAAGGCCCTTACTCCCTACAACTTTCAAAGGCATCTTGTCTAAGACAAGGCTTTCAATCTGCTCCATTCATTCCCAACAATGCAACTCATATTCATCAATCAATTGAGTCAATCACAATAGCCAACACAATAATCAACCAAGAAATAAACAACTCAATATACATAAAAATTGAAAAGTTTTCACCATTTTTAGCACATAATTTACATCTACCCTAATCAAAGCCTAAACAATAAAAACCAAACTCCTACACCCCCAATCCTAAACTTTACTTTTCCTCAAGCAAGTAGAACAAAAGCACAAACAAGCAAATAGGCGATACAAAGCAAGTAAGGGTGGTGGGGACAGGGTAGATATAAGGGGACAAGTAGAGAAAGGATTGACACAACCTTGCATTCTTTCGAAGCTCTTCGATGCCAACAATGTATGAATTCACTATTAACCCTATTTTTAAATGGCTACAAATGGTCAAAATCACACAATTAGTAGCATTGTCATGCAAGCTCGCATTGGCATCATCTAATGATAAACAAGTTGCATGAAGAATGGGAAATGATAGAATTGAGGATCAACACTTGGGAGGGTGAAAAAGAAAACATGGGAAAAGAAAGTGAAAATCAAGAGAACTAAACTATTAAAAGAAAAAAAAAGAAAAGGAAAACAAGGAAAGAAAATGGACTATGAACATGTCTAGGGTGCCTCCTAGCAACACTGGATTTAACACCTTCAGCGGGTGCTAGTATTAGGGCAATACATGTTTAAAATTAAAAGGCACAAATTACCAGATATTCAACCAAGCACAGACAGTAGATGGAAAAGGATCATACAATATATGATAGGGCAATGTATACAAAATGCACCCCTTTTCTAACTCCCATCCCAAAACATCAAATAAAAATGTGTACATAAGTGTGGAAGGTGTCATACATGAACGTTGAAGATCATGTCCCATGTACTCTCTAACTAGCCACCCCATTGCCTTCTTCTTACAATCAAGGACTAGAAACACGCCTTCCCCATGGGTCAAAGATAAGTCAAATGCATGCAATATGGGAAACGTGCTTTCTAACCCTAGATGAAAGTGTTCTAAATTAAAAGACATAAATGTGAGTTCCAAAGAGAGAGACTCAACAGAATGGGAAAAGGGAGTAAAAACGACTCTCGAAGAAAGAAAGGCAAGGGCAAGGGACAATGAAGTACTACATTCTTCTTCTTTATGAGATATAAAATGTTCAAGCCTAGGTCATTCTAACTCCTCACGAATGGTGGTTTTGATCTTAATGGGTTCTTTCTCCAACAAAGAATCACCAAACATCCAAAAAGACCCATAGATCAATCTTTCAAGCACATCGATTTCTTTCTTATGTGTCCTCTTTGAGTTTCTGTTCTCCTCAACATAATGATCCTTAACTTTAAGAGACTTATAATCAAAAACCTCCAAAATTGATGTCTTTTTCTCCTTAGTAGATGACTTCAAACCTTCTTTAGCTAAAGTCTCATCAAATCTATACTAACATTCATTGCCTAGTGGGTGTAATCTTGCCATCATGCTTCTCACAAGGGGTAGGCACAAATGGAAGGAATAATAGGGCTCAAAGGATTTCAGGTCATAGATGCATGAATACTCAAGGGAGGTGTGTACCCTAGACTCCCTAAATGAAGACTCGAAATGCAAACGAGTACTATGATCATGAGACTCAACCTCCAAGTGTTTGTGAAGTGTAGGATGAGATGAAAAGATAGGCTCATGTAACTTAATAGAAGGCATTGAAAGCTCAGGAGGATAAGGTACTATTTCCTCTAAAACATATCCATTAGAGTCATCAAGAACCAAATTGTTATCAAGTTCATCCTCATCCTCAATGCATGATATGAACTCTGCATCAGCCTCTCTTTCAAATTTTCTCTCCCAAACATCATCTCTTTGACCCCTAGTCATCTCATCATTAGGTCTCATCTCTATCCCTTCAATTTGCTTTAAAGGTATCTCGAAATTCTCGCTAATGAGTTGCACAATCTCAACCAATTTCTTCAAGCACTTACCTAGAGATTTGGTGTCTTGCTTCAAACTCTTTAGTTTCTTTGGATTAGATCAGAGTAGAGATTAGGATTGCTCAAGCATTTAACCTAATTGCTCCGAGAGTGTAGAAATAATGGAAGAGGGTTCAACGGAGTAAAAATGGTAAACATCTTGTTTGGGATCACTATAAGCACAACCATTGTAATACTTGGAAGAAAGGTACGTGGGAAATGACGGTGCACGACATGGATTTTCAAAGCAATGAGGTGGAAAATATGAAGAGTCATCTTGGTCCCAATATGAAAATGGATGATGTTGCTCGCTAGAATCATGATGATAAGATGAGGATGCATGCATGGCCGTATGATTGCTAGGGGCATAGGGCGTAGCATGCAATTAGGGATAAGGGTGGAAAGTAGGACAAGCATTAGAATCGTGAACATTGCTTCCACATAATTGCAATAACATGAATATGCATCCCTATAGTCAGGATTTCTAAATTAAGATGCATGAGATGATGCATGACTCTAGGGGTCATTATTAGCACCAGCCCTAGATGGGGAATTTTCATAGGGACAAAAAACGGTTAGATGCATAAAACTTTCACGCAAGTGACATACATAAGGAACACGTTCGGTTGGTGGGAAAGACAATACAAATGACCACCGTGAGGCATTAGGATCATTCATGATTAATTGAAACAAGTAAACATCTTCACAATGCTCAATAAATTTTTTTGAATTTTTTTTGAATCAAAGCAAAGAAAACATGAAAAGAAAAGATAGACCAACACGTAACAAGCTAAGACACACATAAACAAAGAAACCAAACAACTGTTACCTCCCCATCAATAGCACCAAAAACTTGATACGCTATCTCATGGTACAAGCCTAAATAGCCCGCAAGCGCATGGGATCCCTAAACTATAATCTTTTTGGTTTTTTAGATTAAGGAGAGCTCAAGAAAGATAAATCTAAGTTAAGGGCTAGAAAGTAAAAGGCAGTATGTGTATGTGTGTGAGATGGGGAAATCAAGCATCTAAGAGGATGCTAACATGTGTAAATAAGGAATATGGTGATGACGGCTTGCAAATGGGTGATTACTAATTCTCGTTAGGGTTGCTAGATGATTAAACTTGGTTGCTCTCATCAAGACTCCTAATTACACCTTAAGCCTCAGTGTGCATCCGTCCCTAATTGTCAACCCCTAGAGCCACGGGATATGGTCTTTATGACTTAGGGCCACAGGGCTAGCTAGTTAGGATTCTAGGTGACTTAGATCGATTTAACCCTAGCGTCTAAACTGTTGGTTGGATTTAAAGCCAAGATCTAGTCCATCTAAGGTCGACTAACGTACCATGAAAACTATTAGTTGGATTTAAAGCTAAGGGAAACTTGACCTAGACTAGCCATTAGTTATCCACCACTGATCATCATCATAATAGTGGGTATTAGTGTTTGAGCACAAAGCAAACACATCTAGGGCATGGTGTTCGAGAATATTCCGGAGTGTTCTACTACTAAGCACATAGACATACTTAGATTATACCACTTTAAGTAATAGCACCCTACATGTAAGCAATAGAAGTTATTTATGCTATTAAGCAGTAAACACACACAAAGACATGTATATAAGCATACACATTTCATGTAATCATCACACAAACATATAGACATACTCATACAATGATTTACAGATGGTTAATAGCATAATAGACTTCAATATGCATAAGCGATATCATTGAGGTATTTCTACAAACATATAGAATTGAATGTAAATTTGCCAACCAAAACCCTAAGTACAAGCGTATGTGTATATATATATATATATATATATATATATATATATCCATCAAATAACCATAACAATAGTGTAATAATCATCCATATTACAAGTGTAAATCACCCTACTTAGCTCTAATCAAACATAAATTAACTTAGAATAAAAAAGAGACAAAAAGGCTACCCTTTTATCCAAAGCCATATCTTTACAATCCAAGGGCTACGCCCAAATTCTTGCATTTGATCCTCTTAGAGACTTGATTCCTAGTGATAAAATATGTTTAAAAGTGTGTGTGAGGGTGGTTTTAGATGGATCTAGGGTTTAAGGAAATGGGTATGTGAATATGGGGTGAAAGATGGAGTGAGAGATATGTAAAATGAGCTCAAAATAGGCTTAAATAGGCCATTCTGCTGCAAAAGCCGGCTTCCAGGTCAGTCTACTGGCCCAAAATCAAGTGAGACCGACCAAAAATAAGTTGCATTCATGTTAGGGTTAGTCTCTGGGCCGGTTGGCCGGCCTTGGGCAGGGATGCAATTGGCCTTCAGTAGTTTTTGTCATATCTTGCTCATTTTGGCTCCAATTCGCACACGATTTTTTTTCTATGGCCTCGTATCGCTTTTGGGCACCTCTAAGGACATTTTTATTCATCTTTCATCCCAATAAAATGTCAAAGCTTTGTCCATTCCCTCTATGTGTGCAAGCTCTAAATTTCGGCTCCAATTGTGCTCAATTTTGCCTGATTGCTTCGTTCTTCTTCCAGGAGCTTCCAAATGGCTTTATCTTCATTTCTTCTCTTCCAAAACACCCTTGGCTTTGCTTGATCATCAAATCATCATCCTCTTAGGATTTGAGCATTACTCCAAATCTCACCTAAATCAAGCAATAACACACATTAGTGTAGCATTTAAGTTCTAAGTTCAATTATGCGCATATAAACCCTAGTAAGCACAAGTATGACATAAATGCTATATTAATATACCAAATAAAGCTTAAAACACCTCAAAACAAGTATATTCATGTAATACATAAATGCACACAAAACAAACACATCACCTAGTTTGCCTAAAGTCAACTAAACCTAACCTGAAACCTATTAGCTAGGTTTGAAGCCAGAGGAAGCTTGATTTAGGCTAGCCATTAACTAAGCACCATCGACCGTCCGTCACATTAGTAGGTTTATCGTTTAAGCTTAAGTACAAACACATCTATGGCATGGCATTTATGAATATATCGACATATCCAACTACTAAATAAACATGCTTAGATTGCACAAATTTAATCTATAGCACCTGAAATGTATGCAATCAAAGCCAATCTTGCTATTAGCATGCAAACACAAACATAGACATTTATGATTACAAAACCAACTTTGTGGAATCATAACACAAACACATAGACATACTTACACAATGATTTAGAAGTGGTTAATAGCAAAATAAGCTTCAATATATATATATATATATATATATATATATGCTACTTCATTGATGCATTTTATCAAACACTAGACATGTATGTAAAATAGCCATAGAAATACTAAGAACAAAGCATATATTCATAAATCCATCAAGTACCCATTACATAAAGTAGTAAATCATCCCATAATACAATTGTAAATCACCCTACAAGCTCTAATTAAACATATGTTAAACTAGCATAAAAGAGATATAGAGAATCTACCCTTTTATCCATAGCCATCTCCTTATAATCCATGAGCAAAAGCCCTAAATCTTTGTGTTTAATCCACCAAAGATTCTTGATTCTAAGTGTAGATGTGTTTGGGTAAGTGTGTGTAAGGTGGGTTAGTACGAAATTAGGGTTTTGAGAGATAGGTATAGAGGATGGGTGTGAATGGTTCAAAGGTTTTTGTGAAAGTTCCCCAAAAATGAGTTTACATAGTTGTGCTACAAGTTTTGCCGAAAGAGCCACCAATCAACCAACAAAATAGCCTAGGGTGACCATTCCTAAGTGTATTTTGTCGATTTTGCTTCGGTCTTCTCCGATTGCCTCAAGCCTTGTTCGCATGCCTCTAAACTCATTTTCCTTGCTCTTTTCATCCTCAAAAAACTTTGCAAGCTTGGCCATTCCATTAACACCTTCAGTTATGCTTCAAGCCTTACTTTAATTCTTACCTAAAACCCACGAAATAAGCACTTAGTACAGTATTTTCTTTATAAATTTAACTATGAACACTTATATCCTTATATGCACAATATGATATAAATATCACACTAAGGCTTTGTAATTAGCGCAAAACACCTCAAAGTAAGCATAGCAATACAATTCAAATACATATACAAAGCCAACACTTTAACAATGCCAAACCTTCCCCTTGCTTGTCCCCAGGCAAGACCAAACCTATGTTTTTCTCAAAGTTGGTGAAGAGGGTTGCCTAAAGTATTGACCTACTATCTTGGTGATCTAAGGGAGTATTAAAGGGTCATTCTTGTTCTGAAAAAGTCCCCAAGCCTTTTTGGATGCTCCCCTTACTCACAAAGGGTCTCACACCTTATGGGAAGTGCCAAAGTAACTATACCATGACAAACCGAGGTGATATGTTGGCTTTGTGTGTATTTATGCATTGCATTTATATACTTTTTTTGAGATGTTTTGTACTTCAATTGGTGTGTTATATAGCGTTTAGGTCATACTTGTGCATATTAAGGTTTATATAGTCATAGATATAGCATTTAGGTCATTCTTGTGCATATTAGGGTTTATATATTCATAGTTGAGCTTAGAAATTAAATGCTATACTAATTAGAGCTTTGGGAAGATAATTAGAGCTGATTAAGGGTGTTTAAAGTGTGTAACAAAGCCAAAGGTGTTTTGGACATAAAGTAATGAAGAAAAGTGAATTTAGATGTGGCCAGGCGAAGGAAAAAGCGACCAAGGTGAAACTGAGTGCAACATGTGCCAAATTCAGAGCTTGCAACCAAAAAAATGACATGGATAAATTTTGGACATGTTTTAGGGTACAAAAGATGGTTTGGGAAATCCTCGATAGGGGTACGAAGCCATAGAAAAAATGGTGCACGAATCGGAGCCGAAATGAGCAAGATATGAACATTTTAATGTCAAAACCAGTCGACCTCCTATCAAGGCCAATCGACTAGCCAGATCAGAAATTGGGCCAATTTTGGCTGGTTGACTTAGCCCCGAGGATGGTTGACCTGCTAAGCCCTCGGCTATACACATTGACAGCTCTATTTAAGCCACTTTTCAGCCATTTTTTAGGTGGAACACCAACCAATACACACACCCATTTCCCTAAACCAAAATCCACCAAAAACCATCTCACACACTTACTTATAAACACATTTAACACTTGGAATCAAGGATCCAAGAGGATTAAACACTAGGATTTAGGCATAGCTTATAGATTGTAAAGCTTGGCTATGGATAGAAGGGTATCTCTCTTTTATCCTGAGTCTAATTATGTTTGATTAGAGCTATGTAGGGTGATTATTCTTGTATTTATGGATTGATTACTACTTTTTTTGTAATGGGTAATTGATGGATTTATATATATATATATATATATATATATATGTGCTTTGTGCTTAGGGTTTCAAAGGCCATTTTACATACATGTCTATATGTTTGTTGAAATGCCTCAATGAAGTTACATATATATATTGAAGTCTATTATACTATTAACCATCTCTAAATCATTATGCTAGTATGTCTATGTGTTTGTGTGGTGATTACATGAAGTGGGTATGACTATATACATGTTTATATGTGTGTTATCATATTTAATATTATAAATAGCTTCTATTACTTACATGTTGGGTGTTATTGCTTAAATTGGTGTAATCTAAGTATGTCAATGTGCTTATAATAGAATACTCTGGAATATTCTTGAACACCATGCCCTAGATGTGTTTGCTTTGCACTTAAATGTTAATACCTGCTATTGTAATGATGATCAATGGTGCATAACTAATAGCTAGCCTAGGTCGAGTCTCAATTAGCTTTAAATCTAGCTAATGGGTTTTAGGGTAGGTTAGTCGACCTTAGATGGACTAGGTCTTAGCTTTATATCCAGCCAACAGTTTAAACGCTAAGGTTAGATCGATCTAATCACCTAGAATCCTAACTAGCTAGCCCTATGGCCCTAAGTCATAAAGACCATATATCGTGGCTCTACGGGTTGATACCTAGGGATGGATTCGTGCTGAGGCTTAGGTTGTAATTAGGAGGTTAATTAAGAGACTAAACAAGAGCAACCAAGCTTAATCCATCAAGCAACCCTAACAAGAAGTAGTAATCACCCATTTGTAAGTCGTAATCACCCTATTCCCTATTTCCACGTGTGACCATCCCCTTAAATTGCTTGATTCCCTTATCACACACACATACAGCCTTTTTATTTTCTTGCCTATAGATTAGATTTATTTTTCTCGAGCTCTTCTCAAACTAAAAATACCAAAAAGATTGTAGTTAGGACCCCAACACGTAACTCTTTAGGTCGTACTTAGCTTAGGACGCCACACACGTTAGGCCTCCCCGTGGATTCGACCCCGTACTCGTACACACTATGCTACATGAGACCCGTTGTGAGTTGCCAAGGAGGCAACGATTGTTTGGTTTCTTAGTTTTTGTGTGTCGTAACTTGTTATAAGTTGTTTTATCTTTTCTTTTCATGTTTTCATTATTTTGATTAATAAAAGAAAAATTCAAAAATTTTTTGTTGAGCATTGTGAAAAGGATTACTTGTGCTTGATTGAGTATGACTGACCCAAATGCTTCTTGTTAGTCCTTAGTATCCTCTTCCCTACCTCCTGAATGTATTCATTATGCATGTTGCTTGTGTGGAAGTTTTATGCATCCCATCATTTTTTGTCCCCATGAAAATTCCCCATTTAGGGCTAATGCTAACTATGACCCTTATAGTCAAGCATCATCTCATGCATCCTCATTTAGAAATCTTGACTCTATGGATGCATATTCTTGTCATTGCAATCATTGTGGCAGCCATGCTAATTATTCCAACACTTGCCCTACCTTCCACCCTTATTCCCGATTACATGTAATGACCTATGCCCCTAGCATTCATATACCCATGTATACATCCTCATCTTATCATCATGATTCTAGGGAGCAACATCATGCATCTTCATATTGGGGTCAAGATGACTCTTCATATTTTCCACCTCATTGCTTTGAAAATCCATCTCTCGCACCGTCGTTCCGTCGTTTCCTAGATGACTCTTTATATTCCACCTCATTGCTTTGAAAATCCATCTCCCGCACCGTCGTTTCCTACATAACTTCCTCCGAGTTTTATGATGGCTATGTTTATAGTAATCCCAATCAAGATGTCTACCATTTCCACTCGGTTGAGCCCTCTTCTTTTAGGTCTTCGCCATAAAAGGAAATGCTTCACTATCTCTTATCCCTCATCTAATCTAATCAAGAACCAGTAGAGAGTTTGAAAAGAGACACCAAATCTCTAGGTGAGTGCTTGGAGAGAGTGGTCGAGAGTGGTCGAGAGTGTGCAACTCAAGAATGAGAATGTTGAGATACCTTTAGAGCAAGTTGAAGAGATAGGAGAGAGATGAAAGAAATAGGGGTAAAAATGTTGATGTGTTGGAAAGCCAACTAGAAAGAGAGGTTGATGGAGAGATAACATCATGAAGTGAAGATGGGGATGAGCTTGATGATAGTTTGGTTCTTGATGATTCTTATGGATATGTTCTAGAGGAAATAGTACCCTATTCTCCTAAGTTTCCAATGCCTTCCATTAAGTCACATGAGCCTATCTTTTCTTCTCATCCTACGCTATACACACACTTGAAGGTTGAAACTTATAAGCATAGCACATTTGCATTTCAAGTCCTCATTTTAGGAGTCTAGGGTACACACCTCTCTTAAGCATTCATGTTTGCATGAACTGAAATCCTTTGAGTCCCCATTGTTCCCTCCATGTGTGCCTACCCTATAGGAAGAACGTAATGGTGAGATGAAACCCACTAGTGATGAATATATTGAGGAATTTAAAGAGATTTTAGCTAGTAAAGGTTTAGGGTCATCCAGTGGGGAGAACAAGGCATCAATTTCAGAGGTATTAGACAATAAGTCTCGTAGAGTTAAGGATCATTGTGTTAAGAAAAATAGGAACTCTAAAAAGACTCTTAAGAAAGAAATTGGTGTATTTGGAAGAACGATCTAGGTCTTTTTGGATGTTTGATGAATCATTATTGGAGAAAAAACCCATTAAGATCAAATCCACCCCTCGTGAGGAGTTAGAACGTCCTAGGCTTGATCATGTTATATTTTTAGAGAAGAAGAGTGTAGTATGTCCATTTCCCTTATCATTGCTCTTCCTTTTCCAAATGTTGTTCCTACACCCTTTTCCCATTCCATTGAGCCTCCCTCTTTGAAGCTCATATTTGTGCCTTCATGCATGGAACACTTTCATCTAGGGTAAGGTAGTACTTCCCCCGTGTTGCATGCATCAGACTTATCTTTTACCCATAGGGAGAGTGTGTTCCTAACTCTTGATTATGACAAAAAGGCCATGGGGTGGTTAGTTAGAGAGCAAGTGGGGCATGATCTTTCATGTTTATGCAAAACACCTTCCACACTTACGCACACATTCTTCTTTGATGTTTTGAGATGGGATCCAGAAAAAAGGTGTGATGTGTTGTGTTCTTGTGTGCATTTATGTTGTTAATTGCCAATGTTTAAGAGGTACCTTAAGCTTTAAAAGATGCATTAGTATAGCACATATACTAGAGTTAGGCTTAAGCGTAAGCAAATGTACATAGTTGAGTTTCTAAGTCAAATGCTATACTAAATGCTTAATTTTGTGCGTTAGGAGAGCTATAAGGCTGAAATGGAGCTTGAACAAGGATGGACGATGAAGATAAAAGAGGTACGGGCCATGTGATGAAGACCAAGAGCAAGAAAGAGACAATAGAATCCCAATTGGAGGAGCCAGTCGACCTAGAAAAATTACCGGTCGACTGGCCACTCCAGAAAGGACCTCATTTTAAGCCGGTCTAGCCCCTCCAAAAGCCGGTCGACGTAGTCCAGAGAGCACCACTTTGAAAGCCAGACGAGTTAAGAAGGTCAACTGGCTGTGCGCGGCAGATGCTATAAAAACTCGACTTTTCAGCTTTTAAAGGAGAATTTTTCAGAAACCCATACACACACCCATTTCCCACACACAAAACCCTATTCTCACCCACCTCTGATTCACACACTAACACACACACCCACTTGAAATTAAGCTAATTTTAGAGGATTCAAACACTACTTGGTGAAGAATTGCTCAAGTTTGTAAAGAAACAAGAGAGGATGAAAAGGGAGATTTTTGTAACCTCTTTCATTCTTATTTACTTCATGCTTGAGTAAATGATTTAGGGTACTTAACTTGTGTAATGGGATGATATATATACTCTTTGTTATGGGATTTTATTAGCTTATATATATATATACATATATATATATACATACTTTGTTCTTATTTTTAGAAGCTTTATATCAATTCATGTCCATGTGTTTGATGTAATACTTGACTGAGTTGTATATATATAGATTAAGTTGTATTTGCTTTAGAATACTTCTAATCCTCAGATTATGCATGTCTATGTGTGTGATTATGGAATTTATGAAGTGGGTTGATTCTATTCATATCTATGTGACTATAAAATATGCCTTATAGTGAATACTTGCTCAATCAGTGTTACATGTTGATACTTGAATGCTTTTAATGGCGTAAATCAAGCTCGCTAGTGTTTATATCATGAATAGGACGTCATCTTCACAACGTCTTGCCTTAGAACATATAAGACTGCACTTACTAAGTATTAATACTATTTAGTGTCCCTAGAATGACGGTACATAAGTAAGGACTAGTCTAGGTTGAGTCCCCTTTGGCTTTAAATCTAGTCAATAGGAGTCCGGATAGGCTTAGTCGACCCTAGGAACCTTAGGTCTTAGCTTTAAATCCAGTTAATGGTTTACGAACTAGGGTAGGATTGTTCTAGTGCACCTAGGTAGCTTTCTAGTCCCTCCTATGGCCTTAGGTACATAAGGACCACGCTGTAGCTCTAAGTGTGCATGCTTAGGGATGGGCCCACCCCGAGTTCGAGGGTGTAATTAGGACACTAGTTAGTTGCTTAGTACTAGAAGCTTTATGTGGAAAGCCAATCCCTGAATCCCATAGTATAAAGGCGCTAAATCTCCCATCGCAATTGTAGGTCACCTGATCACCTTTCATTTGTTTCAATCCCCTAAGTTAGCTTAGTTCTTTTCCTTCTTTTCCTTAGTGCATTTATAGTGTAGTCTTTCATCTTTTAGCCTTAGCTCCCAAAAATCAAAAAAGTACAAAAACATGTTAGTCTAGGTCTTCTTTTTAAGTTTCTTCTAGAGCACGCTAGCATAGAATTTCTTCCATAAATTCACTTCTCCCTGTGGTTCGATACTCGTACTTGTACACACTATTCTACATGATCCATACACTTGCAGTTCTTTTAGGCTTGCACCAAAAAAGCACACCTGGGTGTATCATGCATTTATTGTCTTATCATTTGTTACATGAACCTTTTCCTTCTACTATCTGCACTTGGTTGAATATCCTACAATTTGTGCCTCATAATTTTAAACACAGTTTGCTCTAACAATGGCACCCGACTGAAGGTGTTAAATCTAGCACTGCTAGGAGGCACCCTAGACATGTTTATATTCCATTTGCTTTCCTTATTTTCCTTTTCTTTTATTTGCTTTTACTTTTTAGTTATTCTTGCTCTTTGCTTTTCAGTTTCTTTTTAGTCATTTTCTTTTTCACCCTCCCAAGTATTGATCCTCAACTCTATCATTTTCCCTTTTCCATACACCTTGTTTATTCATTTGATGATGCCAATGCGAGCTCTCATGGCAATGCTACTAATCATCTGCTTTGAGTGTTTATCATTTGTTAAGAGACAGGGATTAATAGTTGAATCATTATCCATTGGCATTGGAGAGTTTGAAAAGAATGCAAGGTTATATCTATCCTTTGTCCATTTGTCCCTTTATTTCTATCCTGTTCCCACCACCCTTGCTCGCATTGTGTTTCCTATTTACTTATTTAGTAGTATTGTTCTATTTGCTTGAGGACAAACAAAGTTTAGGGTCAGGGGTGTGGGAGTTTGGTTTTATTGTTATATGCTTTGACTAGCGTAAATGTGCATTATGTGCATAAAATGGTGAAAATTTTTCAATTTTTATGCATATAGTCATTTATCTCTTGTTGATTGGAATATTGGCCCTTGTGATTGATTTAATTAATTGGTGGAGATAGGGTTGTATTGTAAGGAGTGAATAGAGTGGAGGGAAACTGTAACTTGGAAGAGATGTCCTTGAAAGTTGTGGGAAGTGAGTGCCTTTAAGAATGCACCATGTAGCTATCTGATAGACAGGTTGGGAAAAGAGTTTGAAAAGGATTTTGATATGACAGCCCTTTCCTTGATTGGTTCTTTTTCATGTGCCTTAGCCTTTCTTTTTCTTTTCTTTTTGTTATGTACTATAATACAAAAAGTGTGAAAAATCCAAAAAAAAATGGAAAAAGGAAAAAAGCTTGAAAAAGTCAAAAGAAAAAAGAAAAAAATACAGAAAATCCAAAAGGCAACAAAAACATGAAAAAGTGAAGTGCGTTGGATAAGTGCTTAAGTGACACAATGTCGACAGTGCAAGTTATCGTTTCGTCTTTTTGATGTGTTGTGAATAAGGCTCTTTACATCACTTTGTGAGCCATTGTGTTTGTATATTCTTTCTCTCCTTATCCTTGAGGCTATGTGTATATTGGGGTGGCCACATTAGTTGAGGGGGCATGAGTATCAACATCCCATATGCATGCATAAGACTCCTGGGTTTGTGGTGGTATAGCTACTAAGGAACTTCCCATAGGTACGAGACCCCTTGTGAGTAAGGGAAGGATCCAAAAAGGCTTAGGGACACCTTTACAAAAGGAAAAACCCTTTCATACTCCTTAGACTCTCTTTGATAGCAAATCAATCCTCTAGGCAACCCTCTTGACCAACTTTGAGATAGACTTAAGTTTAGGCTTGCTTGGGGACAAGCAAGGAGAAGGTTTAGGGGTGTTGATGTGTTGTTTTATGTGTGCTTGTGCATTGCATGTATATACTTGTTTTTAGGTGTTTTGTACTTCATTCGGTGTATTAGTTTAGCATTTAGGTCAAACTTGTACATATTAAGGTTTACATATTCATAGTTGAGCTTAGAACTTAAATGTTACACTAATGCGTATTTGTTGCTTGTTTTAGGTGAGGTTTGGGAAGATAATTAGAGCTTGATTGAGGGTTCTTGGAGTGTGGAACAAATCCAATGGTATTTTTGGACATAAAGGAATGAAGAAAAATGAAATTGGATGCAGCCGGGCAAAGGAAGGAGCGACCAAGGCAAAACTGAGCGCAACATGGCCAAATTTGGAGCTTGCAGCCAAAAAAAAGGACATGGAAAAATTTTGGACATGTTTTAGGTTGCAAAAGATGGTTTGGGACATCCTTGATAGCGGTACAAAGCCATAGGAAAAAATTGTGCGAGAATCGGAGCCAAAATGAGCAAGATGCAAACATTTTACTGTCAAGACCGATTGACTTCCTGTCGAAGCCAGTCGATCGGCCAGATCATAATCTAGGCCAATTTTGGTCAGTGGACTTAGCCCCAAAGCCGGTCGACCAGCTAGGCCCCTGGCTCTACCCGTTGACAGCTCTATTTAAGCCACTTTTCAACCTTTTTTTTGGTAGAACACTAACCAATACATATCCATTTCCCTAAACCCAAAATCCACCAAAAACCACCTCACACACTTACTTCTAAACACATTTAACACTTGGAATCAAGGATCCAAGAGGATCAAACACTAGGATTTGGGCATAGCTCATGGATTGTAAAGCTTGGCTATGGATAGAAGGGTATTTCTCTTTTATCCTGAGTCTAATTATGTTTGATTAGAGCTATGTAGGGTGATTATTCTTGTATTTATGGATTGATTACTACTTTTTTTTTGTATTGGGTACTTGATGGATTCACATTATAATCCAAAGAACAAGGAAAGCAACTTGTGCAAGTCGACATTGTGTCACTTAAGCATGTTATTCAGTGAACTTTTTAGTGCCTTTTGGTTTTTTCGTATTTTCAATGTTTTGATATTTTTCATCGTTTTGCACTGTTTTGCCTTTTTCTACTTTTTTGCATTTGTCATACTTTTGCATTACTTAATAAAAGAAAAAGAAAAAGAAACGCTAAGGCACGTCAAAAAGAACCAATCAAGAAAAGGGTACTCATATCAGCACCCTTTTTCAAGCACTTTTTCCAATCAAGCCATTGGGTAGATACAAGGTGCATTCTTAGAGATAGTCACTCCCTACAACTTTTAAAAGGCCCCTCCTCCAAGAGTCGGATCTCTCTCCATTATATTCACTCCATATAATACAAAATTAGCTTCACCAATCAATTACTCAATATTAAGAGCCAACACTTCAATCAACGAAGAGATAAATGATTCCATATGCACAAAAATCAAAAAAAATTTACCATTTTTACAAACATAATGTCAATCTACCCTAATGAAACATAAAACAAGAACACCAAACTCCACACCCCCAAACCTCAACTTATCTTGTTCTCAAGCAAATAGAACAAAACTACATAACAAGAAAGCAATCAATACAAAGCGTGCAAGGATGATGCAGGGGTAGATAAGAGAGGAACAAGTGGAGAAAGGATAGATACAATCTTGTGTTCCTTTTGAAGTTTTTCAATGCCAATGATTAATGATTCATCTACTAGCCCTGTTTTTCATCAAACCACAAACACTCAAATAGCACAAGATTAGTAGCATTGTCATACTAGTTTGCATTGGAATTATCAAATAATAAATAAGGTGCATGAAAAAAGGGAAATGATAGAAAGAGGGATCAAAACTTGTAAGGGTGAAAAAAAAAGAAAAAAATTAAATAAAATGAAAATTAAAGAACAAAAATAACAAAAAATTAAAAGAAAGTGAAAGAAAAGGAAAACTAGAGGAATATAAACATATCTAGGGTGCCTCCTAGCAACGTTGGATTTAACGCCTCCAGCTGAGCACCAATGTTAGAGTAAAACAGGCTGAAAATTACAAGGCACAAATTACTAGATAATCATCAAAGCATAAATAGTAAACGGAAAAGGGTCATGCAACATATGATGGGGCAATAAATGCACAATTCACCCATTTTCTAAATTCTACCCCCGAAATGTCAAAAGAGAATGTGTGCTTGGATGTGGAATGAAGCGTGCTCAAATGCCAAGGATCATTCCCCATTTGCTCTTTAATTATCCACCCTATGGCCTTCTTCTCATAATTAAGGGCTAAAAACACACCCTTCCCATGAGTCAAGGAGAATGTATGCTCTAGTCTTAGGTGAAAATGTTTTATGCAAAACGGTACAAACGTGAGCTTCAAGGAGGGAGACTCAACAAAATGGAAAAGGGAAGTAGGGTTAGCGTACAAAGAAGAATGATCAAAAGAAAGAGACGTTGAAGTACTAGACTCTTCCTCTTCACAAGATGTGATTTTATCAAGCTTAAGTCACTCTAACTCCTTACAAGGGGTGGATTTGATCTTATTGGGTTCATTCTCTAATAATGATTCATCAAACATTCCCAAGGACCTATAGGTCAATCTTTCAAGCTCACCAATTTCTTTCTAAGGTGTCTTCTTAGAGTTGCTATTCTCCTCAACACAAAAATCCATAACTCTAAGAGACTTATCACCCAACAAACTCTGAAATTGATGTCTTGTTTTCCCAATGGATGACTCTAAATCCTCACTAGCTAAAGTCTCATCAAATTTATCTACACATTCATCGCTAGTGGTTGTTATCTCACCATCATGCATTTCGCAAGGGGTAGGCACACAAGGGGGAGACAAAGAAGACTCAAACAACTCCGGGTCATGTATGCATGAATGCTAAAAGGAAGAATGGACACTAAACTCCCTAAATGAAGACTTGAAATGCAAATGAGCACTGTGAACATGAGATTCAACCTTCAAGTATATGGGAAATATAGGATGAGAAGAAAAGATAGGCTTCTGTGACTTAAAAGAGGGTATTGAGAGCATAGGAGGGCAGGGTACCACTTTCTCTAAAACGCATCCATTGGAGTCATCAAGAACCAAATTACCATCACGCTTATTCTCATCCACACTACATGATGTGATCTTTCCATCGACCTCTCTTTCTAATTTTCTCTCCAAAACATCATCATTTTTGCCCCTAATTGCCTCATCTTTATGTCTTCCCATATCTCTTCAACTCGGTCAAATGGCATCTCAACACTCTTATCAACGGGTCGCTCACTCTCAATTGCTCTCCATAAACACTCATCTCAATAATCTATTTCTTGTATCATGCTATCTAAGCACTCTTAATTAGATTAGAGAAGGGATAAGCGATAGTCAACCATCTTGATTAGGAATATTATAAGCACAACCATCATAAAACTCGGAGGACGAGTGCATGGAAGTTGCATGGCAGGACTCCCAACTGATTGAGTAGGTGATTTCCAATCTAAAATGGTCGAGGAGTAGGCCTTGGTTTTCTCTTTACTTTCTTTCTATTTTTGTCTTCCACATGCGTACTCAATTAGATCCTCTTCCCTTCCCTTTTCTAAAATGGCTGATTGGTTTGAAATCAATTATTGATGCTTTGTTGAATAAAGAAGAAGCTAGTTTCAAGATCATCTATTCCTTCCATCTCACTCTTCACCGAAACCAGAAGGCAATCTACCAGGAAAGTAAGATAACTTCTCTTCTGATTATAAATAGGATAGTTCAGGTGGTAGATTTTACAAAATAAGGAGGTTGATCGAATGAGAGCCATCTTGACCCCAATATGAAAATGCATGATGTTACTTCCTAAAATCATGCTGATAGGATATGGGCATTCATGGGCATTGCATGCAATCAGGGATGGGGGTAGAAGGTAGGGCAAGAATTAGAATCATGGTCTCGGCATCCATATAGATTGCAATAATAAGAATATGAATCCCTATAATCATTATTTCTAAGTGAAGATGCATGACTATAGGGGTCATAAGTAGCACTAGCCCAAAATTGGGGATTCCTATAGGCAAGGAGACAATAATAGGTTCTATGCTCACTGCTTCCACATAAGCCACAAATATTTAGAGCATATTAGAGCATTGAGGGAGAGGTTATAATCGACAACAAAAAGCATTAGGAGCATTCATGTTCAATGTATCACAAGTAAAACCTTTTCACAATTCATAATGTATTATTTTTTTTCTTTTTGAAATTTTATTTTATTATTCAATTAAAGAAAGCATGAAAAGATAAAGCAACATGTAACTAACTAAGACACACAAAAAAAGAAACCAAACAACCATGCCTTCCCGAAAACAGCGCCAAGAACATGATATGCTATTTGGGAGCACAAGCCTAAAATAGCCTATAAGCACGCAGCTCGTGTGTAGTGTAATATGTGAGTGTGGGGTCGAATCCACGAGGAGGCCAAATGTGCGTGGTATCCTAAGCTAAGTGTGTCCTAAAGAGCTACGTGTCATGACCTTAAACTACAATCATTTTGGGGGTTAGGGAGCTCGGGGAAGAAAACCTAACCTAACAACAAGAAAAGTAAAGTGTGTATGTGTAGAAATAAGGGTATCGAGGGATATATGGGGAGTCAACACTGAAAATAAGGACTAAGGTGACTACAACTTGCTAATGGGCATTTACTATGTTCTTGTTAGTGGTTACTTGATGGATTATCTAGGTTGCTCTTATCCAAACTCCTAAGTACCTACCTTATTATTCTCTAGCCCTAAGTACGCATCCATCCCTAGGGGTTGACCTAGGGCTTTAGGGCTAGCTACTTAGGATACTAGGTAATTTAGATCAATCTAACCTTAGCATCTAAACTGTTAGCTGGGTTTAAAGCTAAGACCTAGTCTATCAAAGGTCGACTAAACCTAACCTAAAACGTATTGTCTGGGTTTAAAGCCAAAGGAGACTTGATCTAAGCTAGCCATTAATTAAGCACCACCGATCATCCACCACATTAGCTGGTTTATCATTCAAGCGCAGGTGCAAACATATCTAGAGCATGGCATTCATGAATATATTGACATATCCAACTACTAAACACATAGACATGCTTAAATCACACCAATTTAAGCTATAGCAGCCGACATTTATGTAATAAAATTTAATCTTGCAACTAGCATGCAAACACACATATAGACATGTATGAATACAAAACCCACTCCATGGAATCATCACACAAACACATAGACATGCTCACACAATGATTTAGAAGTGGTTAATAGCAAAATAGGCTTCAATATATAAATGTTACTTCATTAAGGAATTTTATCAAACACTTAGACATGTATATAAAATAGACATAGAAGCCCTAAGAACAAAGCATATCTACATAAATCCATCAAGTATCCATTACAATAAAGTAGTAAATCATCCCATAATTGACTTGTAAATCACCCTACATGCTCTAAATAAGCATAGATTAAAATAGGATAAAAGAGAGGTAAAAAATCTAACCTTTTATCCTAGCTATCTCCTTATAATCCATGACAAAAGCCCCAAATCCTTGTGGTTAATCCACCAAAGATGCTTGATTTCTGGTGTTGATGTGTTTGGGTAAGTGTGTATAAGGCGGGTGAGTGTGAAATTAGGGTTTAAAGAGATGGGTATAGAGGATGGGTGTGAGGGTTCAAAGGCTTTCATGAAAGTTCCCCAAAAAATGGGTTTAAATAGCTGTGATACGGGCTTTAGAGGAAGGGCCATTATTCGACTGGTAAAATAGCCTAGGGTGACTGATTCCTAAGTGTATTTTCTACCTCTACCAGTCACTCTAACTGGTCGACTGGCAGAGGGGCTGAGGGCGACTGACAGTAGCTATTTGTTGCTTCAAGTTCTGCCAATTTTGCTTCAGTCTTTCCTGATTGCTTTAGGCCTCGTCCGTATGCCTTTAAACTCATTTTTTTTGCTCTTTTCATCCTCAAAACCCTTTGCAAGCTTGCCCATTTCATCAACACCTTTAATTATGCTCTAAGCCTTGCTTCAGTTCTCACTTAAAACCCACAAAATAAGCACTTAGTGTAATATTTTCTCTATAAGCTCAACTATGAACACTTATAGACTTATATGCACAAATATTATATAAATGCTATACTAAGGCTCTCTAATAAGCACAAAACACTTCAAAGTAAGTATAGCAATACAATGCAAATGTAGACACAAAACCAATACATCAGTATCGGTCAACTAGACCATCTACTAGCAATGCCCAAATCTTAAAACCTTTTAAACTGTTAACAATACATTTTAGGCTACCTATTTAAGTCCCTATTCACCTTATTTATTAATTGAGCTGAAAATTTTGCAGAGCTTTTTCTAAGTTTATTTTTCCTTTTCGAACACCTTTTCAGCTTGAAATTCATCATTCTTGAGTTATAAGTTGTTACATCTTTGAGCAAATAAGAGCTTACATTTGCTTTATCTTTTTCTTAAGTCATGCTCAGATTACACCATTAGAATCAATTAACAACCAACATGTATACATTATTGAAGTCATATTCATTACTAGGCATGCAAATATACATATGGACATGAGGATAAGCATTATCCACTTCATAGCATTCACATATAAACACATAGACATGAATGAGAAAATAACCATTTGAACAAGAAAATTCAAAACATGTATATATTCAGCCATCAAATCCCATATCATAAGAGTATATAGTTAACCCATTACATAAGCTAAATCACCCTACACAAGTCTACTCAATCATAATAAGAGATAGAATGAAAGAGAGATTATGAAGGTTCCCTTTCATCCTAGCTAATCTTGTACAAAGCACTTGAGCAAACTTGAATCCAAATATCTAAAATCCTCTAAATCCACTTGCTTCTAGGAGATAAAATGTGTGATTGTGTGTATGTGAGAGGTGGTGAGACAAGGATTTTGTGTGTGTGTGTGATAGGTGTGTGTTGGGTTTCTCTAAGGATTGTCCAAAAAATTCTCTTTTTAAGTCTGAAAATCACGCTTTTTATATCAGCAACTGCGCATTGTCGGTCGACCGACAGCTTTTCCTCTTAGCTCGACTGGCTTTTTGATGATGCTCTCTAGATTGGCCGGTTGATCGGCTTTGGAAGGGTAGTCGTCCGGCTATTTTGAGGACCTCTCTAGAGTGGCTGGTGGTTGACCGACTCCTTCTTCTAAGTTATTCAGCTGACTTTCTTCCTCCATTCTTTGTCTTTTGGCCTCCGGTCTTCTCTCTTTGAGCTGTACCTCTCCCATCTTCATCACCCACTAATGTCCAATCTCGATCTTAACCCAAAGTTTACCTAAATCAACAAAAACAAGCAATTAGTGTAGCAATTTGTCTCTTAAACTCAATATGTACAATTGTTTATGCTTAAGCCTATTCGTATCATAAGCACTACATTAATGCATCTTTATGAACACTTAACACCTCTTAATCATGGGCAAATAACAATGCGAACGCACACAAAAGCACAACACATCAACACCCCCAAATCGTCTTCTTGCTTGTCCCCAAGCAAGCCCAATCTTAAGTTTATTTCTAAAGCTGATGCAAAGGGTTACATAAGGGATTGACTCTCTATCAAGGTTGTCTAAGAAGCATGAAGGGAGCATTTCTATTGTGGCAAGAACCCTAGGACTCTTTGGATCTTCCCTCTACTTATAAAGGGTCTCGTTCCTCGTGAGAATTTTCCAAGTAGCCAAGCCACCACGAGCCTAGGATTCTAAATCACGCACTCGAGATGTTGATATTTTGCGCTTCCTCAACTATCATGAGCTCTCCAACATGCACAAAGCCTCAAAGATAAGAAGAGAGAATATACAAACACAAATGGCTTATAAAAAGATTTATTCACATATCTACAAAGATGATAGCATGTGCTAAGTTGACATTGTGTCACTTATGCACTTATTCTCAAAACCCTTTTTATGCCTTTGGGTTTTTCTCTTTTTCACTTTTTTTTATAAATATTTTTGCACCTTTTTGCCTTTTTTCAATTTTTTTTGGATTTTTCATGCTTTGCATTTACACAAAAACAAAGAAAAAGAGAGGCTTAGGCACATAAAAACGTGCCAATCAAAGAAGGGGCACTTATATTAACAAGCTTTCTTCAACTCTCTTTCCTACCAAGCTATGGGGTGGATACAAGGGTCATTCTTAAAGGTCCTTACTCCCTATAACTTTGAAAGGCATTCCCTTAAAGACTTAGCTTTCAAACCACTCTATTCATTTCCTCAAAATGCATCTCATATTCACTAATCAATAGAGTCAATCACAATAGCCAACACAATGATCAACAAATAAATAAATGACTATAAATGCATCAAAATTAAAAAATTTTCTCCATTTTTAAGCACATAATGCAATCTACCCTAAGCAAGATATATAACAAGAAAACCAAACTCCCATACCCCCAAGCCTAAACTTTGCTTGTCCTCAAGCAAATAGAGCAAAACACATAAACAAGCAAATTGGTAGTACAAAGCAAGTAAAGGTGGTAAGGATGGGATAAAAACATGAGGAACAAGTGAAGAAAGGATAGATACAGCCTTGCATTTTGTTCAAAGCTTTCCATGCCAATGATAAATCACCATACTACTAACCCTGTGACTCATACTTCACAAACACTCACAAAGAAAACAAGATTAGTAGTATTGCCTATGCATGTTTGCATTAGCATATGCAATAATAAGCAATGGTATATCTTATGGGACAAAGGATCGGGATTCAACACTTTGATGTGGGTGAAAGAAAAAGAAAGAAAACAAAAAGGAAAGAAAGTGAAATAGCTGTAAAATTGCAAAATTGAACCTAGGTTGCCTCCTAGTAGTGCTAACCACCATGCCATTAGCTGAGCAAACACCAACTCATCTTCAACCTTCATAAATGGGATCCTAAAGCATTAAAACCTCCACATGAGCCATGTTCGGATCATATGCATGCTTCAGGCGTTGCCCATTCACCATCAACTCTTGGCTATCTTTCAAGTCTTTGATCTTGACCACTCCAGAAGGGTAGACAACCAATACCTCATACGGACCATTCATCTTGTCTTAAGCTTACTTAGAAAGAGTTTCAATCGGAAGTTAAACAACCAAACTTTATCGGAAGTAGAGAATGATTTCTTAATAATGTGTTTATCATGAATTCTCTTTATCCTATCCTTATAAAGTTTGGTGTTCTCATACGCCTTAAATCTAAGCTCTTCTAACTCCTTTAGGTCTAGCTTCCTTTTCTCACCCGCTTTTGCCAAATCTATGCTCAAGTTCTATTGGTAAGTGACAAGCTTTCCCATTAGCCAATCTATACAAAGACATATTAATAGGAGTCTTAAAGGCAATACAGTAAGCCCACAAAGCATCAGTTAACCTAATAGACCAATTTCTCCTATTGGGCCTAACTGTTTTCTCTAAGATGTACTTGATCTCCCTATTAGATACCTCCACTTGTCCACTAGTTTATGGGTGATAAGGCGTAGCTACCTTGTGGGTGACAGAATATCTTCTTAACAAGACCTCCAAAGTCCTATTGCGAAAATGCAGATCCCCATCACTAATCAAGACGCTAGGGACTCCAAATCTAGAAAAAATGTTCTCCTTAATGAATTTAACTACTACCCTATAGTTATTAGTGCACGTGGGAATTGCTTCAACCCATTTGGACACATAATCAATAGCCACTAAAATGTATTGGTACCCAAAGGAAGGTGGAAATGGACCCATGAAATCTATACCCCAAACATCAAACAATTCACAAGGAAGAATAAATGATAAAGGCATCATGTTTATCCTAGAGATAGACCCAGATTATTGACATCTAAAACACTTTTTACAATATTCTTGGGCGTCCCTAAAGAGAGTGGGCCAAAACAGTCCATATTGCAAGACCTTTACGGCAGTCTTCTTCCCACTAAAATGACCCCCACACCTCTCATTATGACACATACTCAACACGCTCTCAAACTCGTCCTCAGGCACGCACCGACGAATCATTTGATCTGTACACACTTTGAAAAGATAAGGATCCTCCCAAATGAAATGCCTAACTTGTGCTAGGAACCTATCTCTTTCTCTCTTCTCCCAATAGAAAGAAAAACGCCCTATGGCAAGATAATTGACAATATGAGCAAACCAAGGTGTGTGATGAAAAATGGCAAACAATTGCTTATCAGCAAATGAATCATGAAAGGGGAAAGATCACTAGAAGACTCACTAACAAAACAGGAAAGATGATCCGCAGCCAACTTTTTTCTACCCTTCTTATCCCAGATTTCGATGTCAAACTCTTGAAGGAGGAGCAACCACCTAATCAAGCAGGGCTTATAGACTCTTTCTTAGATAACAAATACTTCAATGCCGTATGATCAGTGTAGACAATCACTTTGCACCCTAGGATGTACGACCTAAACTTGTCAAGGAAGAAGACTATTGCTAGAACCTCTTTTTCTGTGGTGGCATAATTCTTTTGGGCTTCGTCAAGAGTCTTGCTAGCATAGTACACAGTATAGGTCAACTTATCCTTCGTTTGACCTAAAACAGCTCTTATCGCATAATTGGATGCATCACACATTACCTCAAATGAAAGACTGTAGTTAGGTGGCTGGATAATCGAGGATGTAGACAATAAGGATTTAAGCCTATTGAAAGCTCTAACACACTGAAAAGAGACATCTTGTGCTAGGAGTCTAGGTAGAGGACGCACAATGTGGCTAGTATTCTTAATGAATCTACGATAGAATCCTACATGTTCTAGAAAAGATCTAACATCCTTGACACACTTAGGAATAGGTAACTTCTCAATCAGTTCTACCTTAGCTAGGTCAACTTGAATACCACTAGATGAAATTATATGACCCAACAACATCCCTCTTTGCATCATGAAGTGGGATTTCTCCCCAACTTAACACTAAATTCTTCTCCACACATCGGTCTAAGACTAAAAGAGGTGACTCAAGCACTCATCAAAACTATCACCAAAGACTGAGAAATCATCCATGAATATCTTTAAATGCCTCTCAATTATGTCATTAAAAATGGCCATCATAAACCTCTGAAATGTCACTGGGGCATTACATAAACTGAAGGGTATCCTCCTATTGGCAAAAGTGCCATAAGGACAAGTAAAGGTGGTCTTTTCCTGGTCCTCGAAAAATGCGAGGATCTAATTATAACCTGAATAACTATCTAGAAAACAATAGTAGCTATGCCCAGCTACTCTAACTAAAATCTGATCTAGAAAAGGAAATGGGAAGTGATCCTTCCTAGTTTTGGAGTTAAGCTTCCTATAATCAATACAAACTCTCCACCCCGTGGGGGTACGTGTAGGGATAAGCTTTTTTCTCTCATTCTCCACAACCGTGATCCTGGACTTCTTAGGGATAACTTGGATTGGGCTAACCAACTCACTATCGGAGATCAAATAAATAATGCATGCATCTAAAAGCTTAATGATCTCTTTCTTAACTACTTCATTCATGTGTGGGTTTAGCCTTCTTTGCATCTCCCGAGAAGGAACAACTCCATCTTCAAGGTGAATATGATGCATACAAACCCAAGGGTCTATACCTCTTAAATCATCAATTTTCCACCATATAGCCTTCCTATGTTTCCTAAGGACCTCTAAGAGACGGTTCTCATGCTCACTAGAAAGATTGGAAGCTATGATGACCAGAAGGGTCTCACTAGGGCCTAGGAATGCATACTTCAAATGATCAGGAAGAAGTTTGAGCTCTAAAAAAGGGCTATGCTCAACCAAGGAGAACTCAACCTCAACATCATCAATAGGGACATCACTAGAATCGAGACTAGAAGGATTAACCTCAAGTGACTTATCAATCAAATGGCTCTTAATCAAGGAAGTAGAAGCTACACATTTCCACTCTAAGGTGTCTAAATCAAAGCTAGACATCAATTCCTCAAATTTCCTTAAATCTTCTCTATCAGTCATAGTTCTGTCTACAAAGTCCTTGACACAACAATTGATCACATCAACCCTAAAGCACTATTCTCCATCCTTTCCTCCTATACTAGCTCTATTCACCACCTCGACAACCTTCATAGTAGACCTTAAATTCTCAAATTTCATCTCTAATAACTCCGAACTACAATGAATAATGGCATCTGCGGTGGCAAGGAAGGGGCAACCTAGAAGAACATGTGTAAAATGTCTAGAGTCTTGTCTCGAATCCATGTCTAACACTATGAAGTCAACAAAGTACACGAACTCACCTGCCTAGACCATAACATCCTCTATCACACCACTATGTCTATGCTCGGACCTATCAGCTAGCTGAAGAGTAACATGTCTAGGGGATAACTCACCTCGACCTAGCTGCTGATAGACGGAATAAGGAATAAGATTCACACTGGACCCTAAATCTAACAATTTGTGACCCTAAATCTAACAATGTGTGATCAATCTTGGTCTCTCTAATCCTATAAGGAATAGTGAAGGCTCAGGGGTCACTCATCTTGGGCGGGAGGCTCGAAGTACAAATACTACTCACCTTCTCCGTAAGCCTCACCTTCTTAAAAATGTTCGATGACCCATATTTCCTGGTGCAAAGATCTTTAAAGAACTTAGAATATGAGGGAATGGAAAGAATCGCATCTATCAAAGGAAGGTTTACCTTAAGGTCCTTAAGATGCTTTAAAACCTTGAAAAGCCTAGAATCCTCATTAAGTGTAGGCCTCTCTAAGACGGATGGAAAGGAAACTCTAGGCTCAACACCTCTAGACACATGGGAATCATCAATGGGCTCCTTTTCTTCCCGATGTAAGAGGAAGTACTACTCTTTCCATGGTCTCTAGTAGGTTCAGCTCTCTTAACAAGACCCTCTCTAGAATCCCTCTCAACAGGTATACTATGTGACTCTTTAAACTCGGAAGGACCACTAAGTGCAGGCACTAAAAAGTCAACTCCTACCCTATTATCCACCACCCTACCGCTCCTAAGAGTGGTGATGTCCTTAGCCTGGGCCTAAGAGGGATAAGTGGTATCGGTGGAGAAACAGTACTGGACTTTAGGGTTCACCTCCGGCTGAGAAGGCAATTTCCTAGGGTCTCTAGCGCTCATCTACATGATAAACTATCTTAATTGGGTATTTACCCTAGCCTGATAATTCTCTATCTGTCACCTACAACTGGCTAACTTCTGCTGCATCAACTAAAAAATCTTCTCAATCCTATCATCATTAGTAGGCTAACTACTAGAAGGAGCAGAGAGTATTTGTAGCTGAGAAACACTAGTGAGACGGGGCTGATTAAGATGATAGAAACCTGGGGGATATTAAGGATGGGGTCGCTGCTAGGGTGGGACTTGAGAATTTGAATTAGACTCGTACTGACCTTGTCTCCCAGAAAATTTTGGGTTGTCCCTCCAACCCGGATTGTATGTGTTCAAGTACGGGTTGTACTCACAAGAATAACCTTGAGTAGCACACACTTGCTCTTTCATGAAATCAGGAAATTGAGATGCTAAAGGGCAAGCTATGGTCTCATGAGATGACTCGAAACATAATGCACACACCTCAACAACTAAAGGGGCAGAGGAAGAACTTATGGAACTAGGCTTATGACCATGAGATGGAAAAGATAATGAGATGAATTGATCTAACTTATTCGTCAAAGCCTCTACCTTAGCGGGTAAATCTAAAGAAACTCCAACCTCACTAACACTTCTCTTGTTACCTTCCTCACTAGACCTTTCCATAGCAAAATTTTGAAAAGAATTTTCAGCCATCAACTTTATTTTGTCCCATGCCTCAGTCGGTCTCAAAAGATAGAAGCCTTCACCAGAAGTGGCATTTACCATCATCCTATTTTGTTCATTTAAGCCTCGAAAGAAATATTGCATTAGGTCATGATTAACATACCCGTGGTGTGGACATTATCTAAGAAGGTCCTTAAACCTCTCCCAGGCCTCACGAAAGGATTCTAGATAATGTTGGGAGAAAGTCATAATGGTGGTCCTAAGGTCGGCCATCTTTGCCATGGGATAAATTTTTTTAAAGAACTTATATTAAAGCTCAGCCCATATAGTAATGCAACCACTAGGTAAAGAATGCAACCAAGCCCTAGCCTTATCCTTAAGAGAGAAAGGAAACAATCTTAGACATATAACCTCTTAGGAGACATTGGGGACATGGAGAGTGGAACTCATCTCAACAATATCAGTAATATGCTCTAGAGGACTCTTATTACTTCTCCCATGGAAGGAAGGAAGCATGGCCAACATATTAGGCTTAATCTCAAAGTCCATCTCTCGTAAACCCAGAATTTGAATAGCCAAATTAGGCTCAGAAGCTTTAGGGAGAAAGAATTACCTAAGAGTGGGCGCCTCATCTATGGGTAGGTTTGGTTTATGGGGCTCTTGCCTAAAATGATTTTGGGCTTGATGCACATGGTGATCATAAGGTGGTATGGGATTCACTGGGGAAATGGGAGGATAAGAAGGATAATTAGGATCGGCCATCTCCTTAAGAAGATCTCCTAAATTCCTAAAATGTCTTACAATTCTATCAGGTTCGGGATTAAGAGAAAGTAGAGGATTTAAGGGATCTCCTACCAAGCATGCACAAACTATCCTAACTCCAGCCACTTCAACCCCCAAAAACTTCAATATTCCTAAAATTACAGCAAATAAACCACAGTCCTAGAAAGTCTACTAAAAACAAAAACAAAAGTTGAAATAAATAAATAAGAACTAAAGCAAGATAGTATAAACAATGAACAAGATAAACAAAAACTAAACAAACTATAAAGGAAAAGTAAGAAAACAAGAAAAGCAATTACCAAAACACACAAACAAAGAATGCAAACCACCGTGCCTCCCTGGCAACGACACCAAGAACTTGATGTCATCCTTTGAGTGCAAGCTCTAAAAACCCGCAAGCGCACGGATCGATGTAGTAAAGTGTGTCCAAGTGCGGGGTCGATTCCACAGGGAGGCTATGTTGTGAGATGGATTCTATATGTGTGTTCTAGGGAATGCCTAAAAAGAAACCTAAACTATCTATGTTTGGGGTTTTCGATGGTCAAGAGCTCTAGCTAAAGAAAATTAAACTAAACTATGGGAATGGAAGTAGGAGACAAGCTAATCTAGAGGGAACTAACAAATGCAAAGGTGTTAGGGTGACTTCAACTTATGAATGGGTGATTCTATACTGAGACACTATGGGATTAAAGGATGATGGCGTATTTAAGTGATTGCTCTTGACTAAGTTGCTAAATTAGTGTCCTAATTTCCCCTAGGACTCGGTACGGGTCCATCCCTAGGCGGTGCCTCCTAGAGCTACAGCATGGTCCTTATGACCTAGGGCCTTAAAAGTGACCAATTAGCTTCCTAAGTGACTTAGAATGAAGCTACCCTAGTACCTAAACCATTGGCTGGATTTAAAGCCAAGACTTAGTGTCACTAAGGTCAACTAAACCTATCATGAAACCTATTAGCTAGATTTAAAGCCAAAGGAGCCTCAGCCTAGGCTAGCCCTAAATTACTTGCCATCATTCTAAGGTCACTACAGCGGGATTTGACTTGCAAGCACATTCATACATGTGCTTGGCCAAGGTTTTCGTGAATTATGGGATCTATTCAACTACCAAACATCGTCATGCTCGGATTACACCATTAGAATCGATTAACAACCAATATGTATGCGTTATTGAAGTCATATTCATTACTAGGCATGCAAATATACATATGGACATGAGTATAAGCATTACCCACTTCATAGCACCCACATATAAACACATATACATGAATGAGAAAAAAACCATTTAAACAAGAAAATTCAAAACATGTATATATTCAGCCATCGAATCCCATATTATAAGAGTATATAGTTAACCCATTACATAAGCTAAATCACCCTACACAAGTTTACTCAATCATAATAAGAGATAAAATGAAAGAGAGATTATGAAACTTCTCTTTCATCCTAACTAATCTTGTACAAAGCACTTGAGCAAACTTGAATCCAATGTCTAAAACCCTCTAAATCTACTTGGTTCTAGGAGATAAAATGTGTGACTGTGTATGTGTGAAAGGTGGTGAGACTAGGGTTTTGTGTATGTGTGTGTTGGGTTTCTCTAAGGATTGTCCAAAAAATTCTCTTTTCAAGTCTGAAAATTAAGCTTTTATATCAGCAACTGCGCATTGCCGGTCGACCTAGCCAGTCAACAGGCTTTTCCTCTCAGCTCGACTAGCTTTTTAATGATGCTCTCTGGACTGGCTGGTAGATCGGCTCTCTGGAGGGGTAGTCGTCTGGCTATTTTGAGCACTTCTCCGGAGTAGGTCGACTGGCTCCTTCTTCCAGGTCGTCCAGCTGACTTTCTTCCTCCATTCTTTGTCTTTTCGGCCTCCGTTCTTCTCTCTTTGAGTCGTGCATCTTCCATCTTCATCACCCATCAACGTCCAATCTCGATTTTAACCCAAAGTTTACCTAAATAATTAAAAACAAGCAATTAGTGTAGCAATTTGTCTCTTAAACTCAATATGTACAATTGTTTACGCTTAAGCCTATTCTTATCATAAGCACTACACTAATGCATCTTTATGAACACTTACCACCTCTTAATCATGGGCAAATAACAACGCAAATACACACAAAAGCAGAACACATCACCCGTCCCCCCTTTTAAGTTTATTTGCCTCTCACATAAAGTTTGTTGCATCTCGAGGCCATTTCTGAAACAAAAACAAAGAAACCAGATATAATCTTACCATTTTCTTTGTTAGAAAAAGCTTTAGTTTTTTAAAATTAAATAGAAAACATATAACATAAGAACACTAATATGTTATATTGTTTATCATGGAGTATCTGCCAAGGAAATTTTATTAGCATATCTACCAAGGAAATTCTATTTAAAAGAATTAATGTAGTACTTATAGTTTAAAAAAATATTCAATTTACATAATGAACTAGAAAAATAGACTAATATAGTGTTTGGAAGCACTAGTAGTATGGAATTCATTTCATTTGTAAATGAATTATATAAGAACTTTAGTTTACAAATTATTTTCCTTATTTGGAATGAGAAAAAATTTCTCAATTTTGTCATTTGTAAATCCAAATTTTATTTGGAACACATTCAAAATAGAATTAATATGTATATTTTATTCAAATACTCTTTTGTTATATTTTAAGCTATAAAAATAAATATCCTGGGTTATTAACAAAATTAACTATGTAATATCTTAATTTCGTAGTGTAAAAAATTTAGATTAAGTTATACAACATTTTATATGTCAATAATTATAGAACTTTCTTAACATTTTAGAAACAAAAATAACATTATTAACCACATAAATAATAATTAATACAATGTGATACTATAATAATAATATAGTAAACAAAAGTTTTAGTGATTATTACAAGAAATAAAAATAGATAATGCTTAAACAAAATGTTGGGAAATCAGGGTGTTTAGAACGAATATTAAAACAAAATAGAGAAAAATGAAACACGATGGCATAATATTTTTAACGTAGTTCAATCTTCAGCCTATATCCACGGCAGACAAGAGAATTCCATTATAATAAGAACAAATACAACACACGAATAGAGGGCTCGGACCTGGGGGTCCTTGCCCCTCACACTCTTACACAACAGGCAAAGCCCTATTTATAGAGTAAAAGAAACAACAAATATGGCAATACTACAAATATGGTAGTACTTCAAAATATGGTAAGACTAGAGATAAGGTAGGTCTCTTAATTTGGCCAGAATTAAAATCCCTATGGCCTATACTCCTAAAGCATGCACTCAGAATACTAGCCATTCCTTACAAATCTCCATCTTGGACCGTATTTACTCTTCATCAGCAGCTTGGAATTCATTTTGCTCACGTTGCCATCTGTCCCACGAAAGACCTACTTCAATACATTGCCTATAGCTCCCAAGTCCCTGACCACATACTAGAACTTGTCTCGATGGTATCTTCTTTGGTCTCTCATGAGCACCTCAAGATCAAACCAACATTTGCAATGCTCCGTAGCGATCTAAGGAATTCCTCTAAGTGCTTACAGCATCCTCAACAGCTAATGCTTCTAACACTCTGTCTCTTCCTCATATCTATGAACGTGAAGATTGCTTCTTAACATGCAATACCAACTCTCTAAATCTCACTAGGACTAAGACCCTAATCTCACCATAAGAGCTTCGATTATGCACACACATCCCTCCTAGACACCGTATCAGCCTTAAAAGCAAATGCAAGAGATCCTCCGACTCATCCTCTCATTATTCAGTGTCACAACATACTGCCATATCACAGAGACATACCCGTCTCAATCTATTGAAGTCCACAAGACTTAACTACCTCTGGCCATCTCTTGGAACACTTTCTAAGCTTCTGCAGTATGCTTTGCCTACTTTATGGCACTATAGTTGAAATAAATTCCAAGATACATCTCTCCATGTACCTTCAATTGTCAAGTCACACAAACTGCTCCACTTGCTACATCTTCCCATGTACCTTCAATTGTCAAGTCACACAAACTGCTCCACTTGCTACTTCACGAAACTCTTAAGCCACCCAGCTTCAAGTATTACTCTATTCAACAATCCATACTCAACTACTAATTCTCAGTCCCTTTGTGGTCCTTCACATCTCTACTAAAAACCCTTAGAGACTTGTTTTCTAAACACCACAGCAGAAAACCTCATCTTCTATACACATTGTTCTTCACCTTTAGCTTGCCATCCTTTAAGCAAGCAAAGCAACACATCAGCAAGACAATGACCACTAAGAAGTAGAAGCTATGGATAGAGATTGAATCACCTAGTAGCACATTTCAATATTCAATCTTTAACTCATGGCAATATCGAGAAAGCATCAACTTTCTCTTAAAAAGTTCACCAACTCTCCACACAAATATTACAACCTATATCCTTCGCGAGATGTGCACTTCTCTCCATTCAACACCTTGTTGGAATGCTCACCGTCTTTATAAGGACACACCGAACATACACTCAAGTTTGCATCTAAGTGATCACTACCTCCAGAAGAAACCCACACAACCACTTCACTGAACTAGTCCTTAATCTGCTTGCCCAAGACATACACTCGCCATACCTAAACCTCTTTGTCTTCTCCACAACGCAACACCCACCTGTTCTTCACAGTCAATCCTTCTCTCACACATGGCCATACCACTACAAAAGCATAGTGTCTTCATTACTTCTCCTCGATGCAACCATCATACACATGAATGTACTCATCCAAGAAAACTAACACAAACGTCCATCTATCAAGCTCTCCACGTTCACACGTCTTCAAAGTTTGAATCCATCTTTGTTCACTCTAAAAATATGTACAACCATTTAGAATTTAGCCAAACAGACTGCAAACTCGGACTTAGCACATCAAAAAACCTTTAAGAACCCTCGATCAACTGGAATCAAACCTGATCAAACACCAAAATCATGATCAAAGTCGACAGTCTCCCAAAAACACGCATATTAGAGTCGAAGCTTGCCAATCAGAGCCCAAAATCATATTCTACGCCTCAAAAAACATTGGATAAGGTCCTGGTCAACTTAATTTGGGTTCGATCAAGCCTTTGTCAAACACGATTAAATTTTCTGTCAAGAAGTCAAACTCTTGTTAGAGAGCTCACACAACAGCGCTGCACGTGCCTTGATGCGATTTCAATGCATAAGCCTAAAATAGTCCACAAGTGCATTGGTTACATATAGTATAGTATGCCAGTGCGGGCTCAGATCCAAGGGAATGCCAAATGTATGTGGTGTCCTAAGTTATGTGCACCCTAAAAGGCTACATGTTAAGACCTAACCTATGATATTTTTGTGTGTTTTTGGTTTAAAAGGAGCTCAAAAAAGATAAATATAACCTAAAGACAAAAAAAATAAAGTGTATGTGTATAATGGGATAATCAAGCAATCTAAGGGGAATTTAACACTGAAAATGGGCACTAAGGTGACTACAACTTGCTATGGATGTTTACTACATTCTTGTTAAGGCTACACGATGGATTATCTAGGTTGCTTTTATCTAGACTCCTAAATACCTACCTTATTGTCCTCTAGGTCTCAGTGTGGGTCTATCCCTAGGCTTTGACTCAGAGCACGGCGTGGTCTTTTGACAGAGGGTTTTAGGGCTAGTGACTTACGAGTTCTAGGGACTTAGATCGATTTTACACTAGTGTCTAAACCGTTGCCTAGTTTTAAAGTCAAGACCTAGTCCATCTAGGATTGACTAATCTTAACTTGAAACCTATTGGCTAGGTTTAAAGCCAAAGGAGACTCGATCTAGGTTAGCCATTTATTGAGCACCACCAACCATCCATCACATTTATTGGTTTATCAGTTAAGCACAAGCACAAACACATCTAGGGCATGGCATTCATGAATACATAGATAGATCCAACTACTAAACACATAGACATGCTTATATTACACCAATTTAAGCTATAACACCCGACATGTGTGCAATCAAAGCTAATCTTGCTATTAGCATGCAAAAGCACACATAGACATGCTCACACAATGATTTAGAAGTGGTTAATAGCAATATAGGCTTCAAAATATATATGCTACTTCATTGAGGCATTTTATCAAACACTTAGGTATGTATGAAAAATAGCCATGGAAACACTAAGAACAAAGAATATATACATAAACCCATCAAGTACCCATTATAATAAAATAGTAAATCATCCCATAATACAAGTGTAAATCACCCTACATGCTCTAACTAAACATAGATTAAACTAGGATAAAAGAGAGACAATGAATCTACCCTTTTATCCTTAGCTATCTCCTTACAAACCATGAGCAAAAGCCCCAAATCCTTGTGTTTAATCCACCAAAGATGCTTGATCCCAAGTGTAGATATGTTTGGCTGAGTATGTGTGAAGTAGGTGAGAGTGGAATTAGGTTTTTGAGAAATGAGTGTTAGAGAGTGGGGTGTGCAGGGTTCAAAGGTTGTGTGACATTTTCCCAAAAATGAGATAAAATAGCTGTGTTGCAAACTTTGCTAGAAAGGCCACCGGTCAACCGGCAAAATGCCCTAGGGTGATCAGTTATACCATCAACTCTTTGCCTCTGCCGGTCACCCTAACCAGTCGACCGATAAAAGGCCTAAGGGTGATTGCAACAGTTGCATATTACTCCAAGTTCCACCAATTTTGCTTTGATCTTCCCCTATTGCTTCCAGCCTCGTCCACATGCCTAAACCCATTTTTCTTGCTCTTTTCATCCTCAAAACCCTTTGAAAACTTGGCCATTCCATCAACACTTTTAATCACACTCCAAGCCTTGCTTCAATTCTCACCTAAAACACACAAAATAAGCACTTAATGTAGTATTTTCTCTACAAGCTCAACGGTGAATACTTATATCCTTCTATGCATAATTATGATATAAATACTATGCTAAGGCTATCTAATAAGTGCAAAACACCTCAAAATAAGTATAGCAATACAATGAAAATACACACACAACCAATACATCATGTGCAATAGCAGATCTTTGTCCCTTGACCAACCACTCACACGCGAAACTGAACCAAGCTACCATAGACAGCGCTTCATGTAATAATCTCTCACCAGATCTAATATAGCAAATAATTAACTATCCAAATAGCCCAAACTCACACAATCTCTACATATCATCAAGTACCAGAGCAAACACCCATATTCTCCATCCTTCTGTAATCAACCTTTAAGACCCAACAAGGCACCAAACCCTTGACAAGACCTAACTCTATCGGACGAGCTGGCTGTTGAATCTCTGAGCCAACCGTCGAATCTCTAATCCGACACTATCATATCAGTCTTTAGCCACCAAACACGTTCCATCGACGCTTCGATCTCTGCCACGTTGTCGCAGCCTGTCCACCACAAATAACCTATGCTACTGCCTTCGTCTAGCTCTCCTTGCAATCTTCGGTCACAACGGCCTGCGCCAACACCATAAATGGGATCTCCTCATCATCGCTATTCTAGTCGAATCTTCCACATTGATCCATGCATGGGAAGACCACCACTATTACCTCAACCGTCTATGACTAAAAGCACCTCGTTAGATGCCGCACCAAATGTCGCACCACCATCATCACAAGCTTCTCCAAGCTTTTGCAATCATCTTGGTGTGCTTTACGTCTATCGAGGATGCCCTTTCACCATTTCACCACGGAAGCAACGACTTTGGCTTTATGATAAAGGTCACCACACCTATAACAAATGACATTAACAAAAGAATTAGTAGAGTTAGAAGAAGATAAAAATTGGCGTCCTCTTCCATGGCCTTAACCGCGATGGCCACAACCACCACACCTAGTCAATAAGGTTCGAGTAGATGTAGCCTGGGACGAACCAAAAGAATTAGGATGCACTCAATTTGACACAAAAGCAACTTGCCTATCAGTAGTTTGAAAGAATTGAAACCTTCTCTTGAAGTCATAAAGTATGCCATAAACTTCTGCAAATGATGGACACTCAGGACGAGAGTTAATAGCAGCAACAATAGGGTCAAACTCTAACCCCAATCCACGAAGAGTCCACAAAACAAGATCTTCCTCCTCAACAGATCATCTAGCACTAGCCAAAGTGAGAGAGAGGGCTTTGGCATGTTGATCAGAGGAATGAATAGATTGAGCACATTTATTTAGAAATTATAAGGTAGTCTTTGGTTATTGAATTTTAGAGTGCATTTGAGTCCCATAAAAAAGTTCAAAGGTGCGCAAAACTTCTCAAGCAATGACCTTGTCAACTACATGCGACAACAGAGTCAGAAAGAGATAAAGAATCCAACCAAGGACTGTTTGGTCAAGGCGCATCCATTACAGAACATCAGCTTCGGGGGTTGTTGGTTGAGGAAGGTTGTTAGTAAACAAGTAAATAAAATAGAACAAAAAATAAACTGCAAAATATTTAGAGATTGGAAAAACAAAAAGAAACAAAATTAGTCGAGGCTCGAGAAACTCGATCTCCTTAAGGGATTTACGCCCCTCCACTAACAAAATTAGTTGAGTCAATATTGTTTTGACTTATGTTAAAGCACTCCAAGCTAACATTCCCCCACATGAATGAAAATTAGCTGACCACTATGCAAATATACAAATGCAAATGCAAGAGAGAGTCCAAAAAGAGATACTGCCTCAAGATCAGTAGCTTTTGGCTTTGAACCTTCCTTAGTGAATACCATCAGATTTACTCATTGACTAGAGGATTAGATGTCTTGAACTATTTAGTTTTAGTAGAAACCAAGATAATAGCATACACACAGCATCTCTTAATAGACTTCTAGTTCTTACGGTTGTGTTTATTTCAGCCCTGAACAACTCCCAGTATTCATGAGTACTCAGAGAATTTAGCCTACAATTCTCTTAGGAGCGGCCCCTCCTTACTAATATAGGTGATCCTTTGTGAAGAGTATCCTGTTATACCTCACTTGGTCTTCCCAAGCTATGAAGATCATTAAAAGCTAAGCTTATACTATACCACAAAGGCTGCACTATCTGCTTGCCATAGGAATGGGTAAAGGAGGCTTATGCCCCCCACAGTGCTTGAATAGAGTCATACATAATCTAGTTTCCCCTTTGAACCAAGATTCAGGGATCTCCTGTCAGCAAGGTAGGGTTGACAATTATAATGGCCCTTTCGTTACTTTATAGGCTTAACACCCATCCCACTTGACAACTTAAGAACTTGCTCTTTATTTGCACCTTTGGTGAGCGAATCTGTAATGTTATCCTCAGATTTTACGTAGTCTAAAGTGATAACCCCATTAGAGAGCAACTGCTTAACAGTGCAATGTCTATGGCGTATTTTCCTAGACTTACCATTATATATGACACTTTGTGCCCTACCAATCGCTGATTGATTATCATAGTGAATGCTGATAGTAGCTATAGGCTTTGGCCAACATGGATCATGTTCTAAGAATTGTCGAAGTCATTCTACTTCTTCTCCAACTTTGTCCAAAGCTATAAATTCAAACTCTATAGTGGATCTGGCTATAAATGTCTGCTTGGAGGATTTCCATGACATAGCTGCTCTTGCTAAGGTAATGACGTATCCACTTATGGATCTTGAGTTTTACATGTCAGATATCCAATTTGCGTCACTATATCATTCTAACACAACTGGAGACGTAGTATAGTGTAACGCGTATTTCATGATGTATTTAAAGTATCTTAAGACCCTGACTAGTGCAACCCAATGTTCTTGACTTGGATTACTAGTGTAACTAGTTAGCCTATTCACAGCATAAGCTATGTCGGGTCTTGTACAGTTCATAATGTACATTAGACTCCCTATGATTTGGGAATACTCCAATTGAGATACCCCTTCACCTGTATTTTTCTTTAGATGTACACTTACATCTAAAGGAGTTTTTGCAATCCCGGTGTCACCGTTATTATGCTTATTCAAAATTTTCTCAATGTAATGAGACTGAGACAAGGCTAGACCTTCTAGTGTCTTAATGATTTTTATGCCTAGGATTACATCTGCAACACCCATGTCTTTCACTTCAAAATTTTAGAAGAGCCTCTTCTTTGTAGACACAATATCTTCATTATTCTTTCCCATAATAAGCATGTCATCTACATAAAGGCAAACAATGACAAAACTCTAATATGTTCCTTTCCAATAAACACACTTGTCACACTAGTTGATTTTGAACCCATTTATAAGCATGACTTGATCAAATTTCTTATGCCATTGCTTAGATGCGTGTTTTAATCTGTAAAGAGATTTCACAAGCTTACACATTTTTTTCTCTTGACTTGGAATTACAAACCCTTTCGGTTGTTCCATATAGATCTCCTCTTTTAGATCTCCATTCAAGAAAGTCATTTTTACATCCATTTGACGTATCTCCAAACTATATATGGCTGCATTAGCTATCAACATTCAAATAGATGTAATTCTAGTTACCGTTGAATACATATCAAAATAATCCAGACCCTTCTTTTGACTATAGCCTTTTATAACCAACCGGGCCTTATATTTGTCTATTGATCCATCCACCTTCATCTTCCTTCTGAAAATCCATTTACACCCTAAAAGGTTTATTTCCAAGAGGTAGATCTACCAATTCCCATGTATGGTTTGCATGATGGACTCAATCTCACTATTTACCGCCTCTTGCCAAAGAGGCGCCTCAGGAGTAGACATAGCTTCCTTGAAGGTTCTGGTCTCACTTTCTAACATGAACATTACAAAGTCCGGTCCAAAAAGACGTAGATGTTCTCGCCCTTTTACTACGCCTAAGTTTATTAGTTGTGGCTTTTTTATCTACATCTGAATGGTCAAGATCCCTCTTAAATGAACGGGATTCAAAAGGATTCGATTCTTGTGACCCTTTGTATGGAAATGTTGTCTCAAAAAACTCAGCATTCTGAAATTCAATCACTGTATTCTCATGAATGTCAAGAATTTCTGATTTATGCACAAGAGATCTATATGTAGCACTGTTCTGCGCATATCAAATGAAAATACAGTTAATCATTTTTAGTCCTATTTTGACCATTTTAAGAGTAGGAACTCCTACCTGAGCTAGATATCCCTATACTCTCAAATATTTGTATGAAGGCGATCTACCTTTTCACAATTCATACGATGTCTTCTCCAATATCTTATGAGGTATTTTGTTCAAAACATGATTTGCAATCAAAACTACTTCCCCCCACAACTTCTGAGGTAGACCAGAATTGATCAACAAGGCGTTCATCATTTCTTTAAGAGTTTTATTTTTTCGTTCAATAACCCCATTTTGTTGTGAAGAATAAGGAGCTATTGTTTGGTGTATTATTCCTTGTTCAGCACAATAAAAAGGATATACATACTCTTTACCCCTATCACTTCTCAAAGTTTTGATCTTCTTACCTAGTTGATTTTCTACCTCAGCTTGGTATTGTTTAAAAGCCTCCAATGCCACATCTTTAGATCTTAGTAAATATAAATAACAATACCTTGTGCAATCATCGATAAAAGTTATAAAATATTTTTTACCGCCTCTAATTTGCACAAATTTAAGATCACAAATATCACTATGAATCAATCCAAGAGATTCTGTGGTTCTTCCTACAAATTTGAAAGAAGTTCTAGTTAATTTTCATTTTACACAAACTTCACATTTTTTATGATTAGAAAAATCCACTCTATGGATTAGTCCCATTTTTACAAATTTGTTTAGAGAATCGAAATTTACATGTCCCAACCTTTCATGCCATAAAGTAGGAGATTCAAAGAAGCAAGCAGAAGGAACAATTTTATTTATCTCATTCTATCCAGAAGGCCCAGTAGTTACATTTTCTTTTGGGATCTGGGCTCTAACACTTAGCTTATACATCCTCTCAGGGAGATAGCCCTTACCCACAAAATCATATCCCTTCTTGATTACAATTTTATCAGTACTAAATAGCATAGAGAGTTTGGCTTTAACTAACAAAGAACCAAACACTAGATTTTTCCTAATCTCAAGAACATGCAAAACATTCTTAAGTGTCAGCTTAACACCAGAGGTCATCTTTAGAACTACATTTCCTATACCTACCACTTGGGAAGTTGCAAAATTTCCCATGTACAAGACTTTTTCCTGGGAGTTGGTTGTATAGGAAAAGAATAGCCTTGTCTCAGAACAAAAGTTTCCAGTTGCCCCTGTGTTAATGAACCATTGTTTAGGATTACCCACCATGTTCACTTTTGACACCACCGTTGAAAAATTTAGATCAAACACGTTGCCCTCTAGGTCTTCCACGACATTTGCTAAGGCTTTTTTCTTGCGCAACCTGTAGTCCTTCGCCTTGTGACCAGTTTTGTCACAGATATAACACGTTATTGAACTACTTCTTGTCAGCCTTAGGTTGCCTAGTAACTGCCTTACCCTTCTACCCATTATTAGCTTGACTGGTAAACTTTCTCTTTTTGTTGGGATTTGAACCATGTTCCATCATATGGGCCTTGGAGTTCATTCCACCATATATGCCCCATTTACTAGTTAAATGGTTTTCTTCCTCAATTATAAGCCGTAGGATTAAGTTTTTCATCGTCATCTCCTATTGCTTATGTTTGAGGTGATTTTTGAACTCACTTAAACCAGAGGGCAATGTATCTATTAAGGCAGCCTCCTGGAATTGTTTAACCTGTGGCATCCCTTCAGCATGGATCTCTTGGATGATTAGCTGGTATTCTTGCACCTGTGACATCACTAATTAAGAATCTGTCTTACAGAATTCTAGAAATTTAGTCACTATGAATTTCTTCGTGCTTGCACTTTCTAGCTCATACTTATCGTCTAATGACATCCAGACTTTTTTAGCTGACATTTAACATGTATTTTATACAGGGAAGTTTCTAAACAATTCAAAATGTAATTTCGGCAAAGAAAATCGCTGTGTTTCCAAGCATCCACACCCACCACCTTTTGTATATCTGGGTAATCCCCTAAGAATGGAGGATCTTGCTGCACATACATGAACAGTCCCAAAGTCGTGAGATAAAGCTTCATTTAGAGCTGCCACGTTTTAACGTCTTTTCCAGAAACCTTTCTGGCTTCTCAACATATGGAAATGGAGGTGCATAGTTGGTTGTCCCAAATACGGGCCTGCCTCCAAAAGCATTACTTGGACCAGTAACATTTGCAGCTCCCCCAAAGCCACTACTTGAACCAGCAACATTGTTGGCTTGACCAAGCAAACTAAAAGCTGATCCAGTCACAGCTCCAAATCTGCTGAATCCATGCACAGTCCCAAGAACCTGCACAGTCATATTAGTTGTTGAAGTAATTCCAACATTCCCAGTCATGGTAACTCCAGCTAGGGTGTTCCCAGCAGTCACAGCAACATTCGGTGTAGCAATTGAGACCTCGGTCACACTTGTTCCAACAATCCAAGTTTGGGTGTTGTCAACAATTGGACTTTATCATTATTCCCAGTTTGAGTTTGATTTGCGTTATTTCTAGACATGATTGAAAGCTTAGACTGTAATGGTTTTCTGCTTTCAACCAATCAAAAGTCAGTAGACCAGTATAACAAATAATATATCCAAGTAGACAGTAGAAGACAAAATTCTAATTTCTATTCAAAAGAAATTTGAAAACTGTAAGCAATAGATACCATAATTTATCAAACCCGTAGAAGTTTAGAATAATAAACTATATCCTTTAAGACTATTAGTAAATATGTAAATAAAATAGAATAGAAAATAAACTGCAAAATATTTAGAGACTGGAAAAACGAAAATAAACAAAATTAGTCGAGGCTCGAGAAACTCGATCCCCTTAAAAGATTTACACCCCTACACCGGGTGCTAAAAGTTATGACATATCCTTCTCAAGATACAATGACTACACCTCTTGAGATAGCACACCAAAGCAAGAGCCAATGAACAGGAAGTGTAGAACTCTTTCTTTATGAAAGAATAGGACTAACAGAATGCTATAGAGAAATGCGTAGTATACTAATACAAGAATTCTTGGTGTTTAGCAACTTTTAGACTCTGCTTTTTATAGGAGAACAGAGAAAAGCAACCAAATAAAATGCACCTAAGAGAGGTACTAAACCTGTCTCTCCAACAGTCAAAAATGGCCAGAAAATAAGCTCACCTGACCAGATAATAAGCTTAACGTGATTTAAACGTGTATAAGTTTAAATTCCAAGCTTAATATATCAGTTATGTTACGTTCTCTTCAAATATCTTCAGGTGTTTGAGAATTTTTCCAAAAAAAAATAATCCGAAGTGAAAATCCCCACCACACCCACACCCATGTCTCGTCCCGAACCCGGCTCTGCTAGCCGCACCGTGCTGGCGCACGCACGTGTATGGTGGGTTTAACACTATGCCCACCATGTATAGTCTTCCCTCCAAATGCCTTGTTAGCACACCTCATAAAGAAATCTATATATAAAATGAGTAAAAGTTTATTGGTTTTCCTATATGGGATACAAACCCACACACAACTAAATCAAACAACTAAACTAGTGACACACTCAACTTTAGTTACTAATTTCTCATTCACCTTTAATCCGTTTCTAACATGTGAATATATCATGTTAACCCACTCAAAATAAGGAATATAACGGTACCACCTACTGACCCTTTTGACGTGCAGGACCCAACTCAAAAATTGAGTTAATATTGCTTTGACTTGTGTTAAAGCATTCCAACTAACATTCCCCCACATGAATGAAAATTAGCTGACCACTATGCAAATACACAAATGCAAGAGAGAGTCCAGAAAGAGATACTACCTCAGGATAGATAGCTTTTGGCTTTGAACTTTCCTTAGTGAATACTATTGGATTTACTCGCAGACCAATGAACTGGATGTCTTGAATTGTTCAGTGTTAGTGTAAACCAAGACAATAGCATACACACAGTATCTCTTAATACACTTCTAATTCTCACGGTTGTGTTTATTTCAGCCTTGAATAACTCCTGGTATTCATGAGTACTCAAAGAATTCAGCTGCAATTCTCTTAGGAGCGGCCCCTCCTTACTCATATAAGTGAATCCTCGTGAAGAGTATCCTGCTATATCCCACTTGGTCTTCCCAAGCTATGAAGATCAATAAAAGCTAAGTTTCTCCTATACCCTGCACTGTCTGCTTGCCATAGGAATGGGTAAAAGGGGATTATGCCCCCACAATGCTTAAATAGAGTCACACATAATCTAGTTTCCCCTTTGAACCAAGATTCAGGGATTTCCTATCAACAAGGTAGGGTTGACAATTATGATGACCCTTTAGTTACTTTAAAGGTTAAGACCCATCCCATTCGACAACTTAAGAACTTGCTCTCTATTTATATTTTTGGTGAGCAGATCTGCAATGTTATCCTTAGATTTTTTGTAGTCTAAAGTGATAACCCTATTAGAGAGCAACTACTTAACAGTGTGATGTCTACGGCGTATATGCCTAGACTTGTTGTTATACATGACACTTTGTGCCCTGACAATCGCTGATTGACTAACACAGTGAATGTTGACAACAGCTATAGGCTTCGGCCAACATGGAACATCTTTTAAGAATTGTCGAAGCCATTTTGCTTCTTCTTTAGCTTTGTCCAAAGCTATAAATTCAGACTCCATGGTGGATCTGGCTGTACATGTCTGCTTGGAGGATTTCCATGACATAACTACTCCTGCTAAGGTAAAGACGTATCCACTTGTGGATCTTGACTCTTACGTGTCAGATATCCAATTTGCATCACTCTATCCTTCTAATACAACTAGAAATGTAGTATAGTATAACACGTATTTCACGGTGTATCTCAAGTATCTTAAGACCCTGACTAGTGCAACCCAATGTTCTTGACTTAGATTACTAATGTATCTACTTAGCCTATTCGCAACACATGCTATGTCGGGTGATGTGTGTCAATTGTGCATGTTTGTATGTAGTTTTTGCATGCATGTTTAGAGGTGTCTAGAGTATAATTGGGTGCACTTAGTATAAAGTTTATGCATATTTGTTAATATTTGTACATAATGTATTTAGATGCATAAATACTATACTAAGTGTTATATTCCATGTTTTAGGAGTGTTTTGGAAGGGTTCAAGCTTACGCGAGGAAGAAATAAGCTAATGAATGAAGACCGAAACAAAAGGATTGAAGAATGGATCATTCTGATCCAGCTGGTCAACTTAGAAGAAGAAAAGGTCAACCGGCCGCTCCAGAGAATAAAGAATTTAAGCCGGTCGAGTTCCTCAAGGAGCCGGTCGACCGGTCATTCCAGAGAGCATCATGATTGAAGCCGGTCGAGCAAGAACGAGGAGCCGGTCGACCAAGCCTAGTCGAGCAAGAACGAGGAGCCGGTCAACCGGCTGTGCGCTGAAGAAGTCCATAAAAAGCTCGTTTCAGCTCATTTTCGGGGAGGAACTTTATTTTCTAATATCCTAAAAAACCCTAACCCTCTACCCACTTCACCAAACACCTAAACCACCATCTAAACCCCATACCAAGCTAAGATTGAAGAATCTAACAAGAATTTGAAGGATTTGTACAGTTTTGAAAGCAAGATTTAGGGGAGTTCTTCTTGTTCTCTTTCTATTTCTTGTAATTATGTTGTTTGATTAGACTAGATCTTTGTGTGATTGTTGCTGTACATTAGATTAGGGTTATGAATATTGATTTGTGAATATCTTTGGCTCTTAATACATGCTTCTTTACATTGATTAATGGCATGAATCAATATGTCTATGTGTTGATAATCAAACATGTCTATGTGTTTGTTAAAGTGCCTAAGTGAAGTTGCATGTGTTATTTTGTGCTTAAACGCTATCAGTAGTGGTATCACCTTAGCCTTAATCCATGCTAACGGCATGAGCCCTATTTGCAACTAAGTGTGTTGATTGATATGCTTAATTAATGACTTGTGTGATAGAAGTATACCTCTAGTCTGAAACAATACTAAAAGGGTACCCGTTAATACTAGTTAATGCTCTAGGAATCTAATCTCTAGTCTGAAACAATACTAATAGGCTAGTCTCTCGAGTGGGACATCGATCAACACCAAAGACAACGTAGTTAATTAAACTCGAGGTTAATTAGTTAAGAACTCTTGAGAGCAACCGAGCCATAGATAGATCGAATCGTTGTAGTAGCCCAAGTTTAGTTGCAATGCAATCACCCAAGATCCCTTTCAACCTTGTAGAGCTTTATTTCCTTAGCTTGGCACCCTAGGTTCCTCCATTAGAGTAGGTTAGCTTAGGTTTATTTTCCTTTCCTCGAGCTCCCTTTGATCCTAAAGAAAGCACACACACGCACGTAACTAGTTTTAGGCACCGAGCACATAAAGATCAAACTAAAGTAGCCTCCCTGTGGAGACGATACCCGTACGCACGCACTACACTAAACACGATCCGTACGCTTGCGGGTGTAAAACTTGGTTGTATTTGTGTTTCATTTTCACATACCACCGAGTACGCGATCATCAGGTCTTGTACAGTTCATAATGTATATTAGACTCCCTATGATTTGGGAATACTCTAATTGAGATACCCTTTACCTGTATTTTTCTTTAGATGTACACTTACATCTAAAGGAGTTTTTGCAATTCCAGTGTCACTGTTATTACGCTTGTTCAGAATTTTCTCAATGTAATAAGACTAAGACAAGGCTAAACCTTCAGATGTCATAATGATTTTTATGCCTAGGATTACATCTGTAACACCGATGTCTTTCATTTCAAAATTTCAGGAGAGCTTCTTCTTTGTAGACACAATCGCTTCATTATTCTTTCCTATAATAAGCATGTCGTCTACATAAAGGCAAACAATGACAAATTTCTAATATGTTCCTTTCCAATAAACACACTTGTCACACTCGTTGATTTTGAACCCATTTACAAGCATGACTTGATCAAATTTCTCATGCCATTGCTTAGGTGCTTGTTTTAATTCGTAAAGAGATTTCACAAGCTTACACAATTTTTTCTCCTGACCTGGAACTACAAACCCTTCGGGTTGTTCCATATAGATCTCCTCTTTTAGATCTCCATTCAAAAAAGCCATTTTTACATCCATTTGATATATCTCCAAACTATATATGGCTGCAATAGCTATCAACACTCGAATAGATGTAATTCTAGTTACCGGTGAATATGTGTCAAAATAATGGTGACCCTCCTTTTGACTATAGCCTTTTAAAACCAACTAGGCCTTGTATTTGTGTATTGATCCATCCACCTTCATCTTTCTTCTAAAATCCATTTACACCCTACACCAATTCCCAAGTTATGGTTGTGCATGATGGACTCAATCTCACTATTCACCGCCTCTTACCAAAGAGGTGCCTCAGGAGTAGACATAGTTTCCTTGAAGGTTCTGGGCTCACTTTCTAACATGAACATTATAAAGTTAGGTCTGAAAGACGTAGACGTCCTCTCCCTTTTACTACACCTAGGTTCATCAGTTGTGGCCTCTTTGTCTACATCTAAATGGTCAAGAGCCCTCTTAAACGAACGGGGTTCAGAAGGATTCGATTCTTGTAACCCTTTGTATGCAAATGTTGTCTCGAACAACTTAGTATTCCGAGATTCAATCACTGTATTTTCATGAATGTTAGAAATTTCTGATTTATGTACAAGAAATATACGCTGCACTGTTCTAGGCATATCCAATGAAAATACAGTCAATCATTTTTTGTTCTATTTTGACCATTTTCGGAGTAAGAACTCCTACCTTAGCTAGACATCTCCATACAAGATAGAGGGAGGGCATAAACCTTACCTTCTATGTTACTCCTAAAGATGAATTGTTGACAAGCCAACCACTTAACAAATATAAATTAGATGAATGCATGCAAATGGAAAAAAGCCATAAATAAGGTAGTACTTCCTACCCTTGCAACACAATGATCCTGAAAAATCAAAATCTAAAATTAAGAAGCCTAAGCTGATCACATCTCATTAAGCCCGAAAGCTGGGGAACTCCTTCAATGTGTTCGAAAACCCCAGTACTCTGTGCTCTCACTCCAAAGTTGGCAAGACAATCTAGTAGCTTATTACCTTCACGACAGATATAAGAAACTTTTGCACCATTTTGTTGCACAAGAGACCGCGCTTGCATCAGTAAATGACCAAGTTTCCAAGATTCTAGCACCCTATTCAAAAGACAAACTTCCCAAATAGAATCCATCTCAACCCATAAAGGACACAAGCCTTGAATGACACAAAGTTGACTCCATAATAAATACCATAAGCTCTGCGCGAATTACAGATTGAAGACAAGAGGGCTAAAAAAACCGAGGGCAAACCTGCTTCCATGATCGCGAACGAAGTCCTCCTGCCTCGGCTTATTGCTTTTCCTGACATACGCTACCGTCCACGTTCAACTTGTAAATACCAACATCTGAACACTTCCACAAGTATCTTAGGCTAAGGGATGTTTGGCTACTGATAAAGAATCCTATTTATGATAAATGATTCAATTTATAACTCTGGACAAATATAATGTAGTACACCCTTGAGTAATTTCACTACCATTAGAAAATAAACTAAAAAAGTTGAATTGAATTTTTATTAGATATAAATAATAAAAAAAATCACAAGTTTTGTCGACAAAATTGTAACTTTTCATTACTGGTTTGTCTATTTAGAATGAAAGTCTTATCAGATTTTTATTGAGAGAATGCCATTTACCCTCATAACTTTTTACTTAAATTCCAAAGTCCCTAATGACGTTTTCACTCTACCTTTTTTCCCCCATGACAACAAGCTTTTGTCAAACAATACCTTATGCTTAATGACATTTTTCTATTTTATTTTTATTTGTTTATTAGACTATTTAGATCTAATTCTTCACCATTATTTTTATTTTTTTATTTTTTAAATGTTAGCTTGTTGTAGTAAAATTATTAGTCTATTTTTATTTTATAAATGTATCTTTATTTGCATAAGAAAAGGGAAAATTTTTGATCTAATTCAATATTTATTTAATTTTATATACAACACAAATAATTTTATACAATCATCTAATTTTACTTATCATTTTTTTTATGTTCTAAGGAGTTAGTTCACTCCCAAAAGTGACTTCGTCACCGTAAACCAAAAAACTTAAAAAGTTGAATTCAAAATTTATTGGGTATAAATAATAAAAAATCACAAGTGTTGTCCACAAAATTGTAACTTTCAATTACTAGTTTCTTTATTTAGAGTGGAAGTTATCAGACTTTTATTGAGAGAATACCATTTACCCTTTTGAATTTTTGCTTAAATTCCAAAGTCCCCCATAAACTTTTCATTTTACCTATTTTCTCCCCATGATATCAAACTTTGTCGAACAATGCATTGTGTTTAATGCCATTCTGCCATTTTTATCTTTTTATTTGTTTATTGGACTAGTAATTTTATTTTACTATTATTATATTTTTTAATTTTTAAATGTTAACTTGTTGTAGTATTATTATTTTATTATATTGTATGCATGTATATGTATTTACATAAGAAATGATAGATTTCAATCTAAATTTAATATTTATTCAATTTCATGTATAACACAAATAATAATTTTATATAATAAGCTACTTTATATTTTTTATTTTTTATGTTCTTAAAAGTTAGGTAATTCCAAAATGCATACATTACTTTCTATAGAAAATATTGGATTTTATTTGAAATGTATATAAATATATTGAAAAAAAATGGACTTTATTTGAATTTAATTTTTTTCTCTTTAATCTCGTAGGCAAAAAAAAATTCGCAATAGACTATTTTGTATATTTTGTCATATTTTGAGACTAAAATCTTTTTCTTATATTTGATTGTAGTTTTTTTTTTTGAATGATTTTGTTAAATATTTTATCTATTTTTTACTTTAATAATAAATAGATTAGAAATTTTTTAAAAAAAAGTAAAAAGTTGCTTATTGTTAATAAAAATTTCATGAATAAATTATTTTTTAAAATTTTAAATTACGACTTTCATGTTTTGTAAATTGATTGTAGATTTTTTGAATTATTTTTGTCAAAATATTTTACTTTCACTTTAATAAATAAATATAAAATACTTATATAAGGCTTTGTTTGGTAAATTTGATGGTGTGATGGAATACGTGTAAAACTAAAATTTCATGTGGAAGTTGCGGATTTAAGTTAAAACTCATGGGAGAAATGACAATTGCCCAACTTTTGTTGTTATGATTTTTTTTCCTAGGATTTGATTGTAATCTTTATTAGTCATCCCAAATTAGAAACTTTTTGGAATAGTGATATTTTGCATAATTAATTATTTTTTGTTTGCCTCTATGAATTAAAATAGAAATTAATATATAACTAATCAACTCAAATAACATTTTTTTTCCTCGTACGTGGACACTCTTTCCTAAGGTTCAATGCATTAATTGACTAATCAACTTTTATAAAAATAAAAATCTATAGCAACTTATCTTGTTGTTCATTTCATTATATGTGACTCTTTATTTGGATCGCCACTGCTCTTAAAAATAATTTTATTTTTTGTTTTTAAAAGTAATTTTATTAGAAGTGAAAATATATATATTTCTTGCCTACTATGTTATTCTCCAAATTAAAGTATATGTAAGTTACAAGTACCAGCAGTGTAATTGGGTATCGCGTTATGGGCATTCTGATTGAATGTCAAAACTGAACATGGCATTGATTTCTTTTCTTTTTCTTTTTCGAGGGAGGGGAATGGATGAAAAATTGGAGTAAATTGAGCCAATCGTCTATGAAGGTATAGGATCTATTGTTTTGCATTAAGGAAATGTTTATACAGCCTAGTAATTACACAGCAATTTAAATTACAATGTGTGTTTGGTTATCACTGCATGATTATACATTAATTCTGTGTAACATGTTTGGTACCACATATAGTAATTACACAGTTGAATTATTTAATTTGAAAATTAATATTTATTTTTAAAATTTATATTAATACTGACAAATATTTTAAAATGTTATTTACTAAAACTATTTAAAATAATATTTTTCATTAGGAAAATAAATATGACTTAGTAAAAATATACGAATTGTAAATATGTAAAACTAAAAATTATCTACTATTAATATTCTTATATTTAATAACTATTGAGCAAAAAAATAATAATATTTCAACAACACTATCAAAATTAAATAAATCTTATATTTTTTTAAAAAAATATTTTGTTATATTTTTATTTATATATTATTTATCTATTTATTACTTATTTATTTTAATTTTATTTAAATTTATTTATTTTATTTATTTATTTATTATTTACTATTTATATTTATTTTATAGTAAACTATGTCAAATACGAAAAGAATAAAGATTAACAAAAGTCGTAGAGAGTAATTATACCAATTTACACATCTCCCCTTAGGAATTGGAGATTATAATTGATCAGGTCCAATTACACTAAATTCAATTCTGAATAAGTTATTATTTAATTTAACAACACACATAATTATGTAATTGCTCCCAATTATACCCAATTCTAATTAGAAGATGGCTTCTCAAACGTGCCCTAAATGTGTATTTTACTTAAGAAATGTGTTGTAATGATTGTATTTATTTGTTTTGGGTTTATTTTTTCTTTAACTTTTAAAAGGCAAAATGGTCTTCTATACTACATTCAGTGCATGTTGGCCATTTTTCGCCAACACTGGTGACTGTTTAAGCAGGTCCTAATTATTTTTAGTAAAAAAAACGGTAGTATCGTGTCCTCAAGTCATCATGCCATCAACTTGCGCCCGACAGTCCAATCACAAACCTGGAATTTTAATTTCTGTTAAAAAATCTATTACTACTCATGTTTACAAGAAAAGATCTTGTTTTCTGTACACTAATACGTTTGTTGAACATGATAAAGCTGCTCCGTGTGGATCTTCTAAAAGCAGAAGATGAGTTCGTTTCTTCTGTGCTTGTTCATTATTCAACCACCTGATGCATCATAACACTACTAATTACAGCAATAACATAATAAAACTTCCGCTTTAAGTTCTTATACTGGACCTCTCATGCATGGTGCTTAATGTTGTATGCCTAATAATTTTGTTGATTTCACTTCCCAAGTAAGCAAATAAAATAGTGGGCTTGTTTCTTTCTTTTTTTCTTTTTTGGTATATTTTCTATTTTCAATTTATTCTCTTAAAACTATTTGGCGTAACCTTATGCGGTTCACTTATTAGTGAAGCATGGGAGTTGTAAGCGTGCAAGGACGTAAGCAGAAATTTTCTATTGAGGAGCCGAGATCGTATTTGAATAGAATCCATCACCGAGATAATATAATAGCAAAAAGAATAAGTCTTCTTCTCTTTTAAAGTGAGAGAAAAATATTATATATAACAATAATCATAACAATAAAGATTAGCAATGTTAGATTTTTTAGACACAAGGTATGAAAAAAAATACTATTTAGCAAAATAATTCAAATTTATGTTAAGAAAAGATTACTGATTCAATCGATTAAATTAAGTAATTCTCTCATTTATGAAATTATCTAGCTAAAATAAATACATAAATAATATATGAAGAAACTCCTTAAATAAATAAATTATGTATGGAAAACTTATTGAAAATTTATGAACTTTTTAAATTTGTCGTGAAAGAAAAAACTCTAAAAGTACCTAACAAGAAAATTAAATAAATTAAGAATTACTGAAATTTATTAGCTAAAATTAAATATTTATTACAAAACTTTAATAATTGAAATGTCATCTACGTAGAAAGAAATATACAAAAAAAAAAGATTATTTAAAGAGTAATTTCAGACAAGAAAAAGGAAGAAGAAAAGATTAAAGGGCGGACATAACAATAATTTAAAAAATTTTTATATACACTAGTATGTATTTTTTCAACGCAGGGGCCCTCTTTTAGTTTAGCATTATAAGCGTGAGATTTGTTCAAGATTGAGTTCAAATTTAGCTTTAGAGACAAATTAAGTACGTCTTGTGCCTGATTAACTTCATTTGAGTTCTCTTTAATTAAAATTATGTGTCTCAAAATTTAACAATTTTAATAATTAAAAAAATATATCATCTCAAAAAGGTCATGGCCTAAAATTTTGTTAATCATTAATTTCAGCTTGTGGGCAATGCATTGTTGCAATATTTTATAAAGATTGCTGGAAGGGGTTACAAATGCAATCTAATTCCAAATTTTAAATATTCTACACCCGGAAGCATCCAACATGCCCGACAACCAAACCAATAGCACCACCTACGAAATAATAAACAATAATGAATTTAACGTTACGTTACTCGCCATTATGAATTTACGAACATTCTGATTCTCTGGTCAGGGTGCATCTGAGTTCTTTTTTTTTTTTTTGCCAAGTTGTGCCTTGTTAATGTGATCAAATTTAGACGTCACTCGAGGATATCCTAACAGAAAGAGTTGGAGACGGATAAAACTTAAGACCCAGGTTCAAATTCGGTCCCTTGCCCTAGGTGAGTGTCTCAAATTAACCGGTGCCTATAATAAGGAATACACTGTGTACCTAAAATTTGCTAATTGGTGGTTACACTTCGCCGAGTGTACAGTAATCAGGGGTCTGTCAATTGAATTTTCTTTATCGCAAAAAAAAAAAAGATCAAATTTAGATACCCTCCTAATATTAAAAAATTTTAGCAAAGATCAATTAGTAATATAAACACGATAATATCATCTAAATATTTTATTATTTTTAAATTTTTATATAACATTATATATAGGAAAGAGATTTAATTTCGTAGCACCACCTAATTTAAAAATCCTAGATAATCTGGCCAAATCAACTAGGTTGACACTTTACCAAGACAATCCCAGTAAGAATGCACTTAATGTCTAGTTGGTGTCGCAGGAGCCTACTCTTTCCAAATAGGTACTTCATTAGATTACGCTGCCGTAATGGACATGTTGGGCATGTGTTATTACATATCAAAATTTTAGTTCATGTATTATCGTCTAAATTTTAATAGAATGTTTTAATATGTATTTTAATTTTTTTTTGTACTTTAATTTTAACTCATGCATCAGCAGTTTATAACTAAAGTATTTAAAGAATATTATTCATCTTTCAAGATTCTTGCAAGAATAAAATAAATGCATATAAATTATTTGCATCACAATGTTACAAACTCATATCAGGGGCGGCTCAATGAATTTGGGGCCTAAAACGAAAATTTTAGATGAAGCCTTCTATACATTTTATTTAAAATTTATTTTTGGATAAAATGCACTAGACTCTCTTGTGGTCTATTATAAGTACACAATACCCTCTTAGAGTGCCAAAAGTCTCACAACATGTTCCTATAGTAAGTAAAAGTTTTATGTACATCCCTCTAACATCTAGACTCTCCTATTGGTGTTAAAATTTACACCAAAAATACATTAATAGCCTTATTCAATTGTTCAAAAAGTGTAATTAGATTCTAGTCATGTCCGTTTGAGATGTTCATATAATATTAGAATAGTCTTTTTCTTTGGATTAGATTTATAATTTGCGAGGAGATGGCATAAACTGATTTGTTTAATTTGTGTATATTTACGGTTTGATGATATAATATGTTTTTGCATTGCTAAAGAACCTGCGCCAGTAAGGTTAATCAATTTAATTCAGCTTATATGTTATCGCGGGGGTCTGATTGATTAGAGATACAATGATTATGATCAATTATTATCATCATTAATTATTCTTATTATCATAATAATAGCAGTGTTTGAGAATAATTATTTTTGTTAATTGTTATGCACGTGTTTGACAACAAAAATTGAACGAGTGGGGTAAGGTTTTTCAGGACTTTTTGCATGCAAAGTTTAAGACTGTTACGGGAGTGTAAACATGAGAGGGTGTGTTTGGAACTTTTACTCACTATAAAGGCTTGTCGTGAAACTTTTCATACCACAATGGGGTGTTATACACTTATAATAGATGCAAAATTACTAATTAAATTTAGCCTTTATTTTTCTAGCTTTTACCCTTTATTTTTCTAATATTTTGGGATGCAAAGTTACTAATTAAATTTTTATAATCAAGTTCGTCCAACATTTCTTTCTCAATTGACACTATAGCTAACCAATTTAGTCTTTCTTGAGACATTGTTGATCTTAGGTAAATGTTTAACAATTTTAACTTAGAAAAAACTCTTTTTGCTAAAGCCACAGTTATTTGAATTCTTAACAATGTTCTATAGGTAATATATGCATTTGAAAAAGAATCAAGTCTTTTTATATGATTGAATATATTAAGTAGAGTATAATCTTCGACTCTTAGAACTTTTAATTCTAAAAAAAAATCTAAACCATCAATGTCTGAGGAACTATTATGCTCTAGAGAACATTCAAGATTAAGGCATTGAAATTTCAAATTTTCATTGCCTAGATATTTTATTTTTTTTAACCATCAAATAGCACTAGCAATGAAAGTATGGCTGTGAAAAAATTAGTTCCTGCAAATCCTCCAATAAACATTGTGTTCGTGCTCAACAAGAAAAAGAAATTTGATTGAGATAAATGATAAAAAAAAAATAGATGTGATAGAAAATAATGAATTTAAAAAAAAACTTAATGGAATTATTTAATAATGAACTAATGGTTGATGGTAGACTAATAACTAGAGAAAAAATAGCAATTTAATAAGGAGCTAACCGTTATGATAGAGGCATAATTGGAAAAAAAAGTAGGGATTATGAAGAATTTAATAGTGATAGATTTTTATTTGACCAATTATTGAGGGATGAGATATATCACGACTAGTCACCATTGGGGCTTTTTTTATTTTCATTTTTGTTAAAAAAGTAAATTTGATATACTTTGTAATTAAATAACATAAATTTATTTTTTATATAAATTATAAATATAATTTTTAAATTTGTGGGTCTAATATTTTTGGGGACCTAAAGTCCTTTCTTTACCTACTTTATCCTTGAGCCACTCTTGACTCATATTATACATCATGTATCAAAATGCATCAATTAATTTAACTCTTCAGAAAATTGATGTCAAGTTATTATGCATTCTCAATATTGATATGCCAAGTTATTTTGCAATTCTAATATATCAATCTCCTTAAAAGGGTTAACCAAAGGTAAACCCCTTTCTCACCTGACCAGAGGCTCCATGACCAGGTGAGATGTTAAACAGGGATGTGCATAAGTGGCAGCCCTGGCTGCCAAGGAGAGGACCAACGGGTTTCGAAATCCAGCAACAGCCCCCACAATATTTCAGCAGGGTACTGCCACCACACGAACTCGAACCCGCGTTGTCGGAGTGTCTCCACCCTAGTCACCTGGCCACTTACCAACTCACCTATGCCCCTGGGATCTCTCTCATTATCTCTTTGACTTTAATATATATATGGATAGATAGATAGATAGACAGTTAGGATGTTTTATCTCCATTAAAATTTTCTCATAACGTTTTATATTGTGTGTAAGTCATAAGGCTTAGCATGCCATAACAATGATTGAGACAGGTTAGGTAAAGGTGCATTTTGTATAGTGTTTAGAAGTCCACAATTGCATCTTGATTTGCCCGAGATTAAAAAGAGTAGTTAACCATTCAAATTTGTTTGAGTAGTAACTAGATCATGATTTCGAGAAGTGTGTAACTCATCAAATTTGTCTGCAAAACAACTCCCATTTTTCAAAAGTTAGGTATGCTCAACTTTGAAAAATGTGACTAAAAAATGTGTTTTTTGGCAAGTGACTGCAAAGAGCCCTCAAGTGGGCCAAATGGATTTCAAGTAGTGTTCGGTAATAATCATTTAAATAGATAAACTTGGTAATGAGAAAATATAGTACTTCAAAGATGCTTATTGTGAAGGGTCAAAGGTCGGCCCCATTGGCGCCCCAATTTTCACTACAGGGCTCGCCTATCACAAACGTTAACAAGCATGAAATGCAAAATACGACAGAAATTCATTATCTACATGGACGTTGCACGTTGTTCCTAAGTATAAATACATCTTGTGTGGCTAAAGCCTCGCAACGAAAGACGAGGGATACAAGCGATTGTCACTCTGTGACAAACCACCTCCCCCTAATCCACTAACCCCTCGTAGCGGACCAAGTAACACCAATTCTCAAAGGCACACATAACAACTATCCTCAATTATCCCAATAGCTTCTGGGCAGTGATATGCAGATCACATACATAACAAATATCCTCAAAGGCATTATGTATGCACAAGCAAGCATTTTTGTACGTGATGAACCAGGCATCAGCACATTTTGTCTAGCTAGTTTGGTCAAATGAATGGAAGACCTCAAGTAACACCTCGCCAAAGCTTATATATCCTAGTTACATTTCCAACAATTATATTTAGTACATTACAGTTTGCTAACAGGGGCATCAAAAGAACAGAGATAATACAATATGAATTGGTTGCTATTGACAGACAAAGCTAAACTGAAATAAAACGCCACAATGAATAGCAGGAAGCGATGAAGATATGAAAGAATATTAGCTTCAAGGATCAAACCTTTGTATATAAATTAAAACTTTGGACTTGAATGAGATAGGTGGTATATATCAAACAAAAATTTCAGAACACTGTACAATCCCCCCCATGAAATTCAGAGATAGCACAAACCAAAAGAACAGATGGAAAATTTGTGACAAGCGAGCTTCCCTTTGTCATATGGTTTTTCATTGTTGGGGAACCGGTGCAATATCCTTTAGAAGTCCAACTACCTGTTGCATACTTGGTCGTTTTAAAGGCGACTCAGCTGTGCATAGATATCCAATCTTTAAAGCCTCTAAGATTTGGGTCTCTGTTCCTGTTCCTCGAATTTTTGGGTCGATAGCTTTTGATGCTTGGTTCTTCTTTACAAGTCCTCTAACCCAACTAACCAAAGTGGCTTCTTTCTCCTCCAGATAATCATCTCCAATGGGCTTTTTCCCAGTAATCAATTCAAAAAGAATAACCCCAAATCCATAAACATCAGATTTTGGTGTAGGGGCCTTCGGAGAGCCAGTTTCTTGCTGAAGAAACTCAGGAGGTACATATCCTGGTGATCCACGAGTAATCTCATCCTCAAGACCATTGCCAAAAATTTTAGCCAGTCCGAAATCAGACAACCTTGGCTCCAAATTCATATCCAAATAAACACTACTAGCTTTAACATCTCTATGTATAATAGGAGGTGAACAGCCATGGTGGAGAAATGCCAGGGCACGGGCAGTACCAAGAGCAATTTTATGCCTAAATCTCCAAGTAGTTAGCAATCCTTCAGAGCCAACATTTTGGATGCTGTTATTCTCATCTTCCCAATTGTCTGTGCCCCAACTATCAGTAGTTTGGACACCAAGTGGCAGGTCATGAAGCAAATTCTGCAGATTTCCATTCTCCATGTAATCATATATGGCTAATCTTTGATCTCCAGCCAAGCAATATCCAGTTAGTGGAACCAGATTAGGATGTTTAATTCGGCCTAGATACTCAAGCTCTTTTGCAGCTTCTTGATCTGTCATGGTTGAGCCATGTACCAAAACTTTAACAGCAACATGTATCCCACCGGGTAAAAATCCTCTATAAACAGGGCCAAACCTTCCTTCAGCCAACAATGTGCTTCGATCAAAATGAGAAGTTGCAGACAAGAGATCAGCAAATGTGAAATTCAGTAATGGCTTCTGAAAAATTACTACTGGAACGGAGGTTGCTTGCTTAACATCAGCTGTCCAAGTGGTTGAATCAGTCTGAAACGAGAAGGGGCCAGATATATTTTGTTCTTCCCTATAAGAATTTTGTTTCACTGCCCACATTCTGGTTTTCCTTCGACAACCAAAAGCTAGAAACAGCAGACCCAAAAGCAAAAAGACCATTGAGATGGTCAAGGCCAGAGCAAGCCTGAGTCCCCTATGTTTTGGAGCCTTCTTCTGGAAGAAGGCAGGGTTAGCAGCAATTGGACAACTATTCAGTGATCCAACAAAAGCTGATTGAAGGGTCTGAGCAGATATTTCTGAGGCACAAAAGGTTAGGTTGTTGTACGAGAAGTTGTACCTCTCCATCCAGGGAAGTTTTCTCAGGAGTGAAAGCGGGATTTCGCCACTCAAACTATTATATGAAACATCAAGAATTTGGAGGCTTTTAATGCTTAACAGAGGAATGTGGCTACTCAGATGATTTTTCGAAAGATCAAGTGTTTTCAAACTACTCAAAGTTGAGATTTTACTAGGAATATCACCAATCAAATTGGCCCCTGACAAATTTAGATACTCTAAACTAGAGACCATCACAATTTCTGGAAATTTGTGCTCGGAAAATCTATTATGTGCGAGATTAAGGTGTTTGAGGTTCTGGGCCAGCTCTATGCCAGCGAATAACTCTCCACTGAGTTCATTTTCAGACAAATCCAGATAAACCAACTGAGAGCAGTTGAAGTTGGAACATATATTTACCTGAGATATGTGGCCTTGGAATTGGTTTCTATTTAAATCAAGAACCTCCAAAGCTCCTTGAAAGAAGCCAACAACAGACCCTTTAAACATATTGCCTGAAATATCAAGATGGCTCAGAGATGCCATCCCTGAAACATCTGAATCTCTTCCAAGTATATCATTCTCAGCAAGGCTCAAAAACATCAACTTTGGAAATGCATCAACAAAACGATCAGGAAGTGAACCACTCAACTTGTTCTCTGAAAGATCAAGAGAAACCAAAGAATGACATTCAAGCAGCCCTAATGGAATATTCGACTCAAACCCATTTTTGTTGAGTTTAAGAATCTGCAAACTGGCCAGAGAGCTTATGGCTTCAGGAATGCTCCCAGAGAAACGATTGCAAGAAAGATCCAAACTTTCAAGCAGACCAAAGTTTCCTATGTTGCTAGAAAGGCTCCCATAGATTTGATTAAATGAAAGATTTAGATATTTTAATGAATTTAAACTCCACAAATCAGAAGGCAAAGCTGTGATCTTGTTATTGCTCAGATCCAAAGATTGCAAATTTCTGAGCTTGCCAAGGGTGGTATCAGGTATCACACCAGATAGATCAAGACCAGAAAACACCAACTTGACCACATTTTCTCCACTGGCATCACAAAACACCCCTTTCCATAAACAAAAATGCCCTGAAAAGTTGTAATCTTTTGAAGAACTTTTCACACCCATCTTTTGCAGAAAATCAGAGACAAAGTACCCATCTGTGTTAGGCCGTTGACTTGCCAAAAGCCTAAAAGACAGTGTCAGAAACAAAAAGGAACCAAGAAAACTAAACCCCATTTCTAACTAAACAAGGCCTAAAACTCACACAAAGTAGTAAGTAAAATTGAAGCTTCAATAATAACTTACACCAACACCAAAGCACCAAACTTTTCTTTTTTTTTTCCTTTTAAAACTTCAGCACCACAATAATGTCTCTCACAAATGGTTCTGAATAGGATTTTGTGGCCTCCGCAACACTATTAAATCCATAGCCATCTGTACAAGAAGATTATTGGATTCTCATTTGACAAAACTTCAAGAAAAAGATGATTAGTGAGTGACACATGACTGACAAAGCTGAAAACAATCAGAACGAATTGGGTTTGCGAAGAGCAGTGAAGTTGTAGTAGTTTGAAGAGAGGAATGTAAATGGAGCTTAGCCTCATATGTCCATGCAGGCCTAATGAAGCCAACAAAGAAAACAACCAGACTGAATAGATTTTGTCTGTGTCTTGAACAGCATGTTTAGAAAAGCTCTAATGTTTTTGGCAAAAACCTCCTCTTTTTTATATGACCAAAAAAAGGGGGGCGGGGGGGGGGGGGCGGGGCGGGGGTGTGGGGGGAGGAGAAAGAAGCTGAGTGGTAATGTCTTTATTGGAAAGGGAAAATTGACAGTGAGCTGTGGTGGTGAGTTGGGCTTCGTAATAAATGAAAAGGTTTGAGGTAAATGGCTTTTGGGTTGGTGAAATTTATAACGCATTGGAAAGAATTCAATGATTCTGCATTATGTTCACTTATCATACTTTTCTCCACCAAGTGGAAGCTTGTCTTCCATTTTATTCTCCAAAAGGAGAATGCAGTAATTATGGGATTGAGACATAATGGCATTCAATTTATTTAATGATTATAAATTTCTCACATAACGATGCACTTCAACACCCATTTTAGTTTATCCTTGAAAATATGAATAGATGTACAATTTTTTTAAAAGGTGCCATATTATACTTTTATATATATTTATCTTTCTTAATCATTTTCATATTAATTATAATCTAATTCCTGAGAGAAGGAATCACCAAAAATGGTAAATTTATTGTGACAATTATTGAAAATGAAATTTTTTTATTTTAATAAAATACTAATTTAATATTAAAGAATACAACTTTGAATTTGTTAGAAAGACTGTAACATATATGTTTAAACTTACCTTTTAACTTCAATAAATAATTGTCCGATGACTATACCCATTCCTAAAAGACAATTATGAACTTCGTTAGTTTACTATAATTATTTCATTTAGTGCTGGAGTAAGAATAGTAACTATCCCTTGAGAATGTCAAAATCAAAGTTGGCACTAGAATCTCTTTTGCATAATGAATGGCTTGATAAAGAAAAAATAAAAGGCAACTTTCTTTGACGAGTATAGCAAGATAAGGTTTGCTTTGTTAGTTCTCTCCAGTGTTCATTACATAAGGGTCCCCTGTGTTGCTATACTTTGTAAATTAATTTTTATTGTTCTAATATTTAAATTAGTTTTTGATATTTTATAAATATAGTTATATCAGTATGTAGTATTTCAAAACATTCACATCAAAATTTAATATTTCACAAAATAACTCAATTTAATTCTCATCTTAATAGAAAACGAGTAAAACATTGGATATTAATTTGAATAAATTTGCAAACATTCAAAACTAATATAGATATTTTGAAATAATAAGAATTAATTTGACTATATTTATATAATGTTGAGGTCTAATTTAAATATTTAATTTTAAAATAATAAAGACTATATTGGAACGAAATTTTGATATCATTCCAAAATAAATCGGTACTTAATTATTCTCTCTCCTCACTTGTTTAGGATATTTTAACAGAAAAGATTTAACCAACTCTATTCTAATTGTTGGATTCTTGATGTAATCTTGCTTGTTCTGGCATTGCAAATCAAATTGCACAGCAACTCTTTTCTTCTTGTGTAGAACTGTACAAGGTGCAAACTTGCCTTCTATACACTTTGCCCTAGAGTGAAACGTGTACAACCCCTTTATATATAAAAAATTAATACTATGTATTATACGAGAAATATGTATTTTTTAAGGCCTTTAATCGTTATTGATTTTTTTTTGTATTTTTAATGTTTTAAATTGTTATTGGTAGTCATCTTTTTATAGTTTATTCTATAACATATTAAATAAATATATACTTTTTTGCACATGAATCCATAAATATAAATATATACTTTTTGCATATGGTTCACTATGGATAGAAAGGCAATTATGTAACGACGAGAATAATGCTTTTTTGCTTAAAAAAAAAAAAGAAGAAAAAAGAATGCACAAGAAAAGAATGCAAAGAAAAGAAGGCTATATATATAATATGAAAAACATTGATTAAATTTTTGTATTTTATTTTTTAATTAGAATAAAATTTTATGTTTATTTTGCCTATATAAGAAAAAATTTAGATGAAAAAATTTGGCAACTTTTTAAATTTCTTTTAGATCTATAAGATTTGCCTGCATTCATTTTGCAGTTACAAAGATAGTGACACAATCTAATTTTAAAAATCAGTCAGCTTAATTAGAGGTTGTATTCAAGTCAGAATTTGCTAGCAACACTTATTGTGAATATATATAAATTCATGGTAGAGAGAAAATAGGACATTTTTAGATTAAAAAATAAACTTTTTATTGTTAGAATGATGATGTCAATGTCTTTATAGTAGGAAAAGATATATAACAATTGACAACACGTGACACTATTTGAAATAGTATACTCTTTTATAATATATATTACAAGACTAACGCGAATTCGCACAACATATTTATTTCTTTTGAAATGATTCAAATTATGTTCACAAAGATCTTGCTCACTATGGTGAGATATGGTGCATCAAGTACACAACTGTGGCTTTTAATGCTCATTATATTTAGCTTGTAATTGGAGAAAGAGCGAAGAGGACGATGAATTATTATTGAATGTGAACCAACATTTAAAGTATTATAGCGTAGGAGTACCAGAGGGATAACGATGGAGTTTTTGTTAAAAAAAAAAAACTTGTTAAGGGCGGAGCGGGGTTTTATTATCCTACCTCAATGCAGAAGCAAGGCGGGTAGGAGTTTACCCGGCTCGCCTAGCTCTACCCCGCCTCACCCCGCCCACTATATAGGTATATTTGTTACTTTTAATATGTTGTTATATACTCTTAATGTAAACATTATATCATTTTGTATATATTTTTAATATGTTTTTATATATTAATATAAATTATATATCATCAAAATCTCTTTAGTTTAGTTGTAAAAGGTAACTTATTTTTTCGTATGTTCTTATATATTAGTACTTTTTAAAAATTCTTAATGTTATTAACCTTGTTGGCTAGTACTCCACAAGAATGTGGCGGAATTTTTTCCATTCAATAAGGCGGAGATGGTAGTGTAGGAGTTTACCCTAATACACATATATGGTAGGAATAAGGGCAAGAGTTTTATTAACTAGTAAGGAGTAGGGGAAAGCACACCCTACTTCTACCCTGCCCTATTGCCATCCCTATAGTATTATACAAACTTGTATTTCAAGAGTTAAAGTTGTCAAATAAGTATTTTGGGAATTTTGTGTGATTACACACTAGTACTTATCTTTTTTCATGTTTCAGTGTTTTTTACTTTTCTTTTCACTTAAAATTAAATTTGTCTATCTTATTGTTAGAGATTAACCATATATAATCTCAAATATAAATAAAATAAATAAGAAAATATGTCAAAAAATAACATCCTACTTGTATTACTAATAAGAGATAGGTTATTAATAAATATGTCGATTTCAATAGCCTAAAAGTCTTTTCTATTATAGGGAAATTGATCTTATGTTTTTTGAGTGAAAGAGTAAAGTTCAAAGAGAATTTACTTTCCAGACTATTGAGAGAAAACTAAAAGATGCGTCTAATATCTTTTTGTATAAGTTTATTTATTTTATCTGATACAATCTCTATTAACTGCTCTAAGCAGTTATTATTTTTATTTTTTCATCTAGGTCGAGTTGATCTATCTTAGGTGACCCAACCCAACTTCCAATGTCTACTGCTCACCCATGATGGGTTCAACATAACTCTTACTCTTCTCTATCCTACAACGTTCATACAAACTAATAGACCATGCGACCAACATACTTTGAGAGCTCTAATGTTATATATTTGTTAGGAATATATAACCGCTCATGTAATAGTACATGTCAACAGAGTAATTCATGTATGTCATTCCCTTAATCATCAAGTCACAATTGTCTCTCACGCAAATTTCATCATATCATTATTAACTTGTTGTATTCGCAATTATGATACATAACTCAAAATAATCATAATTGGTCGACTAGTGAATACAACTTGAAAAATCCTGACCCTAGCAACAAGAACAACCTTTCTCTATCTCGAATTTCTTAATCCTAATTCAGTTTAGTTCGCTTTTCAGGGTCTTACACAATGAAAAGTTGAGATATCTACTTTCATTTCCCTAATGGTTGATTCAAGCGCAAATACTATGAAATATGTGCTATGGTATTTTCTTCTTTTCGCATGGAGTGTATGTCTTGCCTTTTAGCTAAATACCATATAGGTGGTAATCCAAACATGCCTATGTCTAACTTCAGTTCTCCTTACTACTCGTAAAAAAATTTTTGAACTCACATATGGCCTTAAAAATAGGTAAAGTGAATTGTGAGGGTGATTCACCCTCAATCATAATTAATATTACATTCCTGATCTCATATTAATACTTAATTAAGGCTACTACCTATTTTAAGCTTGACCTCTCAATTATCACCTAGGTAATTAGCTTAAAATATGTTTCATCTCTATTATTACAAAGTAATAGAGCTAATTACCTATATGAAAGGTTTAGTTTTGAATTTGTTCAACATACCTTTTTGAAATACACATAACATTCCCATGCATGCAACAACTTCTTCATAGGTGTTAAAACATAATCATTTACTTTGTGAACATTTGTAGGAATAAATAAAAATAGAATCCAATATTTTAACATTTACGCAGTCCTAGAAATTTAACATATTTCATAAACACATCTCTAGGAATTCATTTTGTCATGGGTTCAACAAATCCTAAGTAATCCAAGAATCTCGATCTTAAGCCACATAGCTTGTTGGACTGCAACTAAAAATGCTACAAATTTAGCCTTCATCGAGGACAAGGCTACACAAATTTGTTTCTTGTTACTCCAAGAAATAGCGAGATTATTTAGCAAGAAAACAAATCTAGAGGTAGTTTTTCTGTAATCTAAATCTCCTCCCAATCAGCATTAGTATAGCCTTCTAATTGCAGATCTTTCCCTTGAATGCATAATACATAATCAACAGTACTTTCATATTTGGTTGTCCAATGTGCTAGACCTAGATCAAACTAGTATTGACTTACGATTCCAATAGCAAAACAAATACCAACTATTGTACACATCATTACATACATCAAACTCTAAACAACCGAATCTTTCGATTTTCACTATAGGAGCACCTATTAGTTTGCAATTTTACATATTAAATCATTTAAGAAGTTTCTTAATAAATGATTGTTGAGAAAGAGAGATTAATTTCTTTGAATGATCTCTTGAAATCTTAACTCCAAGAATATATGTTGTTTCACCTATGTTTGTCATTTCAAATTTAGATAATAACCGTCTTTTGACAAATTTGACAAACTCCTTATCATTCTTAGATATTAGTATGTCATCAACATATAATGATAAGATAACTAATGTTCGTTTCAAATACGCAAGCGAACAGATTGTTCGTGGTACACTTCAAGAAGTTAGGTATTTAGTGTCATTTTTCTTGTGACAATATAGATATCGTCACAAAATAGTAATATTAGTGGCATTTTAAAAGTTTTTTCACTAATGTTATATTATTTGTGACTGTTAGGATTAGGATTGCTACATCATAGTCTATAGATCATCATGCTTTTAAAAACGACTAAAGAACATATCTAATATGATGGCAGAACAAGTAATACATAGCTGTTTGCACACATAACCACAACATGATTAAACATATAAGCAAGAAGATTTATTGGTATACCTTCAAGAAGTTGAAGATCCACGTGTCTTTGCTTTGTGTAAACTCCACCAAAATAGCCTCTCAATTAGCCTTCCTTCACTATAATCACCTTTCCAATCCTAGGACGTGTGGTGTTATGTAGTAGGCAAGCTAATAGAGTAATGTGTGTTTTTGGTGTACTAGGTGAAAATTTCTACACACCTTTATGAAAGAGGCAAAGAGACTCAAGGGTGTATTGTTAGCTCACTATTTTATAGTGCACAATAATCCTAATTGGTTAAGTTCGTAGAAACAATTAAATTTCCAACTATACCCTTTCTGAAAATGGAATATGCCTTATGGATAAGATATCCAAGATATTCCTTTCTCTCTCTTACTCTATAATATCTAATTCCATGGGACCCGCTTATCCTATTAAGATGCCCATAAATTTAATAAGAAAAAAACTTAGATAAAATCTTTTTTCCTTCTTTATTAAATTTATAAATCAATAAATAATCTCAATTAATTACATCCATTGGAAATATGACTTGTGAAAGGACCAAAAAATATAACTACCTTTGGCTCACAAAATAACCAAAATGGCCTTGCCACCTCTTTGGCGACATCAAGGCTATTTTAACCTTGGTCTATTTCCGCCAAAAGACCAAAGCTGCATTCCAAGGATAATCACTGGCTAAGCAAAAACAGGTCGCAACAAGTAACCACTATTTTTTACCAACCGAGTGAAATGACCAAAATACCCCTATATGTCTACTCGTAGTCAAGGCCGATCAAAATGCATCATTACCTCCAAGACTACATCTGGTCTCTTGATTTAGGGAGCGACTCACAAGCCAAATGACTGATATACCCTTGAAGAGTGATATCATTAGATCTAGATTTATGATAACCAATAAGAAAAATCCAAGGGGTCACATAGACTCTGATATTGCACATGAATGTCTTGATTGATTAGAACACAATACTCAACGTACGAGACAAACAATCTTATCACTCAAGACATCTCCTCATGGTACATTAGAGTGCTACGTCGCAACTTCACTAGTTCATCCACACATGCTCAAGATTTAGAGTATCTATCACTCGGAAACAATAAGTATCTTGTTCTCTATATATAATGGCACAATTTCAAAAGACATACTCATGGTGGTCATGTCCAATGTGCGACACACGCACAAGAAGCGAAGTTCGAAAAGACCCTCCAATGACCCAGGTAGATCATCCATATCGAGAGACTCGCCCACTATAGCTTTATCTCGATAGAGTACCCAACACTACCATTCAGCTATTGACATCTTTATAATGTACCCAAAACTAGACCTGGACTTACTATGTGTCCAGCCTCACTGCGTACCCAAATCATTAGACTATATCATTGGACCTCTATACAATGTATGACACATACATACCAGAGATAATATATGTAAGAAGTACTCATAAATATAAACAATGATTAAATGTCTAGTTCAATATCCGTGTGCAAGTGATCCTTAGGTCATACAACCCAACAATGACATCATAATTTTTTGTCACTGAAAAATATTAATAGTGACAATTTAGTCAATGTCTCTATAATTTTGTCACTAAAGGTATTTGTAGTGACGTTTTTTGAGTGACGAATATGATATGATATTAAAAACAATTTATCACTATTGGACTTATAATTTTTGACAATTCATTTTTTCACTGGAAAATATTAGATTAGTGACAATTTGCCATCATCACTATGAAATTACTATTAATTTTGCTTATTTAATGTTTTGTGATAGCATAGATACCATCTCTGTTAGTGTTAATAGTACTTATATTTTGAGTTGTCCGTCGCTAATGTTGTATTATTTTTGTGAACAAAATTATTTATCACTAAAATTAATTAATTATCACAATTTTATAAATATCACTTAAATTTTTAAAAAATAAAAAATTAAAAATATATTTTAAAATAAAAATAAAATTAAAAAGTTTAAAATTTGAAAATTAGAAAATCAAAAATTATAAAATTTAAAATTTAAAACATAAAAAATCAAAAATTATAAAAAAACTAAAATTTAAAACTTAAAATTTTAGTTTTCAACTTTGAAACTCAAATTTTAAAAAATTAAATTATATATATATATATATATATATATATATAAAAGACTGGCAAATTAAAGAATTAGTTATTTAGAAATTAAAATAATTATTTTAAATTTTTAATTATTTTAGGTTCTCAATTTCTCTAAATCTTTAAATTTTTTTAATTTTTGAGTTATGTTTTATATTTTATTTTTATAAATAATATATTTCTAATTACAAATGCATTTCTTTTATAAAAATTTCTTACTAAAAATGTCTCTAGTGTGACTACCAAATCTCAGAAAAAATGTTTTCTTATATAACAATGAAACAGACTCACACAATATATATATATATATATATATATATATATATATGTATGTATGTATGTATGTTTTGAGAAAAAAATTTGCTCCAAAAAAGTTATTTCCCTACAAACAAAGAGAGCCAAAAGTAATAAACAATGACAAATTTATGAAGGTCATGTGAATATCATAAGTTAAAATAATCTTAATTACAAGAAATCAAGAATTTCATCTATTTAATTTTTTGTGACCACATAGATATCATCAATCTTAATAGAACATTATAAGTTGTTTCTAACTAATTTTTTTTATTATTTCTAATGATATAGTTATTTGTCATTAAAAACAACAAATTATGGGCCAATTTTATGAATATCAGTTGAATTTCATAATTAAAGAGAGTTTTAGTGACAAATATGATTATATAATCATAGCTAGTAATTAAAAATACAACAAAAATATAACTAAATAAGTGCCTAATCATCTCAACTTACATTAAAATACTTATATAAAATAAAAATAGAAGACAAATATTCGGCCATTAGTGTCAAAGAAAGCAATTGAATTGGGCAACAATTTATGAGACTCGCGATTCATCGATATCTCTGACCAAGTAAGGATTGACTAGTGCCTGTACTTTCATACTTTGCCTAACTTATTTACTTTTAGTGTTATGCATCAACTTTTGAAATCACAAACAAATGTTATTTTAAATATTAATTGATTGACAATGGATTTTTTTAAATTAAAAACAACCAATTAAGTACTAATATGATATTTCCCATCATTTTTGAAATAAAAGAGATCTTATGTATACTTTTATATTTATGGATTAATCCTTGTATATACTTCCATATTTCTTGCTTTTTACGGGTTATTTAGCTATAATAGTAAACTATGAATCTAGTTATAAACCTTTTGAAATTATAAATAAATATTGTTTTAAATATTAATTTATTGACAAACAAATCTTCAAATTACACATTACAATGTATACAGAAAGTAGATAATTGATAATAAATAATAAAATAATATATGTCATATGCCATATAAGCACTAAAGTGAATTTTTAAAATTACTTGAAAATAGATAAATAAAAAAATAAAGTATAGGATCAATGTATAATTAGGCCTGACTACTCAAAAAACCATTTCCTTTTTTAAATTGTTGAGAAGGATTAGAAAACCCCAGATTAAGCATATTTATCACAACCCATCCATTATGAGCGCCTTCCCCACCAAGCTAGCTACCAATATATAAATCCTTTAGAAAATCAAACTATTCCAATTCCAAAGATGATAAAATTATTCTAGCATATGGCTCTCAAAGCATCTATTTGAGTTTTGCTAAGTTGTTTCATATGTGTTACTTTTGATGACAATCAACAACCAATAAATGTTGGTGAGATAATGATAAACATTATTTTTCTTTTTATTTTTATTTTAATTTTTATATCCTTTTGATATTTTAATTAATTTTGAATGTTAAAATGTCAAAAGATTAATTAATTATTCTATGTCAAAATGTAGATTTATGAAATCTTGTCAAATCATGGTGACCTAAGTCGGACTCGAATCTTCACGTAAAGTTAACAATATAAAGGTAATCTTTTTATGTTTATTTCTTAAATGAGAGTGTCGATTAACTCTTAGTTATCATTTTTCTTACATTATAATGGGCAATATGTAAGATTTGATTTTTCATTTTTCAACTTTTCTTCTCGTTCGACTTAACTCTCATTTTTCTCTTTTTTCCATTATATTTTAGTAATCTAATTTATTTTTTTAATTTAATGCAGCATCAATTAGAAGAGATGGCATGAGCACACCATGGAAAGATGTGCAAATCTCTCACTTTCTTCTTTTGAGAGGAATGTTTCATTTTCTTTTTTATGTCAATAAATCATGATTGTTAGTGCTAATATTTTTACTAAATTAGTAGGATAGTACTTTTGACACATGTAATATTTTATGAAAAATTGGGATAGATTGTATTGAGATATTAGGTTGTACATCATGTTGAGATATTAAAATATATTTTATGCAATTAAATTTTTTTACAAAACTTCATATTGTCCTTTTATTTTTTTTTAGAAATGTATGCAATCAAGGATAAATACTACAATTGATGTAATAAATTTAGTAGCAATGCAAGTGTCACAATAATATAAACAAATTTAGTAGTGACATATTAGTCATAATTAAAATTGTAATTAATATTAATTAAATTGTAACAACATTACTGACACAATTACAAAAATAGATTTTATGATGACATTAGTCGTCGCTAAAATTATGATTAAATAGTGATCGTATCATGTGCCACAAACAATATAACTCTATAGTGACAAATTTTTGTCACAAAAGGTACACTGAATTGTGATAATTAGAAGTGCCACTATATATGGACCATATTAGTGACTAATAAAAAGTCACAATTGCAAAATATAATTTTGGCGGCAATAATCATCACTATATAATGTCAATCAGAGTGACGTTATTATTCGTCACTCCAAATACTATTATAAAATTATTAGTGACTTGAATATATGTGGCGTCTAGTGACGACCTTCACTAAAAATGTTAGTGAAGAAATTTTGATTTTTAATGACAAAATTAGGCGTCACAAGATATCAATTTTTTTGTAGTGATATTACGGATATGAGTGCAAGTATTGTCTCCATAGGGAGGCTTATTAGCTCAGTCTTTGCATGCTTTTATGCTAAGGATAGTTATGTGCGTGTGTGCTTTCTTTAGGATATGAAGGGAACTTGGGATGACGGAAAATAAGCCTAAGCTAGCCTAAACCTACAGAGGAATCCTCTAAAACTTGGTGCAGGTCTATCCCTAAGCGTTGATTCCTGGAGTATAGCATGGTCCTGATGGCCTAGGATTTGCAAGCTTAGTTAATTAGGTCCTACGTGAGATTGATTGAATATAACCCTAATGTCCAAACTGTTAACAGGATTTAAGCTAAGTCCTAGCCCATTTAGGGTTCATTAAACTAGTTGGAAGCCTATTAGTTGGGTTTAAAACTAAAGACCACTCAACCTAGCTTAAAAATGAACGAAGAACCATCAATCAACATCACGGAAGCAACATATATGCAATTTAAGCACAAATTAAACTTGCATATTCACTTAGGCATTTTATCAAACACATAGGCATATCTGATTATTAATACATAGACATATTGATTCATGTCATAGATCTATCTAAACAAGCACATATTAAGTGTCATAGATACACACAAATCCTTTATTCAAAGCCTTAACCTAATATACAACAACAAACACCCAAGATCTAGCCTAATCTAGCAACATATTTATAAGATTTAGAGAAAGAACAAGAAGAACTCCCCTAAATCTTGCTTCAAAATTCGTACAATCTCTTCAAATCCTTGTTAGATGCTTCAATCCTAGATTCTTTGGGTGTTTAGAGAGTGCGTGAAGGTGTTAATTAAAGTGGGAAATGTTGGGATTGGTATGTCCTAAAGACTACTTGGACACTGTTTTCTGGATATTGTTATAATTATTTTAATAATGATTCTTGAATTTCATTTTTATACATGGTCTCTGGTGTATGATTATGTGGTGCATTAGTAAAGGCCTAGTGACATTAACTGAGAACTTGGGTGTATAATGAGGCTCGACTTGCAGTAGGTCCAAGTCAAGACTCAGTAATGTCATAAGTCCATAACTATATGGTAGTGCTAGGCACTCTACCAAGATAAGATTATAGTGAGCAAGTCTCCTTGTAGGGGTGACCTACCTAGGTCATTAGAGGTTTTTCCAGACTTGTCTCTCTAGTGCGTGCGTCACGTATTAGACCGAACCATTGTAAGTTAGTTTTCTCATAACTGTACTATCAAAATCAGAAAACACAATACTCACTTCTGCTAAGTGGCCAATGCTTTCAATCTTGATCATATGTGGATGAACTGATGGAGTTAGGGTTCAACAGTTTGATCCACTATGAGTGAGACCTTGCTTGGCTAGGGTCAATAGCTCTGTGCATTGGGTGTTGAGTTCTGGACAGTTGGGACATGCATCTGCAATAGTAGATTCTATATGCCCCCTTGGTCTTGTCCGTATAATCATCTAAATCTAGGCCTAGTGGTATAACCCTTCAAGGGTATATCGGTCATTTAATTTATGTGTCGCTCCCGAGATCAAGAGTAATGTGACCAGAAGATGATTAATATCTTGGACAAGTTATTCCAAGGTTTAGAGGTAGTTAAGGAAGTGATAGTACAGTCAAAGAAATGACCTTGACTACGGGCGTACATAGAGGGGCATTTTGGTCATTTTGCATAATAGGTCAAAGGCAAAGGTAATTCGTTGTTGTGAAAAGCTTCTGGCATCCAGTAATTATCCTTGGAGTGCGGCTTTAGTCTTGTGGTGAAATAGACTAAGGTCAAAATGGTCATTATGTCACCTAAGGAGAGATAAGGGCATTTTGGTCATTTTAGGAGCCAAGGGTAGTTATGTCTTTTGGTCCCTCTGCTAGACGGATATTGTTTCAAGCATGAGAAGTCTATACTAGAATATTTCCTTATTGGTCGATTGCTAAATATGTGTTTTCATAAGAGTTCTAATTACATTAGGATTCTTGGAAATAGGAAATAAGATTTGTTCTTAATTCTTATTGGTCCAAGTTTTAATGTAGATAATTAGAATGTGTCTTAATCTCTTTCCTAAAGCTTCTAGGTATGTGAATATATGCCGCTGTTTCTAGGGCATACCCCCAAAAGGAAATAGGTAATAATGCATGGCTCATCATTGACTAACCATGTCTAAGAGGGTACGGTTCCTCCTTTCAGCCACACCATTCTACTGGCGAGTACCTAGTGTAGTTAATTGCACATCAATCCTTTGCTGTGTGAGATAGTCTCTGAACTTACCCGAGAGATATTCCCCACCACGATTAGATCATAGGGATTTGATACGTTTATCTAACTTCTGCTTAGCCTCAACCTTGAATTCCTTGAATTTCTCAAAAGATTCAGACTTCTATCACATTAGATATATGTATCCATACCTTGAATAGTCATTCGTAAATGTGATAAAATACTCATATCCTCCTTGAGCTGGTTTGCTCATAGGAACACATACATCTGTATGTACCAATTCTAACACTTCTTTGGCATGTAATCCCTTAGATGAAAAGGACCTTTTGGTCATCTTACCTTTTAGGCATGACTCACATTGAGGTAGATCCTTGACTACTAATGAACCTAAAGGTCCATCATCAACTAACTTCTTTATACGTTTATGACTAATGTGTCCTAAACGCAAGTGCCATAAGTATGTGTCATCGGTTCGAGGAACTTTCCTTTTAAGTGGGTTATTTGTTTGCTCTAGATTAAATGTCGTAGTTGTAATAGGATATAGGAAAAATAAATTATCATGCATTCTACCGGAAAAAATTAAATTCCCATATCTATTGATGTCAACACCAGCATGGAAACTAATTGAACAACCATCCATTATTAACTGACTAACAAAAATAAGGTTTTTTCGAAATCTCAGAACATAATAAATATTGTTTAGAACTAATTGCCTATTGCATGAAAAATTTAAAGAAACTTTTCCAAATGCAGCTGCCCAGACCTTCGCTCCAATCCCAACACGAAAGGCAAATTCTCCTTTACTGAGCTCCTTCATTACCTAAAACCCGTGCATAGAATTGCAAATATGATTAGTGGCTCCAGAATTTACAATCCATGAATTCGTAGATTCAACCACTAAGCAAGTTTCAATATAGAGTGCTCGAGGTATACCTACTTACCCTTAGGCTCGAATCTTAGTGCAGTCTTTCTTCTAGTTGCACTTGAAACACTTCCCTTTGGGCTTAGCACCTGCACCCTGCTTTGAGCCTATGCCACTCTTTTGCCTCTTATTTGGCCCATTACCCCGCAGTTGCTTCCTTTTGTTATTCTTGGTTTTATTCTTACCTTTTGGTTTAAAACCAGAAGAGGAAGCTTGCGCAACATGCACTTGACCCTTGGGCTTTATAATGGCATCAACTGCTTGGAGCTCCTTCATCAATTCCATCAAGTTTAAGTTCAACTTGTTCATGTTATAATTTAATTGAACTAATTGTATGATGGAGGCAGAGTCTCCAGGATCATGTCTACCTGTGACTGTTCGTCTATGTTTGCCCCTAGAACTTTGGTGACATTGAAGCAATCCATCATCTTAAGAAAATACTCTCTAACAGATGCTCCTTCAGCCATTCTAGTAGTCATAATTTCCTTCAAAGCAGCTTGCTTGGTAGGCCTGCTTTGATCAACAAACATGTCTGACAGCGAGGTCATGATCTCCCTAGCTATCGCCATCCCTTGGTGCTCACTCTGCAAAACATCTGATATAGAAGCTAACATATAGCACTTGGCCATGCTATTAGTTTTAGCTTTTTTCCATTTCTGTTTGACCTCATGGATAGCGTCAATAGAGTTGGCCGTAACAACTGGACAAAGAATTCTGAGGACATACTTGTACTCCTCGGCAGTGAGTACTATGTCCAGATTCCTCTTCCACTCCACAAAATTCTCTCCAGTAAGCTTGTGCTCTCTAAGAATAGTAGCGAGTGGATTGAAGGAAGCCATTTGATTTCTAGATAACAATTGCTTTTGATTAATAAATATGAATTAAAACATGGGTGCAAAAGTAATATGTATGTAATAGTGGAAAAAAAAACTAACATACACTTGTCTTATCACATTTATGCCTTTTTGTAGATAAACCCTTAAAACTACAATTGTGATAGTGTCTCAGTCCTATCACGTGAACTCCATCAATAGGATGGTCGAACTAATGAGTAACTAAGTTAAGTTGCGCTTATTTGAATGTCACTTATCTAGGTAGACACTACCCAAGTGAGATTCAATCAATGTTTGGTTTGCCTTCTCAATCCTTGTAGAGAACTCCATCGATAGGATGGCCGAACCTATTATTTGACTTGAATGTTTTGACCAATCCTTGTGTCATTCCCCGTTATGTTCTGGATATGAGCCCTTCAATAGGGTAATGACTCTCACCCACATACCGTAAAGTGGTTTATAGTAGAGAACTCCACTGATAGGGTGGCCGAACTCTCTAACATTCTTATGAATGCACACTTTGAGTTCATCTTATTAAACTGAGTAGGCTGACACCCTCCAATGGGGAGGTTAATGTCTCCTACTCTTAGTATGAACCGGAATTGGAAAGCCGTGGGGTTATTTCCTTTACCCTCTCCCACTCAATCTTTTAACTTAAGGGCTTTTAAACTTCTCTATTTTGTCTTGATACAATTTGGTTTCGATCTTAACACCCTTTGGAAATCCTCTTCGTGTTACAAAATTAGCCATTTGTATGAAAATAGAGTTTAGAGCTAAATCGAGACTTCAAGAAACCTTTAGGTAGCCATTACAAAGTTATCTGGTTAAGTTCTATATGGTTCTTAGGATTTAAAGTCCACAAATTAAATCCTAGCCAATTTGGCCGTCTTAGTTTGCATCTTTAGACTTAATTGTCTTGCAATTATCTAGTCTAAGCAGATAAGATTGTTAGGACTTAACCAACTTTGTTTATTTTTTAAAAAAAATTAATTCTAAAGGTTATGCCAATTTTAAATCCTATTAGGTGGACAATGTGTCTATGTGACGTTGGGCATGCTCATAATCATACATACAAGCAATCATATAATAAAGACAACAAATATAAAACTTCCATAGCACATGGTTCTCTCATAATGGCTCCCTGTTCAATGCTTTATACCATAATGGCCCAAAACCAAAAACTTAAGCTTGGCCAATGTTTTGCTCCATGGACCTTAGGCCCAAATTGGCCTCTTTGATTGGTTTGGACCTCCCTTTGGCTCTCAAGCCTCTGAACGCCTTTCTCCATGGATCTTTATCACCTTTTTCTCCATGAATGCTTGTGACGCTCTCCGATGGAAAGGGATATTACATGAAATTGTGCTAGAAAACCTATACAAGCTTATAATACTGAAAGAAACATAAATTGGCTCAAAAAGTACATGCCATATAATTCCTGTGCTTCTTTTAAACTTAAGCTACAAAATTTCCAACAAACTAATTACATGTAAAACCATCCTATGATCATACAATGATTACTGTACATAATTCTTAACAACATATATATGAACCATCATGAGAGAACATTAAATCCCTGCATGGTTAGCAATATTCCAGGAAGCAACACATTGAAAAATGCACCTATTGTCACCACCCACAAGACAATTACTAGCGTTCTTTTCAATTCTAGTGTTTTAGATCAATTATCCTAAGCATGTGCAGTGGTAACCTACTCAGATACCACTTGAAGGATCTTATAGAGCATGCAAGACTAACCCTAGGTCAATTTTTAAATTATTAGCCCTAGGCATAGTAGAAAAATAAATACTTGCATACAATAATACCACACATGCGTAGAATAAACAAGAACACAAAGTAAAATTGTTAGAACAAATTTACCTCTTGGAGCAGAAAAACGACCAGAAAATTTAATTGATTATCGGACTGCCTTATGGACTTCTGATCGACAATCCAACCACTGGATTTAAAGCCCTGGAAGAGTAGAATGTCCTCCTAAAATTTTAGAATGATCCGATAAGTGATGGACACCTGATCAAGCCCAGATCTGAGATTACACAGGCTGTGACGGGAAAAAATAGTTTCTGTCCTCTTGTGTTTTTCTCTCCAAAAACCTTTGTAAGAGTGACCCAAAAAGCTTTTGATCTTCCCTACTATGACCAGGGAGATGTTATCAATAAGTAAAAACCAAATTCTTGGTGCAAGAATTGGTTTTTAGAATTGTAGAAGTTTAATTTTGTTTTTAGTCGATCGAGAGAAAAAGAGAATTCCTTTTTTTCTAAACTTCTCCAAGAATGTACGTAGCTTCATTTTTTTTTTTACACCCAAAAAAAAAACTTCTACATTTTATCAGACTTAGTTGATCCCCTCTAAGAGTTCTCTTAACAATAGAACTCCTAGGTAAACTAGGATTTTATCTTGAGGAGTTTAAATTCAAGTAGAAGATCTTTAGGTGATAACAGTTTCAAATTAAAACTAGCATTCGACCTAATCTTCTAGAATTTAAATCCCAACAAATCTTCTAGAATACGTGGGGCCCACTATCTCTTTCTTCGTTCCAAATTTGGACGCCTCCCTACAAGACAACTTGACAGATTGAATATTCTAATATAGGAAACTTGGAGTTCAAGATATTTGAATTATCTTGCAAAAATATAGCAACTCTATCCTAATTTTGGAAACCTTAATCAAGAGTCACATCTCACACACCTAGATGCTTTAAGAAAGAGATTAAGATACTTTCTAATTATCTACATTAAAACTTGGACTAATAAGAATTAAGAACAAATCTTATTTTCTATTTCCAAGAATCCTAATGGAATTAGAACTCTTATGAAAACACATATTTAGCAATCGACCAATAATGAAATGTTCAAGAATAGACTTCTCATGCTTAAAACAATACCTGGCTAGCAGAGAGACCAAAAGACATAACTACCCTTGACTCCCAAAATCACCAAAATGCCCTTTCTTCCCCTTAGGCGACATAATGACCATTTTGACCTTAGTCTATTTCACCACAAGACTAAAGCCGCACTCCAATGATATTACTAGATGCCAGAAGCTTGTCACAACAACGAGTGACCTTTGTCTTTGACCCACTAAGCAAAATGACCAAAACGCCCCTCTATGTACTCCCGTAGTCAAGGTCGGTCCTTTGACTGTACCATCACCTTCTTAACTACCTCTAAACCTTAGAATAACTTGTTCAAGCTATCAATCATCTTCTGGTCACATTACTCTTGATCTCAAGAGCGACCCATAAGTTAAATGACTAATATACCCTTGAAGGGTTTTATCACTAGATCTAGATTTAGATGATCATACGAACAAGACCAAAAGGGCACATAGAATCTACTACTGCATATGAATGTCCCAACTATCTAGAACTCAACACCCAATACACAGAGCTGTTGACCTTAGCCAAGCAAGGTCTCACTCATGGTGGATCAAAGTGCTGAACCCTGACTCCATCAGTTTATCCGCAAATGCTCAAGATTGAGAGCATTGGCGACTTATAGCAGCAGTGAGTATTGTGTTTTCTGACTTTGATAGTCTAGTTGTGAGAAAACTAATTCACAGTGGTCCAATCTAATACGTGACGCACGCACTAGAGAGACAAGTCTGGATAGACCTCTAATGACCTAGATGGGTCACCCTTACAAGGAAACTTGCTCACTATAACCTTATCTTGGTAGAGTGCCTAACACTACCATACGGCCATGGACTTATTTATGACATTACTGAGTCTTGACTTGGACTTACTGCGCGTCTAGCCTCGCTGTGCACCCAAGTCCTTAGTTAATGTAATTGGGTCTTTATTAATGCACCACATAATCTACACCAGAGACAATGTATAAAAATAAAATTTAAAAATAATTATTAAAATAATTATAACAATATCTAGAAAACAGTGTCCAAATGGTCTTTAGGGCATACCAATCCCAACAGGATTTTCATGCTCCAAACCTCATAGTTATCATTATTGAGTTTTTCACCCTTGTTCAATTCGATGATGATGTCTTAGATGTAGAAGTCATTTGATTTGAGAACTAAGTCTACAGAGGTAATTATGTGTTGTATTAATACCTTTAGATTACATGCATCTATTTTGATGCTATTAATTATATTAATTTGTAATTTCACAGTAGGCTTAGAGTTGAAAGTTCATGAAGTTCCCAATCATCATCCAAAATCTTAATGTGAAAGAACAATTTATATAATTGATTATATATAAAATTATGTTCTAGAAAATTAACAAATTTAATAGACTCCATAACCCCACTTATCAAAATGGAAACTTGAGACCACAATGTGTCTCTAAATTCCGTATATCATGACATATTTAAGGTACTAATACAAAAAAAAAAGTGAAATAAAAACAATAAAAAATCAAAACGTAAGTAATAAACACTAATATATCAGAATAAGTGTACATTCAACACTTGTTATTACATGTACAAGAAATACTTGTTACTAATATATTAGCCTAATTACTAGAAAAGACTAATAGAAATTTTCGGACAACTCACATGTCTCTATGGTTCTCTTTTGAATATACATTTCCAAAAATACTTTCATGATCCTATTATATATCCAAACACATATATATCCACAAACATTTTAAAAAGTTTGTTTCCAAGTCACTAGAAAAGTATTTTTGAAAACATCAAGTTTTTGGATATTGATCATGAGCCAACCATTCCAAATTACTTCATGTATCTTATTGTTAACTGAGACAATATGATCTATCATATTTAAACTCTCATCCCAATAACTCAAAACTAAAACCCATTTAGAAGTTTTGAGTTTGCCTTTTGGATTGGTGTTCTAGCAACAAAAGGAGTTCAAATTAATATTAGCATCATTTTTGAAACAAATATTATTAGACATAAACAATGCAATAATTGACAAATTATTGTTTCTAATAGCATAAATGTAATTTTGGGTCTAATGTAATTTCAAAGAACTTAGGAGTCAAAATATAATTTCCAAAAACTCTAGGGTCAAAGTATAATTTTTGAAAAATTTTGGGGCAAAATGTAAATCTAAAAATATTGGGGTTAAAATGTAACTTCTGGAGGGGTCAAATGTAATTTTAGAAAAATTTTTGGTTAAAATATTATTTTTAAAAAAATAGAGGCCAAAATTTTATTTTCATAAAATTCATTGGCCAAAAACTATTTTCAAAAATTTTGGGCCTAAAAAACAATTTCATTAAAAATGTCCACGTCATTGCCATGCAATCCACGGTTGCCACATCACCACAACATGGCAGCCATGTGGCCCAATGAAAATGTGCCAAGTGGCCCAAAGAGCAAATCTATTCCTTTCCACAACTGTTACGCAAACAACTGAAAATTTTTGATTTCGACTGATTGTTTAACAAGGTCTAATCGCTTATAACTTTTGCCATACTAAACCAAATAAGCAAATAATATACCTACGAAAAGCCTAAAATATGTAGTTTCTAGCAATGTAAACATCAACCAGAGAGTCAAATTATCCAAAGAAATATTAGCTTGCAAACTTGGCTTGAAATCAATATCACAAACACCGATTTTTTCAGTTTATTGCATTAACTTCTGAACACAACTCTCTCATTGCAGATCCAAATTAAGCATATAATATGATGTTTGAAAGTCCTCTGAATGATCTTTCCATACGTATATAGATTGCAAACCAGTGCATAGCAATATGAGCAATAACATTATGCAAAATATGTCTAGAAAGTATGAAACTCAAATTTTCAGGAAATTAATAATTCATAAAAAATTCATGAATTGAACACTAATTTCCTGCACGGTGCTGGATTTTACGCACCTGCACTTTCAACCAGAACGAGATTATTTAGATCTAGTTAAGTAGCACAGTGCTGGATGCACGTCAAACAACGAACCATCAACCCAAACAAAGAACACATTGACCAATTTCCCCATCGTTGACTATCGGCTTGCTACCAGAAGAGGTCAAAATAATTTTGATTACACTGTCTCTTAAAACAGAGTATCAGTCAAAAGTATCCTTAAGCTTAGTATATCATTTCTGAAACAAATAACACACTACTACATCGCTCGACAACAAAATTTTTCTAGGGTAGGATTTAACCTATCCATTGCCCAGGAAACAAAAACTCAACAAGGTAGAAATATATAAGATGACAAAGATGGTAAAATCAAGAGGGCTCAAACTCTTATCTTCTCAGGTAAGCTCTCGGCAACAATCGCTGCACAAAAATAATAGCAATAAGCCAATGAATAAGAAAGAAGGCTTCTTTGCCATGGATCACTATAGCTATGATCCCATCATATCCTAAATGGTTCAGTTCCAGAGCTGTACTCCAGCTTAAATCTCTTTCTTTTGGCCTTTTTGTTCGCAATTTCTTGGAAGGGATTTGGCCCACCAAAGCCGACCTTGGTCCCTCGAACCTTCTTCCGCTTTCCCCTGTCATATTCTTCATCCCTGCAAAAGTAAAAAAACCCCATGCATAAATTACAATTTACTTAACCAGGAAAACTGTTGAACTAAAATACAAGGGGACATGTCGGCCAGCACTCTCCACAGCAAAAAATCTCAGGCTGCTATTCAACAATAGGATTTAAGCCTTCAACATTCTTTTACTTTTCTCCTCTTGCTCGAAAGGAGAAGTTCAGAAAAATCCAAGTCCAAAAAGGGAAGCCAAATATATCCATGCAAATTCAGAGAAAATTCTTGAGGCTACCTACAAACTTGAGTTCATGGTTAGATTAGCTTGATTCAATGCACTAAAGTATGATGTTCCACTTGTCCCTGCCAAGGCTTCTTTGTTTACGTAATCCAGTTATAACATGCATGTTGGATATGTATGAGCAATTGCATACAGGAGGCATTATTATACTTATCATGACTACATGTTAACGGTACTACTGACTAGGATCTTAGTGATTAGATGTGCGGTCATTATACTGGGGGACCCAATATCACATGCGTGTGTGTCAGTGAGAGAGAAGAAAGCACGAGCCCTTCCACGGTTTCTCTATTTAATTCTGCAGCAGCTAGCAGATGTTTGCTCTTCAATCTCATAAAGGGGGGAACTGATTTAGTGTGGTACAAATGGATTAGGTGGTGTATAGCAACGATGTCCTTGTTGCCATGACCACCTCATTTTAGTTAAACTCAAAACAGTATTGCAGTGAGAGGCAGCAATACACAATGCTCTCAAGCACTTTAAAGGTACATTAACAATCATTTAACAGCATAGATGAACTCACCATTCATCTCCAATATAGCCAATTCTGACACTTTCCAGTCCCTCTGATTGTGTAATATCTGTTGCTAGAGACTCTATGCCATCCCATCGCAAAACTGTAATTCACCAAGTCGCCAACAACATAAGATTCTCTTTTAGCGCAACCTTTGACTCAAGCTAATAGCATATGAAGTATTTACAGGATGACAATCTTGTTACCCAAAATCACGCAACATTATCTCATTAACCAATATCAGAACAATTTTCTATAAGCTACAAGCAGCAGGACCAAAAACTACTTACAGTATCAAGATTGATCCAAAAAAACATGAATACAGTTACCTATTTATGTGTTAATTGGAGAAAGTGAGTTGGTGAATAAGAAAAGCAGGCTTTCAAATTGCTAGAGCTTTAACAAGTGATAAACACATATTCGGAGCTCTCAAATAATGCTTACCAGTTGTCTCCTCCAAACCTCTGGTGAGGATGCTCATAAGATTATTTTGGTTCACATATTGTCTTTCGTCTTTTAAGCTACTATGTTCCATCATTTGAGGCAGATAGTCCAGTGAGGCAAAGCTAGGACCTGTTTGTGGTTGCTTTTCAGTTGAGAGTAGAGTCTCACTCCGACCAACCCTCAATCTAAATTCTTCATCAATTCTTCCCTGCAAACCAACACTTTCAGCAACATCTTTCATCCTTAACTTGCCACATTTTCTCCATTTATTTTGAGAACAGGCTGAAATGCTATGCACGAGCTTCTTCTCATAAAAAGATGGACCAGGATCTGATCCAATGCAATTCCCCTCCACCAATTGTCCTCTTCTAGGATTCTTGCTCTCTAAATTGCTAAGTTTGTTTCTTTTGTGCTTCTTCCTCTTTCGCAGGGCCAAGGTTGTACGGAAAATGATATTTGTGCTCAGATGCATCTTGCCCAAGTGAGGCTTGAAGAGCTTCTTTTTCACTGCCAGGTGACGCCTTTTATCAAGAGCTTTTTCCTGTGACAAGGTTGTCAATGTGGTCGGAAGCTTTTGTCTCTGGCCAACATCAGGAGCACCTTGACCAGCCAAATCACCAGAACCACATAATTTGGAGGGGATTTCATCCTACATATGCGTATATCACACATAGAAACAAAGAGGGAGACAATGAGCCTTAACGTGAGCCAGCAAATAACTTAATAATGCCACGCATGATTATAAGATAGATACCTGACTATTTTTACCACTGCTATGGGGCAATGAACTGCTGTTGGCAATTTCATGAGATGTTCCCTCAACCGCTATAGCCGATGAACCCATATAATCATGCTGAAAAAATGACGAAGCAAAAAAGAAAAGGATTTATTTTTTGTAAAAATTGAATTTATACTCAAGAGGAGAAAGAGGCAGAATATATCAGAGAAAGAGAAGTGGAGACAATAGTTCCTGAAACCAAATAATCAATCACCTTTTGAGAACCAGTCTTCTCCGTAGTAGATGCTTCTATAGAAGCTCCAAGAAGGGTACCAACATTCAGTGGTCTATCTACTGTACCAATAACAGCTTTCTTGGCACCCATATCACCATTGCAGCTGGTAGGTATTGCGCAAGAATCACTTCCATCTTTCTTAGTAAAGAACTGGGTGATATTATTCACAGATACTCTAGATGAAGTAGCATTAATATCTTCCTTGGTACCATTCTCCACAATAACAGTTGCCTTAGAAGCATGAAGAGGTCTATCAGAAGACTTCCCAGATGAAGCTGACTGCTTGAGACATTCACCAATATTAGGAATTGGAACAATTGATCCCTCCAGTGATGAGACATTTGCCAAAGTTCCAACATCCCTTTGCAAAGATGGAAGTTTATTAGCCATCCCGCCATTATTCACAGAGATGCCATCCTTCATTGAGGAATCACTTGATGCACTGACATTTATTGCGTCTCCTTGACGTGCTGCATGAGAACAGGAAGTATTTGACTTTCTCTCAAATGGACCATTTTGCATAGATTCTTTGACTCCCAGTTTAAAATTGGAAGCCGCTTTATTTCCCACGGCATTTATGACCACATTTTCTTTCTGAGCAACATCAACAGGCTTTTTTGGAATAGGATTTCTCTGATCTCTAACATAAAAGAGCATGTAGGCCTTTTGTTCCAAAACCTTTCTCTCATTGACTTGTATAACCTATCATCGTTATGGAAGACGGTAACTATATAACCGAGGACCAGAAATGGAAGAGCTTTTACAGACAAATAAGCAAACATGTAACGGTAGTAATTCATGTACCAAGAAGCCATTGCAAGCTCAATGTTAAAGACAAGCATAGTAGTAGCTAAAAGTTGATGACAGACATTAATACACAATCAAGTACACAACATTAAGCATGATTCAATCTAAAACAATTAATGAATAACAGAAATAACCTAATTTCCCATAGAACATTTATCTGAATATTAGTCAGATGAGCTGGGAAAGGTCACAAAAAGCATAGGCAACCAAAATTTTGTTAATGGCACACCTAGCTTTTTCTGCTTGGAAACAAAGAGTAACTCCAATGTCATTTGCACAATGGACAAAACAGAATCTAGTACGTCTAACCATTAAGCTGAAAGGAAATATTTGAGGCTCCAGTTAGATACCTAAATAATCACCAATTCAATACGATAAAGACTTCAAGTTGCACCAAGACCATACAATAAGGTAGAGCGACAAAACCTCCAAGAAACACCACGTGGTAAGAAAGAAAGGCCCAGCAAAATTATCTAACATCATATCCATTAAGACTTTGCATTCCTTCCAAATGATCTCTTTTTGTATGCGAGGATGCTTAATTTATATTCTTCAGAGGTTTGCTACCACATGACCATAGAAAGTCTAAAATTGCTACTACCAACTGTTGCAGAGATGGATATTATGTGCCCATGCCTTATAACAAAGTTTCTTAGATGCATGTATCAGATGAATATTATTTAGCTTCTTTATTGATCAGCATCAAAAGACCAAGTGACATCTCATCATCATCTACGCACCCCAACACCAAACATATTTTTTGTGGAATAGCAAAACTCCACATCACATATAATAAAATTTTATCACAGGATGTGTGCTAGTTTAGTCATAAGCTCTGCTAAAGATCTACAGAAAGGGATCAGACAGCAATCTTTTCAGGTAAAGTTGAGACAAAGTAGTCAACTGTAACAACACAAGACACTTGAGTCATGAGCCCCTGCTAAGAATCTAATAGCAAGAAATGGGAACCTTTTTTGGAAGAAATACCTGATTATCATCAAGGGAGTACCACATGCCACTTGACGTCCGGACAAAGCAGTAGTAGTGGCCAGAATGGGTGCTCCAACCAGCATGGACAAGCACACCATACAGAGTGTATTTCAAATCTCCATCCTGCAAGACAGCATAAGAAAAGAATAAAGATGAAAATTTTGAGAACAACAAGCAGGGCTGCTGCAAGACATACAGAAGAGTTGAAGCATGTTCCTACATGAATTAATGACTTCATGAAGCATACAGATTGCAGACAACTAGAAGTGCGAATTTTGATCTACTTGGTTGGTGAGTAATAATAATCATCCACTATCCGTCACACAGACATTATACAATGGAATAAATCCACCAGCAAAACAATTTACAAAGATTTGACCCTATAATTTTTCCAAACAGGATTACTTCAGACCACTTAAGAACTGATCCTCTTCAAATGTGATGGCAATGCTTAATTTATAGAAACACAAGAGCAATAACACAAACTAAACTGCAAGCCAAAAGTCAGATGGTCTAAATTTTTCTTTTTTCCAATTAAATAATTAATTGGAAAATGAAAACCTTCTCTTTTTTTTTTGCAAAGTACAAATTTTGTTAATAATAAAAAAAGGGGGTGCAAGGAGCAACCTCAAGATCAAGTACATAAGCTACTAAGATTATCTATAAATTCTTGTTGCAATCTACCTCAACAATATAATGACCTTTATTCCGAAAACAAAAGAGCTTTTGAAGGGAAGGTGTATTCCATCCTCTTTTTGAAGAATCATTTGTTTTACAATATTTGTTTTTGGACAAAAGGTCATTGTATAGTTGACGTAGATGAGAAATCATAGAGCTTTTGAATGGAAGGAATGGAAGGAGTGTTCCACCCTCTTTTGAAGAATCATTTGTTTTATAATATTTGTTCTTAGACAAAAGGTCATTGTATAGTTGACGTAGATGAGAAAGAAATAGTAGACCTTTTGAAGGAAAGGAGTTTTGTATCCTCTTTTTGAAGAATCATTTTTTGATAATATTTGCTTTTGGACTAAAGGTCATCGTATATTTGACGTACATCGCATACAACACAACATATTTGTCATATGACTTTAAAATGCAACTCAAAATATATATCCATTATGGGCATAAATCAAGTCAACATTACTAAAAGGCCTCCTGATCACATTTATGCAATACTAAAACATGAAATATTTGTACTCACATAGGGCCCAGTTACAAAAGGTTTTAAGTCCAATGAAGGGCCAAAAACAATTCTCTTGTCAATCTTTTGGCCAGCGATGTGTGAACCAAACCGCTTTAGGTGGACTGTGAGGACATGAGGGGGCTTGTAAATTGTAAGCTGCTTGAGCGCCTTCACCTTCTGCTTGCATTGTTGGCACTGATACTGCCTCTCACCTCCATCTAATTGTTCTTTAGCTGTGAAATGAGCAAGTGCTTTCTGTAATGAATCTGCCTTCACAATTTCCAGACTTAAGTCTAGAAATGGATCGAACTTGTTGGAGCAGTGGGAACACTGCATGCATTTCACCTAAAGATGCAACAAGACTTGCTAGAAGTCAAAAAGATGTTCAAAAATATGTGACAGCTTTGTCTAGTATGACAACCTAGAAATCCCAGAACCTTAGAATTTTTACTCACCCCAAGCAACACACTGCAAAATCACTTCTTTCACAGGCAATAACAGACATCTTAAAAGTCAAAAGATGTCCAAGAAAATGTAATAGCTTTGGGAAATATGAAATACTAGGAAACCCGGATCCTCAGAAATATTAATTGCCTCATGCAACATATTGCAAAAACATTTCTATTTTAGGCATCATAAAAGACATCCTGAATCATTAATAATTAATAACACAGCCAAAACTAATAGGAAAGGAGCAGAGGCGGGATGTGTATGAAAAGAAAGACACAAAAAAAAAAAAAGTGAAAAATGGGATTAGGGGATAACTCAAGTTGTGAGGATTACCTCCCCCAGGACCTCAGAGTGAGGTCCTATGTTCAAATCCAATGGGGGATAGGGGGTCTAGTTGGAGTAGAGGGAGGAGGTGAAGGAAAGTCTTTCTAAAAATTTTTTCAAAAATGATTGTCTATCCCTCTCCTTTCGCGGTAAGAGACCATAAGAACAACATACCTGACTACGAAGACGTCCACCAAAGATCTTATGAACCAAACTTCTTTCATAAGCGCTAGGAGATTCACTAGGCACCCCTGATGGTAAGCAGCATTTATGCATTGATTCAAGCAAATTGACCATGTACTCATGAGCATCTTCTTGTCTAGCACTTCGGAAGTTCCGAGATATGGCTAACATGGGTTAAGGCTTCCCGATTGTATGAACACAAAAAGATTTGAAAAAAGAGGAACTTGGAAAGAACCATGAGATCTCTCACGATCTAATAATAATAGAAATTGTTAGATGATTGCACGTATACAGGAAGTCTCAATATAGAGAGTACTTTATTACAACCACAGGAAAGAGGGGAAAGAATGAAGCACATTGCATCAGCTTTGTTACTAAATACGCTGCGGTGTAAATGGAAACATATTAAAGGGTAGACAAGCAAGAAACATGAAAAGGATGTGAGACAGCAAGAGTTGAAAAGGGAAGGACCGATGCCAAGGACCGATGCCATTTTTTGCAACAGACAGATAAAGTAACCATAAACATCAACAAGATACACAAAAAAAAAAAATCACATCTTGCTAATTAACAAAATAAACAACCCTCAATGATCAAAGGATACACCTTAGGTTTGATACAAGATCTTTAGGTGCTAGTATTCTCCCGGTTGAATTAAGAGCACGACTAACATGCTTCTGGATGGCACATAAAGCACAGAATCCAGCTGTGCGACCTTCATATGGATTGAAGGGGAAAACAATGAGAATTTCAGCATAAGCAAGATTGAATTCAGTATCAAATAAGACAAAGATAGCATCAAGAAGGCAACATATTAAGTACATGTAGTAGTTAAACAGTAAATCCCTATGTCAAATAAATTACCACCTTTCCTTCTTCTAATGTCCCAAACTAGTAAACTGGCCATCCTTATGAATTCCAAAAAGTTATTTCTCAGGACCATATATCGTGGCTACAGACTTCTTCAAAATTAAAGCAACATATGCACCTAGCACTAACCCAATTTTCTTAAACTAACAGTGTATACTTCTAAGTCTTTGGCATAGAGCACACAAATCCAAATTTCGACGCTCAATTTAGAAGAGAAAGAACATTACACGTGTTGCAATTTTTCCACTAAAAAGAGATATGATTCAATGTCAAGAAGCACATTTCTTCTAGCAATTTCTCAACAGTTTTCACCAGATATGGTATTTCCAGCAGCTTAACAAATAATATGTTCATCATCTGCAAAACTATCTTTCTGTAGGTCCGATAAGGAGGGAGGAAATGAGAGGGATGAAGGTAGAACTCACAAGAATTTTGATGCTTCCCACTTTGTAAGTATGCTGCTAATGGCTCAGTGTATGTTAGACACTGTAATACTGAATTCAAAAAACATGTATTCCCAAGATTCTGCAAGCCAGCACCCTGTAATGGTACATACCATCATAATTAAATTGAATACTAAGAAACCATATCATGGCCAAAGCATGAGATGATATACAAAATGCCAAATGCCAAAGTGACCAAGCCATACTGATTCTTCAAGTTACATCATTCAAAATCTGCTCATCCACATCAAATTTTGCCACACTCACAACTCACGCAACTGACACAACATAAGTCACCATTTGACGGGGAACCAGTTCAAGAAAACATATTAAATCCACAGTAGGAGGATAGGATAAAAATATGAAAGAACCCATCAAGTGAAACACGTCTTACTGAAATAAACCTAGAAGGCAACATCACAAGATGTCATTAAATTGCATAAATTGCAAATCCAAGCCTTTATAGGGGATAACCAGACTTGATCACTCTTCCAAAGAACTTAAGGCAGTCCAGTCAACCCATCATCTAGGAATATGATTTGAACAATTTGCATAATGAACAAGGGCCTTCCACAGCTTTCTGGGTAAGTTCCAGGAAAATAAGTCTTTCTTTTGAAGCTTTATTGGTATCACATGAACAATCATGCACTTGTTTTACAAGTAAATGGTAAAAAGCTGAGAAACTAAAACAAAAAAAAAAAGTCAAAAAATAATAAAAATAAAAAATGACTTTAAGGATTAACTTATAAAGTAAATACCAATAAAATGCTACAAAAATGATCTGTCATCCACCTATCAAGCTATCAAAATAGAAAGACTCAAAATTCCAGCTCCTTCAACTATGAAAAACACGAAGGAAAAGGAAAGATGACAACTTGCAAACATAAAAGTGTCAAATGAAGAGCAAATTGAACAATGTCATTTTCCTGTGTCCTATGACATGATTTGATGTTGTGTATCCATTTGAAAGATCTAATGTGTTCAAACAGCAGAAAAGAAAAAAAATGAAAAAAGAATTTAAGGCAATCAATTAAAGCCCAAGAGGCACCCGACTCTGGACAAAGAAGCTAAGAATTAAAATTTGAATATTTATAAAATATAGCTAAAGAAAGGAAGAAAAGTAAGAGAATTTTCAGGTTTCAATGTTTAGTTACGAAAACTACCCTGTACTCTATGAGAAGTCTATACTCTTATGTTCCAAACTTTACGAAAGTGTGGTGTTAAAAGGCTACCACGAATACATTTATGTACTAAAACTCTATAAGAAATATGAAACAAATAGTACAGAAGTCATAGATAAATTCAATTAAAGTGACCAAATAAGCTAATATGTACACACATATACATATGATAGGAAGATAGACAAATAATTCTACAAGATACAAAAGCGCGCGCGTGTTTATATATATGTGTGTGTGTGTATATTATATATATATATATATATATATATACACACACACACACACACACAAGCATCTGTAGCATAGTGTGTCTGCAAAAACGGAAAAGTGAGCACAATTTGTTTCACATAAAAATCTTCATGGAGCTATATACAACACTCACAATTCTCCTGAAATTAATCCGGAAGCTGAGCAGCTCCGGATCCAGCCCGTTGGTCTCTGCGCGCTCCGACTTCCCTTTCTGAGCTTCCGAATTTCTACCCGTATTTGTCTGGACCGGCCCCGAGCTCGTGCCGGGGTTCAGCGTCTCTAGCCGAAACCCTCCTTTATCACCATTTCGGTTAAAGCCGTTGAATGGCTTTCGAGCCAAATGAAACTCGATTCTCCGGTGAAACAACGCCGGAGGCTGCTCCAAGGTTTCCGTTATAAGATCCGCCGCCTCCGGCGGAGGACTCATTATAGTCGCCGCCTCACCCATTCATCACTCAAAAAACCCTCCCTATATATTATGAATATGTAAATTTGAAACAAAGATCAATATAACGGGGTGTAGACTATATATATATATTCTATGTATATATATATATATATATATGTATATGTATGTATAGGTTTTGTATATAGAAACAACTCGGTCCGTGTGCGTGTGTTCGAGACAGAGAGAGAGAGAGCGACGCTTTCTTTTTTCGGCTTTTTGAGATGGAGAGGTTGGGAGGGGCTTTAAAACCCTACAATTTTTCAAGTAGTGAGCGTAACGGGAGTGCCGTTATCGCGTTCCGCTTGTTTATTGGTCCCTCAACCTGGGTTACAGGTCCTGGGTGGTACAATTATTGGGGTAATTCAGTCATTCAGTAGGATTACAATTACGCGGAGGATTATCATAATTTCGACCGAGCGAGGTGGTCGTATTATCTGATGTACACTGTATATTAGTTTTGGATCGACGCACGGAAAAATATGTTTTTTATTTTTATATTGATTTTTATACACAAGCTTATATGGAGATTTTGAAATAAATGAAAGCATGTGAATAAAAAATTTAAAGAGAATAACATTGATAATAGGATATAAAAATGTGGTATGGAAACAGCTTTTTTAGAAATTAAAGTGATGAGACAATATTTAAGAACAAAAGGCTGGTCAATATTTCTCATCAACATAATTGGAACTCCAACTTTAAAATTCAAAATATGGTTTGGAATGCCTAAACATGTAATACTATTCAAAAACTCTTAAACAATAAAAGCCCTTAAAATTTTTTGAATTTTACTTCTAGAGATTTTTTAAAAATTCATCATGATTATTTTAATATGAATTTTTAATTCTAATAATAATTCAAATATTTTTACTAAGGTAAAAAGAAACTTAGAAATTTATTTTTGTTCAAATTAATGAAAGCTTGATTCAATGTAAATAGCAATAAAAATAACTAATGTAATAATTTGAATACATAGTGTAAAGGCTTATATTATTATGTGTCTATTTATTAATAATATCTACTGAACTAATAAGAGACTCACAAATGTTATCAAACATGTAAACTACAAAAGAATACAATGCTTTTCGAATTTTATTTCTTGAGATTTCTTTAAGGTTTCATAATGGTTATTTTAATACGAAGGCTTAATTTTAATATAATTCATTTTTTTTTCACTAACATAAAAAATTCTTAGAAATGTGTTTCCATTCAAATTAGTAAAAGTTTGATTGAATGTAAATAGAAATTTATAAATAGAAATATAATTGAAAAATGCAGATATTTAAGCCATCAAGCAACATAAAAATGCTAACAAAGAATATTGATTAAACTAAAGAAAAGAAAACTGAAGAATTGGAGAAAATGTGTCCACATATTATATTAACGTATAGCAAACACTTCTCAATGAAAAACGCAAGCAGCCAAGTACAAGCAGCTCTTGTGAATTTTATTATTTCAAAACAAAAATACAAAACTAATGAAATTAATGTGAACAAATTTCCATTAAATTTATTTAATTAAATTGGGAAATTTTTTTTAAAACGATATCATATGTATTTAAATACTTAAGGTGACCAATTTATTTAATTTCTTATCACATTATTAAAAAACTATAATATATTGCTAATAAAATAAAATACAAGTTTATTTGTTTAAAAATATAATACTAAGTACCAATTTTTTTTTTAAAAAAAGCCAAAAAAAAGCCTTTCAAAATACATATACCCCTTTTCAAAATTGTTGTCTACAAAATCTAAAAATCAAGCCTTTCAGAACACATATATTTCTTTCTCAAATTATTGTCTGCAAAATTTACACCATCAATCCTATCCTCTTTTGATTTTAAAGTTTTAAAAAATTAATTACTCTTTTGTTTATAGTTTTCGCAATGAAAGCTTTCTCCACTTATGCGAGTCAAAGGTTCTAAATATTAGACATGTGATAGTAGGTAAATCCACAAAATTTATTTGTTAATTAGTAACCTTAATATTGAATTAATTATTATTTCACTATACACCTCTGATTTTTTTCCCACAATAATACTTTAGAAAACATCAATTCTTCTACAATAAAAGTATCACATACAAGTATCTACAGATAATTATTGTGTGAGACTTAAATGAAAAAGCTAATACTACTTTTAGCTTACTTTCAATGACCCTAAAATAACAAATGTACAATAATATAAACCACCTAAAATTGAGGAAGCAAATAATATAAATACCTAGTGGTCCAAAAAGAAAAAACAAAAAAGATCATGAATTAAGTCTTCCAAAGATGGTAGGCAACTCAAATCATCCCATAACTAAGCTCTGAGTTTTGTAATATAAATACATTGTCTAATTATTATTGAAGTAATAAAGAGAAAATATTTTCTCAGCATGCATGAAAAGTCTAGACACTATAAATGATAAGCACTAATAAATACTTAAAATACAAAAGAAATGCAACTCTTTGTTAACTATATAATGATTGCATGCCTTGCTATATATAATGTTAGTTGCACGATAAAATTTTGCTACATAGGCCAAAAACTTTTGAATAGTTGCACCTTTACAAATTTGTAGCTTAAGATCCACCTACAACATTGGCTAAGGAGAAAGGAAAAGAACTCTTTGCTTTAGTTGTTACGTAAAAACTTCTAGCAAGTGAGCAATTCTATATAAATAGTGTGCTAGAAATTTGACAAATAAATGGAAAGAAAAAAAAATTCTATATAAATTGCGTGCTAGAAATTTGACAAACAAATGGAAAGAAAAAATCTACTTCTTAAATTGGGTTGGTTTACGAATATTTAGTTTTAGCCATAGCACTCATAGTAGAAAATAATACAAAAAGATTCCAAATAAAATAATTAAAAAAACAATTCTTCTAGGGTAAACTATTTTAAAAAAAATACAAACTATGTTCTTTTTTTCCCAAGTTCTCCGATCACCAAATGGAGTTTCCTAAAGAGTCGAAAAAAAAACAAAAAAAAAGGAAACACAGAGAGAACTATAAGTAGGAAACGTTAAACATATAATTAACGTTTTAGAGATAATTCGATGGCATAGATGAGGTTAATCCAATAAGAAATTGAGAGGAGGGTTATGAGAGCAAAGAAGACAGAAAAAGAAAGTAGCTTAAGGTCTACTTGTCATAAAGTGGATTCGTGATGCAGGCCAGAAGGGTTACAATTTAGGCAGAGATACATAGCTATATAGATATACTGATTTTCACAGGCTTATGTAAGTATAGAGAGAACTATAAGTAGGAAATGAGGAACATTTTTCAAAGTGATGCCTTAGGTTGATATCTAATTTTATTCACGGTAAGCGTTTAATTGACATGGTTGAGCACACTTACAACCTGAGCTATGTGGTTTTTGAATTCACTTGTGACTTTAGAGTCATTTGCTTTCTCTAACTGTTTTCATTAGACCATATCAAAATAAAAATTAACAAATGAAAATTACCTTTTCTAAATGGAGCACAGTCTAAATAATTCAGTACCACAGAAGCTACCTCCTTATCATCGAAGAAGTTATATTGAACTAGAAAAAGGGTAAACCTGAACCACAATCAAAATTTATGCACATGGAAAGGTAAACATATAATTAAAGTTTTAGAGATAATTTAGTGGCATAGATGAGGTTAATCAAATCAGAAATTCAAGAGAGGGTTATGAGAGCAAAGAAGACAAAAAAAAAAAAAAAGAAAGTAGCTACTTGTCATAAAATGGATTCACGATGCAGGCCAGAAGGGTTACAATTTAGGTAGCGATACATAGCTATATAGATATACTGATTTTCACAGGCTTATCTAAGTATAGTATTTATGTTTCTAAGTTGTCGTATGAAGCCAATAGAAAGACAAAGCATAAGTTAGTAAAGAAACTAAACCATCACAAAAAATGCAACAACTACTGTAGCCTGATACCTTTTTCTTGTTATTAGAGATGCCTTTCTTCTTATGTGTTGTATCTTGCTCTTCTTCTTCAGAACCTTAGTCATCTTCTTCTTTGCAGCTATGTTAGGTGCATTTTCATTTTTTTTAATCATTTTTCCAAAAGCGCATATGGAATAAATGGAGCCAACAGAGGGAAAACTTAAAACTGATGGCATAGGAAAATTAGAATTTAGATATTATGGAAAAATGTAGCAATAAAAACTGGTAGAACGACTCTTTACCTCAGAATTAGTGTTGTCCTTGAAACTAAACTTCTTAAAAACCTTCCCAAATTCCTCATCCAAATCATCTTCCAGTTCAACCTTTTCCAGAAACGTACTCCACCTCAACTTGCTTTAAAGCCTATATTTACCAAAAGAGCCAAGTGTGAATGTCAAGAGAGTTAAGTTGGTTCCAATTTAACAACCTAATTATGCATCCAAATACCAATTAGACAACAGAAAGATTGAAGGTTTTCTACTAATCAACTAAATTTAAATTGTAATAACTAAACATCAGGAAAGATTGACATATAACACTCCAACCACATAAATATACTCACCTTGTAGCACATAACTCAAGAGAACAAATAAAGACTAAATTATAATAAAATGATAGTTTTGACATACCATTAGCAAAAAATGAAGTTCCTAGGATAGGTATTCCTGCGAAAAAGAACTATAAGCCTTTCCTGGTCTATTCTATTGGATCTGCTTATATCTATTTTCGTATACAAAATGTCACATTCAATTCAAAAAAATGACTACTTATTGTCTATAACCAAATCAACCTGTTTCTCTTCCAGAACCAATCTTGTCGAGAAGTTCCTCTCTCTTTTTTCTACATCTCTAACAAATGTGCTGGATCCTCTCCTGTGGGTGCAAATATCTTAAGAGGGGGAGGGTTGAATTAAGATATAAGTACTAATTTTTGTTTTAAAAAATTCTCAAAAAATTTACAACTTCTAACAATTAATATATCAAACACAATGTAAGCAAAACAAGCAAGTATAAAAATGGAAGTATAAGGAGAGGAGGAACAAGTGATTTAAGGTGGTTTGGCCAAGTCTACGTCCACCGCCCAAGGATGCTCCCCTTAGGACTTCAAAAATCTCCACTAAGATGATTCTTCAAATCTTGGTGAAGCATAAACCAAGTTCTTACAATCTCTTTGAAGCCCAACTTCAAAGAACCCAAAAGATTCACTCTTTAGGATTTCTCCACACTTTACAAGCTTTAAAGAATAAATCTCACAAAGTTTATAGCTCTCAAAGTGTGCATATACTCAAGAATTAAGAAAATATTGAATCTAAAATTTTCTTCAAGAAGAAGATGAATAAGCTCTTGAAAGCTCAAATATATTGCAAGAATGGCTCAAAGATGGATTGTATGATGATAAACAGTTTAGCACACTTCAATTTCTTGATTAGAATGTGTATTGAATGAGTATTTAAAGAGAATTTGGGGGTTAGGGATTTGGTAGGTGAAGAAGAAATGAATTTTTTAGCCAGAATGGTAATAAACGGCTAGTGCATTTATTACAGCACTCAGTTCAACCGATCGACAGGCTGGGTTGTCCGGCTATCCCCTTTCCTTCTCTGACTAGGCCGGAAGCCTTAGCCGGTCGACCGGCTAGGGGGTCCGGCTTTTTCTTCACCTTTCTGTTTTGACCGGGCAATCCACCCAGGTCAGTCGATCGACCAGCTGGGGGGTTCGGCTACTCGAGAATGTGAAGTAAAGCCAGAGTTTTGCAAAAAACCATTTTAAGTGCAATTTTCACAACTCCAAATCATTTTGTAATAATTTGTAAACACATGTTGTGATTTGAAACACCCCAAAAATTCATTTTATCTCTATGTGTACATTCAAATACATTTGTGCATATGTTATATTAAATGTGCAAGAGTTGAAAATTTTGCTTTGAACAAGAAAAAGAGTTTGAGCCAAGTCCATACAATATGTAGGCATTTCACAAAAAAAGCAATAAGGAAAATAATATCCAGTACCCCTTATGACGTCACTTCTCCTTCTTATGCCTTCTCACCTTCTCTTTCTTCAAATAATGCTTTTTGCACATTTTCTTCAATCTTTTAAAGCTTCAACTAGATATCATCTCATTTTCTCAAGAAGCTATTTAGTCAAATAATGCATATATATTTTCATCATCAAAATCAATAATGAATATTTAGCTAACAATCTCCCCCTTTTTGATGATTACAATTTTTTAAGATATGTGACAAAAGTACTCCCCCTTAATATATGCATTCTTTTATAAAGTGTATTTTGGAAAAATACTCCCCCTATCAAGTTTAAGCTCATGCATATTGAGGACATACACAACTCATCAATAAAATAGCCAGATCCACATTAGTATGTCACAACAAATAGCCATATCCACATAAGTATGTCACAACAAATAGCCATATCAACATAAGTATCAACAAACCATAAAGCAAATATACCATTGAACAGCCAACAACGCATATATATACCATTCACCATTCAACCATATATACCATTCATATATATACCATTCACCATTCAACCAACTATTCACTTCTCCCCCTTTGGCATCATCAAAATTAATATAAAGGTAGGAAAAGAAATGAAAGTTAAGATTGTATAGAAGAGATAACTTGTTAACTAAAGTCAAGAATTTGAAAGTCAACTAAAACTAAAAAATGTTTTCAAGTGGAATGAAAAGAGTTTTTCTGAAGTAAGAAAATCAAGGCGCGCGATCATGGTGGTCCTTGAAGTATTCTCTCATGTCTGATCTCATAGAAGCCACTTCTGAGTCAATGTGTTGCCTCTAAATAGTGAGCTCATCCCATTGGCTTGTCATGGTGGCCCTCATTTCGCCCATACCAGTGTCTAACGCCTGCAACTGGGACAAAATCTGAGCCATCAAAGAAGGGTCTTTCTGTTGACCCATTGAGCTGGAACCAGCACCACGACGAATTTCTCTTCGGCGTTGCTCATCAATATGCACTTGCTCCCTAGATTCTCTCATTACTCGCTTAAGAGTAGCTTCCTCAGTATTTTCCTCTTCTTCATAGGTACTAACAACCATGGGTGTTGTTCTAGGTATGCCTATGTCGGGATTACCCTTAATTTTTGGCCCTTTATCTTCTTCTAGTGTGATGTCTACCCCGCCAAGTATATCATCAAGGTTTTGTATAGTGAGGCCAAAGACAGGATCGGTGAAAGTAGTGCCCCTCTTAGTCCTATTCTTGATTGTAGCTTGAGTGCTTTGGGGTAAATTTTTTATGGTCTCTCTATTTATGGGCTCCCCATTATACCAGTAAATGCCCATGAAGTTCATATACAACATGTCAAAATTCCAAGCAAACTCTCTATATGGAGCATTTAACGATATGTTGAAATGTGAGAAGATATGCATTAAGGCCATACCATAACCAGGAGTAGTCGTTTTTCCTCCATCTTTTCCACTAATATGCAACATATGTTGAAGGATTAGGAAAGGCAGAGTTATCTCCTTTTTCTCCCTAAGGCTATAGTAGATATAAGCATCCATGACCGAAATTTTTTCATCATTGATATTCCTAGGGAGAATTACTTCACTCGTGATTTTAAGAGCAAGTCTCGTATTAACATCAACATCTCTCAACAATGGAAGAATTAAATTTGGATTCTTAGACCCTACATTCTTCCACATATATTCTATGACTTCACCCGGGGTGTCAGTTCCCTTAATTCCTTCTGGCCATCCTTGACTATTGTAGTGGCCTTCCCCATCAACAGGTATATTAAATATTTCATGTAAAGTTTCTTCCTTAAGCACAAAATTTACCCCACAGACGACGAAAGATAACTCAAGTTTTGGACTTCTACAATATATCTCAAGATTTTCATAAAACTCAAGTACTAATTTATCTTGCACATCACAATGCAGATGTAGAAACGTAGACCATTTATCAAATAATGGCAAGATATCGGTGCCAGCAAAATCAGAGTTCACGATATATTTACCGTACAAAATCGATTGCTTGCCTTGAATCTTGGATACCGGAGGTGGTGGTGATGGAGGAGATTGTGTTCTTGGCCTCTTTCCTTTTTTCCCACGTGCTTGACCTTTTCCTCTCAAATTCACCATAATTTCGTGTTGTTTTTTTGCAAGATTAATCGGTAAAAACTTAGCTTTTTGAAGTGGGTAAGCAAATTATAGGAAGAATTTGGAAGAAAATGGTTGAAAATTGAAGAATTTAAGATGGGTTTTGGAGAAATTTTGGCTAAGGCTTAGAGAAATTGAGTGAATGAAGTGAATTTGGGGTGAAAACCCCCAATTTTTAACCCTGTCCGCGTTCAGACGGTCGACTGGCTGGTCGCGGGGGGTCGACCGGCCGGATCAAAGAGCTTATAAAAAATTGTGTTTTAGCCGGACGCCTAAAGCCTTATTCGGTCGACTGGCTGGGTCAAAAAGTGCACAAATTGCTTATTTTTCATACCCAAGCCACATAAACACATATATATGCAATTTAACTACATTTTATCATTCCAATTTCTCTCTTAATCTTGCAAAATTGATCCTCATGCAAAGGTTTAGTGAAAATATTAGCAACTTGATGTAAAGTATCAACAAATTCAAGTATTATATCACCTTTTTGTACATGATCTCTAATGAAATGGTGCCTAATCTCGATATGCTTAGTTCTTGAATGTTGAATTGGGTTTTTAGTGAGATTAATTACACTAGTATTGTCACAATATATAGGAACATGATCATACTTCAATCCATAATCAAGTAAATTTTGTTTCATCCACAAAATTTGAGCCACACAACTACCAGCTACAATATATTCAGCTTCGGTAGTAGAAATAGCAACACTTTTTTTTTTCTACAAGACCAAGATACTAAGGAATGTCCTAGGAATTGGCATGTTCCACTAGTGCTCTTACGATCTATTTTGCAACTAGCATAGTCAGCATTAGAAAAACCACATAGATCAAATGACGTTCCTTTTGCATACCAAAGCCCTAGATCAATTATTCCCTTAAGATATCTAATGATTCTTTTTATAGCTGTTAAGTGAGTTTCCTTGGAATTAGATTGAAATCTAGCACATAAGCACACTGCAAACATGATATCAAGTCTAATGGCAGTTAAATATAATAGGCTACCGATCATACCTCTATATTTCTTCTCGTCTACCGATTTACCCTTCTCATCCTTATCTAGTTTTGTTGAGGGGCTCATGGGAGTTCCAATCTCCTTTGCATCTTCAAGTCCAAATTTCTTGATAATTTCCTTGGTGTATTTGGTTTGGTTTATGAAGATCCCTTCTTTTGCTTGTTTGATTCGTAGTCCAAGGAAGAAGGTAAATTCTCCCATCATGCTCATCTCGAACTCCTTGCGCATATACTTTGAGAAATTCTCACATAAAGAAATATTAGTAGCACCAAAAATTATATCATCCACATAGATTTGGACAAGTAGAATGTCATTGTCTTTTCTTTTGATAAATAGGATTGAATCAAGTTTTCCTCTTTCAAACTTGTTTTCTACCAAAAATCCACTAAGTCTTTCATACCAAGCTCTACAAGCTTGCTTTAAACCGTATAAAGCCTTTTCTAGTTTAAAAACATGATTAGGAAAGCAAGAATCTTCAAAACCGGGGGGTTGTTCAACATAAACTTCTTCTTCAATGAATTCATTTAAAAATGCACTTTTCACATCCATTTGATAAAGCTTAAAGTCCATGTGAAATGCAAATGCAAGTAACATACGAATGGATTCCAGTCTAGCTACAGGAGCATAGGTTTCATCATAATCAATTCCTTCTTCTTGATTGTATCCTTGCACAACTAGTCTAGCCTTATTCCTAGTCACTATTCTGGCTTCATCTAGTTTGTTTCTGAATACCCATTTAGTTCCTATTACCAGTCTATCTTTAGGCCTTTCAACTAGCTTCCATACTTTATTTATCTCAAATTGATTAAGTTCTTCTTGCATGGCAATTATCCAATTTTCATCAATTAGAGCTTCTTTTATATTTTTGGGTTCTATATGAGAGATAAATGCATGATGCTCACAAAAAGTACTAATTTTACGCCTAGTTCTTACATCTTTATTTGGATCACCGAGAATAAGATCTTGAGTATGGTTTCTTACGAACTTCCAACTTTTTGGTAGGTCTTCATGAGATTCTTTTGTTTCAGCATCTTTGTTTAAGCATTGTTTGATTTCCTCATTTGCTTGAGACCTCTTTTCTTTATGTTCTTCTTCTTGCTTTGTTGGTTTTTCTTTGTCTTTTGGAGTTGGATCTTCAAGCGTTGTCTTTTCCAAAAGATAACCTACATCATCAATTTCCTTTCTCGGCTCAAATGGATTAGTCTCATCAAATGTAACATGTATTGACTCTTCTATAGCAAGATTTCTTTTATTATATACCTTATATGCTTTGCTCTTTGTGGAATAACCTAAGAATATTCCTTCATCAGATTTAGCATCAAATTTTCTTAAGTGGTCCTTAGTATTTAGGATAAAACATTTACAACCAAAAACCTTGAAGTATGATATTTTAGGTGTTTTGTCATGCCATAGTTCATATGGAGTTTTGTTTAAAATAGGTCTAATCAATACTCTATTTTGCACATAGCATGCAGTATTTATGGCTTCACTCCAAAAATATGTTGGCAAGTTGTGTTCTTTTAGCATAGTCTTTGCCATTTCTTGTAATGTACGATTCTTCCTCTCTACTACCCCATTTTGTTGAGGAGTACGAGGGGCCGAAAAGTTATGCTCAATGCCATGTTCATCACAAAAGTTCATGAAAGGAGTATTCACATATTCGGTGCCATTATCACTACGGATGCAAGTTATAAAATAACTTTTCTCATTTTGCACTTTTCTACACAATCTTGCAAATTCATTGAAGGTATCATTTTTATGTGCAAGAAACATGACCCATGTAAATCTAGTGTAATCATCAACTACAACAAATGTATACCTAGATCCTCCTAAGCTTACCATATCAATGGGTCCAAACAAATCCATTTGTAATAGTTGTAATGCTCTATTTTTTGAAACTTTATTTAGGGATTTGAAGGATGTCCTATGTTGTTTTCCTAATTGACACACATCACAAATTTTATATTTTTCAAATTTTAGCTTTGGTAGGTCTATAAATAGATCATGCTTTGACAAATCATTCAATAAGCTCATGTTAGCATGTCCTAATCTTCTATGCCATAACCAAGCATTATCATGCACAACGAATAAACATTTAACATGTTGACATATAAGTTGATCAATTTCAACAGTGTAAACATTTTCATTTCTCTTAGCTACAAATAACACATTATCATTTCCACATTCATACACAAGGCATTTAGAAGATTGAAAAACAACTTTATGACCTTTGTCATATAATTGGCTAATGCTAAGTAGATTAATTTTAGACCCTCTACTAATAGGACATTGTGTATAGCAATAAAGTTTTCGTTACCAATGCTTCCTTTTCCAATAATTTTTCCTTTGCCATTGTCTCCAAAGGTAACGTCTCCTCGTTTTGTCCTTTTTAATTTGTAGAAAAGTGAAGAGTTCCCCGTCATGTGCTTGGAACAATCACTATCCAAGATCCATTTTATTTTGCTTGAATTGCTTTTATTGCATACGTACACACATGAAATTCAAATGCAATTCTTTATTTTGGGGTCCCCAACACCTTGGGTCCTTGACATTAGTTTAACTTTTGTTTTTGACCACCCATTTAGGTCTTTGCCAATACGGAACATGTGATCCTTTATCACAAATTTTCTTGTAATAACAATGAGTAGATACATGTCCTTTCTTTTCACAATAGGTACAAATAACATTTGACTTTGGTGAAAAGGAGGATGGAGAGGTAAAAGCCTTGACAAAATAGGTTTTGAAATACTTTTGATTAATACTAGGCCTGTATCCAATACCACTCTTATCAATAGACATTTTTTGACTTCCAAGAAGCTTTTCAAAATTTTCTTTCCCATTTGTAAACTTTTGAACAATTCCATTCAAATCCATATTTTTCTATTTTAAATCTTTAGCCTCTTTTTCAATCTTTACAAAATCTTCGGCATATGAATCATTTTCCTTTTCTAAGATGTCTATTTTTTCAATAAGAGAAGCATTTTTATTTTCCAAAATTTCTTTTTCATTAAGAACAAGTTTCAAACTTTTATGCATTTGCTTGTTTTTTTACCAAAGCTAAGGATAAATCATCATGTAATTTAGCAAATGCATCTTTTAGTTCATCAAAACTATATTCCTCTTCCTTTTCTTCACTAGATGAATAATAAATAAATGAAGAAGGTGAAGATAGTACCTCATCCTAGGGCAAAAGTTGGCTACCTCATGATGCTCTTTCTCGTCTTCTTCGGTTTCGGAGAAGTCCTACGTGGCCTTGAGCGCCTTACCTTCCTTCTTCTTTGAAAACTTAGGACAATTTGCTTTTATATGTCCCGACTTATTGCAATTAAAGAACTTTAATTCATCTTTTGCATCTTTTATCTTTTTGAACTCTTTGCCTTCTTTTCCTTTCTTCTTCCAATTTGTGCTGCTTGAAGAAGCCCCTTTTCTCATCTTTCTAAATTTCATAAATCTTTTGAAATTTCGGGCTAGAAGTGCAATTTTTTCATCTTCTGGGTCCTTGTCATCTTCCTCATCGTCACTTGATGGGTATTTTGATGCAACGAGGGCAATGGACTTCTTTGCTTTCTTCCCACCTTCTTCATGATCCTTTATCTCAAGCTCATGAGTCATGAGTGACCCAATGAGCTCATTGAGCTCCAATGTATTCAAGTCCTTTGCTTCCTTTATTGCCGTGACTTTAGGTTGCCATGATGATGGCAAGCTCCTTAGCACTTTTCTTACCTTCCCTACATTGGAATAATCCTTGCCAAGAGCTTTCAAACTATTAGTAATTTCAACAAATCTAGAAAACATTTGCTCAATATTTTCATTTGGAAGCATTTTGAATAATTCATATCTATGTACAAGCATAGCAATCCTAGATTCTTTCACTTAGCTAGTTCCTTCATAAGTTACTTCTAGTTGGTCCCAAAGTTCTTTAGCCGAAGTGTACCCCATTACTCTAGCAAACTCGGTGGTGTTCATAGCATTGAATAAATAATGTAATGATTTTTTATTTAATTCAAATAATTTAATATCTTCATCATTCCATTCATTTTCCGGTTTGGGTATTCTCCTATCACCCTCTAATTTTATAGGTAAGGTAGGCCCGTTTTCTATGATTTTCCAAGCTTTATAATCATGTGATTGTATAAACACTTTCATCCTCATTTTCTAAAATGCATAATTAGTTCCATCAAAAGGGGGTGCTTGTTTAATACAAATTCCCTCCATATTTGCTAGAAATTCTACTAGTTGTTAAACTATAAGTGGAACCCTAGCTCTGATACCAATTGTGGATGCAAATATCTTAAGAGGGAGGGGGTGAATTAAGATATAAGTACTAATTTTCGTTTTAAAAAATTCTCAGAAAATTTACAACTTCTAATAATCAATATATTAAACACAATGTAAGCAAAATAAGCACTTATAAAAATGGAAGTATAAGGAGAGGAGAAACAAACGATTTAAGGTGGTTCGGCCAAGCCTACGTCCACCGACCAAGGATGCTCTCCTTAGGACTTCAAAAATCTCCACTAAGATGCTTTTTCAAATCTTGGTGAAGCATAAACCAAGTTCTTACAATATCTTTGAAGTCCAACTTCAAAGAACCCAAGAGATTCACTCTTTAGGATTTCCCCACACTTTACAAGCTTTAAAGAATAAATCTCACAAAGTTTATAGCTCTCAAAGTGTGTATATACTCAACAATTAAGAAAAGATTGAATCTAAAATTTTCTTCAAGAAGAAGATGAATAAGCTCTTGAAAGCTCAAATATATTGCAAGAATGGCTCAAAGATAGATTGTATGATGATAAACACTTTAGCACACTTCAATTTCTTGATTAGAATGTGTATTGAATGAGTATTTAAAGAGAATTTGGGGGTTAGGGATTTGGTAGGTGAAGAAGAAATGAATTTTTCAGCCAAAACGGTAATAAACGGCTAGTGCATTTATTACAGCACCCGTTCAGCCGGTCGACTGGCTGGGTCGTCCGGCTATCCCCTTTCCTTCCCTGACTAGGTCGGGCGCCTTAGCCGGTTGATCGGCTAGGGGGTCCGGCTTTTTCTTCACCTTTCTGTTTTGGCCAGGTGACCCACCTAGGTCAGCCGGTCGACCGGCTGGGGGGTCCGACCACTCCAGAATGTGAAGTAAAGGCAGAGTTTTGCAAAAACCATTTTATTTGCAATTTTCACAACTCTAAATCATTTTGTAATAATTTGTAAACACATGTTGTGATTTGAAACACTCCAAAAACTCATTTATCTCTATGTGTGCATTCAAATACATTTGTGCATATGTTGTATTAAATGTGCAAGAGTTGAAAATTTTGCTTTGAACAAGAAAAAGAGTTTGAGCCAAGTCCACACAATATGTAGGCATTTCCCAAAAAGAGTAAGAAGGAAAATAATATCCAGTACCCCTTATGACTTTACTTCTCCTCCTTATTCCTTCTCACCTTCTCTTTCTTCAAATAATGCTTTTTGCACATTTTCTTCAATCTTTTAAAGCTTTAACTAGATATCATCTCATTTTCTCAAGAAACTATTTAGTCAAATAATGCATATATATTTTCATCATCAAAATCAATAATGAATATTTAGCTAAGATCTCCTCTAAAAGTATTTTTATCTTTCTCTTTAAGCTCGGTAGAAGGCTACCAATAGTAAATGGAGCTTCATTAATGTCCCAACTATCACAAAAAGAAGATCTAGAAATGTTGTGCACTAGCATGGAAAAAAAAAATGAAATGTAGTTTTGTACTGTAAAAGAAATTAAAACAACATGTATATCAATAAAATTATTATTGAGGTAACAAGAAGAAAGTAAGTACTTAACACATATCAACAGTCTAGATATAACAAACCATAAGCATTAATACTTGAAACATGAAAGAAAAAGCAACTCTTTGCTTTATTTTAAATACAAAAGAAAAAGCATCTCTTTACTGCTTGTATAATGATGTCTTGAAGGTCCTACTATATAATGTTAGTTGCATGTTCAAATTTCCCTTCACGGACCAAAAACATTTGAATGGATACACCATTGTAGATTTTTAGTTTAAGATCCACCTATAACATTAACTGGGGAGAAAAGAACTACTCTCTGCTTTAGTTGGCCCTATAAGAAGTTCTAGGAAGTATTTGTTGGGATTGTATACCCTAAAGACCACAAACATTGGGTTATTACTGGATACTAAACATAATCCATTCATGATATTGTTCATATGATTGAGTTTTGCATAACATATTCTCTCTATTTATGCATTGGTACAAAATATGAAGGTCCAGTGATATAGACCAATAACTTGGGTACACAGTGAGGCTGGACACACAGTAACTCTAAGTTTAGATTTGGTGATATCATAAATTGGTCCATAATTAGATGATAGTATTGGCCACTCTACCGAGACAAGGCTATAATGGGCAAGACTCCTTGAGAAGGTGATCTGCTTAGGTCATTGGATGGTTTTCCAGACTACGCTCTAAGTACTTGTGTCACATATTAGACAGGGCCACCGTGAGTATGTTGATCATAAACCTTTAAGTTTGTTACCCACAAGCGCGTGGGTCGTGATAGTATAGCACGTGTGAGTACAGGATCATGTTCATGGCGAGGCTATCTAAGTGTGTGGCTCTAAGCGAATGTGCGTCCTACGTTAGCTAGTGTGGTCCTGTCTATGCTTTTTAGGGTTTTTGGATTAATTGGAGCTCTAATTTAAACCCAAACTAAGGGGAAAATAAACCTGACTAATAGGTATTGTGGTATAAACATGCTATGGAAGTGAGGACCTATAAAGCTTTAGAGGAACTTAGGGGTGATTGCTCCTTTAGAATGGATTTGGGTTTCTAACCTTGTTTTGAGGCTATTGATGATTTGATTACTCTAATTGCGGGCTTAGGTTACTAGACTTACCACCTCTAACTATCGGTGCAACCCTATCCCTAACTAGGCCCAATTAGAAATATAGGTTTGTCCTAGCTAGCTATGGCTTTTAGGTCTAGTTCTAAGTCCCTTGGGTGTTGATTAATGTCCTAATAAGGAGTCTAACCTTTTAGTTATGTTTCCAACTAGAGATTAAGTCCTCTAGGTCAAGCAAGTAATAATGGTAGCCTTTTAGCCATGTTTCATGCTAAAGGTGATTGACTACTATATTAAAGGCATTAAGAGCACAATTAACCAACACAAATATAGCTGCAAGTAGGGCTCATACTATTAGCATGGATTAAGGCCAAGGTGAGGCCACTACTATTAGCATCTAAGCACAAATTATACATGCAAACTCATAGAGACATTTCATCAAACACCTTGACATGTTCAATTTCAAGCCATAGAAATGTAAGTACAAAGCACCCTAATCCTCTTATCACCTACCTCCTGTACACTCATTAACATACACACCTATCTAGATGTAAGCTATTTTTGGAGTATTACAATAACATTTGGTGAAGATTTGCTTAAGTTTGTGCAAGAACAAGCAAGGATGAAAAATGAGTTCTCTCAACAGTCTTTCATCTGTTAGAGAATAGGAAATAGTTGCAGGTTTATTAATAACATACTGTAATGTAGTTAGTACAGTAAAGTCAAAGTCAACTCATTAAATGAGTTCATGACTCAGATTGTTCTAGAAGTTAGTTCTAACTAATTACTACTTGTATTCAGTACCTATATATACCTGGTTACTGTAATTGAATCATTAAGAGAATAATAATAATCACCTTCTCAAAATATCTTTTCATGGTATCTAGAGTAGCAAGACCTAGCTCTTTTTCTCTCTTCGAAGCTTGAAGCTCCATAACCATGGCTTCTATGGCTGCTAAACTCTGATTTCTGACTAAGGGCGAAGCACAAAACATCATCAACTTGTACATCTAAACATTTGTAAACACAGAATCTCTAAATTTTTTCTTCTTGTCTTCATTATTAGGGTTTTCACATCTCTTATTCTTTATATCTTCTTCATTTTCATACATCCAGATCTCAAAATGTGTTAGATTACACATATTCCAGGTGTGAATCTATTTGTTGGATCAATTTTTTGATTTTCATCACAAATATCAAATTTTGATCTCTTTTTACTTCGTGATAAACCCTTACTCACTTCTCACTTTGTGACAAACCCTAAGTCGATAGCTCTATCATTTGATGAAGCCTTACCTCCTGTTGTTAAGCATCTTCTTAAACATTTTCTAGTTTATGTTACTGTCAAACTGGATACAACTAATCACTTGTTCTAGAAAACACAATTTTAGTCATTCTTAAAGGCTTGTAAGCTCTTTAATCATGTGATTGGTCTTGTGCCATGTCCTCTTTCTCACATCACATAACCAAATGGCTCTACTACTTCTAATCATGCTCATGCTACCTGGCAAACTACTGATGAGTATCTAAAATCTTGTCTGTATGCTTCTGTGACCTCTTCTATGTACTTACACATTTACCAACTTTCAACTTCCTTTGAAATTTAGAATGCTATTGAAAAGAGATTTCTATCTAGTAGCAGATCTCAAGTTTATCATCTGAGGCACAAGTTGATGAATATCACCAAAGGATCTAAAACTGTCTAAGCCTATGTGGATGAAGTGAAGGCCATAGCTGATAATCTTGCTGCAGCTAGTGAGCCTCTTAAGGAAGAAGATCTGGTTTATTACATTCTTTACGGCTTGCCTTTAGCCTTTGACTCTATAAGAAATACAATTAAAGTCAGGCAAAAACCTGTTGGAGTACTTGAACTTACCAGTCTTCTTCTCAATCAAGAAATCAATCTCTCCTTTAACAACAAGCTTCAACTTACTGATTCCTCTACCCCTGACCTTCAAACTGCCCTATACACCAACACTAATCCACAAAGAGGAAGAGGTAGAAGAAGGTCATTCAATAATAGAGGTAGGGGACAAATAGGACAGGGAAGAGCTGTTGGTAACAATCTTGCACCTAATCCCTCTCATTAAGCTTCACCAGTGTCTAAACTGTATTGCCAAATCTGTGGCAAGCCTAATCATCATGTCTTACAATGTTGGCATAGGCTTGACACAGACAACTACTACTACGAGAAGCCCACTCAAACTGCTTTCATAGCTCAAGTTGCTGCAGCTAATTCTACAACCACTTTAACTTCTAAACCCTAGTATCTTGACACAGGAGCTACAAGTCATGTTACATCTGACTATGCACAACTCCATCATCCTCAAGTTTACACTGTTCATCCTTAGTTACAGTAGAAAATGGAGCTCAACTCCCTATCCAAAATATTGGATCTGGTATTCTTAAAACTTCATCTGCTAATTTTATCATATCAAATCTGCTTTATGTGCCTACTTTATCATTTAATCTCTTGTCAGTTTGTCAACTAACCAAAGATAATAATTGCACCATTGTGTTCAACTCCAAGGGGGTGATCATTCTGGACAATCACTCTAATTTGGTACTCTTCTAGGGCCTATGTGAAAGAGGTCTCTATCCCCTTCCCTTCCAGTTGCATCCTCTCACATCAACACAGTCCTTCACTACTCATACTTCCAACTCTGATTCAGCACTCCACTGCGTTTGCACCAATCCAAAGTCTACTGTAGATAGAGAATGGCATATGAGGTTGGGTCACCCTACTAGACAGTCTTCTAATATTGTTTCAACTTGTATTAATAAGCAGCTAGGTTATTTTCTGAGCATTGTAATGATTGTTCTATAACTAAGACACATAAACTGCCCTTTCCTAGCTCCAATACAAAAACTTCTAGACCTTTTGTTATGGTACACTTTGATGTATAGGGGCCTTGTCCAATTTAATCTTGTATGAGATGTAGATACTATGTCATTTTCATGGATGATTTTACTAAGTTTTCATGGATTTATCCATTAAAAGCCAAAAGTGAAGCCTATACTGCCTTCCTGTGTTTTCATTCTATGGTTAAAACACAATTTGCAGCAGAAATTCAAATATTTAGGACTGATAATTGTGGTGAATACATCAATCATCAGTTTCAATCCTATCTCCAAAGTCAGGGAATAATTCACCAAACAACTTGCCCCCATACCCTTGAGCAAAATGGTAAGGTGGAGAGAAAACATCTTCATCTTATTGAAACTACCTTAGCCTTACTTCATCACAGTAAAATGCCATCAAAATTTTGGCTAGAAGCCTTAGCTACGGCTAATTTTCTCATCAATAGGCTTCCAACTCCCACCTTATCCAACAAATCAACTTATGAATGTCTATATGCTGAAGTGCCTGATTATAGTGCTCTAAACATTTTTGGCTGCTTACGCTTCCCATGGCTTAGACCATATTCTACTCATAAGTTTGAGCCTAGATCTAAGCCCTGTGTTTTTCTAGGGTACTCTTCTACTACAAAAGGCTATAAATGCCTAGATCTAGAGTCTCACCGAGTATACATTTCAAAGAATGTAAAGTTTGTGGAATAAACATTTCCCTTTGCTGCCTTGTCTCAATCCCAACCGTGGCTCTCTTTAGCAGATTTCCCCTTTAGAAGGGCCTCATCTTAGTCCACCTCATGTGTCTCCACTCTCCCAGTGTTTTTTTCTCAATCTGCCAGCCAAAATCACTCAAATCTAATAGTCAGTCCTCGAGTCATTGATACTTTAATTGAGTCTGTTACTTCCGGTCATATAAATGCCATTTTCCCATCATTCAGTATACCATCTACTTTTCATGATAGTTATAATTCTTCCACAAATGTGCAGCCTGCACTAACTAAATCATCTCGACACAGTCCAGTCTCTTCTGATGTATCTACAAGCCAAACTTGCCATCCACATAACACTCACACCATGATGACCAGGTCCAAAATTGGATCCCTTTCTCCTCTTCTGTATCCAATACACTCACTGGAGCTTACTTCTATTGAAACTTAGCCATGGATTAATGAAACAAAACACATGGACTCTAGTTCCTCCTCCCATTAATAGACAACCTATAGGGTGTAAGTGGGTGTTCAAAATCAAAAGGAGACCAGATGGGTCAGTTGCTAGGTATAAAGCTAGGTTAGTGGCCAAAGGTTTTCATCAAGAGCATGTATTGGATTACTCTAAGACATTCAGTCCAGTGGTTAAAGCTCCCACTATTAAGACTGCTTTATCTTTGGCTATGCATTATAGATGGTAGTTACATCAACTTGACATATCCAATGCATTTCTACATGGAGACTTAGAAAAGGTAGTTTACATGGAACAACCTCAAGGTTTTCAAGATGTTACCAAGCCACTTTTGTTTGCCGACTTCAGAAGTCCTTATATGGCTTCAAACAAGCCCCTAGGGCTTGGTATGCAAAGTTATCCTCATTTCTATTAAGTTAGGGATTTGTTACCACATCAGCAGATACTTCCCTATTTATTCTTAAGTCTCCCACATACACAATTATTCTTCTAGTGTATGATGATGATATAATCATCACTGGTTCATCACAGGCAGCCATTGATCAACTTATTTCAGCAATGCATAAGAATTTTTCAATGAAGTACTTGGGAAAGTTAGCCTATTTTCTAGGTTTGGAGGTTCAGGAGTCCAGTACAAGTCTTCTTCTACATCAAAGGAAATATGCAGTAGATCTCTTGCATAAAGCAGGCCTATCAGATTGCAAATCATTCTCTACACCTACTGCTTCCAAATATACAAAACAGTCTATAGATACAAATGTGGAATTTCACAATCCAGCTCTTTTCAGAAGCCTAGTGGGTGCATTACAATACCTAACTGTAACTAGGCCTGATCTACAATATGCTATTAACACACTGTGTCAAAAAATGCATTATCCAACTAATGCAGACTTTGCTTCATTAAAGAGGGTTCTGAAATGTGTTAACGACACTCTCTCTATGGGGCTGTGCTTTGTTCCAGGGTCTTTACAACTGGTTGCATACTTTAACAGTGATTGGGCTAGTGATACTTTGGACAGAAAATCAACAACTGGTTTTTGTATCTTTCTAGGACCTAATCTTCTGTCATGGTGTAGCAAGAAGCAACCTACAGTGGCACGATCTAGCACAGAGGCAGAGTATAGGTCAATGGCAACTACAGCTATAGAAATCACTTGGCTCATTTATCTTCTACAGGCTCTGCATATTCTAGTGTCTCTTCCCACATTAGCCTGTGATAATATTTCTGCCTTAGCTCTTGCTACCAACCCTTTTTCCATGCAAGAGCTAAGCATATTAAACTAGATTATCACTACATTAGAGAACAAGTTGTTGCAAAGAAGCTAGGTATTTCCTAACTACCCACAGGTGAACAAGTGGCTGACATTTTCACCAAAGCTCTTTCTACACAACAGTTGAATATTTGAGAAGCAAGCTGCCTCTGAAGATTTAGCAGAGCTCAGCTTAAGGGGGGCTCTTAGAGAATAGGAAATAGTTGCAAGTTTATTAATAACATACTATAATGTATTTAGTACAGTAGAGTCAAAGTCAACTCATTAAATGAGTTCATGACTCAGATTGTTCTAGAAGTTAGTTCTAACTAATTACTACTTGTATTCAACACCTATATATACTTGGTTACTGTAACTAAATCATTAAGAGAATAATAATAATCACCTTCTCAAAATATCTTTTCATTATCCTATTTCATTCAAAACTTCAGTAGATGGATTAGGATGACTACACTTATGTAATGGGTTGATTTTAAACTCTTTATTATGGGATTCTATTGGATTATATATATACGTACTTTATTCTTCATGTTAATGGATTTTTATCAATTCATGTTTATATGTTTGATTAAATGCCTTGGTGAGTAGTATGTGTATAACATGGAGTGTATAGAACCCCTCTATCCATTTAATATGTATGTCTATGTGTTTATTTATGGATATTATGAAGTTGGTTTGCTATATTCATGTCTATGTGAAGTATAAGCATGCTTTATAATGAATACTAGCTATAATCTTGCTACACGTCGGTACGTAATTATTTATAATGGTGTGAATCAAACTTGTTGATGTTTTGATCGTGAATAGGTTCATATTCACAAAACCTTACCCTAGAACATGTAAGATTGATCTTGTATTGCATTAACCCGTTATAGTGTTCGTAGAACGACGGAGCCTAAGTTTAGACTAGCCTAGTTCGAGATCCTTTAGCTATAAATCTAGCTAATAGGAGTCCGGGTGGGGTTTGGTCAGCCTTAGTAACCATAGGCTTTGGTTTTAAATCCAACCAATAGTTTATGAGCTAGGGTAGGATCATTCTAGAACATTTAGAGGTAACTTTCTAGTCCCTCTTATGGCCTTAGGAACATAAAGACCACGCCATAGCTCTAAGTAGTGCATGTTTAAGGATGGATCCACACCGAGTCCTAGGGATTAATTAGGATACTAGCTAGTGGCCCAGTATTAGAGTATCACTTAGATAAGCCAATGCCCCAAATCCATAGCGTAGAAGTAGAGAGTCACCCATTTGCCAGTGTAGGTCACCTTAACAACTTCTCATTGGTTGAATCCCTCTTAGATTAGCTTAGTTTCGAATTTCCCTTTTATATTTTCATAGTGTACTCCTTTTATTTTTCCTCTTAGCTCCTTATAATACAAAAAGAACAAAAAAAATGCTTAGCTTATGTCCCTTTTTAGACTTCTTCTAGAACACATTATTATAGAATTCCTTCCACATCTTAAGCCTCCCTACAGTTCGACACTGGCACTTGTACACACTATATTACACGATCCATATGCTTGCGGGTCTTTTAGGGCTTACACCTTTGAGGCTCATCAAGTTCTTGGCGCCATTGCCGAAGAGGCACGGTGATTTGTGTTCCTTGCTTATGTGTCTTAGTAGTTGCTTCGTTTATTTGTTTTTCTTGTTTTATCTTGTTAATTTGTTTTATATCTTCTTATCTTGCTTCTCTTTTAGCTAGTTTCTTATCTTGTGTTTACTTTCCTTTCTTAGTTTAGCTTGTTTGTTTCTTTTTCTTATTTTAAGTTTGCTTTTGTTTTTACTTTTTGTTTTGTGGTTTTGTTGTTTTAGTTTTAGGATGTTGATGAAGTTTCAGGGATTGAAGAGGTTGGAGTTAGGATAGTGTTGCATGCTTAGTAGGAGATCCCTTAGAAATTCCCTAGTTCTGGTTGATCCTGAACTCGAAAGGGTTACACAACACTTTAGTAGGAGATCTTCTTGAGGAAATGGTCGATCCAAATAATCCTCCTATTCCTCATCGTATTCCCCTAATGAATCCCATTCTACCTCACAATCACCATGGGCATCAAGCCTACGAACATTTTAAGCAAGGACCCCTTAGGCCGGACCCACTTATAAATGAAGAGCCTACACTTAGAGTATTTTTCCTCCCTATTGCCTTTGAGCCTAGCTTGGCTATGCATATCCGGGGTTAGGAAAGTGAATTTTGAGATTAAGCCTAACATGTTGGCTATGTTCCTTTCTTTCTGTAAGAGGAGCAATGAGAGTCTCTTAGACCATATGATGAACTTTGTAAAGATAAGTTCTACTCTTGACTTCCTCAACATGCCTCAAGAGGTCATTCGCCTTAAGTTGTTCTAATTTTCCCTTAAGGATAAGGCTATGGCTTGGTATCATACTTTACCTAATGGTTGCATTAGCTCTTGGAATGAGCTTCAATCTTGGTTTTATAAAAAAATTCTTTCCTATAGCCAAGACAGCCGACCTAAGGCTTCTATTATGATGTTCTCTCAGCATGATCTAAAGTTCATTCATGAGGCTTTAGAGAGGTTCAATAACCTTCTTAAATAATGTTCTCACCATGGATATAATAAGAATGACCTACTCTAATATTTCTTTCAAGGATTGAATGAATAAAATAGGATGATGATCAATGCCGCCTTCGGTGGTGGATTTTATAATTTGAGGGCGAGTGAGGTGTGGAAGAAAATGGATTTGTTGGCTGAGAACTCTTTCCAAAATTTGGGTATGGATAGGTCTAGTTAGGGAGAGAATAGAAGAAGTGTTAATGAGGTTGGAGTTTCTTTAGATTTACCCACTAAGGTAGAGGCCTTTATGAATAAGCTAGATCAATTCATTACTTTGTCTCTTTCCTCTCAGAGTCGTAGACTAGTTCTGTAGGTTCTTCTTCCATCCCTTCGATAGTTGAGGTGTGTGCATTGTGTTCCAAGTCATCTTACAAGACCATAGCTTGCCCAAGTCGTCTCACGAGACCATAGCTTGCCATTTAGCACCCCAGTTTCCCTAATTCTTGAATGTGTAAGTGTGTGCTACCCAAGGTTATTCATGTAAGTATAACCTGTATTTGAATACTTACTGATCGTTATTCATGAGCACAAGCTTAAATAGCCTACAAGTGCATGGGTTGTGTGTAGTACAGTGTGTACAAGTGTGGGGTCGAATCCATAGGGAGGCCTAACGTGTATGGTGTCCTAAGCTAAGTGCATCCCAAAAGCTATGGTTGAGGTCCTAACTAGAATGTTTTTAGGGTTTTTGGTTTAAAGAGAGCTCGGGAAAAATAAACCTAATCTAAGAACAAGGAAATAAAAAGGCAGTGTGTGTATGTGTGCGATGGGGGAATCAAGCAATCTAAGAGGATTCAAATGTTGAAAATGGGGGACTAAGGTGATTATGTCTTGTTTATGGTGATTACTACGTCTTTCTAGGGTTACTTGATGGATTATACTAAGTGCTCTAATCTAGACCTATAATTAGCCTCCTAATTGGTACCCTAAGCCTCAGTACGGGTCCGTCCCTAGGTGGTGATGCCTACAGTATGGCGTGGTCTTTATGACTTAGGAATTAGGGCTAGCTAATACGGTTCTAGGTGAGTGTAGATCGATTTAACCCTAGCACTTAGTCCTCTAATTAGTTCCCCAATCTGGCCCTAGGACTCAGTGCGAGTCCGTCCCTAAGCTTCGCCCCACTTAGAGCTACGGCATGGTCCTTATGAACCTAGGGTGTATGGACTAACTAGACTTCCTAAGTGAACTAAGGTCAACTAAACCTATCCAGACTCCTATTGGCTGGATTTAAAGCCAAAGAGGACTTAACCTAGGTTAGTTTCTAATTATGCACCATCGATCGCATCACAATAGCGGAGATTGACATTAAAGCGCAAAGCAAACACATCTAGGGCATGGCGTTCGAGAATACTCCAGAATATTCTACTACTAAACACATAGACATGCTTAGATTAAACCAATTTAAGCAATGACACCCAACATGTATGCAATAGAAGCTATTTGTGCTATTTGATATGCAAACACACACATAGACATGTATATAAGCATACCCACTTTATGCAATCACCACACAAACACATAGACATGCTAGCATAATGATTTAGAAATGGTTAATAGCAAAATAGACTTCAATATACATATGCTACATTATTGAGGCATTTCTACAAACACAAAGACATGAATGTAAATTAGCCTTTGAAACCCTAAGCATAAAGCATATAATACATAAATCCATCAAGTACCCATTACATAAGAGTAATAATCAATCCATAAATACAAGAATAATCACCCTACATAGCTTTAATCATCCATATTTAGATTTGGGACAAAAGAGAGATACTCTTCTATCCAAATCCTTGCTTTACAATCCATGAGTTATGCCCAAATCCTTGGGTTTAATCCTCTTAAATGCTTGATTCCGAAGTGATTTTATGTATGGAAGAGTGTGTGAGGGGTGGGAGATGAGAGGATTAGGGTTTTTGGGAGATGGTTGTGGAAGAATATGACTTGTTCTCCTATAAAATGGCCAAAAGAGGGCTTATATAGCCAATTTTCTGCGACTACCGGAACACCTAACTGGTGCACCGGTACCAAGGGTTCTCAATTCCACCAAAGGAGGGTTGCTTACTGGTTTTACCAGCCTAGTGAGCCAGTGCATTGGTTCTCTAAAGGGTACTCAGTCGACTCTTCTTGTTTTGCTCCATTCGGCTTCGTTTTGGCTTCGATTTACGTGCGATTTTTTTTCTATGGATTCCTATTGCTTTTGGGGATCTCCCACGACATGTTTCTTCATCTTTTGCACCACCCTATAAACATTTCCAAACTTAGTCCATGTCCCCTTTGCTTGGAAGCTCCAAATTTGGCTCTCAATGCACTCGGTTTTGCCCGGTTACTCCATTCTTCGTCCGGGAGCTTACAAATGCAATCTTCTTCCTTTTTTCTCATCCAAAACACATTTGGGTTGACTTTATCATCACATCTTCATCATTTTAAGCTCCAAGCATTGTTCCAAATATCATATAAAAGACAAGTTAAGTGCACTTTAGTGTAGCATTTATGCTTTAAGCTCAACTATAGACATCCAAAGCCTAATATGCTCAAGTATGATATAAACACTACAATAATACACCTAATAGAGCATAAGACACCTCAAAATAGATATAAAAATACAATGCAAAATCACACACAAAACCAACACATCACTTACAAACCAGGTTTAAAAGACAATCCTAGATTCTCTTGGAGACAGGGAGAGAATGAATCTTCCCATTCCCAACCCCAAGTCCCGTTCCAACAGAGACCCCATCTTGTTAACCCTCTAGGGTTCTACAACGTTGATCAAGCTTGGCTCCCTAGTGTTCCCTAGCTCCAGGCACTTCCCGTCCCATCTAGTAAGTAGCCAAACTCCTAGCCTTGAGATGATAGAGAAAATGATGCAGTTTACTCCACATCAACAACAAGCTTTAGCTAATCAACAGCATACTTTTGCTAGTCAACAACAAGAATTAGTGGATAATAAATAAGAACCAGCTTGTCATAAGTTGCATATGGCTAAGATAAAAGCACAGTTAAGGCATCTTGCTAGCCTGATGAGCACTAGAGACCTAGGCAAATTGCCTGTGCAACCAACGATGACCTCTTGGGCCCAGACCTGCTCCTCCTTTGACCTTACTTATCCCCATTTAGCTCAGGCTAAAGCAATCACCACTCTTAAGAACGGTAGGATAGTAGACAATATGATAAGAGTTAAATATGCAGAGCCTGCACCTAGTGGTCTTTTTGAGTTTTTAGAGCCTAGCCATAGCCCTGTTGAGAGAGATTAATATGCTAATGGTGGCCACAAGCCTAAATAGCCCACAACTGTATAGGTCGTGTATAGTACGAAGTGTACGAGTGTAAGGTCGAATCCACAAGGAGGCCTAAAGTGTAAGGTGTCCTAAGCTATGTGCGTACTAAGAAGCTACGTGTTGGGTCCCTAAACTATGATATTTTTAGGTTTTTGGTTTGAGAGGAGCTCGAAAAAGATAAATCTAAGCTAAAGATAAGGAAATAAAAGGGCAATACGTGTGTGATGGGCAAATCAAGCAATCTAAGGGGATTCTAACATATGGAAATGGGGGAATAGGGTGATTACATCTTGCAAATGGGTGATTATTACTTCTTATTAGGATTGCTTGATGGATTAGACTTGGTTGCTCTTGTCTAAACTCCTATTTAACTTCCTAATTACATCTTAAGTCTCAATGCTGGTCCATCCTTAGGCATCAACTAACCTAGAGCTACGGTATGGTCTTTATGACTTAGGGCCATAGGCTAGCTAGTTAGGATTCGAGGTGACTTAGATTGGTCCAACCGTAACGTCTAAACTATTGGCTAATTTAAAGCCAAGACCTAGTCTGTCTAAGGTCGACTAACCTATCTAGAAACCCATTAATTAGATAGTTGCATTAGTGTAATACTTATGCTAGAGATAAGCTTAAGCTATTTTTGAAGGATTACAACAACTTTTGGTGAGGATTTGCTCAAGTTTGTGTAAGAACAAGCAAGGATGAAAGGGGAGTTCTCTCAACACTCTTTCATTCTATTTCATTTAAAGCTTGATTAGAAAGATTAGGGTGACTAAACTTATGTAATAGGTTAATTTTATACTCTTTGTTTTGGGATTCTATTGACTTGTATATATACATACTTTGTTTTTAATGTGAATGGCTTTGTTTTTCATGTGAATGGCTTTTTATCAATTCATGTCAATATGTTTGATTAAAAGCCTAGGTGATATTTGCTATAGAACACCTCTAATCCATTTAATATGCATGCTTATGTGTTTATTTATGGATATTATGAAATGGGTTTGCTATATTCATGTCTATGTGAAGTATAAGCATGCTTTATAGTGAATACTAGCTCTAATCTTGTTGTATGTTGGTACCCAATTGTTTATAATGGTGTGAATCAAACTTGTTGATGTTTTGATGATGAATAGGTTAACATATTCATAACACCTTACCCTAGAACATGTAAGATTGCACTTGTATTGCATCAACCTACTATAGTGTCCTTAGATTTTAGACTACCCCAGTTCGAGATCCTTTAGCCTTAAATCCAGCTAATAGGAGTTTGGGTAGGGTCTAGTCGGCCTTAGTTACCATAGGCTTTGGTTTTAAATCCAACCAATAGTTTAGGAGCTAGGGTAGGATCGTTCTAGGACACCGAGGTAGCTTTCTAGTCCCTCCTATGGCCTTAGGTACATAAGACCACGCCGTAGATCTAAGTAGTGTATGCTTAAGGACGGACCGGCACCAAATCCTAGGGATTAATTTGGATACTAGCTAGTAGCCAATTATTAGAGTATCACTTAGATAAGCCAATGCCCCAGATCCCATAGCATAGAAGTAGAGAGTTACCCATTCACAAATGTAGGTCACCCTAACACTTTCTCGTTGGTTGAATCCCTCTTAGATTAGCTTAGTTTCTACTTTCCATTTCTATTTTCAAAGTGTAGTTGATGCAGCCAAATTCTAGTTATATTAGGATTTGGATTTGTTATCTATAATTGAGTCCTATTGTTATTTGTTATTGAATTCTAATTATTTTAGAATTAGTTTATAAGCTATTTTTATATGGAAAGGATTGGTAAATTCAAATTCTATTTAGTTTTGAATTCTTAAAATAGCTATATGTAGGGTGAAAGTTTTCATTGTTGGAGAACCTTTTTCCAGAAATTATTCAATAATATTTTTATTCCCTTTCTTAGGGTTTATTATCTATGGGATTTCTAGACAAATTTTAGCCTTGAAATTGAGTTCCTTGATTCTCCTACTTTCTTGCTATGTTCTCCAAATGTCTGCTACGTTAGTTGGTATTAGAGCTAGGTTTTTCTTCAGCTAATTTCAAGTTCATGATGCTTCTAAGAAGAGAAAGAAGTCGTGTTGTAGCAGGAGTTTTTTCCCCCGATCAACAACAACGAGATGGAAGCGTTAGTTGGTATTTGGAGTTTTTCCTCTCTGATCAACAACAGCGACATGGAGAATTACAAGAGTTGAGAAGATAAGTTGAAGCCTTATTCCAGCACTTTGCGTAATTGGAAACTCTAACTCATGATGATGATCATGATGAGTCGGAGGAAGAGATGTTTTTAAGTTAAGCATTTCGTTCCATATTAGGGTGATTTAGTGGACCATGGTGGTGGAAAACTCGAGGATGAGTTCTTTTGCCATCTGGGGAGACTGATGCAGCCCAATTCTAGTTATATTAGAATTTGGATTTATTATCTGTTATTGAGTCCTATTATTATTTGTGATTGAGTCCTAATTATATTAGAATTAGTTTATTAGCTATTTTTATATGGAAAGGACTAGTAGAGTCAAATTTTATTTAGTTTTGGATTCCCAAAATAGCTATATATAGGGGTGAAAGTTTTTATTATTGGAGGACCTTTTTCAGAAATTATTCAATAATATTTTTATTCCCTTTCTTAGGGTTTGTTATCTATGAGATTTCTAGGAAAATTTTAGCCTCGAAATTGAGCTCCTTAATTCTCCTACTTTCTTGCTATATTCTCCAAATATCTGTTGCGTTAGTAATCCTTTTATTTTTACTCTCAGCTCCCTGTAATAAAAAATTACAAAAACATGCAAAAACATGCTTAGCTTAGGTTTTGTTTTAGGCTTCTTCTCGAATACACTAGTATAGAATTCCTTTCATATCTTAAGGCTCCGTGTTGTTCGACACCCACATTTGTACATGCTATATTGCACGATCCATATGCTTGTGGGTCTTTTAGGGCTTACACCTTAGAAACACATCAATCCACCTCACACACACTTACCCAAACATATCTACACTTGGAATCAAGCATCTAGAAGGATCAAACACAAGGATTTGGGCATTAGCTCTTGGATTGTAAGGCATGGCTCTGGATAAAAGGGTATCTCTCTTTTATCCTAAATTAATATATGCATGATTAAAGCTATATAGGGTAATTTACTCTTGTATTATGGATAGATTATTACATTATTGTTATAGGTACTTGATGAATTTTTGTATATATGGTTTGTGCTTAGGGTTTTAATAGCAAGTTTACATAAAAGTCTATGTGTTTGTTGAAATGCATTGATGAAGTTGCATATATACATATATACATATATATATATATATATATATATATATATTAAAGCCTATTTTGCTATTAACCATTTCTAAATCATTGTATGGGCATGTCTATGTGTTTGTGAGGTGATTACATGAATTGAGTAATGCTTATATACATGTCTATGTGTATGTTTGCACGTTTAATAGCAAGAATAGCTTTTGTTGCATACATGTCAGGTGCTATTGCTTAAATTGGTGCAATCTAAGCATGTCTATGTGTTTAGTAGTAGGATATGTCGATATATCATTGAATTCCAAGCCCTAGATGTGTATGCTTTTGCGCTCTAACGTTAATTCTCGCTATTGTAATGGATGATCAATGGAGATTAATTAGTGGCTAGCCAAGGTCGAGTCTCTATTGGCTTTTGTTGCCCAGAAAATGAATCCAAAAGAGGGGTGAATTTGATTATTGGCACAATTAACAACTTAAAATTCTTAACAACTATGTCAAGCAAAATCACATGCAAAAATCAAGATAAATACTTGAAAAGGAAAGAGAGTAGGGTCAAGAGTATCGAACACATCGATTTAGAGTGGTTTGAACTCCCGAGGACCTAGTCTACTACCTAAGGTCTTCCCTTAGGGTTTCGAAAACTTCACTAGTAAATCAGCTTCTTGTTTAGTACATTGTAGAAGTGTAGAATAACGATCACAATCCTTACTTGACCACAAGGACCACAAGTATAACCCTTATACTTGAGGATTTCAATCCTTTACTCTTGAGAGAAGTTTCTCACAACTAGGCTACCCAAGAGTAAAGAAATTCACTCCTAAAATGATAGTAGAGAGTTCAGTATACAAGAAACTTCTTTTGAGCAAGTATACAAAGGTATTTAAACCTTCCTATGTTGCTCTAAGTAGATAAGCAATTTATGAAGCTCAAGAGAAAACTTGTTCTTAAATGCCAATGATATGCAATCAATGAAAGTTGCAATTAATAGAGCAAGATTGCAATAGATGAAGTATATTGAAAGCAAGAGAGCTTAGAGAGATGTTTTGAACAAGTTGTATTTGAGTTGGAAGGGGTAGGATGTATTTATAAACCAAAAAGCAAGTCTCCCAACAGTCAATTTTTGAAAACAACACAGAGGGACTGCTGGAGCACTCTATCGGTTGACCCTCAGAGTGTTCCGGTAGTTCCAGAGGCCAAATGGCCTTACCGGAACACTCTACCAGTCAGCCGATAGGCTTTTCCGGCAGAGCAACAATGCTCTCTGATATTACCGGAGCACTGAGTAGGTCGACTGGCTGTGTAGGCTTGTACTTGCAGAAAAGGCTAAAAAAGCTACTTTACTTTGACCAAAATGTTGCTCTACATCTGATCAACAGTAAGTAGCATTTTTCTACAAATTTTTACAGCTCAAGATAACTATTGTGCTTATAAGATCAAGTCAATAATAAATGCTAATACCAACTTATTTTCCAAACATTAAATGCAAGATTAGAAACAAGATTTTATGAGAAAAATCTTTTTATACGCAAAGCTATTATCCAATGGGTAATAGTCTTATGTCAAGATGCTTATATACCAATAATATAAACTCTATACACAAAATAGTGTCTTTTACTGCATAGCTAAGTTGATATTTATATATATGAGCATATAGATCCGTCAAAGTACCAAATATCAATGCAATTGAGAGTGCTATAGTGCATGCAACTCTATAATACAAAATATGGACTTCAAGGTTTAAACTTTCTGCAGGAAAAGTTGTTGTAAATATAAATGAAGACATGTGCATATATAATACTAATTATAAAAGAGTAAAGATGATCAAGCATAAGAGAACAAGACTTATGAGCAAAATGCATGAAGAATGCTTGCAATTTACTAAGTTCCTGAGCTCATAGATAATTGCTTATGTACAAAAATCAACATAACATAAGACTAAAAAGAAGAAAGAATTAAGGCTATACAATATTCAAGCTTCATTACCCATGCTCCATAACCATGCTTTAGATCTTTTCTTTGTTCAATAATGCTACTGTATAAGATATTCAATATACTGCAAATAGTAGCAATTATATAATAAAGACATAACAATTATGACATCATCAAAATACAATTAACGTAATTAAGCCAATATATTCAACAACACTAAATCTAGCCAATAGCTTTTAGGGTAAGTTAGTCAACCTTAGACAGACTAAGTCGTGGCTTTAAATGCAGCCAATAGTTTAGACGCTAGGGTTAGATCGATCTAAGTCACCTAGAATCCTAACTAGCTAGCCTTAATGCCTAGGTCATAAAAGCCACATCGTAGCTCTAGGTAGCTGACGGTTTGGGGATGAACCCGTACTGAGTCTTGGGGTACCATTAGGAGGTTAATTAGAGTCTAGATAAGAGCAACCTAGACAATCCATCATGCAACCCTAGCAAAAACGTAGTAATAACCCATAAACAAGTCAAAATCACCATAATTCCCCATTTTTGACATTTGATTCCCCTTAGATTACTTGATTCCCTAGTCACACACACATAGCCTTTTATTTTGTTGTACTTAGTTTAGACTTATTATTTTTTTTGCACTCCATTTCATCCTAAAAACACAAAAAGATTGTAGTTTAGGCACCCAACACGTAGCCTTTTAGGACGTACATAGCTTAAGAGACCACACATGTTTGGCCTCTCTATGAATTCAACTCCACACTAGCACGCTATACTATAGATGACCCATTCGTTTGTAGGCTATTTAGGGCTTGTACATAAAATAGTAATCAAGTTCTTGGCACCGTTGCTGGGGAGGCACGGTTGTTTGGGTTTTTTATTTTGTGTGTCTTAGCTAGTTGCGTGTTGTTTTATCTTTTCATATTTTCTTTATTTGAATAATAAAATAAAAAAATCTAAAAAAACATTTGTTGTGAATTGAGAAAAGGATTGCTTGTGATTAATTGAACATGAATGATTTTCAATGCTTTTTTGTGGTCGCTTGTAACCTTTACTCTACTGCCCCAATATACTCTAAATAAAAATGGCATATGTGGAAATGGTAAGCATAGCACCAATTATTGTCCCCTTGCCTATAGTAATCCCCAATCTTGGGCTAATGCAAGACATGATCCCCAAAATCATGCATCTTCATCTAGAAATCATGATTATAGGGAATCATATCATTATTTTTGTGATCATTATGGAAGTCGTGATCATTATTTTGATTCATGCCCTATCTTCCACCTTGATCCCCACTTTCTTGCACAACCCAAGAATGCCCTTACCTATTATTTGCCCATGCATGCACCCACATCTTATCATCATGATTTTAGGAAGCAACATTATGCATTTCCATATTAGGGTCAAGATGACTTTTCATTTGGTCCACCTCCTTACATTGAGAGTTCATCTTTCACACCATCTTTTCCCACCCACTCCTCCTTTGAGTCCTATAATGGTTGCACTTGTAGTGACCCCAATTAAGATGTTTATCATTTTCACTTGGTTGACCCCTTTTCCATTATGTCTATACCCTCAGAGCAATTAGATTAGATGCTTAAGTAATCCCAATCTTTCCTCCGATCTAATCAAGAGGAATTAGAGAGTTTAAGGCGAGAAACCTTATCTCCAAGTGAGTGCTTGAAGAGAATGGTTGAGAATGTACAACTCATGAGCGAGAATGTTGAGATACCTTTAAACTGGGTTGAAGAGATAGAGATAAAACCTAAAGATGAGGTGATTAGGGATGAAAAAGATGATGTTTTGGAGAAAAAAATTAGAAAGAGAGGTTGATGGGGAGGTTACATGATGTAGTGAGGATGAGAATGTGTTTAATTATAATGTGGTTCTTGATGATTCATATGGATACGTTTTAGGGGAAATGGTACCTTATCCTCTTAAGCTTTCAACACCTTCCATTAAGTTACATAAGCTTATCTTTTCTTCTTATCCCACACTTCCCATACACATGGAGATCGAGTCTTATGTTGATAGCGCTTAATTACATTCTGACTTGGCATTTAGGGAGTTTAGCATGTATTTTTTGCTTAAGCATTTATGCATACATGATGAGGAATTGATTGACTCCCCTATATCCCTTCCATATATACCTACCCCTTGTGAAATACGTGATGGTAAGATGACACCCACTAGTGATGAATGTGTGGATGAGTTTGAGGAGACTTTAGATAGTGTGGATTCAGATTCATCTATTGGGGAGAACAAGACATCAATTTCAAAGTTTTTGGATGATAAACCTCTTAGAGTTAAAGATCATTGTGTTGAGAAGAACAGTAACTTTAAGAAGACATGTAAGAAAGAAATTGGTGAGCTTGGAACAATTATCTATGGGTCTTTTTAGATGTTTAATGAATCATTGTTGGAGAATGGGCCCATTAAGATCAAATCCACTCCTAATGAGGAGATAAGGCTACCTAGGCTTGAACATTTTATATTTTCTGGATAGGAAGATTATAGTACCTTGATATCGCTAATTGAGCACAAGCCTAAATAGCCCGCAAGTGCACGGGACGTGTGTAGTACAGTGTGTGCAAGTGCGGAGTCGAATCCACAGGGAGGCTACCTTAGTTTAGTCTCTATGTGCTCGGGTGCCTTAAACTAGCCACGTGCGTGTGTGTACTTACTTTGGGATAGAAGGGAGCTCGGAAAAAGGAAAACAAAAACTAATCTATGGAGGAACTTAAGGGAGCCAAACTAAAGAAGGAAACACTAATAAAGAAGAAAGGGACCTAGGGCGATTACATTGCAACAAGACTTGGGCTATGATAACAGATGATGTCTATCTAAGGCTCGGGACTTCTATTGCCGTTGTGTTGATCGGGAGCTCTCTTAACCAATATTAGTGGTTCAACCCGTTAGCTGGATTTAAAGCTAAGGGCCAATCCCTCCTAGCCTACGCAATCCGTGCTTAGAACTTATCCTCTTGGCTGGATTTAAAGCCAAGGACTAGCACCTAAACACTACGTGACATTAAGGCTCCATTAACCAACACTAACGTGGGTGAGGGATACTCTAGTCTAGGTTAACTTATCCGTTTGGCTGGATTTAAAGCCAAGGACTAGCACCTAAACTCGACTAAGCATAGCATGTAACCTATTAGCTGGATTTAAAGCTAAAGCCTACTCTACTAAGCAAAGCCACGAGATTAAGCACAATCACATCACCCAAATAAGTAGATAAGAGCAGTTGAAGCACAAATAACACATGCATATTCACTTAGGCATTTTAACAAACACATAGACATGTTTGATTTCCAATACATAGACATATTGAATCATGCCATAAATTTATGTAAATAAACATGTATTAAGAGCCAAAGATCTACACAAATCCATTATTCAAAGCCCTAATCTAATATACAACAACAATCAACCCTAAATCTAGCCTAATCTAGCAGCATATTTACAAGAAATAGAGAAAGAACAAGAAGAACTTCCTTAAATTCTTGCTTCCAAATCCGTACAAATCCTTCAAATCTTTGTTTAATGCTTCAATCCTAGCTTGGTGTGGGGTTTAGATGGTGGTTTAGGGTGTTTTGTGAAGTGGGTAAAGTGTTAGGGTTTATTAGGATTTAAGAAATAAAAGTTCCTCCTCGAAAATGAGCTGAAACGAGCTTTTTATCGATTTCTTCAGCGCACAGCCGGTCGACCGGCTCCTCTTTCTTGCTCGACCGGCTTCAATCATGATGCTCTCTGGAATGGCCGGTCGACCTAGCCGGTCGACCGGCTTCTTGAGGCACTCGACCGGCTTCAAATCTTTTATTCTCTGAAGCGGCCGGTCGACCTAGACGGTGGACCGGCTCTTCTTCTAAGTCGACCGGCTGGATCAGAATGATCTCTTCTTTATTTCTTTTCTTCCGGTCTTCATCCTTTAGCTCATTTCTTCCTCGCATAAGCTTGAACCCTTCCAAAACACTCCTAAAACATGGAATATAACACTTAGTATAGTATTTATGCACCTAAATACATTATGTGCAAATATTAACAAATATGCATAAAGTTTGTACTAAGTGCACTCAATTATACTCTAAACACCCTTAAATATGCATGCAAAAACTAGATGCAATCATGCACAAATGACACACATCATACCTCAACGTCTGTTTCCTTTGATTCTCCTTCTTTGGAAGTTACCGCTACTCCCCATTGCCATTCTTTTAAGCCTCTCTCTTTGAAGCTCACATTTATGCCTCCTTGCATAAAACAAGTTCATCTTGGGTTAGAAAGTATTTCACTTGTGTTGCATATATTAGACCTTACTTTGACCCATAGAGAGGATGCGTTCTTAGCCCTTGATTATGAGAAGAAGGCCATGGGATGGCTTATTAGAGAGCAAATAGGGTATGATCTTTCACGTTTAAGCATGCTTCATTAGGCACTTGCGTACACATTATCAGTTAATGATTCGGGGTGGGATTTAGAAAAAAGGGTGGATTATGCATTTGTTGCCTCAACTTATGTTGCATGGCCCTTAAATATCCAACAATTTATGTCTCATAATTTTAAACATGGCTTGCTTTAACAATGGTGCTTGGTTGGAGGTATTAAATCCAGCACTACTAGAAGGAACCCTAGACATGTTTATATTTCTCTTATTTTCCTTGTCTTTTACTTGCCCTTACTTTTTCATTATTTTCATTCTTTGATTTTCATTTTCTTTCCTTTCCACCCTCTCAAGTGTTGATCCTCACTTCAATTATTTTCGTTCTTTATACACCTTTTTTTTATTACTTATTGATGCCAATGCAAGCTTGCATGTCAGTGTTACTAATCTTGTGCTTTATAAGTGTTTGTGGTTGGTTGAAAAACAAGGTTAGTAGATGATTCATAAATCATTGGCATCAAAGAGCTTCAAAAAGAGTACAAGATTGTATTTATCTTTTCTCCACTTGTTTGCCTCTTATCTACCCTATGCCGACCACTCTTACTTACTTTGTGATACCTATTTGCTTGTTGTGTAGTCTTGTTTTATTTGCTTGAGGACAAGCAAAGTTTAGGTTTAAGGGTGTGAGAGTTTGGTTCTATTGTCTTATGTTTTGTTTCGGGTAGATATACATTGTTTTTGTAAAAATGGTAAATTTTTTGAATTTTTATACATATAGAGTTGTTTAACTCTTTGTCTATTGGAATGTTGGCTCTTGTAATTGACTTAATTGATTGGTGGAGCTAAATTTGTATTATAGGGAGAGAATAGAGTAAAGGGAGATCCAAGATTTAGAAGAGATGCCTTTTGAAAGTCGTAAGGAGTGAGCATGTCTAAGAATGCACTTTATAGTTACCCCATGACTTGGTCAAAAAAAGTGGTTGAGAAAATGATTGTTTATATGAGTGCCCATTCCTTGATTGGTTTTTTTTCATGCGCCTTAGCCATTCTTTTTTTTTCATTTTTTGCTTATGTTATATATAGATGAAAAATTTAAAAAAACTGAAGAAATAAGGCAAAAAGAGTGAAAAAGCCAAAAAAAATGAAAAATGTGAAAAAGCCAAAAGGCACAAAAAAGATGGAAAAAGAGAAATATATTGAATAAGTGCTCAAGTGACACAATGTTGACTTAGCACAAGTTTATCGTTTAGTTCTTTTGATGTATTGTGAATAAAGCTCTTATGTCATTTGTAACCCATTGTATTTGTACATTCTTTCTCTTTTTATCAACATTCCCCGTGCATATATTAGAATCCTAAGTTTATGATGGTATAGCTACTTGTGAACTTTCCATGAGATGTAAGACCATTTGTGAGTAAAGGGAAGGATCTAAAAGGGCTTGGCAATTTCTCTACAAAAGGGATAAACCCTTTATACTTCTTTGACTCACCAAGATAGCAAGTCAATACTTTACATAACCCTTTTTAGCAATTTAGAGATAAACTCAGGTTTGGTCTTGTTTAAGGACAAGCAAGGAGAAGGTTTGGGGATGTTGATGTGTTGATTTTATGTGTATATTTGCATTATATGTTTATATCTATTTTGGGTTGCTTTGTGATATGCTATTTTAGAGCACAAGCCTAAATAGCTCGCAAGCGCACGGGTCATGTAGCACATTGTGTGCGAGTGGTCAAAACCACGGGGAAGCCTAATGTATAAGGGGCCCTAAGCTATGTGCATCCTAAAAGACTAAATGGTAGGTCCTTAAACTATGATATTTTTGGGTTTTATACTTAAGGGGGCTTGGGAAAGATAAACCTAATCTAAAGGCAAGAAAATAAAAGACGGTTTGTGTATGAAATGGAGGAATTAAGCGATCCAAGGGGAATCTAACACTTGGAAATAAGGGATTTGGGTAATTACTACTTCTTGTTAGGGTTGTTTGATGGATTAAACTTGATTGCTCTCATCTAGACTTCTAATTACCCTCCTAATTACATCTTAAGCCTTAATGCAGGTTCGTTCCTAGGCATCGACTAACTTAGAGCTATGACGTGGTCTTTATGACTTAGGGCCATAGGACTAGCTAGTTAGGATTCTAGATGACCTAGATCAATCTAACCCTTGTATCTAAACCGTTGGCTAGATTTAAATCCAAGACATTGTCTATCTAAGGTCGATTAACCTACCCTGTAACCCATTAGCTGGATTTAAAGCTAAGGAAGACTCGACTAAAGCTAGCCATTGTTATGCACCACCGATCATCATTGCAATAGCGGGTATTAACATCTGAGCACAAAGCATACACATTTAGGGCATGACATTCGAGAATATTCTGGAGTATTCTACTACCAAGCACATTGACATACTTAGATTACACCAATTTAAGCAATAGCACCTGACATATAGGCAATCGAAGCTATTTATACTATTAATTATGCTAACACACACATAGACATGTATATAGTTATACCCACTTCATGTAATCATGACACAAACACATAGACATGCTAGCATAATGATTTAAAGATGGTTAATAGCACAATAGACTTTAATATATATATGCAACTTCATTGAGGCATTTCAACAAACATATAGACATGCATGTAGAATGACCTTTGAAACCCTAAGCACAAAGCATATATATATATGCACATATATATATATATATATATCCATCAAGTACCCATTACAAAAGAGTAGTAATTAACCCATAAATACAAGAATAATCACCCTACATAGCTCTAATTATATATGATTAGACTTAGGATAAAAGAGGGATACCCTTCTACCCATAGCCAAACTTTACAATCCATGAGCTATGCCAAAATCCTTGTTTTTTGATCCTCTTGGATCCTTGATTCCAAGTGTTAAATATGTTTAGAAGTGAGTGTGAGAGGTGGACTTTGGGTTTAGGGAAATGGGTGTGTGAATTGGTTGGTGTTCCCTCTAAAAAATTACTGAAAAAATGACTTAAATAGAGTTGTTAACGCGCAAAGCTGGGGGACAAGCCTGTCGACCAGCTTTGAAGCTAAGTCAATGGGTCTAAATTGGCCAAGATTCTGATCTGGTCGATCGACCGACCTTGACAAGAAGTCGACCGGTCTTGACAGTAAAATGTTCATATCTTGCTCATTTTGGCTCCGATTCATGCTTCATTTTTTTCTGTGGAGTTGTACCACTTTCAGGGATCTCTCAAGCCATCTTTTGTACCTTAAAACATGTACAAAAGTTGTCCATGTCCTTTTTGGGTTGCAAGCTCCAAATTTAACTCTCGTTGCGCTCGGTTTCACCTCGGTCGCTCATTCCTTTGACCGACCACTTCTAGATGCATCTTCCAAGCCTTGTTTAAGCCCAAAATACCTTTTTCTTTAATCCATATCCCAAATAACATCAATTAAAGTCCAATCATCTCTCCAAATCTCACCTAAAATAAGCAACAAATGCGCATTAGTGTAGCATTTAAGTCCTAAGTTCAACTATGAACATATAAACCCTAATATGCACATGTATGACCTAAATGCTATATTAATATACCAAATAAAGTACAAAACACCTCAAAACAAGTATATACATGCAATGCAAAAACATACACAAAACTAGCACATTAACACCCCCAAACCTATGTCTGTCTCAAAGTTGATAAAGAGGGTTGCCTAGAGGATTGATTTGCTGTCATGGTGCAACTAAAAAGAATGAAGGGGTTGTTCCTTTCGTAAAGGGATCTCCTAGCCTTCTTGGATCCTTTCCTTACTCACAAGGGGTCTTGTACGTCCGGGAAGTTCCCTAGTAGCCTTAATCTCCACATGCCCAGGATTCTAACGCATACATGAGAGATGTCAATATTTTGTGCCCCCTCAACTAACATGGCCTTCCTAATATACACGTAGCCTCAAAGAGAAGGAGAGGAAAGAATGTACAAACACAATGGCTCATAAATAACAAAAGAGCCTTATTCACAACACATCAAAGAAACAAAGAAGCAACTTGTGCTAAGTAGACATTGTGGCACTTGAACACTTATTCAGTGAACTTCATTTTTTTCATATTTTTGTTGCCTTTTGGCTTTTTCTCATTCATTTGCTTTTTTCATTTTTTTTTCTTTTTTCAAGTTGTTTGCCTTTTTTCCATTTTTGGATTTTTCATACTTTCATAACTTAAGCAAAAAAAAAAAAAAAAGAATGGCTAAGGCACATGAAAAAGAACCAATCAAGAAAAGGGCACTCATATCAAAACTCCTTTTTCAAACTCTTTTTCCAACCAAGCCATGGGGTAGTTACAAGGTACATTCTTAGAGGCACTCGCTCCCAACAATTTTCAAGGGCATCTTCTCCAAGTTTCGACTCTTTGTCCAGTCCATTCACTCCCCACAATACAATCTTATCTCCACTAATCAATTAAATTAATCACAAAAGCCAACACTCCAATCAACAACAGATAAATGACTCTACATGCATAAAAATAAAAAAATTTTCACCATTTTAAGCACAAAATGCACACCTACCCTAACCAAAGCATAAAACAATAAAACCAAACTCCCATACCCCCAAACTAAACTTTGTTTGTCCTCAAGTAAATAGAACAAAAGCACAAACAAGTAAATAGGCGATACAATGTAAGTATGGGTGGTAGGGACGAGGTAGATAATAGGGGATAAGTGGAGAAAGGATAAATACAACCTTGCATTCTTTGAAGCTCTCCCATACCAATGGATAATGATTCAACTACTAATCCCTGTCTCTTAACAAATCACAAACACTCGAAGCACATGATTAGTAGGATTGCCATGCGAGCTCACATTGGCATTATCTAACGATAAACAAGGTGTATGAAAATGGGAAATGATATAGAGAGTCAACACTTGGAAAGGTGAAAAGGGAAACAAACAAAAAGCAAATGAAAATCAAAGAAAAAAAATATTAAAAGCAAATAAAAGAAAAGGAAAAACAAAGAAAGTAAATGGAATATAAACATGTTTAGGGTGCCTCTTAGCAACATTAGATTTAATGTCTCTAGCCATGTGCTAATGTTAAAGCAATCCATGTTTAAAATTAAGAGGCACAAATTGTCAGATATTCAACCATACACAGATAGTAAAAGGACAAAGGTCATGCAACAAATGATGGGGCAATAAATGTACAATGCATCTTTTTTCGAACTCCTACCCCGAAACATCAAATGAAAATGTGTGTGCAAATGTGGAAGGTGTCATGCAAAAGCATGAAAGATCATGCCCCATTTGCTCTCTAACTAATCACCCTATGGCCTTTTTCTCATAACCAAGGGCTAGGAACATGCCCTTCCCATAGATCAATGATTGGTCTAATGCATGCAACATAGGAGAAGTGCTATCTAACCTTAGATGAAAATGTTCTATACATGAAGGCATAAACGTGAGCTCCAAAGAGGGACACTCAACGGGATGGGAAAAAGGAGTAAGAACAACATTTGGAGAAGGAGGAACAACAATAAAAGAAGTGGACGTACTACACTTTTCTTCTCCACAAGATACATCACCATCAAGCTTAGTTCGCTCTAACTTCTCATAAGGGGTGGATTCGATCCTAATGGTTCTTTCTCTAATAAAGAATCATTAAACATCCAAAGAGACCCATAGATCATTCTTCCAAGCACACCAATTTCTTTCTTAGGTGTCTTCTTAGAGTTTTTACTCTCCTCAATACAATGATTCTTAACTCCAAGAGACTTTTCATCTACAACCTTCAAAATTGATGTCTTGTTTTCCCCAACGTATGACTCTAAACTTTCACTAGCTAAAGTCTCTTTACATTCAAAAATACATTCATCACTAGTGGGTGCCATCTCACCATCTTGCTCTTCATATGAGGTAGACACACATGGAGAGGACAATGGGGACTCAAAAGATTTCAGGTCATGGATGTGTGAATACTCAAGAGATGTGTGTACGCTAAATTCCCTAAATGAGGACTTGAAATGCAAATAAGTGCTATGGTCATGAGTTTCAAACTCTAAGTGCGTGTGAAGTGTGGGATAAGAAGAAAGGATAGGCTTATGTGACTCAATTGAAGACGTTGAAAGCTTAGAATGATAGGGTACTACTTCCTCTAAAACATATCCATAAGAGTCATAAAGAACTAAACTATTATCAAGCTCATCCTCATCTTCATTATATGATGTTTTCTCCATCAACCACTCTTTCTAGTTGTCTCTCTAACACATCATCATTTTCACCCCTATTTCTCTCATCTATATGTCTCTTTCCTATCTCTTCAACTTGGTCTAAAGATATCTTAAGACTTCCAACCATGGGTTGTTTACTCTCAACCATTCTTCTCAAGCATTCATCTCAATTATCAACTTGTTGCCTCGTGCGGTCTAGGCGCTCTTGGTTGGATTGGAGAAGGTATATAAGATATTCATGCTTTTGGCTATGTGAAAAAGATCTAAAAGAAGAAAGTTCTTCTGAGTTGAGATGGTAGAGAATTTGGTAAAGAACAAAAACAACACCATCATTGTAAAATCAGAGGAAGGATGGGTGGGAAACGATGGTACGAGAGATGGATTTTTGAAGCAATGAGGTGGAAAATATGAATAGCCATCTTGACCCCAATATGAATATGCATGATGCTGCTATCTAGAATCATGATGATAAGATGTGAATACACGCATGGGCATATGATTATTAGGGGTGTTGGGCATTGTATGCAATCAAGAACTATGGTAGAGGGTAAAACAAGCACTAGAAAAAGTGATCATGGCTTCCACAATGATTGCACTTACAAGCCTTAGATTGGGGATTGTTATGGAGACAAAAGAAAGTTTGATGCATACGACTTCCACACACATGACGAGCAATAGGAACCCGTTCGAGTGGTGGGGAAGAGGATACCAAGGACTATCAAGAAGTATTTGGGCCACTCATACTCAATCAAGCACAAGTATTCCTCTTCACAATGCTCAACAAATTTTTTTTGGAATATTTTTTTTATTATTCAAATAAAAAATCATGAAAAAGAAAGATAAAACAACATGTAACAAGCTAAGACATACAAGAACAAAGAAACCAAACAATCATTGCCTCCCTAGCAACGACGCCAAAAACTTGATGTGCTATTTTGGAGCACAAGCCTAAATATTCGGCAAGCGCATGGGTCATGTGTAGCACAGTGTGTGCGAGTGCAGGGTTGAATCCACAAGGAGGCCTAATGTGTGAGGTGCCTTAAGCTATGTGCATTCTAAAAGTACAAGTGTTGGGTTCCTAAACTATGATATTTTTGGGTTTTATATTAAGGGAAGCACGGGAAAGATAAATCTAATCAAAAGGAAAGAAAATAAAAGGTAATGTGCATGTGAAATGGGGGAATCAAGCGATCTAAAAAGAATCTAACACGTGGAAATGGGGGATTTGGGTGATTACTACTTCTTGTTAGGGTTGCTTAATGGATTAAACTTGGTTTCTCTTGTCTAGACTTCTAATTAACCTCTCAATTACACTTTAAGCCTTACTGTTGGTCCATCCATAGGCATCGACTAACCTAGAGCTACGGCGTGGTCTTTATTACTTAGGGCCATAGGGCTAGCTAGTTAGGATTCTAGGTGACTTAGATTGATCTAACTCTAGTGTCTAAACTATTGGCTAGATTTAAAGCCAAGACCTAGTTTGTCTAAGGTCAAATAACCCACCCTGAAGCCCAATAGCTGGATTTAAAGCTAAGGAAGACTCGACCTAGGCTAGCCATTAGATATGCACCACCAATCATCATCACAATAGCAGGTATTCATGTTTGAGCACAAAGCATACACATCTAGGGCATGTCATTTGAAAATATTCTAGAGTATTGTACTACTAAGCCCATTGACATACTTACATTACACGAATTTAAGCAATAGCACCTGACATGTAAGCAACAGAAGCTATTTATGTTATTAAGTATGGTAACACACACATAGACATGTATATAGTCATACCTCCTTTATGTTATCACCACACAAACATGTAGACTTGCTAGCATAATGATTTAGAGATTGCACAATAGATTTCAATATATATAAAAAACTTCATTGAGGCATTTCAACAAACATATAGACATGTATATAGAATAGCCTTTGAAACCCTAAGCACAAAGCATGTATATATAAATCCATCAAGTATCCATTATAAAAGAGTAGTAATCAATCCATAAATACAAGAATAATCACCCTATATAGCTCTAATTATAAATTATTAGACTTAGGATAAAAGAGAGGTACCTTTCTATCCATAGCCAAGCTTTATGATCCATGAGCTATGCCAAAATCCTAGTATTTGATCCTCTTGGATCCTTGAGTCCAAGTGTTAAATGTGTTTAGAAGTGAGTGTGAGATGTGGTTTTAGGTGGATTTTGGGTTTAGGGAAATGGGTGTATGAATTGGTTGGTGTTCTCTCTAAAAAATTGCTGAAAAATGGCTTAAATAAAGCTGTCAATGCACTAGGATGGTAGACCACCCAATCGATTGACTTTGGGGCTAAGTCAATGGGCCTAAATTGGCCAAGATTCTGATTTGGCTGGTCAACCGGCCTTGACAGGAGGTTGACCGGTCTTGATAGTAAAATGTTTATATCTTGCTCATTTTGACTCCGATTCGCCCTCCATTTTTTCTATGGCTTTGTACCACTTTTGAGGATCTCCAACACATCTTTTTCATGCTAAAACAGGTCCAAAAATTGCATGTCCTTTTTGGGTTGCAAGCTCCACATTTGACTCCCATTGCGCTTGATTTCACCTCGGTCGCTTATTCCTTTACCCAGCCACTTCTAAATGCATCTTCCAAGCCTTATTTAAGCCCTAGACACCTTTGTCTTTAATCTAAATCCTAAATACACAATCGTCTCTCTGAATCTCACCTAAAACAAGTAACAAACGCGTATTAGTGTGGCATTGAATTCTTAAGTTCAACTATGAACATGTGAACCATAATATGCATAAGTATAACCTGAATGCTATACTAATACACCAAATGAATCACAAAACACCTCAAAACAAGTATATGCATACAGTGCATGAACATACACATAACGAAGACATTACTTTGTGCTTATTCGTTAGTGATGTATTGGTTTTGTGTGTGCTTATGTATTACATTCTTATTCTTGTTTTGAGGTGTTTTGTACTTTATTGGGTGTATTAATATAGTATTCACATCATACTTATGCATATCAGGGTTCACATGTTTATAGTCGAGATTAGAACTTAAATGCTACACTAATGTGCATTTATTACTTGTTTTAGGTGAGATCCGGAGAGATGATTGGACTTTGATTGATAGTGCTTGGGGTGTAGAGCGATGTTAGCGGTGCTTTAGATGCAAAGGAATGAAAAAAAAAAGTGCATTTGGAAGTCGTCAGATGAAGATTGGAGCACCCAAGAAGAAATCGGTTCGCGAGGAGCAAAATTGGGCCAATAAGCAGGAGAGGCCGGTCAACCGACCTAGGCCCTAGCCAAGTCTGAATCTAAGCCCATTAAGTCAGTCGACCTAGCTCCTAGGCTTGTCCCCCAGCTAAGCATCAAAATTGCTTATTTTTATGCACTTTTCAACAATTAGAAAGTTTTTCATCCAACCTTTGAACCCCTATTTCCTTAAACCCTAATTCCTTTCTCACCCACCTCACACACATCCATTTAAACAAATTTAGCACTTGGAATCAAGGATCTAAGAGGACAAAACACAAGATTTAGGGCCCATGCTCATGGATTATAAAGAATTAGCTATGGATAAAAGGGTATATTCCTTATTCCTTTTTTATCCCAAGTTAATATATGTATAAGTAAAGTATGTAGGATTATATCTTGTATTATGGATTAATTAATACTCTTGTGTAATAGGTACTTGATGGATACAAATATATATATATATATATATATATATATATTTATATACATATGTATATACATATGTATACGTGTATATATATTTGTATACATATGTATGTATATATATATATATATATATATATATATACACACAGCTTAGGGGTTTCAAATAACAAGTTTACATATATGTCTATGTGTTGGTAGAAATGCCTCAATAATGTTGCATATGTAAATTGAAGTCTATTATGCTATTAACCATTTCTAGATCATTGTGCTAGCATGTCTTTGTATTTGTGTGGTGATCACATGAAGTGGGTATGCTTTTACACGTCTATATATGTGTGTGCATACTTAATAGCATAAATAGCTTCTATTGCTTACATGTCAGGTGCTATTGCTTAAATTGGTGAATTCCTGGTAAAGAATTGCGAGATAGGAAGGGAATAGGAAAGGGGGTAATCTAAGTATGTCTATGTGCTTAGTAGTAGAATAGTCTAGAATATTCTCAAGGCCCATGCCCTAGATGTGTATGCTTTGCACTAAAATGTAAATTCCTTCTATTGTGATGATGATAGATGGTGCTTAATTAATGGCTAGCCTAGGTCAAGTCTCCTTTGGCTTTAAATACAACCAATAGGTTTCAAGGTAGGTTAGTTGACCTTTGACGGACTAGGTCTTGGTTTTAAATCGAGCCAACAGTTTAGACTTTAGGCTTATATCATTCTAAGTTGCTATAGCCCTAGGTAGACGTGCTTAGGGACAGACCCACACTAAGTCCTAGGGTTCCATTAGGAGGTTAAATAGAGGTCTATACAATAGCAACTCAAACAATCTATCAAGCAACCTTAGCGAGACGTAGTAATCATCTTAGTCCCTATTTTTGCGTGTTAGATTCCTTTTAGATCACTTGATTCCCCCATCATACATACACCACCCTTTATTTTCTTTGTCCTTAGTGTAGGTTTACATTTTTGAGCTCCCCTCAATTCAAAAGCCCAAAAAGATTGTATTTAGGTTTCCAACATGTAACTCTTTAGGATACACTTAGCTTATGACACTACTCACATTTGGCCTCCCCGTGAATTTTACCTTGCACTCATACAAACCATACTACACGCGACCCGTACGCTTGCGGGCTATTTAGGTCTTGTGCATAAAATAGTGATATCAAGTTCTTTAGTGTAGTATTTATAACATATTTGTGCATATAAGGATATAAGCGCATATATTTGAGTTTCAAAGCTAAATGCTACACTAAATGCTCATTTTTAGCCATAGGTGAGTCAGAGGGTGAAAACGAGCTTGAATGATAAAGATAGAAAAAGTACGGGTTGTGGGATGAAGGCCGAAAAATGAAGATTGAAGACCAAATGGAGCTACCGGTTGGGTTGAAAGAAGTGTTGGCTGACCGGTAAAGTTAGCCGGCAAAACTAGAGCTACTGGTCAGTCGGTTGATCCAGATAACAGATAATGTCACTGGTCGACCTTGCTAGAGTACCAGTTGATCGATAGGGCAGTTGGTTGTTCTACTGAGCTATCTATAAAAACCTATTTTTGGGCCATTTTTACGAGATTTTACACACAATATCTATCACCCCATCCTCTATACCCATTAAACCCTAAGATATTTCTACACTCACCCATCCTACACTACTCACCCAAACATATTTACACTTGGAATCACGCATCTAGAAGGATCAAACACAAGAGATTTGAGTATTAGCTCTTGGATTGTAAGGCACGGCTATGGATAAAAGGGTATTTCTCTTTTATCCTTAGTTAATCTACGTATGATTAGAGCTATGTAGGGTGATTTATTCTTGTATTATGGATTGATTATTACATTATTGTTATGGGTACTTGATGGATTTTTGTATATATGCTTTATGCTTAGGCTTTTAATGGCAATTTTATATAAATGTCTATGTTTTTGTTAAATGCCTTAATGAAGTTGCAAATATATATTGAAGCCTATTTTCCGATTAAGCATTTCTAAATTATTGTATGAGCATGTCTATGTGTTTGTGTGGTGATAACATAAAGTGGGTAATGCTTATATACATGTCTATGTGCATGTTTGCATGTTTAATAGCAAGAATAGCTTCTATTGCATACATGTCAGTGTGCTATTCTTAAATTAGTGTAATCTAAACATGTCTATGTGTTTAGTAGTAGGATATGTCGATATATTCTTGAATCTCAAGTCCAAGATATGTATGCGTTTGCGCTTTAACATTAATTCTCGTTATTGTGATTGGCGATCAATGGAGATCTAGCCTAGGTTGAGTCTCTTTTGCCTTTAAATCTAGCCAATAAGTTTCAAGGTAAGTTAGTCGACCTTAGACGGATTAGGTCTTGGCTTTAAACCCAACCATCAGTTTAGACGCTAGGGTTAGATAAAAAAAAGTCACCTAGAACCATAGCTAGCTAGCCTAATGCCTAGGTCATAAAGACCACGTTGTAGCTCTAGGTAGTCAACGTCTAGGAACGGACCTGTACCGAGTCCTGGGGTACCATTAAGAGGTTAATTAGAGGTCTAGATAAGAGCAACCTAAATAATCCATCAAACAACCCTAGTGAGAATGTAGTAATCACCTATAAACAAGTCGAAATCACCTTAATTCCCCATTTTTGATGTTTGACTCCCTTAGATCGCTTAATTCCTCCATCACACACACACAACCTTTTATTTTCTTTCACTTAGATTAGATTTACTTTTCCTGCACTTTATTCCATCTAATAATCCAAAAATATTGTAGTTTAGGCACCTAGCACATAGCCTTTTAAGATGCACATAGCTTAGGACACCACACACGTTTGGCCTCCCCGTGGATTCGACCCTGCACTAGCACACTATACTATAGATGACCCATGCACTTACGAGCTATTTAAGGCATGTGTATAAAATAGCAATCAATTATAATATACACACACAAGTATCACAAGCTAAAAATTCACCAAGAAACCAACACTAACACCAAAATACTCACACAACTACACTCCAAAACATGCATTCACTTCCCCAAACATGCACACATATACAAACTCCATTCCAACATATGCTAAAAGCATGAAAATAGAGCATTAGCAAGACATTTATGCAATTTGACTTATAAAACACAAACATCCTTAATCTATACATAAAATGGCTTACAAATGCACAAAATAAACCCTAGAACACCTTTAAACCAAGCAAACGGCCCAATGCTCACGCATAAATGAAGACTCATCATCATACTCATTAAACACTTGTAAATGTTGTTTCATATTTATAAAATGCATACATTGAAGTCTTTTAAAACATTGCCAGGCTAATATAATTTTATCCACCGCTTGGAAACATATCTCTTTTGGGATTGTTTTATGTCACACTCCTCCTCAATCCCATATGCAATATGCGTTAACCAATAAGGCCAAAAGACTTAAATATGCCTAGACTGTGTCTTTTTCTATATTTGGCCAAATACGCTTATGACAACATCTTTAGATGAACTTCAGCTCATAATCCTCGCTTTTCATTGTAATAGTAGATACTACATATGCAAATATTTGATCATGATCATTTTTTCTTTTCGGTTCCATTCTTTTCAAGAGTAATATAACTGAATGAGATCTCTTTATTCTAAATAATTATATTATATTCAGGTACCTGATACTTTCTTAGAGTCCAACAATATTTCATAGTTATATATTCCACTTGTGTGGCTTGATATCTTCAGTATATCAAATATTTCAAAAATGTCAACTTGCTTATTTTGCTCCTTTATATTTGGAACCGATAAATCTAAAACACTCATAGTGTCTAGTAGATATATATATTGTAATTTGTCTATTAAAACATCTATTGGCTTAAAGTGTCTAGTAGATATATATATTGTAATTTGTCTATTAAAACATCTATTGGCTTAAAGTAGCTTTTATTATTGTTTTGATGATGCAAATTATAATTTTATCCCATTGAATGCTAAACATGTTGTGAGCTTGTTTTGAATATAATTTTAAGATAGGTGTTTGAGTATTAGAGTTGTGTATGGGTTGGATTAAAGAAGATTACATCAAGCAAAAGCACTGCATGACTATTCCAAGAAGAGAAAAGTTCAAGAATGTTCTCAAACAAGAAGATGTGAAGACATAAGGAGGAGATGAGGAGACATAAGGGGTATTAACTTGTGTGCTCTATTTGTGTATGCCTTAGATTAGCAAATTATAGATCTCTTTCTTGATTTCTTTGCATAAATTTTCATAAACTCTTCATGTGCTTTTGAAAACATGTTTGAAGCGTTCTTTGATTGCACACTTTGCTTCAAAAAGGTTCAAGGCTTTTCAAAACTCATTATTAGGCTTGTATAGTGTTTTTAAACTCTCTTTGAATTGTTCTTACTTTGCTAAATTCATTTACAATCAATAGGTTTCTCAAAAGATGCTTTGAAAGGGTGAAAATGCTATTTTCTGCGCATAGTTGGTCGCCCAAGTTGGCAACCCGACTTGGCACTCTGTGCGTCCAGCCATTCAATGAAGCTTTTTGGACCTCATCGTCACCAGGCCAGTTGACTGGCCTTAGCAACCGAGGGTAGTCAGAATGCCCAGGAATATAGTCAGTCATACCTCTTGGTTGCCTGACCTTGAGTTCGACACATAAATTGTTTTAGCCATTTATGACTATTTGAAATGCTCTTTAAAACATCTTTTCACCCACCAAGCCCTAGAACCAAAATTAAGCATTCAAAGCCATTTCTAAGTTATTCCAAACTCTTTCAATCATCTCTATTACTTAGAAATCATCATTATTGAACCACAAATTGCTAGATTCTTTAAGCATTCAGGAGCCTTAAATTGCTATACCTAGTTGTGAAAAGTTGTGTTTATTACCAAACTTTCTACTCTTAATTTACTGTGACCTATACACTTTTGAGCTAGGTTAGATTGTGAGAATCTAATTGTAGCAAAAGGAAGTGTTGAAATCCTTGGTGGAGGCTCACTAGAGTTCTTTGAAAGAGGCTTCAAAGAGGTATATTATTAGTTTCTTGCTTCACTAACTCTTGAAGAAGTAATTTGCACTATTGAAGGTGTTTGAAGTCCTAAGGGGAGAATCCTTAGGCAGTGGACATACGCAAGGCCGAACCACCTAAAATCGGTTCTGTTCTCTCTCTTTCTCTTTACTCTACTCTTGCTTATTTTCTTTTCTCATTAATTGTTTGAAAAATTGTCTAAGTGACTATATTTATTTTTGTTTGAATTTTTGTTGGAAAATTGGACATAATCTTAATTCATCTCCCTTCTTAAGATTATTTGCCCCTTACAACATCAATTTACATAGGAGCACTTATAGTTGGTTGATGTGTGTCATTTGTGCATGTTTGCATCTAGTTTTTGCATGCATATTTAAGGGTGTTTAGAGTATAATTGAGTGCGCTTAGTATAAAGTTTATGCATATTTGTTAATATTCGTACTTAATGTATTTAGGTGCATAAATACTATACTAAGTGTTATATTCCATGTTTTAGGAGTGTTTTGGAAGGGTTTAAGCTTATGCGAGGAAGAAATGAGCTAACGGATGAAGACCGGAAGAAAAGAAATAAAGAAGAGAGCTTTCTGATCCAGCCGGTCGACTTAGAAGAAGAGCCGGTCGACCGTCTAGGTCGACGAGCCGGTCGACCGTCTAGGTCGACGAGCCGCTCCAGAGAACAAAAGATTTGAAACCGGTCGAGCTCCTCAAGAAGCCGGTCGACCGGCTAGGTCGACTGGCCAGTCCAGAGAGCATCATGATTGAAGCCGGTCGAGCAAGAAAGAGAAGAGCCGGTCGACCAGCTGTGCGCGGAAGAAATCCTTAAAAAGCTCGTTTCAGCTCATTTTTGGGAGAGGAACTTTTATTTCTTAAATCCTAATAAACCCTAACCCTTTACCCACTTCACAAAACACCCTAAACCACCATCTAAACCCCACACCAAGCTAAGATTGAAGCATTAAACAAAGATTTGAAGGATTTGTACGGATTTGGAAGCAAGAATTTAGGGAAGTTCTTCTTGTTCTTTCTCTATTTCTTGTAGATATGTTGCTAGATTAGGCTAGATTTAGGGTTGATTGTTGTTGTATATTAGATTAGGGCTTTGAATAATGGATTTGTGCAGATCTTTGACTCTTAATACGTGTTTATTTACATAAATTTATGGCATGATTCAATATATCTAGGTATTGGAAATCAATCGTGTCTATGTGTTTGTTAAAATGCCTAAGTGAATATGCATGTGTTATTTGTGCTTCAAATGCTCTTATCTACTTATATGGGTGATGTGATTGTGCTTAATCTCGTGGCTTTGCTTAGTAGAGTAGGCTTTAGCTTTAAATCCAGCTAATAGGTTACATGCTATGCTTAGTTGAGTTTAGGTGCTAGTCCTTGGCTTTAAATCCAGCCAAGCAGATAAGTTAACCTAGACTAGAGTATTCCTCACCCACGTTAGTGTTGGTTAATTGAGCCTTAATGTCACGTAGTGTTTAGGTGCTAGTCCTTGGCTTTAAATCCAGCCAAGAGGATAAGTTCTAAGCACAAATTGCGTAGGCTAGGAGGGATTGGCCCTTAGCTTTAAATCCAGCTAACGGGTTGAACCACTAGTATTGGTTAAGAGGGCCCCCGATCAACACGACGACAATAGAAGTCCCGAGCCTTAGATAGATATCATCTGTTATCATAGCCCAAGTCTTGTTGCAATGCAATCGCCCTAGGTCCCCTTCTTCTTTATTAGTGTTTCCTTCCTTAGTTTGGCTCATTTAAGTTCCTCCATAGATTAGTTTTTATTTTCCTTTTTTCGAGCTCCTTTCCATCCTAAAGTAAGTACACACACGCACGTAGCTAGTTTAAGGCACTCGAGCACATAGAGACTAAACTAAGGTAGCCTCCCTGTGGATTCGACCCCGCACTTGCACACACGATTACACACGTCCGTGCACTTGCGGGCTATTTAGGCTTTTGATCAAATAGCGATATCAAGTTTTTGGCGCCGTTGCCGGGGAGGCACAGTATTGGTTCTTTGTGTGCTTTTGTGTTTGCAATTGGTTGCTTGCGTGTGCACTATTTTTACTTGCTTTCCATTTTTCGAAAAAAAAAATTAAAAAAAAATTTTGATTTTTGAAGAGGTTTTACTAGTGATTCATTGAATATGACCGATCCTAATGCTTCTTGGTGGTCACTTGTATCCTCTTCCCCACCACCTGAACGTGTCCCTTATGCATGTCGCTTGTGTGGAAGTTTTATGCATCCTACCGTTTTCTGTCCCCACGAGAATTCCCCACATAGGGCTAGTGCTATTAATGACCTCTATAGTCATGCAACATCTCATGCATCTTCATTTAGTAATCATTACTATAGGGATGCATATTCTTGTTATTGCAATCATTTTCCTAGTGCTTGTCCCATTTTCCACCCTCATTCCCGATTGCATGCAATGCCCTATGCCCCTAGAAATCATATGCCCATGCATGCATCTACATCTAGCTATCATGATTCTAGGGAGTAACATCATGCATTTTCACAATGGGGTCAAGATGACTCTTTATTCCATTCACCTTCTAGTTTCGATTTTCCACCTCCAACACCTTCTTTTTCCACCCATTCTTCTCCCGAGTTTTTTTATGGTTATGTGCACAATGATTTTCAAAATGACTACCTTTTTCACTCGGTTGAGCCCTCTTCTTTTAGGTTTTCTTCTCAAGAGGAAACACTTGACTATCTCTTATCTCTCATCCAATCTAACCAAGAACAACTTGAGAGTTTGAAGCGAAACACGAAATCTTTTGGTGTGTCCTTGGAGAGAGTGGTTGAGAGTATGCAACTCATGAGTGAGAATAATGATATATCTTTAGAATGAGTTGAAGGGATAGAGATGAGACCTAACGATGAGGTGACCAGGGGTGGAAATGATGATGTATAGGAGAGACAACTAGAAAGAGAGGTTGATGGGGAGTTAACATCTTGTAGTGAGGATGAAGATGAGCTTAATGATAACTTGGTTCTTGATGACTCTTGTGATTATGTTTTAGAGGAAGTAGTACCCTATCCTCTTAAGCTTTCAATGTCTCCCATTGAGTCACATGAGCTTTTTCTTTCTCCTCATCCCACACACTCCATACACATAGAGGTTGAGTCTTGTGTCGATAGTACTCAATTGCATTCCGAGTCGGCATTTAGGGAGTTTAGCGCGCATTCTCCCCTTGAGCATTCATGCATACATGATGAGGAATTCGTTGAGTCCCCATTGTCCCCTCCATTAGTGTCTACCCCATATGAAAAGCATGATGGCGAGATGACACCCACTAGTGATGAATGTATTGATGAATTTAAAGAGACTGTAGCTAGTGAAGGTTTAAAGTCATCCACTGGGGAAGACAAGACATCAATTTCGGAGATTTTAGATGATAAGTTTCTTGGAGTTAAGAATCATGATGTTGAAGAGAATAGCAACTCTAAGAAGACACATAAGAAAGGAATTGATGTGCTTGGAAGAATGATCTATGGGTCTCTTTGGATGTTTGATGATTCATTGATGGAAATAGAGCCCATTAAGATCGAATCCACCCTTCGTGAGGAGTTAGAACGACCTAGGCTTGATCATGTTATATCTTGTGGAGAAGAAGAGTGTAGTACATCCACCTCCTATATCGTTGCTCCTTCTTCTCCAAATTTCGTTCCAATGCCCATTTCTCATTCCATTGAGTCTTCCTTTTTGGAGCTCACGTTTGTGCCTTCATGCATAGAACATTTTCATCTAGGGTTAGAAAGCACGTTTCCCATGTTGTATGCATTAGACCTATTTTTGACCTATGGGGAAAATGTGTTCCTAGCCCTCGATTATGAGAAAAACACATTGGGGTGGCTAATTAAAGAGCAAGCGGGACATGATTCTTCACGTTTGAGCATGCTTCATTCCACACTTGCGCATTCATTTGATATTTTAGGGTGGGATATTGAAAAGGGGTGCATCATGCATTCATTGCCCCAACCTTTAGTGCATGACCCTTTTCCTTCTACGTTCTGTGCTTTGATGATTATTCGGCAATTTGTGCCACGCAACTTTAAGCATATTTTACTCTAACATTGGCGCCTGGCTGGAGGCGTTAAATCCAGCACTACTAGGAGGCACCCTAGGTTTGTTCATATTTTTTCTTGTTTTTCTTGTATTTATTTACTTTTGTACATAATAAATTAGATTGCTTTTGTTTATCTTACCTTTTTTATATTTTAGGATTTCTTTTGTTTATTTTCATTCTTAGTAGGTTAGATTTTTACTCTCTTACTTGTTCTTGCTCCTTTTCTTCATTTGTGCATCAATCCCTTACCCTGTGTTTACATCCTTGTTTATCATTTCAAATGTCAATGTGAGCTTGCATAGCATATCTTCTAATCTCTTCTTTGTTTTTTGAGCATTAGTGCTTTCCACAAAAGATAGAGACTAGTAGATCATTGGATTGTCTTTGGCATTTACGGACTACATGGAAACAAGGTTGTATCTATCCATCTTTTATTTGTCCTTATCTATCCCTCTCCGCATTCCCCATATGTATTTCATGTTGATTGCTTGTCATGTGGTTTTGTGATTCTTGCTTGAGGACAAGCAAAGTTTAGGTTTGGGGGTGTGGTTGTTCATTTATTGTTTATATCATATTTGGGATAGATTTGCTTGCCATATCTTATTTTTTTGCTTAAAATGTGTTCAAATTTTTCATTTTTTTTTTGCATATTTTGAGTTAGTTTATCTCCACGTTGGTTGGAGAATTGGCTTTTGTTATTGACTTATTTGATTAGAGAAGATAAGGGTGTATTGTGGGGAGTAAATGGAGTGTAGGGTATAACCTAGACTTTGAAAAGAATCCTTTTGAAAATTGTGGGGAGTGAGTATTTCGAAGAATGTACCTTGTAGTTTCCCCACAACTTGGTTGGAAAAAGTGTTTTCAAAGGGTTGTTGATATGAGTGCCCATTCCTTGATTGGTTCTTTTAGTTTGCCTTAGCCTCTTCTTTTTCCTTTCTTTTTGTTCTATTTATGTATTGAAAAAACAAAAAAAAAAAAGAAAAATAGAAAAACCAAAATGCAAAAAAAAGATTGAAAAGTGAAGTATGTTGAATAAGTGTCAAGTGACATAATGTCAATTTGACACAAGTATCTCTTTTGTTCTTTCATGTATTGTGAATAAGGCTCTTACGTCAATGTGAGCCATTGTGATGTATCTTCTCTTTCTTGTATCTTTGGGGCTAAGTGCATATTGGGAGGCCATGTTAGTTGATAGAGCACGAGTATCAACATCCCGAGTCGTGAGTTGGAATCCTAAGTTTGTGGTGGTTCTAGCAACTTGGTGACATTCCCAAGAGGTGTGAGACCCCTTGTGATCAAAGGGAGGATCGAGAAAAGACTAGGGAAGCCCTTACATGAAAAGAATGACCCCTTATACCCCTTGGATGCGAAAAGATAGCAAGTCAATGCAATCGACAACTCTTTGAAAAGCATGAGGATAGACTACATTTAGGTTTGCTTGAGGACAAGCAAGGGGAAGGTTTGGGGGTGTTGATGCGTGTAATTTGTGCATGTTTGCATCTAGTTTTTGCATGCATATTTAAGGGTGTTTAGAGTATAATTGAGTACGCTTAGTATAAAGTTTATGCATATTTGTTAATATTCGTACTTAATGTATTTAGGTGCATAAATACTATACTAAGTGTTATATTCCATGTTTTAGGAGTGTTTTGGAAGGGTTTAAGCTTATGCGAGGAAGAAATGAGCTAACGGATGAAGACCGGAAGAAAAGAAATAAAGAAGAGAGCTTTTTGATCCAGCCGGTCGACTTAGAAGAAGAGCCGGTCGACCGTCTAGGTCGACGAGCCGCTCCAGAGAACAAAAGATTTGAAACCGGTCGAGCTCCTCAAGAAGCCGGTCGACCGGCTAGGTCGACTGGCCAGTCCAGAGAGCATCATGATTGAAGCCGGTCGAGCAAGAAAGAGGAGAGCCGGTCGACCGGCTGTGCGCGGAAGAAATCCTTAAAAAGCTCTTTTCAGCTCATTTTTGGGAGAGGAACTTTTATTTCTTAAATCCTAATAAACCCTAACCCTTTACCCACTTCACAAAACACCCTAAACCACCATCTAAACCCCACACCAAGCTAAGATTGAAGCATTAAACAAAGATTTGAAGGATTTGTATGGATTTGGAAGCAAGAATTTAGGGAAGTTCTTCTTGTTCTTTCTCTATTTCTTGTAAATATGTTGCTAGATTAGGCTAGATTTAGGGTTGATTGTTGTTGTATATTAGATTAGGACTTTGAATAATGGATTTGTGTAGATCTTTGACTCTTAATACGTGTTTATTTACATAAATTTATGGCATGATTCAATATATCTAGGTATTGGAAATCAATCGTGTCTATGTGTTTGTTAAAATGCCTAAGTGAATATGCATGTGTTATTTGTGCTTCAAATGCTCTTATCTACTTATATGGGTGATGTGATTGTACTTAATCTCGTGGCTTTGCTTAGTAGAGTAGGCTTTAGCTTTAAATCCAGTTAATAGGTTACATGCTATGCTTAGTCGAGTTTAGGTGCTAGTCCTTGGCTTTAAATCCAGCCAAGCGGATAAGTTAACCTAGACTAGAGTATTCCTCACCCACGTTAGTGTTGGTTAATTGAGCCTTAATGTCAAGTAGTGTTTAGGTGCTAGTCCTTGGCTTTAAATCCAGCCAAGAGGATAAGTTCTAAGCACAAATTGCGTAGGCTAGGAGGGATTGGCCCTTAGCTTTAAATCCAGCTAACGGGTTGAACCACTAGTATTGGTTAAGAGGGCCCCCGATCAACACGACGGCAATAGAAGTCCCGAGCCTTAGATAGATATCATCTGTTATCATAGCCCAAGTCTTGTTGCAATGCAATCGCCCTAGGTCCCCTTCTTCTTTATTAGTGTTTCCTTCCTTAGTTTGGCTCATTTAAGTTCCTCCATAGATTAGTTTTTATTTTCCTTTTTTCGAGCTCCTTTCCATCCTAAAGTAAGTACACACACGCACGTAGCTAGTTTAAGGCACTCGAGCACATAGAGACTAAACTAAGGAAGCCTCCCTGTGGATTCGACCCCGCACTTGCACACACAGTACTACACACGTCCCGTGCACTTGCGGGCTATTTAGGCTTGTGCTCAAATAGCGATATCATTGGTATATATGACGCAGTGACTATGGATGCATCTTTGCAACTTTTTTGCAAATAAATAATTTTCAAGTGAGGATCAAATGCATCTTATAAAATTTTTCATCTTTTTAGCTTTTCTTTTTCTCCCCTTAATATTGAGAATATTTTTCAACAATTAGCAATATATGCTATTCTAATATTCTCAGTCGATGATACAAAATATTTCATAATTGATTGAGATTCAAATTTAATATAACTTCCCAACTCCTTTTTCATATACCCATCTTAATGCACTAGCAATAGAAATATGCTTTGCGCAACAAAAATATTTGGATGGGGTTTTTCGACCAATGAGGAGTAGTAATTGATAAACAATTGGTCTTATTTAATAAGTATTGCAATACATAACATGTTCCCCGATAAAATTAGGCAATTTCATTCTCATAGATGATGGTCTAGAATATGATTTTAGGCGTTCAATAAAAGATTGTACTAAACCAATTTATTTATCACTTCTCAATTTATTATAGATATTTAGACGATTCAATGTCTTTATTAAGGGATTGCCTACTTATCATTTTTTTCTCTTAGAAATAAGCAACACATGTACAGGTGCATATATGAATTTTTAAGCATTCGTCTCATTGTTATTGTACCCATATGACCATCATAATATCTTAATTACATCCATGAAAATAAAATCATTTTTTTAAGGAATAGTTTTAAGCAAATTGACAAGGTCCATAATAATTCGTCATAAATTATTTTGCCATAAGGTGTGATAATTTCCAAAGTAAATTTCAGATCTTGCTTCTAATATTGATAATATTGGAGCATATTCAAGGAATACATATTCATTCCACATAAAATTATTTGAGAAATATGGCCGATTTTACTCTCTTTTAGTTTCATAATTCTGCAATCGCAATTAAATTCATTCACACGAGTTTTAAAATATTGTCTTTTGATGGTCATATTTCTATCAAGATTTAGACTTTAAAGCCTTTATGGAGAAAATGAAGGAATATTATTGTTGCAATGAAGCGTTTACCTCCAGGCAAAAAGCTTAAGTATGGTAGCAAAGATGCAATGTTATTTCCTTATTGAGGTAGCACAGAGCTCCACATCTATGATGTGTTGTGGGTGGGCATGAAAGGCTTTGTAGTGCCGCACCCATATACGGTAGCAGTAGGTCAGGCAATTAATCCCATGTCATGCCCTTACATGACACCAAATGCACAAAGTGACCATTGGAATCAATAATCCCTAAAATTCCTCCTTCCCTGTGTCACCCTGGGGATGCAAACCTGTAATCTCGTGCTGATACCAATTGTTAAGATCAAATGCTTACCACTAGATCAAAAGCCTAAGCTTGTAGCCAAGGTTCAACTTTATTTCCTTCCTGAGGTAGTGCAGAGCCCCACATCTACGACGTGTTGCAGGTAGGCATGAGGGGCTTCGTAGTGTTGCACTTATATACGGCACCAATGAAGGAGTTTTATGGAATTTTTCTAACAATTTTTCCTTGATCAAGCTCTCGAGAATTGAAAATTTCAAGAAGAACATAAAGAGTACCTTGATATTTATGATACGTAAATACATGTTCTTGATGAGAAGTCATCCGGAAGCTTAATCTTCCTCCTTTTCGTACGCAACCAAGACCTAATAATGGAGGCTAGGGTTTTTCTTTTGGGGAGGAGGAATATTTTTCTCTGTGAAAAACTGATGACATAATAAATAATACATACAATAACTCTGCCTTTATAAAGTAAGATAAGTTGGGCCTTTACAACTCACAGGCTCAATACCTCCAAATCCAATTAGGCCTAAACCTTTAAGGACCTTTGGAATTCTCAAGTCCAAGACACAATTTGGAATTAAATCATTATTTAATTTTTAACCTATTTGGCCCAAGATTTAATTCATCCCACATTTTCTGTGCTAGTAGAAAATAAATGAAATTAAATTTGTGATCTCTTAATAATTAATATTAAATATTTAATTCTCAATTAAATATTCCAACATGTTAATTATTAATTCCTTTATTTAACTCATAATTAAATAATGGGATATTTAATTCTTAATTGAATATAATAGGGCAGTCCATTAATAAAATTCTTGACCTTTTGCGCAACTCCGTAAGTTCAAACTTAAGCCAATAATACAAGGACAATCTTTGTACAAATTGAAGATACCATCTAGTAATGGTTCTTGACGTCCAGATAAGCTAAATGGTTGTAAGGCAACTACCAATAAGCCTGTGCACTATGGTGGATCCCTTATAACCCTTAACATTCCGAAATAACCTAAGGAGCATGGTTAATTGTCAAACTCCTAATATATTATTCCATATAAAGTCCCAATCTTGTCATGACTCATCACAACATAAGCCCATGACACATCACGTGGAAAGCTTTGGCCAAAGTCTTAATGAATTAAGACCAGGTGGAATATCATTCTCCCAAAACTACGAGCGGGTCAATCTTATCTTGACTTGCACATTGACTTCACAACACTTTCTTGCACTCAATAACTCTTTGTCACCAAATTAAAAATTTGGATAGTCTTCCACCAAAGTACAATAAGTAATACGTAATTCTCTACGACAGTCTTAGGTTGAAAGGAACACTATAATCATATGCACCACAATCAATCTTTTGACAATAGGGTAAGTACCATAGGATGCTCGCAAGCGAGTCATGCTCAATAAGCATGTCTCCACACCCTACCTGTGTGTCACACCAGTGTCCCAAGACCTATTGGTCATGAGGATAACTAACCCATGTGAACGACAATAACCTCCACTCGAAGGAATTGACATCCTAGTACCAATTTTATCATTTGGTTATGAACTAAATTTAAGAGCAACCAAACCAAGTCTCATTCACATGATCCCTTATAGTTGTTCTAAGGAACCACATCACGATCAAAATAAGAGAAGATGGTATGATATGATGTAATGGCCAAATATTATTAAGGTAACTCATATATGAACAGTTCTAGAAATACAATAGACGGCTGACTTTAGGACACAATTCCTAACAACTAGCAAGTCGGGCAGTTAGTCCCACGGCATGCCCATACATGAGACTGAATCCACAAGATGATTGATGCTTACCTATTGTGTGTTTTCTATGGAAATGAAGCACAAATTCCAACCAAGTTTTAACCCGTAAGTGCACGGATCATGTGTAGCGTAGTATATGCAAGAGTATGAGTATTGTCTCCTCAAGGAGGCATTTAACTATGGCTCTAAGTGTTTTATGTCCTAAACTAGCTACGCATTCAAAGGAAATTACTTTTTGGATTCTTTTAAAGGATTTTGAATTCAAAGGAACTCTAAACTATCCTATTGAAACTAAAGTGCATACATTAAACAAGAAGTAGTTAGAAAACAAATGAAAAGACAGCCATTGGGAATGACCAAGGGAATTCTATGGTAGGAAATGGCCTAAGGTCAGATTATTTCCTATGTTCGGCTAGCGATTGGACTGGCTAACTATGGACTGTGAGGCAATCAATTGTGCTCTACTGCCTTAGTTTATCAGCTAGTCTTATTACTCTTAACTAAAGGTTCATTCCTATCCCTAAACGGATCCATTTAAAGTATAGGTTTGTCCTACTAGTCAAGCTTTACAACTAAGCTAATAGCCTAAGTGATTTGACTAGTCCAAGTTGATTAAGGCATACCCATTAATTGTGTTTCAAATTAAGGTCGAGACTAATTAATCTAGAACCTATTTAAGCACAATTAGCAAATCTAGCAAGCAATAGATCATGGCTCACACATTAACACTATTTCATTCTAAGTACAAGGCCAATAATCATAAAGAATTATAAAACAATCATGCATAAACTCTCTTGGGATTTTTAACATATGCAAATATATGTTATATTAAAGTCATCAACAATTCTCCATATGTTATGCAATCAACATGCCTCAAAAAATCCATAAAATGCCAAAATCCAACACTAAGCCACAACATAATCCATAATCCAACCCTATCTTAAATTAATTAGTTCAACATGCTAAAATAGAGTGCAAAACCGAAATTTAACCTTTAAAACATCAATTCCATTTCTACAAACTTAAATTCAAGTTTAGAACCTCTTCTCCTTTCAATTTCGCTCAAATCCAACTCCAAAATGCAAAATTCAGCACCAAAATGCTACTTGGAAGCAACTTTTCTGCAAAAATCTGCACCAAAATCTCTTCCTTTTTGGCCCCAAAATAGCCCCAAAACCTACAAAAATAAGTGCACAATTAGTGGATTTATATAGCACTAACTAGTAGAAAGTAAACTCAAAGAAAGAACAAGAAAAATCTCTTGTTTCTGCAGCTTTGAGGACTGATTTCTACACTTTTTCCTGCAGAAAATCTTGCTGGAAATTGCTTCAAAATACCCCAAGAGTCCCCCAAAAACTCCCCTTTCTAGTGTTTGTGCGTGGTATGTATATGAATGTGTGTGCGTGATTGGTGGGCACTCTGGACATGTGATAGTGTGTGTCGGAGAAGACAAAGATGAAGAAAGGGGTTGGGGCCTTTTAATTGAGAGGCTTTTCCTTTTTCCTTCTTGTTCTGTCTGTTTCTAAGAGGGAATAAGAGCTAGGGGGTGTTTTTTTTCTTTCCCTTTTTCTTTTCTTTTCAAGACAAGTGTTGTTGGGTTAAAATAGTAAAATAAAATAAAATTGAGCTCTTTTTTCTCTCTTTTCTTCCTTCTTTCTTCTGTCCTAAAATAGATACTAAAAAGCTAAAAGTCGCACAAAACACAGATACCAACACTATATAACAAACTAAAAAAGACAACTATTAAGTTAAAATAAAGTAAATAAAAATGCCTAAACTTTTATATTAAAAGAGATTGACACATTAGACATAAAGGAACTAAGAAAAAGAACAATAAAAAAATAATTGAAACACTAAACTCAAAAGAAAAATAGAATAGACCCTAGATACCCAAAAACATCCCGAGAAAGTCATTTTTGCACTCAAAAAGCTTCAAAAATCTTGACAAAAGCATGCAATTAAGCTCTCTAAAATTCAACACATCAACACCCCAAACCTTCTCCTTGCTTGTCTCCAAGTAAGACCACTCCTAAATTTATCTTCAAGATGCTCGAAAGGTTGCTAGTTGCATTGACTAAATGTCCTTTTGGCTCTAAGAGGAGTACAAGGGGTCATTCTTGTCATGCAAAAGCTACCCAAAACCTCTTCGAATCCTCCTCTTCATCACAAGGGTTCTCACTTCCTTAGGAACACCAAGCATGTTTAAGCCATTACACTACTGGGGCTTTAAGCAAACACACATGCAAGGCATTGATATTTTGTGTCCCATAGACTATTATGGCCCCTCCAACACACTTTTTTGCCTTGTTACATCAATGAAACAAAGAAAAGAAGAGTACATGGCTTTCACTTGCTCAATTTCCACTACAATTGATTCTTTTGAGGCAAAAGGGAAGAGCTTATTCAACAGTACAAGGAAACAATAAAAGAACTCCTTGTTTCATTGGATACTTATTCAACACTTCACCTTTTTCATTATTTTTCATTTTCTTGGCCTTTTTGCTCTTTTTTGTTTTTTTTCATTTTTTCACCTTTTTCTTTACTTTTTTTTTTTTTTGCACTTTTGAACTTTTGTACTTTGGTACTTCTTGCATTACATAACCATAATGAAACAAAACAAAGGGCTAAGGTACACCAAGAAAAACCTTTAAAAGAAGGGGTACTCGTGTCAAAACCTTTAATAGTTGTCCACTTCTTACCAAAGTCATGGGGTAACAACAAGGTAGGTTCCTAAAGTCATTCACTCCTTATATTTCTTTTGAGGATTCTCCTAAAAGACTTGGTTGATTCCCATACTCAATTCACTTTCTACAGTATATCCTCATTGCCTCCAATCATTAGAGTCAAGAACAAAAGCCAACACTCCAACCAAAATAAAGATAAATGACTCTCAAAACATGCACAAAAATAGAACAAATAAAAAAAATACACAATTTTTAGCAAAACCATGCAAATCTACCCTTTATATAAAACATGAAAGACAAATAGAACTCCCACACCCCCAAACGACACTTTGCTTGTCTTCAAGCAAATAGCAACTAACCGTGCAAAGAAGTAAGCAATAACGCACATGTATGGGTAATGTGGAAAGGGCAAATAAATAGAGATAAGAGGATGGAAAGATACAACCTTGTATTTGTGTGACTTCACAAATGCCAATGATATTCCAATTATCTACTAACCTGTTTCTCAATAATACACAAACACTCAAAAAGCACAAAAGAGATTAGTAGACATATGCCATGCAAGTCTGCATTAGCGTTAACAAATAAGAACAAAGATGTATGAAAAAACATAGAAAGAGAATGCAAGGAACAGGAACAATGCTCTCGCTATAAAAGGGGGAAAAAACAAATGCATAAAAGCAAAAGAAAAGAACAAAATTACCAAACTCTAGGTTAGTAGCGCTAATTATCATGCCATCAGTCAAGCAAGCTCTATTCATCTAAACATCTAGTATGCCTCTTTGTAGTGCTGGATTTTACGCCGTTAATCAGGCAGTAGTGTTAAAGCCAATGATGTTTGTAGTCCTTGGGCGTGGATCACTTGATAAACTTGTCAACACACAACTCAGAAGGAAAATGATCATGTAATATGTAATCAACCAAATCATGCACATCATAATCCTTCTCAAGCACACATGATAAAGGGGAATAACTCGACAAATCGTATGTAAAAAGATGCTCTAATGTGTCATGAGTCATGGAAAAATCTAAAGCTGTAGGTCCCACTTCCATTTCCAAACTTGGCCCAACAAACTCAGCCTCAGAAAGTAACCATCCTATCGCCTTCTTCTGATCATCAAAGGCTACCTACACTGTGCCCATGGGTCAATGAAGAGTCTAAAACATAAAGAATGGGATAAGTGTGTATAAACCCTACATGTTTGTGCTCAAAGCGGGAAGGCAAAAACATGTGCTCTCTAACTGATGACGCAATCGAAACAGAAAAGGAAAAAATATCCAATGAAGGAGAATCTGTCTACACAACATCAACTGAAGGACCTGCGCCGAGGGATTTAGAGGAAGGGGATGAGGAATCAAGAAAGCCACTATCAGCAGGAGAATTAGTCCTAGAGGCTTCTATCGGTGGGTCAAGAGAGATACTCATAGAAGCTCTATAATGAAAGTCAGATTCTTATAGAAGTCTCTTTAATTCCTTCATTTCTTTCTTACATATGAGACCCAAAGAGGGAGGTATCATTGAATCCTCAAAATGACAATCATCCACTAAACTTTCAATTTCCTCAACCTCTTGAATGGGTGACTTAATCCTACTAGGCTTATCCTCACTAAAGGAAGTGTTATGTTCCTTCTAGAAGCGATCAACCTGATCAATCAATTCCCTAGTGGAGAGGGAAGAAGAAGATGACATTATCAATTCATCAAACTGTCTTAAAGATCTATATATAAAAACTCAATCTCATCAATCTCTTCCTTGAGTGTCTTCTTAAGGCAACTATGTTTCTTAACACAAGAATTTATGGCCACAAGGGATTCATCAGGCCTAGAATCAACTGATATAGGAGTAAATGCTATGCTCTCTTAATCAAAGGACTTCAAATCAACGCTAGTTAAAATCTCTTTGAGCTTCGCTAGTTCATCACTATTAGTCAACATCTTATTAGCACAATCATCAACACACGAATCTATCACATCAACCATGAAACACTCCTCATCATCTCCACTTATACTCATTCTATTTGTTGCCTCAGCTACTCTCATAGTAGACTTCAAATTTCTAAACTTAATCTCTAGTAACGCCAATTTACAATGAATGATTGCATTAGCTATGGCAAGGAAAATGTGTCCTAAAAGAACTAGTGTAGAATGCCTAGTGTCATGGCCGAAATCCATATCTAAGACAATGAAATCAATTGGATAAGTAAACTCTTCAACCTGTACTATAACATCCTCTATTACATCTTGAGTTCTCCTCTCAGACCTATCAGCTAGCTGAAGAGTGACACATGTGGGAGATCACTCCCCTAAACCTAGTTGTTAGTAGATTGAGCTTGGAATCAGATTCACACTAGACCCTAAATCAAGAAGAGCATGGTCAATATGGGTCTCTCTAATGCAGCACGATATAGTGAATGTTCCTGGATCACTCAACTTGGGCGGGATGCCCAAAATGCATATGATATTAACCTTCTTAGTAAGCTTTACTTTCTTAGACATGGAAGAGGTACTACATTTACATGTGCATAAGTCCTTGAAGAATTTGGCATACGTTGGAATCTGTCTAATGACATCAACTAGAGGTAGATTCACCTTAAGATCCTTAAGATACTTTAAAATCCTTGCTTTTCTATCATCCTGAACTGTCTTAGGTCTTTGTAAAGCTAGGGAAGAGGGGCTATAACATCACAAGACTCAACAACCTGTTTCCCCTTCTTTTGTGAAGGCCTACCCTTATCTCTCCCTAAAAACTCTATTTCACTACTCCTTTCAACCTCATGACTAGTCTCTTCCTCATCTTTCTTTTTAGTTTCATCCCTAACTTCACTAGTTTCTTCTTTCTTTGTGTCAACTACCCTCCCATTTCTAAGAGTCATAACAGCCTTAGCTTGTGCATTAGTGGGATAGGGAACACCGAAACAACTACCTTGCCCTTAGGGATTTATCTCAGGTTGCGTAAGCAACTTGCATGGATCTCTAGTGCTCAAGTGGCTTGCTAACTGACCTAATTACAAATCCATTTTAGCCATGTGTCTGTGACTAGATCATCTACAATTATAGGTCAAAATTATCATCCCCGTTAAGCCGATTAGATGATAGTGCAAGAAGTGTGAGAACAGGTTATACGGGAAATGTTGGAACACATGGACACTGACCCTTTGAGGTGTTTAGAAACCTAGACAAATTCACATGGTTAAAACTAAGAGAATTTGATTAAGCAGGATGAGGTTGCTACTGGAATAGGTCCTGGGGTTGAGAAGACTCGTATTGGCCATGACGCCATGAAAATTTAGAATTATCCCTTTACCCCAAATTATATGTTTTCGAATAGGGGTTATACTTATGTGAGTACCCCTGGGCGACATAAACTTGCTCCTGTATGAACTTAGGAAACTATTGCACGAAAGGACAAGCTATGGTCTTATGCAATGACTTGGAATAGAGTGCACACACCTCTACAATAGAAGGTAAAGACGAAGACCCTACTGGATTGGCCCTATGACCAAAAGTAAGTGCTAGACCTGAAGAAATGAACTTATCAAGCTTATAGGTCAACACTTCTACCTTAGTAGGAAGATCATGGGGTGTGCCTACCTCGTGGACTCATCTCCTAAGATTACTGATCGTGTTCTCGGTGGTATGTGAAAATGAAACACAAATACAACCAAGTTTTGAGCGTATGGATTGTGTCTAGTGTAGTGCGTGCGTACGGGTGTAATCTCCACAGGGAGGCAACTTTAGTTTTTTGATCTTTACGTGCTCGGTGCCTAAAACGAGCTACGTACGTGTGTGTGCTTTCTTTAGGATCAAAGGGAGCTCGAGGAAAGGAAAATAAACCTAAGCTAACCTAGTCTAATGGAGGAACCTAGGGTGCCAAGCTAAGGAAATAAAGCTCTACTAGGTTGAAGAAGATCTCGGGCGATTGCATTGCAACTAGACTCGGACTATTACAACAATTAGGTCTATCTATGGCTCGGTTGCTCTCAAGAGTTCTTAACTAATTAACCTCGAGTTTAATTAACTAAGTTCTCTTTGGTGTTGATCGATGTCCCACTCGAGAGACTAACCTATTAGTATTGTTTCAGACTAGAGATTAGACTCCTAGAGCATTAACTAGTATTAACGGGTACCCTTTTAGTATTGTTTCAGACTAGAGGTATACTTCTATCACACAAGTCATTAATAAAGCATATCAATCAACACACTTAGTTACAAATAGGGCTTATGCCGTTAGCATGGATTAAGGCTAAGGTGATACCACTACCGATAGCGTTTAAGCACAAAATAACACATGCAACTTCACTTAGGCACTTTAACAAACACATAGACATGTTTGATTATCAACACATAGACATATTGATTCATTCCATTAATCAATGTAAAAGAAGCATGTATTAAGAGCCAAAGATATTCACAAATCAATATTCATAACCCTAATCTAATGTACAACAACAACTACCCAAAGATCTAGTCTAATCAAGCATCATAATTACAAGAAATAGAAAGAGAACAAGAAGAACTCCCCTAAATCTTGCTTCCAAAACTGTACAAATCCTTCAAATTCTTGTTAGATTCTTCAATCCTAGCTTGGTATGGGGCTTAGATAGTGGTTTAAGGTGTTTGGTGAAGTAGGTAGAGGGTTAGGGTTTATTAGGATATTAGAAAATAAAGGTTCTCCCCAAAAATGAGCTGAAACGAGCTTTTTATGGATTTCTTCAGCGCACAGCTGGTCGACCAAGCCGGTCGACTGGCTCCTCGTTCTTCCCCAATCGGCTTCAATCATGATGCTCTCTGGAATGGCTGGTCGACCTAGCCGGTCGACCGGCTCCTTGAGGAACTCGACCGGCTTAAACTCTTTATTCTCTAGAACGGCCGGTCGACCGACTGGTTGGATCAGAATGATCCATTCTTCATTCCTTTTGTTCCGGTCTTCATTCATTAGCTCATATCTTCCTCGCGTAAGCTTGAACACTTCCAAAACACTCCTAAAACATGGAATATAACACTTAGTATAGTATTTATGCACCAAAATACATTATGTACAAATATTAACAAATATGCATAAACTTTATACTAAGTGCACTCAATTATGCTCTAAACACCCTTAAATGTACATGCAAAAACTATATGCAAACACACACAAATGACACACATCAATTACCCTTATTAAACCTATCCATCGCCATATTCTAAAAGGAATCCTTAGTAATACTCTTCAATTTCTTCCATGCGTCACTAGGTCTCAGATTATTAAAACCCCCATCAGACATGCATTAACCATTATACGTTGTAACTCAGTAAGGCCCCTAAAGAAGTACTGCAAAAGATCATGGATGCCATACCCACGTTGGAGACATTGACACAACAAATTATTAAACCTCTCATATGCCTCATGAAATGGCTCAAACTCATGCTGGGAAAAAGTCATTATGGAAGCTCTAAGGTCAGTAGTTTAGGCCATAGGGTTAAATCTTTGGTAGAATCAGGATTAGAGCTCGTCCCAAGAAGTGATGGCTTCATTCGGTAAGGATTGAAGCCATTTTCTGGTGATAGGCGTTGAAACCACCAAAAATAAAATAATAATTCTTACCTTGCTAATTTAAATTGAGTACGTGGTGAGAAAAGGGTTGAGTCCGTGGGGTTTGGGGGATTAGGATTTTCCAAAGACGCCAAGTGGATTAATTAAATAGGTTACAATCAAAACGGGAGATTTTTAATACAAAAAGCGAAATAAGTAAAGCTGTCCGGCACAACGGACCATGCTGCGTGGGCAAGTAGCAGGACAAAAAAAAATAAAAAACATAAATAAAAATAAAAACGACTAAAACACGCAATCTTAGGTTCATGCACGGCTGGAAAAAGGGGAAATCAATCAAGATTTAGATCTACCGTAAGATATAATCGCAATTTCGGTCAACAACTCCGATCCTAGATGCACAGATACTTCCAACTACTTTGATAAATCAATTATGGTTATTGGCTCGGCCTAACAACTTTATATTTCCTTTCAGTGTTGATAACGGTTTAAATCCCCCACGATTTCTCCCCGTTATCGCCTTACCTATTAGACATTCTAACCCTTGGAAATGCTCGCAAGTCTATGAAACGGTAGCAATAAAATCTAGAAAGACCTGATTCTAAAAGTCGACACTCTCGCGGTAATTACTTATTAAGATTGCGTAATTACACAAGAAACCTGGTTACCACTATTCTTAGATTAATTAAATTAATTAAATTAATCTAATTGGCTACCTATTATCATGCAACCGAATAACCGTGCACAAAATTAAACAATCGCAAAACAATATTAATTCTTAAAATAGTAAATACGTAAATATCAAATAGCATAAAAGGAACAAAACAATTAGATCTAACGGAACTAAAGACCCGAAATCTTGATTAACTTGTGGTTAGAAAGAAATTTAGAATTCCATCATCATAAAAGTGGCGCCAAAGAAAATGAAAATATCTTGCTAGAAAATTATGAATAAAGTCCAAATCCCCCTATGAATCGTATGTAGGAAAATATATAAGAAAAATTCCTAATTGGCGTCCTTCTCAAATAAGGAAGCTCTCTAAGGCTAAGGAAAATAAAAGTCGTCTAGAATTAATCCCCTTCCTTTTCAAAATATAGCAAGATTTCAATGTAATTTCTTTCCATAAGTGCTGTAAAAATATCTACAGCCTTGGTGAAAGCTTGGTCAATCCCGCATAGAAATTGTATAGTATTTTCCAAGTTGGCAGAAACAATTTTATTAGCTACAAACATATTCAAAAAGCTTTTGAATTCATATATAATGCATCTACCTCCTTTTCCCAAACATAAACATGTAAAAACGCATCAAAAATACGAATTAAGGAGCATCCAATTCGAAAATTAAGCACAATGAACTCTGAACTAAAGGCCTGTTTAAGACTTATCATCTGACTTTATCCTTTAGTGAAAAAGGAAAAACCCTAAGCTTGATGTTCTCCTAAGACACATTTAGAAAATTGAAGGTGGAACAGATCTCTACGAAATCAGTGACGTGCGAAAAAGAACTCTCATTGCTCCTCCTAAAGAAGGAAGGGAACACAGCTAGCAACCCATGCTTAATCTCAAAGTTCACCTCCCCCAAACTCAGTAGGTGGACAACTATGTTTAGCTCAAAAGCATTGGGAAGGAAGTATTACCTAAGGGTCATGTCATCGGCTGTTTGGTGGAGATTAGGAAGTCTAACAAGCTTAACATTCTCATTAAGAGGAACAGAAAGAGGAGGAGGTGGTAGTTCATCATTCCTATTATCAACCATCTTACCTAGAGTGCCTTTTAAGTTCTTAATGTGATGATTGATACGCTGTGATTTAGGACTAAAAGGAACTAAATCAGGTCTAAGTAAACATCTATCAAGCGTGCAGAAAAAGAAAGAAGATCTCTTTCCAACTCTTCAACCCCCAAAACAGCAATTTCAACCTAAATCTACAGCACACAAACCACAAGTCCCTAAACTACAAAAGAAAATAACATAAAATAGAAACACAAGATCAAATAAAACACGATGCAAAAGTAAAATACAAACTATTACAAAAATAAAAAGAGAACAACGAAAACTAAGACTACTACTAGAACAATAACAGGAAAACAAGAAAGGTAAACAAAGCACAAAACTGGCTAGAACGCGCGAATCAAAGAAACAATTGTGCCTTCCTAGCAACGGTGCTAAAAAACTTGATGTTTACTGGTTGTGTGTGAAAATGAAACACAAACTAGAACCAGATTTTAACCCGCAAGTGTAGGATCATATATAGCGCAGTGTGAAGAAGTACAGGTAGCGTCTCCTCGGGGAGGTATCTAACTATGGCTTTAAGTGTTACGTGTCCTAAACTAGCTACATGTCAAAAGGAAATTATTTTTGGGATTTTTTTTTAAAGATTTTGAATTGAAAGGAACTCTAAATTGTCCTATTGAAACTAAAGTGCACAAATTGAACTAGAAGTAAATGGAAAATGAATGAAAAGACAGCCACTGGGAAAGACTAAGGGAATTCTGTGATAGGAAATGGGCTAGGGTCAGATTATTTCCTATGTTCGGCTAGCGATTGGACTGAATAACTATGGATTGTGGGCCAGTCAATTATGCTCTAATGCCCTAGTTTATTATTTAGTCTTATTATCCTTAATTAAAAGTGCACTCCTATCTCTAAACGGGTCCTTTTAGAGCATAAGTTTGTCCTACTAGTCAAGGCTTTACAACTAAGTCAATAGCCTAGGTGATTTCACTAATCCATGTTGATTAAGGCATATCCATTAATTTTGTTTCAAATTAAAGTTAAGGGTAAGACCGATTAATCTAGAACCTATTCAAGCACAATTAGCAAATCTAGCAAGCAATAGATCATGGCTCACACATTAACACTATTTCATGCTAAGTACAAAGACCAATAATTGTAAAGAATTATAAAACAATCATGCATAAACTCTCTTAGGACTTTTAACAAACACATAGAGATGTTATATTAAAGTCATCAACAATTTTCCACAAGTTATGCAATCAACATACCTCACAAATCCAACACCAAGCTATAACATAATCTATAAACCAACCCTACCCTAAAACAATTAGTTCAACATGCTAAAATAGAGTGAAAAATTGAAATTTAATCTCTCAAACATCAATTCCACGTCTGGAAAATTAAATTTCAAGTTTAGAACCTCTTCTCCTTTCAATTTCGCTCACATCCAACTCCGAAATTCAAAATTCAACACCAAAATGCAACTTGGAAGTAACTTTTCTGCAAAAATCTGCACCAAAATCTCTTCCTTTTTGGCCCCAAAATAGCCCCAAATCCCGCAAAAATATGCACACGAGTGTATTTACCTAGCACTACCTAGTAGAAAGTAAACTCAGAGAAAAGAACAAGAAAAATCTCTCGTTTCTTAACTTTCATGACTGATTTCTGTACTTTTTCCTGCAGAAAATCTTGTTGGAAATTGCTCAGAAGTACCCCAAAAGTCCCTTAAAAATTTCCCCTTTTAGTGTTCGTGCATGGGAGTATGTATATGAAAGTGTGTGCTTGATTAATACATGTGTTAGTATGTGTGTCGTGAGAGAAAAAGTGGAAGAACGGGGTTAGGGGCTTTTATGGTGAAAGGCTTTTCTTTTTCCTTCTTGTTCTATCTGTTGCTGAGAGGGAATAAACGCTATTTCTTTTTAGGACAAGTGTTATTGGGTTAAAAAAAATAAAAAATAAAATTAAGCTCTTTTTTTCCTCTCTTTTTTTCCTTATTTCTTCTTTCCTAAAGTAGATACTTTATATTAAAAGAGATTGACACATTAAGCATAAAGAAACTAAGAAAAAGCACAATGAAAAATAATTAAAACACTAAACATAAAAGAAAATTAAAATAGAGCCTAGATACCCAAAAACATCTCGAGAAAGTCATTTTTGCACTCAAAATGCTTCAAAAAACCCAACAAAAACATGCAATTAAGCTTTCCAAAATTGAACACATTAATGCCTACAGGATTTAATAATCCTTATACTTTATCACAATCCTTCAGGGATGCATAACTTACTTCTATAAAAGAATTTCTTCATAAAAATTATGATCCTTATGGATCTTAACCTCAAAGTGTTTATATTATATTTGTTGTTTGATAAAATGACAAAATCTTAATTCATGACCATATGAATATCAATCTGAGCTTTTTAGGCTAATTATAACTACGTAGTGTTTTTAAATCAAAATTTTTTCATTCATAATATTTAACATCATGAGATATGTATAACTCAAAATAAAATTAAAAAGGCTAAAATAAAATTTTACCAATAATCACAATACCACTTTACCAAAAATTGCGGTATGAATATTCTCATGTTGTCAATGATACTTTCTCTACAAATCTTTGTAATAAATTCTTCATATTTCTTTATTAGTAGAGACTAATTGTGCTGATAACGTGTTATAAAATAACTGCAAAAGAAAAATAGATATGTTAACAATAGAAATAAAGGGCACATAAATAACGAGTGAAAAAGAGAGAAAATAGAAAAGAGCAAAGAGGCGAGAGTATCTTATTGCTTCTCTTGATAGTTGGTACAACTTTTATGATATAGAGGCCCCTACTTATAGTAGTAATATAAGAGTAATTACATAAGGCTACAATTTACATGGAGTTAAAATATATAAACTCATCCAACTTATCTCATAAGAGTCCAGATAGCCATGAACCATATTTAGGGTTTAGATAGTAATATACCAATCCTAAGATGAATATCCACATAATTAACAATTTTATAATAGATTAAATAGTTTGTTGGATAAAAGATAAAACTAAGAATTTGTTGGATAAAAGATAAAACTAAGTTTAATGACATGTGGCATTTAATTAAAATGTATATACCTTTTTTATATAAACATACTAGAGCACTAGCTTGGCACCCGTGTGATGCACGAGATTCAACATGATATAATTTTTTTTTTTTGAGCAGCTAAAATTTCTGGCTTTCGAAAGAAAAAATTATTTTTGAGGCTTTTTCAAAGTTTTAGCTTTATTGAAAGTCAAGCTAAGTAATTATGTTCAAAATAATTTTTTTAAAGAAAAAGATAAAATGTCTTGAAAAAAAAAAATCCAAACAGGCCCTTCCATATACACAAATATTGACATAGAAATTATTGTAGCAGGTAGTGACATAAATAATCAACAAAAGATCTATATATATGACATCACATTTGTATTTAAACATCACGTAATTCACTGACTAATCACCCAGTCTCATTAAGGAAGAGATTTTTCCACCACTACAGCCTTAGTATATGGAAAACGATATTACTTTTCGTGACACTATAAGTGATTTCATACATTATAATATCCTGTACCATATCACTTCAATAAAGAATCTGTGATTAGCTCTTTTCTTTACCATCACTATCACGGACTTACATTTTGTCCTGGTTAGTTATTAGGTTCAATGCATTAATGGGTTATTTTCTTTACCATCATTATCACTTTAATAATAGTCACTAGATGTAGCTTCTTTCCTCTTATTATCATAGCTAATTTTTTAAAATAATATTAGAAAAATAAAATCTTCTCATTTTTTTCTCAGTTCTCAAAATGTTATTTTCGCATTTTAAGATAATAGAAAAAGGATTCTACTTTTTGAAAAAGCATAAATTTTGTTGATAGTCGAGGATGTCAAGTGAGAAGATTAAAATAAATCCAAATTCCACTTTTGGAAAAAGTAAAAATTTGGTATTTCACATATGGTGAGGACGTTAACTGAAATTGGTGGTTTTTAAGTAAAACAATATTTAAAAAACTAGATAGTAAAACAAAATTAATAGTAAAAAATTAAATAAATAAATAAATAAACAATAATAACAACAACTACTGCTATTACATCATGACTAAAATAATAAAATTAATAACAATAACAATAAATAATAGACTTAGATTTAGAGATTAAGGGTTATTATTATTATTATTATTATTATTATTATTATTATTATTATTATTATTATTATTATTATTATTATTATTATTATTATTATTATTATTATTATTATAGTTTATTTTTTATTATTATTATTTATTATGATTATGTATTATCATTTTGATTATTTTATCATCATTCATTAATTTTTAATTATTATTTATTTGCTTCTATTACGTAATTTCATTATTTAATTTTTTATTAATTTTGTTCTTTAGTTTTTATTATTAGTTTTGTTATTTATTATTATTCTTTAGTTTTTATTTTTCCAATACTGTTTTAATAAAAAGCCACTCATTTTATCTGACACCCTCACCAAATTCGAATTACCAAATTTAAGTTTTTTCCAAAAGCGAAGTTTGGGTTTGCTTTAATCTTTCTACCTCACATTTTTGGCTGTCATGTTGAAATGAAATAGCAAATTTTCTACTTCCTCAAAAAGCGAAATTCTTTTTATGCTATATTAAAATGCAAAAATATCATTTTGGGAACTAATGAAAAAATGATAACATTTTGGGAACATTTTATTTTTTAATATTATTTTAGTAAATTAGCCTGTTGTCTTTCCTTCATTGGCATTTTTCCTAATCTAAGAAGTTTCTATCCTATTTGCAAGAAAAAAGAGCATGGCCTTCTTTATTTCCGTTTCTATCTTTCCAACCTAAAACGCGAAAATATCATTTTGGGAAGTAAGAAAAAAATGATAACATTTTGGGAACGTTTTATTTTTAAATATTATTTTAGTAAATTAGTCTATTATTTTTCCTTCATTGTCATTTTTCTAATCCAAGAAGCTTCTACCCTATTTGTAAGAACAAGGAGCAGGGCATTCTTTATATTCATTTCTGTCTTCCTAACCTAAGTTTGCTATGCCATTTATATCAAAGAAAAAATAAAGAAACTTATTGGCTAATTGCAAATACGAAATCTGCTTCATTCTAGATGATCATGATGAAGTTGGTTTTTTGGAGCTTTCATCTTTCATATTTGGAAGGAAAGAAATAGAAGATTGCATAGCCTAACTATACTTTTGGAGGAGCAAATCTTTTTGGATATTTCTTTTGATATCAAAACCAAATTGTACAAAGTTAGGAAAGTTAAGAAAACTATTGCACCCTAGCCAACACTAGCATATGCACTACTGGTATCAATAATATAGGACAAATAAGTCCAGATATCATTCCCACAAGGACCAAATTTTGTGTTGGCAATCTCTTTTGATATTAAATTCATTATTTGAGTAACCAAATTGTTTTTAGAAATTAAAACAAGAAGTAAAACTTAGATGAAAACAAATTGAAATTAAAGGAAATCAATGCAAAATCAAAGGGAAATTGCACTAATGGCTTAAGCATTAGGATAAACACTCCACTATAGCTCATCCAGATGTTGATTTGTCTATAATTTCAGATTTAGAATTGGTGAGTTCTTACAAAAGCCTACCTAACCATCTTTCAGGAAGTAGGTTCTCAAATTAGACACCTCCTCAGAACATTCTAGAGTTAAGTTGCATAAGAACTAGAACTTAAATTACTCAACCTAAAGCATCTTCTCGGAACATCCTCCAAGTTGAACAAGTTTTGCCACAAATTAATCTAATGGCACCTCTTCGAAACATCCCCTAGATTATTCGGCTATCCAAGAACACAAATAATCATGTATCAAGATTGACCAATAATAAATCCCTAACTTCTCTCTTTGATACTTTGCTAAGGAATTGAAATCAAGCAACCAATAACAAGCATCAAAAATAAAGATTCATGCATAAAAACCAAATCTGAAATTCATATAGTGCAATCAATCATCCATAATAAACTAAAGTTTCATGTTTCCCGTAACTAATTAATCTACTCCATGTTAAAAAAAAAAAAAACAAAGGTTATTGTGAGTGGCAAGCTAGCTCTAGAGGGAGAGAGAGGTGAATAAAGCTTGAAAATTCTTCGATTGCAATGACCAAGAAATTCTCAATAATGTGTGAAAGCATATTGTGCTAGTTGAGTTGTATCAAAAAGTAATGACGCAAAGTAGAGAACAAGGCAATTTATAGTGATTTGGCTACTAAGTCTATATCCACTACCTAAGTCTTCCTACCCTAGGATTTCCTAACAACTCTACGAAAACTTGAGCTTTTCATAAGCTGACTAAGTTAAAAACCAACTAACATGGTCTCGGTTCATACCGATAACCCAGTAAGCGAAGATGGAGCATAGGGACAACCCAAGCTAAGGTTGTGCCTAGGTTCTTGTCTGGTACTGCTGATAAAGTAGTACTGACTGCCCACCCACGTAATCACCCCATAAGCTATATCACCCGATATCAGTTTGTAAAAACAGAACATGAGCAACATGTGTCTAGCCACCTTAAACTATAAATAGGATCCAGTCGTACCACATGAGGCAACTAACTCATTGCTACTCAATTTATTCCTAGAGTTTAACCATAAAAGAAAGACTCTGACTCATGCATTAGAGGTTCTTTGGTTGGTACCACACCGATGCCTAGATTTCCTTGTTTTATAGATAGCTTCAACCTGAAATTCTATTAAAAGGTATTATCTTATTCTTTGCAAGATCATATTGACGCTGTTTGTAGGAATTGAATTTACTACTTCCATTGAGTTCACATGGCTGTCACGCGAAGCCAAGCCACCAGTGAGTCTCGTACTGGAGAAGAAGATGAAAACAATGAGTACAATAATCCCAACAACCATTTAGGCCACGATTACAATCCCTCAAAAAAATTTCCCTTAGCCACAAAATCCACAACTAGCGCCAACTAATGAGCTTTTCAACCTTAATCTATCATTTTCTGTCCCAGTGTAACTTGCGAACATGAGGCCATGCCACCTTGCTCACCAGTTCAGATGATGACCATAGCCAACATGTTCGCCAATATCCAAAACTATATGAGCCAAAATTTTCCTCCCGAAACACACCTTTTTACCCAACCGTGCACTTTTCCTTTCCCGAAGCCAACACTACCAAATGCTAAGGCCCCGACTCATATGCTGCAGTCTACTCACCAAACTCTTTTAGACATGCAAGAAAAATCATTATGCCAAGCAGATACATCTTTTAAACCACTATCACACACAGTCTTCAGACATATTATCCCAAACCCGTGGCCTCTACAGACCATAAATGTCAAAGAATTTGAAAATAGTCCCTTGTCAGAGGAAATCATCCAAGAGCTAGTGCCAAAGGACTTTGTAATTCTGAAGTTGCCCTACTTCGATGGTTCAGGTGATCCCGGCAACAATTTGTTAATCATTAACCATAAAATGATGTTCCATAATGCCGCTGATGCCACGTGATCCAAAGCATTTCCTACCACCTTGGTTGGATCAGCCCAAACATGGTATAATAAGCAGTCACTGCACTTTATCAATTCTTTCAAAAAGCTGGCTACAGCCTTCATGAATAGATTTGCTAGTAGAAATAAGGCCCCAAAAATTGTCTAGTTTGATTATTGGAATGAGGCAAAGGAGTGATGAGACTTTAAAGACATTCACTAAGAGATTTAATGAGACAACACTGCAAGTGCCCGACCTAGTATATCCAGTAGCCATGGAATCCTTCATTCATGGTGTCAGAGATGACAAGCTATCCAGTTCGTTGACAAGGAAGAAGTCAGCTTCAATGATTGATCTCACGGCTCAAGTCGAGAAGTACATTTTGGTTGAGGCTGTCTTGTCGGTAAAGAGAGAGCGAGAAAAAGAGTATGAGACTGAGAAAGGAAGAGGGAAACAGAAGCAGTAGGAGCAGCACCAAGATTGGAGTGAATCGAAAAAGAGAAAGGAGAATCCAAAGGCCGTTAGGAGATGTTTTGATACTTATATGCCTTTGAATGCATCCTGATCATATATTTTGGTTGGAATAAAGCGTGAGCGAAATGTGAAATGGCTCGAAAAGATGAAAGCAAAACTTGATAAGAAGGACAAAAGCAAATATTGCCACTTCCACAAGGGTGACAACCACAAGACCAATGAGTGTCAAAATCTAAAGGATGAGATCGAATCCCTTGTCAGGAAGGGAAAGGTAACGTAGTTTGTAAGGTGACTGGGAGAGGCTCAGGAGGAATAACCACGTAGCCCTAGAAAAGGAAAAAGGGTCCTTGGCGCAGTGAATATGATATAAGGAGGACCAGCTTTCAGAGGAAATTCTACCACAAATAGAAAGATGTATATCCGCTTTCTGCAAGCTGCTCCAACAAACAAAATGAGAAGGATGGAAGATATAACCTTTACCAGCTAGGATTTGGTCAAACTACCGGTAAACCATGATGACCCTTTTGTCATTACTATTATTTAGCTAATTATGAAGTTCATATAATGCTGGTAGATACTAGTAGTGCTGTTGACGTGCTATATTATGAAGCATTCGAGCGGCTAAAACTAGACTATTCTCACCTGTCAAAGCACGAGCTTATAGGTTTCTTTGGCAACGAAGTATGGGATGATGGGGTGGCTAACCTCCTTCTTAGCATGAGGGACAGAAGCCGATATGTTAAACTCCAAGCTGACTTCGTGGTAGTAAATTGTCTGAGCACTATTAATGGGATTATCAGGAAAGCGACACTAAATCGGTTGGGAGCCGTTGTGTCTACCTACCATCAAATGATGAAATTCTCTACTAGAGACGGAGTAATCATAGTTAGTGAGAGTTAACATGATGCTAGGACATATTATGTAGCAGTACTAAAATCAAAGAAAGACCAAAAAGAGCTTGAGAACATGATGACAAAACTATTGAAGGACGATCCCAGGAGAGAAAGCCTAGCTAAGAAGCTTGAGGTTATTGAGATTGGGGAACCCGATAAGAAAAACATTGTTAAAGCAGAACAAACAGTGGAAACCCAGCAAGCTATTCAATTCTTAATTTAAATTTCGTTGTATTTTCTTGGATCTATCTGATATCACAGGGATAGATCCAAAAGTTATCAGACATCAGTTGACTATTGACCTTGCCTTTAGGTCGGTTCGACAAAAAGGCGACTTTTCAGTGCAAAGAAAGATCAAGCAATCTAAGAACAAGTGGAGAAACTGCTAAAAGTAGGCCAAACGCAAGAGATAAAATACCCAACATGGGTCTCTAATGTGGTGATGGTCAAAAAAGGCCAAGAAGAGCTAGAGATTTTGTGTGGACTTCACTGAACTGAATAAACCATGTCCAAAGGATAGCTTTCTTTTACCAAGAATTGCCCATTTGGTTTACTAGACTGCAAGGTTCGAGATGCAATCCTTCATGGATGCCTTTTCAAGCTACAACCAAATAAAGATGGCACCTGTTGATAAACCACACACTGCTTTTGTCACTGACCGCGGGTTCTATTGTTACAAGGTCATGCCTTTCGGGTGGAAAAATGTCAGGACGATATATCAGTGCATGTAACATAGTATTCAAAGACTAATTAGGTCAAAATATGGAAGTTTACATTGATGACATGCTCATCAAAAGTAAGAGGGCATTGAACCACGCGTTCGACCTTACTGATGCCTTTCAAACTATGAGAAGGTTTTGGATCAAGTTGAATCCAGAAAAGTATGCCTTCGGGGTCATAGCGGGGAAGTTCTTAGGGTTCATGGTGACATACCAAGGCATCGAAGCCAACCCCAAGAAGATTGAGGCCATACTCAATCTCAAACCCATAAAGACAGTGTATGATATATAATCATTCTCTGAGAAAGTTGCAGCATTGAGCAAATTTATGTCTAGGTTGGCAGATTGGTGTACTCCATTCTTCAAAATCCTCCAAAATCCAAAGGGTTTCAAGTGGACTCCTGAATGCCAAGAAGCATTCGAAGGGATCAAATCCTATATGATGTAACGACCGATCCTTGCTATTCCCGAAGAAGGAGAAACATTGCTTTTGTGTTTATCTAATTCCAACCTTGCAATAGCAACTGTTCTTATTAGAGACACCAACAAAGGTTAGAGGCCAGTGTATTATGTCAATAAAACACTAATGGGAGCAGAGTTGATATGTAGTAGTATGGAAAAGATGGTGCTCGTACTAATAATGTTGGCTCAAAAATTAAAGCCTTACTTTGAAGTGCATCCGATAACAGTGATGACCGACCAGCCTTTGCACTATGCCTTGCATAAGCTAGAATTGTCGGGGCAGTTTTTAAAATGGTTAATTGAGCTAAGTCAATACCACATTGCTTATCAGCCGAGAACTGCAATTAAGGTACCAGCCTTTGCTAATTTTGTAGTTGAGTGCACGCAACTAGTAGAGTAAGGTGTTGGAGAATGGAGCTTGTATGGTGATAACGTAGCAAGTAAGATAGGATTGGGGGCAGGCATTGTGATCGGGAAACCCAATGGATCTAAACTAAATTATGTAGTGAAGTTTGAGTTCAAGTCAACCAACAACGAAGCTAAATATGAAGTGTTACTGTCTAGTATGAGATTGCTTAAGGAGTTAGGAGCAAAGATAGTCAAGGCATACACTGACTCATAATTGATTGAAGGACAAATTAATGGAACTTAAAAAGCCAAGGACTATAATATGAAGCTTATAAGAAGTATGTGATTGAGACAATATCCTCCTTTGACGAATTCATACTTCAGCAAATACCAAGAGTTAATAATGTCCAAGCTAACACCTTGTGCAAATAACTTTAGTTTTCCGAGAAAGAGAAGTGATTAATTTTGAGAAACTCATAGGCCCCACGGTTAGCGTCTCACTCATCAACATCCTGATGTGATTGATTAGAGATGCCCGATAATGCAATTCTTACAGCATGGTGTATTGCCAGCTAATGAACGGGAGGCCTTAAGAGTGATGAATAGGTCGTTCTAGTTCTTTATCTTTGTGGACCAATCATACAAGCGCACTATTAGGGGACCTCTACTGAAGTGCATGAGCGATTCTGAAGGGAAATTCATTATCAAGGATATATATGAAGGCATGTGCGGAAATCACCTTGGACTAGGACATTGGCACAAAAGGCCATCAGATAGGGTTATTATTAACCCAACCTTGAGAAAACTACTAAAGAAGTCGTTGAGAAAGGTGATCGATATTAGAAGAATGCCAATATATAGCATATGGCATATTTTGTTCCAAATCTAATAACAAGCCCTTGGCCATTTACAAAGTTGGGGCTTGATATTATTGGTCCTATGCCAATCGGGAAAGCCCAAAGGAAATCTGTGTTTGTAGCAGTTGACTATTTCACTAAGTAGGTGGAAGCCAAAGCCGTGGCAATTGTAACTGACAAAGCGGCCTGGAATTTTGTGTGAAGGAACATAATATGCAGGTTTGGGGTCCCGAGAAGTATAATTGCCAATCACGAGAGGTAGTTTGACTCAAAGTATTTCCGAGAACCTACGGTTGAACTAAAAATTGACCTACGATTCTCTGTAGTGACACACCCTCAAGCTAATGGGCAAGTGAAAATTGCCAACCGAATCATCATCAACGGTTTCAAAATAAAGCTCATGAGAGCCAAGGGATTATGGCTAGAGATACTGCCTAAAGTTCTATGGGCTTATCGAATGACAGTACATAGCAGTACTGGAGAGACTTCGCTCAGAATGGTTAATGGGTCAAAAGCAGTAGCACTGGTAGAGATCTTATTCCCGACATTACAAGTCAGACACTTTGTAGAGTAAGAAAATGATGAAGTCCTGAAGATACAATTGAAATTGCTTGATGAGGTCCTAGAGCATGCAAGGGTAAGAAACGAGCCAACAAAGGAGGCTCTGAAGCGGTAGCTAGTGGGAAAGGTCCGACCAAAAGACATCAAACTTGGAGATTTGGTGCTTTGAAAACATCATTTCGCTAAGGTCAATCTTAACAAACTTGATGAAAATTGGGAGGGCTTTTACCGAGTAGTAAAAGTGACTCGACTAGGAACCTTTAAACTGGCCCGACCTAATTGGACACTGCTTCTAAATGTGTGGAATTCTGAACATTTGTATAATTATTATGTTTGATCTCATATGTATTTGATACATCCAATAAATAAATGACAAATCAATGTTCTACGTTCAATTGTGCAAGGGTATATTTTGGACGTTTTTCTACTTAAGCAAGTAGATTTGTTATTTGATTTTATGACTTAGTGTAACAAATCAAGGCTGATGTAATGCATAAGAGAAAGATAGCAATAAAGCAGTATGTAAAATCACACTTAATGGCAATAATGATTTCCAGGAAGGAAAATAAGTTTAAAACACAAATTGTTCAAATCATATAACATAAATAGAATTGTTCATACTAGCATAAGGGAAATTACATATTGTTTCAAAAGAAATAAAGCCAGCAACATAAATAAGTGATGAGAGCCATAGTCAGCCGACTAGTACCGCGTTTATGGTCGATTACCACCAGCTGCAAAGGTTGATGATCACCGCCTCCTTCACTAACACCAAGCCCTTCTCTGTCATCGCTACCACCCTCAACATCAGTGCTGCCATCACCTCCGGCATTTGCCCTGACCTCCATCACTATGACTTCTCGATCAACAATTGCGGGAAGAAAGGTATGGACCTTTTCTCCTCCTGGAGCTCCTATCTCCACCACAGTAGATTCTAATGCTTTTGAAGAAGGATCAAGAATAATATCCTCCAGCCCTCTATTGTTGGCATTGGGGGCATCATCATTAGGTGGTGCAGGAGCAGGGGTCATCGCCTCCTCAGGAACATCCCTACGGGCCACTATCTCTTTGGGAATAGCATCGTCCTCGGGAAAAGGAATCATGTCGTCGAGGACGGCCTCGACCAAGGACTGAAAAGGGGAAGAGACCCACCTTGCAACAACTCCATGACCCTCCGAACACTGACTTCAATGTCGCTTTCATATTGAACGATGGCCTCCTCAAAGAGTTCGAGAGTGTACTCAACCGAGGCTTTGTACTCCGCAATAATGGAGTCTTGGACATTCTGAAGCTCGGTCTCCAGCTGAGTAACTTGTCGAAGAGTAGCATCTTTTTCTCAAAGGGTGGCTTATCTCTCTTACTCATGCGAAGCAATGCGTTGAGTAGCCTCTTTCTTGCCTTTCTAGAGGTTCTCTACCCTCTCGTTGAGTTTTTTTAGAGCTGTCCGCTGATAAGTGATGACTCTCTTGAGACTGTAATTCGATCATCCCTCTTCTTCACTTCTTCCTCTAAATCCTTAAGCATTCTAGAGTGTTTCTCTTTTAGGGACTACAGCTCCCCATGACAATGCTTCTGGGCATTCTTCTTGGACATCCTGAGCCGTTTGGCATCTTCTTGAGCCTATCAACTTCATGGGCCTCGGTGGCATCTAAAGATCAGTTGGTGAGTTCATTGATAGTGTGGCCCGCAATCTTGACCAACTCAGCAAATTCGGCCACGAGTTTTCTCATCTAAGAGGGAAGGAATAGATAAGTAAGATAAATAACAAGAGAATGAAAAGATAAGCACAGGAATGAGAAAAAAAAATGAGAAGTAGAAGGAAGGCCTTACTTTGCTGTTGACCGCGCCCAGAGAGATGGAGATCGAGGGTACGAGCAAAAGTAACCAGGGCAAAAAAATTATGACCTGGAACACTTAGTAGAATCATTGGGACCTCCTGCGATCCTGATTATCTAGCAACAACGGTAGAAGATGGTAGTACGAATGCGGAGGCTGAGGATGATGAAGCCCATACAGTAGCAGTTATCCGTGGCGGAGAAGCGAGAGCACAAGACGATGCTCTACCACAAGCGATGGCGTGAGAAGACTTGGCACCATCTGAACAAGGTCCTCTAGGCAACCTACATCGTTACAGGAGTCTATTTTCTTCAAAATCCTCGAGCCCCTTTTCAACAAGCCTTTTATCCTATTAGTCTCAACTGAGGCTAGGGATAGGCCGAGAAGGGCGAGCATCATCCCTGATGACAATGCTCTACGCAGGCTGCCTTATTGGGGCATCATGGGAAACCCAATTAGATCTCGTTGATTAGCCTTGCATGCGTGATGATCGAGTGAGTTGGCTGCTGTAACATGCAGCCAATTGTCACTACACCTCCTCCTATGGTGGGGATAGTTGCCTCCTCCTGCTAGACATACCTAAAAACACGAGAAAAGAACAATAAGTGAACAAATGTACTAATTAGTGGAAAAAAAGATAAACCATTAAAGGAATCGAAATTCCGACCATAATTTGACCATGGGCAGAAGTCAGGATATAATCCTGAAACCCTAATCATCTTAGCGTTTGATAATAGAGAAACAAAGGTCGACCTTTAGCTTTTAGGGCATAAAACGCTGCCTCTTCCTTATCGGTTAAAGTAGGGGCTTTATTGAGTTCCCTTTCAATCCTGTCGGTAACGTCTAATGAGGTCCATGTGGTATTTACACATTACGAGATGGAAGAGCTGGCAAAGACGTATCTATTATGCTAGCCCTTGTGGGAGGTTGGATTTCCTTTCAAGACCACCCTATGGTTCTGAGTTTCTTTGTAATACCACCTCTTTTCACAATTCAGGCCCAACTAGAACATGTATCAGAAGAGGATAGTGGGTTGGATCTCGTTCGCCCTTAAATAGGAGTACTAGCCAATAAGGGCCACCTAGCCATTCAAACATAATTGGTTAGGGCCGAGACCATAGTGATTAAGGTACTCCTAGATAAACTATGGAATCGGCAGGCTAAGACCTATAATGAAGGTAGATTGATGGACCTACTACTTTGGGCCGCATCTCCTAGATCGATGGCATGATTATCAGAGGGAGAGTTAGGCAAGTTGTTAGCCATTTCTTCGGGTACACTAGTGTATTGTGAACTTGTTGTAAGCACTTGAATAGTTAAAGTACATCTCTCACTAGGGAAGCCTCAAAGGAAGTCTCTCTGAAACTAAAGGCTGCGGTTTCTTCAAGTGTAGTAGGGCTAGTTGCAGTGGAAGCATTAAAGGTCCAAAGGTTATCAAAAATATCAGGAAAATCTAAAGAAACCCTAATCCTATGCTTGTCGAGCCTAGACTCAAATGGGTTATTTTCATTATTCTTGTATGAGCTAGAGAAACCAGACACCAAACACTTCAAACTTAGAAGAAGAAAGAAAAAGGTAGAAAAGCAGTTATGCAAGAAGCAAAGTTTAAACAAGAGAAAGAAGAAACACAGGAAAGATTACAAAGAAGGGACGTACCTATAGCAAAGAAATGTGTATGACGACAGAGCAAAAAAAGATGGTGCCAAAAAAACCTTTAAACAGCAATGGAACAAAGAAAGCAGGGAAAGTAATGTATGAAAGCTGAGAAAGCAAAAAGTATTCTGGAGAGATGCAAGAGCAAACGAGTAGAAAGTGGAAAAAAGAAATAAGAATCTTGTATTTATACCTAGTATGAAGGTATTTGAATTTCAAAAGGAAAAAAATCAAAAGTTCCGGATAAGCAAAAGGTCGTACCTCTGATGGTGGCTTTGTCACACATTTCCAAGAAACGCCATTATTGCAGTACAGATGAGTCGTTTCGTGAAGGTCACGTGCGCGGGAGAATTAGATGACCCCTGAGCACGTGCCACAAATCTAAAAAAATGCCTAAGTACAAGAACAGTTGATTGGGCAACATTTAACGATATCTCGGATTGGCACATCCCCAAACAGGGGCTACTGATATGGTCTTAGGTCATATATAGGACCTGATAAAAGAAGATGAAAGGCAGGGATGATCTGAGCTAAGGTCGTACCTGGGTTCTTGTCGGGTGCTGCTAATAAAGCAATACTGACTGACCACCTCTGTAATTACCCGATTAGGCTACATTGCCCAATAATCAATTTGTTCAAACAGAATGTGATCAACACTTATCCAACCACCCCTAAACTATAAATAGGAAATAGCTATACCACATGAGATAACTAACTCATTTCTACTCACTTTATTCCTAGAGTTTACCCATAAAAGAAAGACTATGACTTAGGCATCGGAGATTTTTTGGTCGGTACCACATTGGTGCCTAGATTTCCTTGTTTTGTAGGTAGCTTCAACCGAAAATTCTATTAAAAGGTATCATCTAGTTCTTCACAGGATCACCAACTATTACAACCTTCATTTCTTCACAAAATAAAGAAACCCGCTTGCAATTATTTTTGAAATTTTTAAACCCACAAGGCTATTCTATCCAAATCCCAACTTTTACAAGATAATAATATTGTAAAGTGCAAAGCACATGTTAGATTTGATAAGTAATATAAGACCTATAGTTGCCTTGCCTTGAGAAAAATGAAGCTCTTATTGTATTGCTCTCTCTTTTCTTTTCCAAACTTTTTAAGCTTTCTTTTCTCGGATTATTATGTTCTTCTTTGAAAGGTTAAAGATAACTGCTATATATATGCCTCAAATGAAAAATAGTTGTTAGACACAATGGTCAAAGGCCAAAAATTGTGTTTTTGACCATTGTAGAAAAAATAAGGTAAAAAATTTTACAAGTAACAGCTATTTCCAAGTTAAAATTTTTGACTAACTAAAGCTTCTGACTTTTTTCATACTGATACCTTGGCAAGGTTCCCTTGACGAGCTCTGGATGAGGTAAGCCATGTCCGGTATCTTGACAAGGGCAAAATATAGACAATTTAAAAACCCGTTGATGGGGCAGATAAAAAATTCACTCAATACCTCAGTGAAGCCAACCCGACAATGCTTAAAAGTTGTTTTTCAAGAGTAACATGATCTATCACCTGCAAGACAAGTCTAAAAACATTTTTCAACACAAAATCATTTTGAAAAGTATGAAAACATTTAGAAAACAAGTTTAGACATATAATATATTAATCTTAAGCTATAGAGAGATAGAAGACAAAGTGCAGCCAACTTTACAAAGAAACATTCTACGGTCGCTGTCTTTATGTCTTCTGTCTCCGTCCTTATGTCACTACACCACTTGATAGATGCAATCTTCAAAAGTCATGGTGTTGGATGATCATCTCCAAGGCATAGGCTTAGCATACTTACTCAAGAACTCAAACAATTCATTAGTAACAACAGAAGCACATTTGAGTTCACAAAGCAATCATTCACCTTTTGATTCATATGCCATTCATCCATAACTCAAAATATGTCACCATTCATTCTCATAAATCCATCATAATCATTCATCATGAGTATAATTCACTTGATCACGTATTTCACAAATAATCTCATTTTTATCATCAAAACATATATAGTTATCATTAAAGCCATAATGTCAATAGTAATCCTAGGTGTTTAATTGTTGGAGATCCTTGTTTATGCCTTTATTTGCTTTGTTCATTTAATTTCAATTTCCTTTAGTTTTCATTTTCCAACTTCCTTATAATCTTGATTATTTGAATTAGATAGAGTAAACGAGTTGGTAGTTAGCAAATTCAGGAATTAGGTCCTTGTGGGAACGATCCCTATTCGCTCTATATTTCCTGTACCCGATCACATGCACTTGTGTGCTAACACAAAATCCGTCAACACTACACTAGCCAAGAACTGTGATCAAGGTACAAACTCTAGAGGATTTTATGGTTGAATGTATGTATCCCAAAGAAGAAAATATTTGGGAATGGGTTGTTTATATAGATGGAGGTCAAGCAAAGCTGGATTGGGTCCAGGCATAGTGACTAGAAACCCCAATGAAAGAGAATGGAAGTAAGTAGTAAAATTCTTTTTTCCTACCACTAACAATGAAGCTGAATATGAAGCATTCATGGCTAGGTTAAGGGTTGTGAAGGCTATAAGAGGCCCAATAGTCAAGGTATATATAGACTCCCAACTGATAGCTGGATAGGTATCAGGGCAAATATAAGGCTGACAAAACGATGAAGGCCTATATGGAGCACATTGTAGAAGTGGTGAAAGAGTTAGATTAGTTTGATATTATCCAAATACCTCGAGGAGAGAATGAGAAGGCCAATACTCTTTCAAAATTAGCCGCCTCAATTAAAGACGAAGAAATCATACACATTGACAAAGTACTTAAACCATAATTTAGATTGTAGTACACTATATCAGAACCAAGATGTTTGGAGATGGCCAGTGGTGTAATACCTAGAAGAAGGCAAGCTACTTGAAAATCTGTAGGAAGCCTATAGAGTAGCATCTCGATCAAAAAAAATTCTTGATTTATGAAGATCAACTGTATAGAAGGACTTTGGGAGGGCATTTGTTAAAATGTGTCAATCAAGCATAAGGGAATTATATTATTAGAGAAATATATGAAGGAATATGTGGACATCATACTGGAACTCAGGCCATGGCCTAGAAAGTGATCAAATAGGGGTATTACTGGTCGACAATCTAGAAAGATGCCAAAGAAGTCATTACTTGATGTGACAAATGCTTGCGAAATGCAACTATCCTACATTACCCGATTTCAGTCCCAACACCGATCATAAGGCAATGGCCCTTTACGTAATAAGGACTCCATATTATAAGGTTGATGCCTCTCGAAAAAGATCAAAGAAAATTCGCATGAATGGCCATGGATTACTTTACCCTGTAGGTTGAAGCTAAAGTTGTACCAACTATCACTGAGAAAGTTGCCTAGAATTTTATCTAGAAAAAAAGTGATGTGCAAATTTGGGGTGTTGAAGGTTATCATCACTGATCATGGAAGTTCGATTCAAAATGCTTCATAAAAGAAGCAGAAGAATTGTGTATCGACCTACGATTTATATCGGTTGCTCACCCCCAAACTAATTGGTAGATAGAAGTTGTAAATCAGGCTATTGTTGAAGGTCTAAGAGTAGAACTTAAAGGAGCCAAGGGACTAGTGGGATGAAGTACTACCAGAGGTTCTTTAGGGTTAATGAAAAACAATTGATAGTAGCACAAGTGAACGCCATTCAGAATGACTTGTGGGAATGAGCAGTAGTGCCCATTAGGATTGGGTTAAGGGTTGACATTTCAACAAAGATAAGAACAACGGCATTTTGAAGATAGAGATGGAGCTGCTTGATAAAGTTCGAAAAGAAGCAAGGATCAAATCATAAGCCACTAAAGAAGCACTTCACCAATGCCTAACCCACAAGGTTAAGCTAAAGAAGATTAGCCAACGCAACTTAGTCCTACATAAGCATCAATTTACTAAAGGTGTAATAACCAAGCTAGACGAGAACTAGGAAGGTCCTTATCAGGTGATCAAGGTCATCCAACGAGGCACTTTCAAATTGGCACAGATAGATGGAATTGAACTCTTAAATGCTTAGAATGAAAAGCATTTGAGGAAGTACTTCATGTGAAGAGAAAGGGAAAAGAATGACGCTTTGTACAAATCTACTCTTTCAATAAAAAGAAAATTAGTTATTTACCAACTTGTTATCCATCAATTTCATATATATAGTGCATGACCAATGCAAATTTATTATTGAGGACCGATACAAAAAGCACAAACAGGATTAACATCAAGCAAGAGAATGATCTTTAAAGCATAAAAGGTTGGCACCCCTCGCTAGGGACTGGGGCCCCTAAAGGCAGTGTGTTGCATCAGCCCTTAGTTGATGACAATACAACATTGCATCAAGGAAATCCAAACATGAGAATAATTAAAAAAATGAAACATACAAAAGCATATAAAAGCATAAATGATATAAAAAGGGCATGAATTAAGTGAAGAACCCAACATCAGGCTAGAATATTCTTTACAAAATAACAGCATTCAAAGCCAAATTATTCATAAGAAATAAAAACAACATTAAGCAGAATGAGGGGTTGGCTCAACATTCTTTTTGAGTGTAGAAGGGAAAGCAACATTATCGATATCACCAGTAGCTGCGTCGAGAGCATTGGTTTGAAGCTCAGAAGTTTCACCCTCAATGGCATCTGAAAGAAGAAGCAAAGCAAGGCCCATCAATACCAAATCAGTGAGGCTCACAAAAGGGTCAACCTAAAGAAGAGAAATTGCTTTCTCTAAACCATGCTCGAATCCAATATTGAACTATGAAAGGCCTTTCTCATACAAGTAGTCTTGGCATTGCTTAGACTTTTTGTAAATGGAGATAAAGTCCTTTTTCTCTTCTTCTAAGGCTTGGACTCGCTTGACAGCTTCATGATGAGCCTTGTTGGGTTCAACAAGGTTAGTCACCAACTTCCGTATTTGGGCTTCTTTCTCTTCTAGATCGGTGTTCTGTCTATTGATGTTGCTTATAAGATCAATCACTTCAAGTGCCTTGGCATTCATCTCAATCTTGTGCTACCGTTTTAGGTCTTGCACTTCTTCGACATGGCGCCTCCTTACATCGGCCACGTCCCTCTAAAGCTTCTCAATCTCCTCCTTTAACTTAGCTATCTCAATGGTAGAGTTAGAGGAACCATCCAATTCTTGACCTTGTTGGATCTAATATGTTATTTTCTTTTTCAAGATTAGGTACCGGATTTTAATTTTAATCCATAATCTATACACGGTAGCAGAAAACAGCAAAATCACATATTATACATATAGGAATCAACGCTAAATATGTAAATATAAACAAGAACGGATGTAGACTTTGTTACCTGTAATGCGTGATTTGAAAATCGGTGGCCTATTTGTGTCAAATCTTCCTGAAGTAGCCGTCTTGTGGTTTTCTCCACTATGACCACTCTTCTAGAACTAGGACACTTAGCTATATAGTGGGCAAGCTAAAATAAAGGCTAAAATGAGGAAAATGATACTAGTGTGTGTTTTTGGTGCTAGTGTATGAAAAATACTGCATACACACCGAGAAAGAAAAAATCAAAGAGGCTCATCTTGGGTCATGCTTATCTTGTACTATTTATAGTACTAAGTTTACTCTAAAAGGATAAGATCTAGGGAATTTAGAAATTTCCTCAATACACTTCATTAAACTTTCTAGATAAGGAATATTCCTTTGGGATAAAAGACCTCCAAATATTCCATGTCACACACTAAATATCTCCCATATGGTCCCTGCTCATCTAATGAAGATATCCATGAGTTATTTTTAAAAGACCTGGACAACTAAATCCTTCTTATCTTTTAAACTCAAATCTTAATTAAGTAATCCATATAATAAATTCCTCAATTATGTATCCAATAGAGAAGTGGTTAGTGGAGGAACCAAAAGACATAATTACCCTTGGCTCCTAAAATAACCAAAATGCCCTTGCCACCACTTTGGCAATATCGTGGTCATTTTGACTTCGGTCTACTCCACCAAAAGATCAAAAGCCGTACTCCAAGAACAATTACTAGCTAAGCAGGAGCTTGTTACATGAAGTAACCTCTGTCCTTGACCAACTAACCAAAATGACCAAAATACCCTTCTATATATACTAGGAGTCAAGGTCGGTCAAAAGGCACCATCACTTCCAAGACTACATCTGAAACCTTGGAATTTCTAGTCTAATAAGTGATCACTACCTGGTCATGGATCTCTTGATTTAGGGAGCAACCCACAAGCCAAATGACCGATATATCCCTAAAAGGTAATATCACTAGATCTAAATTTATGATAACCAATAAGACAAAACCAAGGGCGCACATAGACTCTGCTATTGCATATTTATAGTCTAATTGATTAGAAGACAACACCCACTATATGAGGTAGACAATCTTATCACTCAAGACCTTTCCTCATACTACATCAAAGTGCTGCACCCTATCTTCACCAGTTCATCCATACATGCTTAAAATAAAAAGCATAGGCCACTCGAAGGTAGTGAGTATCTTGTTCTCTATAAATGATGGCACGGTTTCAGAAGACATATTCATGGCGGTTCTGTCCAATATGTGACACACATACTAGGAGTCAAGTCCGAAAAGACCCTTCACTGTCCTAGGTAGATCACCCCTATCAAGAGACTTGCCCACTATAGCCTTATCCTAGTTGAGTGCCAACACTACCATCTAGCTGTCGACATCTTTATGATATATCCAAATCTAAACTTGGACCTACTATACGTCCAGCCTCATTGTGCACCTAAGTCATTGGACTATATCATTGAACTTTTACACAATGTATCACGCATATATACCAGAGATAATGTATGTAAGAAGTGTTCAAAATATAATAAATAATCAAATATCTAATTCAATATCCATGTACAAGTGATTTTTAGGGCATATAATCCCAACAGACCTATGATCTCATTGAGAGTTAGCCCCATCAAATAAAGTTTCTCTTTGGCTTGGTTAAGCTCTAGAACTGAGAAACACCCATGATTGTGTTCAAAATAAAAATGAACTAAAATAGAAAATAGATAAAAAATAAAATACAAGGGACTAATGTGGTCTCTGGTATTGACGAGCGAACAGCATAGGGCAAACATCCTCACCCTCACGATTAAAGGAGTAGTCTCATTCCTCCCTTCACCAATAAAGACCACGGGGACTTCCTGTTGTTGCTAATCAGCTATATGCTGCTTACCTCTCTTTTATGCAGCTCAAGAGGATTTAACTCCATCAGTTCGTCGAGGACCCTTTACCAACCCCTTCAGAGGCTAATGCTCCGATTCATCTAAAAGTTCTACTTGCACTTTAGACCCTTGATCCTACTGAGAACCTCCTTAATTGGAGGCAGGGCCTTGTCCTCTACCTTCCCTAATAACAACGCCCTTCGTGGGGCATTAAGGTTGTTGAAAATGCCTCTACAATTCGGAGTAGTTGCCTCTCTCTCTGGCACATTGACGGTTAAATATCACTATAAAACAAAGTAGAATGTCAATGCCAAGCAAGATAAGGAAAAATCCAAGAAACAAGAGATTAGGGTAGAACTTTGAACACACACACTCTCTCTCTATTTCTGTGGGCCACAGTTGGTATTCAAGGTACCTTTGAGGGTCTAACCATCTCTGGAGTCTAGAAGTCAGGGTATAGCCAGACCCCCATATTCTTCAAAGACTTGAAAGACCTCTTACTCCTCCTAATCCAAAGAAGGCTCTTTGTTCAATTATTTCCCAAGTTAGGACTGGAAATCTATCCGAGACCACTTAATGTTAACCCCCTATGATACTAGACTAATAATAAAAACACACTTACGTTACCACTCTTTATGGGAAGAAGGGTTCCCTTTCAAAAACTTATTTTATTGTCGAGCCATCACATAATGCCACCCGAAGTCCCTATTTTGAGCTAGTTTAAAAATAAAGTGGAAGAGATTTAATGTGGGGTTCAGCTGGTTGTCTTTGAGATAGGAGTAAAAGCCTATCATAACTACCTAACTGTTCGGACATAACTGACTAAGAAAGATCTTGAAGTGGTTCAAGAAATCCACAAAGAATTAAGGCAATGAGAGTCTTAAGCCAATGGCAAAGAAGCCCTCATAAAAGGCAATTTCCCCTTCCTGACCTAAACAGGCAAAATCATCAAAGTTAGGGGTTCGGACTTCAAAGTTTCAGGAGTACACCGACAAAAGTCTATATTGCCCCGAACAACTACATCGGTACCATAAAACCTAGATAGATAGTCGAACGGTTGTTCCTCATAGTTAAATGAGGTAATACTATGCGCCTTAAGAGTTGGACCTACAACCTCCCCCTCATCTTGAGCCTCCTTAACCTTTAGATCGATAGCATCTCTCAGATACTCTTCCACTCCCTTAAAGGCATTGTTCAAATCTAAATCCATGCCTAGATAAACCTTTGCCCTATCAAATTTCTCCTCTAACAAGTTTAGAACAAAACTCTGATCGAAGACATTAAAGAAGGCATCTTCGGTCAACCTAGGGATGTCAAAAAGGGGACAAAAGTATTCCCAAAAGGTGTAAGGTCTTTGGCGAAGTGAAATGACTCTTAGGAGAAAAATTGGATGACTTAGGTCTAAGGGATGGTGATGAACCCTCTTTATTCCTAATTGAATTAAATGACTCTAACAGTCACATAAAAATGTCTCAAAATGATGAAAAAAAGGGGGGAAAAGGCTACTTCAAATAGAGAGATGGAAAAGAGAAGCGACCTGCCTAGGATAACAAGGATACCAAAGCTGAAGCTTGGAATAGAAAAAACAGAAGAAGAAGGCACGTCATTGGAGTGCACTTGAACACGTAAGAAGAAAGCGAAAAAGCTAAGGAAAGAAAACTTATAGCAAAATAAGCGAAATAAGGGTGAAAGTGTAAGCTTAGGGCCCTTCTATAGGCCTCAACAACCTTGGAAATAAGGTGAAAAATGAAGAGACACGACGGCCATGGCATCATGATTGCAGAATTACAAGGCACAGAAATGATAGTTGTTCGTACAGCAGCCAAGTTGAAAATGCTTAAGCATCTGAAAACACATACTAGTTCGAAAAATATAGAGTATATGTTAATGAAGCACAAAGGGTCAGCAATCACCAGTTCAACAACGGGCGATCTGTCTAATCTATATCAACCTATTACCAAATGGTCAGCATGCCTAAACTACATTGATCCATCATTGAAAAGGAATCTTAACGAGGGACCAATATAACCTGGTTCCCCTAACCGACCCAACGAACCTGATCCAGCAACACGTATTAACATGTGACCCGAATAAGCGAGAGTGACCCTGATAGGATCCCTCTACGCGCTCAGTATGCTACCCTACAAATAAGGTACACATATCCTTAAGAATGTTCTATGAATAGATCTTATGCACAGAAAGTAGGGTAAGTCATTTCCATAATAAGAAAACTACCAAATAGAGAATACTCTCTCCCCTTTTTAAAAGATACCTACTAACTTAAACGTCGAAAAGCCTTTGGCCAGCACTAGACTGGTGTCTAGCTCTCATTATTTTGTAAGAACACGTGATCGTCAGAGCCATACGTTTGGAGCCGGAGCAACCCATTTTCTATAACTGATTCTTTACAAAATCACCTAATAAGGATTGTTCATTTCTTGAGAGGAGATGCACTTTAATTTAGTCAGAAAACCAATGAAACGAGTAAGAAGAAAACAAGACTCAAGAAGTAATTAGTTATTTAGAGCTAGCAAATGGGTTGAGACAAGGTTGACCCGACCCATTTAGGGTTGGTTAGGTGGGGTTGGGTCATATCATTTTGGTGGGCCAGCAAAGTGCCAGCCCACAATCACTCTTTGGTGAGTTATGGTTGGCGGGTCAACTCATGGGTCTGTGGGTTGACAGGTTAGGTGGGTTGAATGGCTCAACGGGTCACTTTGACGGGTTAGTAGGTCACCCATGGGTTAGGCTGGATCGGGCTGGTCCCTTTGTCTGCGAGTCATTGAACCGTCAACTTTAACCCTCTCTTTTGGTAGGTTAGGTAGGTTGACCTCTGGGTCTCAACCTATTTTGTCAACTCTATCTTTATTATCTCATATTGTAAATTGTTATTGATGTTCAAGTAATTTCTAAAAAGTGAATTGGACTCTCTTGATATAAAATCCTTCATAATTCTCTATGATCATTAAAAATAAGAAAACCTTTCCTATGTTCAAAAAACTGTCATTTTTAAAAGATCATTAATTAAAAATAACATACGTCCCTTTATGATCTTCTAAAAGTAAATTTATATAGTACAAAGTCAGTTTGTTATTTTAATTAATGGTATTTTAGAAATGACTATCGTTGAAATAAGTTTGTTTCAATAATTATAGAACGACTACGAAAAATTTTTTGTACTAAAAAAAAATGTAATATATTTTTCAATGCCGAGACAAGTCTATAACAATTATTCCTATTTTATATTTATGATGATAAAGTTGACCCAACCCACCAGAGCCCTTATATCAGACAAATATGATTTGAAGGGTCAACAAAGGCTAACGATTATCCCAAAGCCCTAATCTTCCACACGCATTAAATAGAGACATTGAGAATGTAAACAAAGTTAAAGCCAAAGAATAAAACACATCGCATGAGACATGCTTACCGTTTGGACGCAAGAGCTAACTTTGTGGAGTAGCCTTAACAACCCACAAAAACAAAATGATAGGGAGCTGCAAAATGAGATTTAATAATAATGAATTGATGGTGTTAGAATTAAAAATTTTTACATTTAAATATTTAACATTTTTTATAATGAATTGAGAAAATTTTCAATCATTTAAGGTAGAACTATTAATTTGATCTCTATTATTTTAGATTTTAAAAGTGATTAATAATCCTAATGTTTCTAAAAAAAGAAAAAAGATGACAATCTAATTCCTATTATTTTAAAAATTAACCCTATTTATTCTTTAATATTTACCACAAGACTCAATTTTGATCTCTTTCGTCATAATTCATTTTTCATTTTTTTTCATTTTTCAATGTTATAACTTTTTCAGTCATTTCATTTCATCTCTCACGTCTCTCTCTCATCTCTCCATCATTATCTTCATATCCGCAGCGTAACTAAGACAGCCATCCCATTTAGGGCGAGACAAAATGGGCAGGCACGGGCAGTCTGGTGTCGGAGTTAATTGGTCAGACGATGACTACTTCACTTATTAGATTAGTATTAGCCGCCTATCCCGGAATGGAATGGGATGGAATAGAAAGAATGCGAAGCGCTAGCGCTACAAGGTCAGTTTTTTGGGAGGGATAAGCTTGTGAAAAAGCAAGCTTATCCACGCTCCGACCTTCTTTGTCTCATCCTTCATGTCTCTTCATCTCTCGCCATCTCTCCTCATCTCATCTTTCATCTCTCTCTTTATATCTCATCATTATCAATCATCTCTCTCTTTTCATCTTGAAAGTAGGGTAAGTCAAGTAGTTATAACTACTTTTCCACGAGTGATGACTTAGTTTGATTTTCAAATTCTTTGAGACAAGGGGTTTGATTGTGAGTAAGGGTGGGGGTTCTTAAAAAAAATAATTTCTTTTCTATTAATTAGTTGTGTGACTATATTGTGACCATCTTTAAGGCTTAAAATGAAAATTAATTAGATCACTTTTTCCAAACACTTAAGATCAAATTAGTTACTTTTGAAATAATAAAAATAAAATTGACACTTTTTAAAATAGTAAGAACTATTAGTAGAATTTTTCTTGGGTGTAATACTATTTCAACAATTCATAGCAATTAAATTCCAAAAAAAAAAAAGGAAGAGAAATTGGTGAGAAAAAATATTTTAAAAATCACTTTTAGAAATTGAAATTTTATAAATAACTGACAATTGAGGTATATACAAATAGCTAACTCTTTGCTATCACTATAAAAGATCTATAGATACAAAAAAAGAAATCCAAATCTACAAGTTCATCTCTTAATTAATTCATAATAACGTTACAAAGCAAATCTTATCATTGTAATACCAAGAAAGACATGTAAGGTAACCCTCTTGAGAGGAGCAAATACTAATTTTTTTTGCAATAAAAAAAAAATTTAACTAAGAAAACCCAGCCATTGATGCACCAAACGGAGCCCGACCACCCGTCAGCGAGCCTCAAGTGCAAATATCCATTTTGCTTGCCATCATCGATTTCAAATTTGGAGTAATACGACGGGTCGCACCAAACCAAAGTAGGGACCAACGGAAAAGAAATGGACCCCACAGGAGACATTTGATTTATAAAAAAGCAAAATTGTGTTTAGACCAAAGGAGCCTAAAAACCAAAGTAACGAGATTTTAGGACAGAGAGAGAGGAATGTCAAATACAAAGAGTCAAATATTTTCTTTAGAGAAAAACCAACAGCTTCAAAAATCCTTCAAATCCTCTTAACCAAATCCAACAAGATCAAGAAACCCACATCACAAATCCTTCCATCTTTAATACACATATAACAATTTGTTCTCAAACGTTTGATCATTTGATGGATTCACATCAAGAACCTATCAAGAAAATCTCTCCCTGTTCCTTGAAGAGTCTTGACTTGTGCACAGCATCATAGCTTTTGAACATCCAATTCTCGGAATTTTCAATTTTGAGTCATGGGAATTCAGAAAGACAAGGTGAGGCTTAATGTTGGTGGCAGGGTGTTCGAAACCACAGCGACAACTCTGGCCAACGCTGGCCGAAATTCTCTGTTCGGCGCCATGTTTGATGATGATTGGAGCCTTCAGCCCGGTTCCACCATTGGTGAACACTTCATTGATAGAAACCCCGATTGTTTTGCGGTGATTTTAGACCTTCTCAGAACAGGGGAGCTTTATGTTCCCTCTAATGTTCCTGAACGATTACTCTACAGAGAGGCTCTGTTTTATGGCCTATTGGATCATGTCAGGTCAGCTAAGTGGGGCCCTTTTGATGGTAATAGGCTCCGGTTGGCCAGGTCCATCACGGGCCGGGCTCCGGGCGACGGTACAGCTATTCGGGCGGGCCCAGATGGTGGGTGTTGTGTGGCTCATGGTAGTATGGTACATGTGTATGATTGGATGTTAGAAGAGCATCCTCCTAGTAATCTTGATTATCAGAGAGTGAATGATACTATTTGGGTCGATTCTCGGAGCATTGTGATTAGTGCTTGTGAGAGATTAGGCCGTGGCGACGGAGGGATGGGGCTGTTTAACGCATTGACAGGGGAGTTGAGGTTTAAGTTTCATGTTACACATGAGGATCAAGTCAAGAGTTACACGGCCGGTGCGTTGAGTTTCAGTTCAGATTACAAGCTGTACTCGAGCTGCAAAGGTAGGAGCAACGAGTATGGGATTGGTGTTTGGGACCAAGTGACTGGAAAGCAGATTGATTTCTTCTACGAGCCGAGCGGATGGTCACTTGGTGATGCTGACAAGCTGCAATGGCTACACGGGACCAACTGTTTGTTGGTTGCCACATTGTTTCCGAGGAAGGACAACTGTTACATCAGCCTGTTGGATTTCAGGGACAAAAACATGGTCTGGTGTTGGTCTGATATTGGTGTTCCTGCAGTGGACGAGAGGCGTGTCAGGGACGCGATAGCCATGGAGGATACTAATTCGATATGTGTGGTGAATGAATATGAAGATTTGGGTTTCATAGATTTGAGAAGCACTTCAGGAAGTGTAAGATGGAGCTCGAGAAGTAGATTGATGAAGGGAAAAATGCCTGAAGAGCCCTGTTATCCAAAACTGTCATGGCATGATGGGCAGTTGTTTTCCTCAATGAATGATAGTATTTCAGTGTTTTGTGGTCCTGATTGGGTACTCACATCAAGGCTTCGACGCAGTTATGGTGGTTCAATCTGCGATTTTTCCATCGGTGGTGATCGATTATTTGCTCTTCATAGTGAAGAAAATGTTTTTGACATATGGGAGACTCCATCTCCACCCATATTATGAGTTTGCTTATGCTTTTTCTTTTCTTTTCTTTTAATTGGGGGTGTGGATTTGTATTTTTGAAACTTGTTTGTCATGCCTTTTAATATCTAACAAGGTCTTGTCCCATTTAAGTGTCAGTGATGCAAATACAATTGATGATGTTAGGTTAGGAATTTGACAAGTTTTTGAGTGTAATCTAGAACCTGTTCTTTGTATAACTAATGATGACACTTGAAATAAAACTGATTGCTTAACAACCTTTTCTTGATGTTATTTTGCTTGCTTCTGACGAATGTACTTTTGCTCAAAAGTCTATGGCTTGCTTAGAGCATATCTGCCTTTATTCACAAGGTTAAAATATGTAATCATTGATTTGTACAAGCTGCTTATATTCATGTTAATTGAATTTATTAGATGGTATTTTATTGAACATTTTTCAATTCGTTTTGATCTGAAAGGTCTTTCCAACTCATCTTAATTAGGAATGCCAAACCTAGTTCATATAGCCCTTATCTTGACCTTTGCTTTTCCAAAGATGATTCTTCACCATGTGGTGGTTGTAAATGGCAACAGAAACTGATTAAACCAAAAGAAAAAAGAGAGATGAGAGGATCAGCTTGCATGTGAGCAGTTGCAGCTTTTGAACAGCTTCACTTTGAAGAGTTTTTAGGCGTGTGTTTTTGCTTGTTGTAGTTGCCAGATCAGTTCAAATATCTGTGTCTCCGCAGAAAGACAATTTGTTAATGCAAACACCTTAATAAGAAAAGCAAAAAAATGAAACTAGATTAGGGATGGCTTAAGGGATTGAGAATATCTATGTTAGAAGTGAGGTTCTGATTCAATTCTCGTGAGGTGGGGTGCGATTTGGTTAAAAAAAGAAAATTAATAAGAAAACGGAAAACCCCGTCAACAAAATGCCTGCTGGTTTGCTGCTTTTAGTGGCTTGGTCATCTTGACCAAAAGTTTAAAAAATAAAACGACTTGGTCTCCTTTATTCATGAAAATTGAAGATGGGATGCTTTACTTAAGGGTCCCTTGCTTTGGTTCAATATCAAATTCTCCATTCCATCCTAAATTCAAAAGTCTAAAAATTCTTCTGCCCCTGGGCCATCCCACATTAATTGAGTTGGAATTCCAATACAAATCCCAATTTTACTATAATAATAAAGAATAAATCCACTTGTTAGTAATATCAATACAAAGAAATAAATAACGCAGATATAAAGAGCAATATTAATAACTTATTACGAAATAACATTACGAAGGAATCCTTGCTCCAAAGAAAGATAATCTCACGTCTAGACAGGAACTTTGGTGACAGATCAGAATGACCATGATTCAACTTGAGCTCTACAAAAACAATATAGTATCTCATCCTTATCATTGTAAACTGGAACTCTAATTATTATATGAAGTTTACAGCCTGGCGTGAACGCGTAAAGATGTCAGCCACGCTGAAAAATTAACATAAAATGAGACTCTTAAGAGAAATCATTGTCACTGTTATTACTCTTCAATCATCTGGCCTAAAAAGTTATTTATTCAAATCATGTTGTTTGACATATTTTATACGTCAACTTCAGCTTCACACCTTGAGTTCTGCTAAACCAAGACTTTTCACGTGGAGATAATCTTGCAAATAATACTTAACCTACCATGGAGGGAGATGATATACCCAACAGGGGAAAAAACGCAACGAATTAGCCAGAGAAAAGCCGGGCATTTTTTTTCTATTAAATAAGTATTGGTTAAACAGTTTTGACACACATTTCAGACTCTAGATATTACAGCATTGAACCTAATCTGGAATGAGAGGACAGCAAAATTGATAAGAATACATCAAACAGGTTGTGCACCCCTTCAGGCACACAACAAGTTAAGCATAATTGGGCATTACTTTTTTAAGGAAGGTGATTGGCTGGGAGTCTTCAGGAGCAAGTTCGTCGAAGGCAACATAGTTGTGCTCTTTACTATAAACATGACACATTGTCAATATAGTCTTCATTAGGCGCCAGTTCCAGGTAGCCTCATTCAGGTACTGTTCCAACGTGAAGAACGAATGTTAAACTTTAGAGAGCATTGTGGATACACCGAAACAGAGTTTCTACTCAGTATTTTTTGTGAAAGAATAGCTTGAACTATTTAAATTAATTTTTATCCCATACCTTTCCCCAGTTCTGCTGGAGAGACTGATGAGCGGCCCGCAAGTTATAGTTTGGTATTCTTGGGGAGATATGGTGAGGGATGTGCACATTGATATCGTGGCACAGAGTCTCTATCCTGTAAAGTTTAAGTAGATAACAGTTGGGAAACGCATCTTGCAGAGGAATGTAATTTTTACAACTAAACAACATAAGTGAAATAATTTGCCCGAAGATTAGTATCTCTATCTGCTTTACTTTTCAGTCCTCTATTGAGTTTTCTACCCAAACATATTGCAATGGCAGATAATGGAGAGCATTCATTAGTTGATAAAATCTCATGTCATAGATAAGAAGCACATGATCATCTTAAAATCCCTGGAAATGATAGATGAGTTGCCTTGTAAGCCTGACATAGGAGATTTCAGAATATAATGCCATCTAATAAGATATTTCTACTTATGCGACTGCTTCATAGTAATTCAAGCTATTCGGGAAACAATTAGTTACCAACGAGGATAGTCACAGTGAACAGTGCCATTCAGCTGAGCTTGAGCAGCATTCCAGTCATCTGAAGACTTAAATGGTATATGAGGTGCAGTGTGATGGACTGTTGTAAAAGTACTCATCTGTAAAGACCAAAGTACACAAGTCTCAGATGCATATTAACAATCATTTGGGCACAGTTTCCAGGATAGCATCAAGGATGGGGAAAAGTTGCTGCAGCAGAGGACAGGTCACAAAACTAAGGAAGCCTAAGTATCATGAAGTAAGTGAAGGAATCTCATGTTCAGGAGATATCAGGAAACAAAAGCATCAACAAAAATAAAGGAAAAAGAAAACAAAGGAAATGCTTAAGAGGGAATACTTTTACATATAAATTCATGTAGAGATCTGACTTTAACTTGGGGAAAGAGAAAGAGAAAGAACAATAAAACCAAAATACAACTATATAATGCCTTAATGCCATGTTGCTTAAATCTGGATATAGGACATAGAGCTGTCAAATAATATCCATGTTCATCTTTCTCTATACAATCTATTACCAATATCTGATTGTCAAATCAAATTAAATTTAAAAATTCTGATTCTGGGTCATCTAATTTCATCAAGTTAATAGACCAATTCTAGATCAAAAGTACTTGGTCTCCTCAATGGGACTTACTCCCTGTTCATGAGCATCATTGAACAATAAGGCATCCTACACATAGCTAATTAAACAAAATCCATCATGTAAAAGGATATATTATTAATTGTTAATTCAGTGATATCATACAAATAAACAAAGGAACCAGTAACGAAGCCAGATGCAATTTATTAGAGATGTTGGGATACAATGACCAGAACTATGAGGTTTCAACTTTTCTGCAATATTTAGTCGTCAATATATATATCTTGTTATATGAGATAAAGTCATTGATTTGCCAATTAACTCCAGCATTTTATGGTTCATTTACATATTATGTTGCTCATTCAATTGTCTTAAGATCATATCTTGAAAAGCGAAAAGCAAACCATGTAAAAGTACTAAAATGAAGAGTTAGATAATAGCATTACCCAGAAATGATAACCCAACCATGGCATTAACCAGTATTTTATCCATCCTACAACCCCTGACTTGTAGACTATCAAGGGCCATCCAATTGCCATGAAGCCAAATACACAAGCCAAGCTTATCTTCACCCTGTTAACTTCATTTGGCCGAAACTTCTTCAGGTCAAAGTGCCAAATTAACCTAACATAATATGCCAAATGGTATGGAGATGAAACTTAAATAATAGTGTCAAATAAGAAGAGATATATGTTACATTTCATAACATTATTGAGATTTAGGCACTGAATCACACCAGTGAGCAATGGACATCCATGGTCGAAATGGACCATAGCCCCATATAATTGCCTTCCGCAGAATGGGGGATGATTGAAACTCCTCTCTCCAAACAGGGTGCCAAGCTGTATCTTCCTGCAACCTAAAAAAATATTGACAGGAAGGTTTAAACCTTTTGAGAAGAAATATAAAGAATCTTTACTCTGTAGCAACCAATACAATCAACTCAGGTACCACCCCCTCACCCCACACACACAAACACCCGAAACCAACTAAAAGGAAAAAAGGGAAAGAAACAGAAAAATAAGGGTGGGGTGGGGGAATGTAAAAGAAGAGAAAGACAAAGATCTGTTTATGGATGCAAACATGCATCTAGCAGACTATATAATCCACATACAGCCATGAATCATTTTGTTACATTACCAAAAGATTTTCAAATGAACTCTACTTGGAAAGCATCAATGATGTTAAGTTATCCTTCCTGTTTATATGGTGAATCAGGTGTTAATTTTTTGCTTAGTTTAATTCTACTAAGTGCATAATAGAAAATGTAGGCAGTTGCCAGATAGAGTCTTGGTTGTGACAGGTCAGGGACAAACTACTAAGTACACAACATAGAACATAGGTTGTCACCAGACAGGGTCTTGGTACAGGTAAGGGTCAAGCTCTGCATTTGGATCAGTATTCACAATAGTATTAGATTTTCTAGAATACACCAAAAACATTTTATTAGTCCTCGGCCTCAATATTAACGTATTGGGATATTCACAGATTATCAGCTTCCCCCCCATAGCTTCTGCAATAAACTTACTAGTGTTTGCACCTAACTTTAACTATGAAGCCACTCCCTTTGGTTTCAAATTAGATGTCTTGCTTGCTCTCTCTCACCGTGCAAAAAATGACCATTTTCCTAGATTGAAAGCTTTAAACTTCTAGGTCATAATCTCTACATTACTCTAAAGGGAACTTAGTCATTTGCAATAACACAAGATATTAGACCGAATAGCACAAGTCACTGTCTTTAAATATTACCATTCAAGATTCACCTTAAAAATCACTCAAATCAAACTAAGACATTATATTATGAACAGGAAGCAAGTGGCATTGACATCCCAAAACATCAGAAGATAACCAGAATTTTGGTTACAGGATAATAACCATTATAACTTTGACGTAAAACATTCTATTAATTGAAACCAGAAATCTGGTATGCTATTTGGGGGGTTGGGGAAAGAAGGGGGGAGGGGGGTGGTGTGGAATTTGCCTATGCCCAAATGTGATATGGTGAAGAATACAATTAATTGAAACTTGAAAGTACACATGAAATACATGTATCAGCAGTAACATGTCAAGTTACTCATCCAAGAGTATGTGATAATAAATAGAAAGTCAAAAAATAGGACAATATTCACATCATTTGGCCAAGTATTTCCGGATATAGAAAACAGTCATTGTTGGCTGATAATGCCATGACCAAGATCTTATTCAATGTACAAACAACAAAAGATATAGAGGGATATAAAACACTAACATGTTCGTTTTTGCATGATGCCGGTCATGCTTAAAGCGCCATGGCTCATAGGGGTATATCAGCGGCAAAAAGGCCAGAGTTCCGACAATGTCTTCTACTAATTTGTTCCTTGAAAAAGACTTGTGCGCACAATCATGTCCTATGACAAAGAACTTCACCGTAGAGGGAAATACATAAAAACAGAATAAGGAAAATTTTGGCTTGACGCACAACTGGTTAAAAAGACTTAAGAGAACAAAGTTCTTGGTCTCAAACTCAGAAACGAGGATCAAAAGAAGAGGATGCTTTAAGTTATTCTGTATTCATCATATAGTTACTTTAAATTCATTCATACTCTTTTGCTTACTTCCTTCTCCTTCCACCTTACTGTTTCTAAAAATCAAACAGGAAATCAATAAAACACTTCTACAGCCCAAATTGGATATCCACTTTAACTTTGACTGATGTTTTATATCAGAATTTAAACCATTTATTAGTATAAGAAAACATGGGGATGGATCCAAAGATCCTTAAACTAGTATAGTTAAAGTTCCATAAGAATAAGATGCTTCATCAATAAAATTATTCTGAAAGATGGTACGTTTTCCAATCTTTTTGGCGAAGTGGACCCAAATTTGGACAAACCAAGAAGAGAATGTGGATTTCCAATTTGAGACACAAGAAAAATTCCAAAGAAAAGAGAAATGCAGAACTTACCCCCGTAATTGCAGTTCCTGTCCAGGCCCAAGCCAAAGGAAGAAGATACCAGGGAGATTTGGCAATCATGAAGAGCCCCAAAGTATAGGAAGTTACAGATATCAAAACTGACTTCCATGCTTTAACTTCATCAATCTCAAACACCTTCAAACAAAATTTTTTAGATGAAAAGACTATTAGAAAGAATGGCTTAAAACAAATCAAATTTTGGAAGTTCATGAAATCCCAATTTTTAACACATGTTGTGACAACAAAAGGAATGGATTCCTGAGGTTGGGCCGACCTTTCATTTCAGCTCTCTTAATACAATAAAAAAATACACCAATATCCTCTCTACAAGCTTAAGCTTTTAGATGAGGTGGTAAATCTAACATGGTATAGAGCCCAGGTCATGGGTTGAAACTCACTTGCCAACCATTTAAAAACACTAAAATTGTCCACGTGCAAGGCTCAAAACAACCCCTGCCTGAACGTGACGGGGTGTGTTAATACAGTAAACAAATACACCAATATCCTCTCCACAAACTTAAGCTTTTAGATGAGGTGGTAAATCTAACAAGCTAGAATTGGACAGTAGAAGATAATATTAATATTGTTTCACATTGTAAACAAGAATAGTGGTACTCATTGCTGCATACAACTACCACAGTATAATCTTTTGTATACATTGGGGAAATGAAGTCATATCGGTCTCAGAGGCAAATCCTGAATGCACATCATAGAAAACCAATATAGGCAGCATTCTTAGTTTTGATCCATTCTATAACATGTTGAATTTGGTAAGCAGTTATCAGGTGCCATAACATATCTTAAACCAAGGAATTTACTATCAAAGCATAACATTTGCATTCAGGTTTAGCTACCAAATATCTCTTCCTTCCTCTTTTGGGTTTTCCCATGGTTTCATATTTTTCCTTTTTTGGTTTGTTTTTCTTTCTTTCTTTATTTTTATTTTTATTTTTTTTTGGTGGGAGGGTGTTAGAGGGGAGGGCACTTATCTAGCCATATGATTCAACATGAAATATGATAGACAACAAGGTTATCAGTTTCAACCTCTATCCCAGGTAGCAGATTCCAAGTGCATAACCCTGGAAATAAGTCTGCTACATTTGAGTGGAAGCACAAAGAACCCCAGAATCATATTTGTAAATCCTAGCATACTCTTTAAACCAAAGGAAAATTGCAGGAACCTAAATTAGCTTGAATATTATATTGTCACATAATCCTGTAACCAGAATTCCATAGAATAATCCTGTCCCACAAGTGAGGTGTTTTTATAACCATAATCTCTACTTTGAGAAAGCACCTTAAACAATCCAACATAATGTTAACATATATCACATCACTTGAAACTGAAGCATCTTTGGCAGGACAGTCATTCATGAGTTGTTTTACCTGTTAACTCATCTCTCTTTAAAATTATTATTAGAGATTAAGTGTTAATATTTGAGACACAGAAAAGAAGTAGGTAAAAAGTAGAAACATCGAAGGCGATCTGACAGGAAAACTAAGAATTAATTAACACCATGATATTCAAACTCATAAATTTGTATATAGTCTGTTAGTTGGGAAGTTTGATAATTCCTTAGATTGCCACTTAAAACTATGAGTAGAAACTTATTATCAAGCAACTACAAGCATCCACCCAACCGAAATTTGGATCAAATATTGTAAAGTAAATAGGTCCTGAATATTGCAAAAATTCTATTAGCCTTCTGACTGCTACGTATAAGTACCTTTCTTGGGAGGGTGTCAATGATATCTTTCATGGTAACATTGTCAGGCAGTGGTTCCCCAATTTGCCTAAAACCATAGCTTTCACATAATTGCTTCCTCAGCTCCATGTTATCTGCTGCACTGTCTGCCGGAGGTGGTGCAACTGGAACTGCCACAGCACGCACAATTCCAGTCTTTCTCAAGGAAACTAAAAACCTTTCTTGCTTGGTTCTCTGCATTAGACTCCCCCACTTTATACAGTGTGTGCCTAGTCATCAGCAAAAGCATCCAGAAGAATCATGGATCAAATGCCAAATCAGATAAAGAGGTCACCATGGCTTCAAGGATTTATGACATTTTAGCAAGAAAGGAATGCAGTTTCCCAAAAGATCATTTAATTACCATCAAAGACACATGCAAAACCTTAACCAAAGAACACAAAACAGAGCAGACAACCTCATATACTGCTTTGGTCCACCACCAGATTTCCTTCTTGGCGCTTTTTTCTTGTTTTTGAGAGTTAGAAGAAGGAAATAATACTAAAGAGTCTATAAACTTCCTACAGATAGCCTGTTACTCTTAGGGGAGGGGAAGAGGCAAGTTCTTTTAACAGTTTCAGTACATGCGGGATTATTAACGGTACCCTTTTGACTCTTGATCTTTCTTTATCAGGGAGATGATCCCCCAAAAGAAAATAAAAAGCAACAAAAACAAATTAGACATGGAAGCTATAAATGTAAACAGTTATGTTATATATTTCTCATGCTTTGACAATTAAACATACATGGATTAGGGTAGCACAATGAAATGATTATTTCAAAAGTCATAAATGTGAAGGCATGCAAAAGAATAGATAGATAAAGTACCATCAGAAAAGGAACTTTTTTATAGAGGGGTTTTATTTTCTCTGTTTTCCTCTCCTTGTGGTACTATTAGACAATGGGACATGAATCTGCACCAACACGACCCTCCTGCTCAAGCCTTTGCCTCTTAAAGAGGCTTCAAAATTGCAGGTCCAAAAATCTTAGTCCAGCTCAACATTCTTTCCCCGCAGATAAAAGAAAATACATCTTCAATCAGTTCATACAAGATCATGTCCAAAATTCAAAACTAACATAGAAATTCATGCAAAAGTTCTACAATTTCTTCCTTCTCTTCATTCCCACCACCAAGAAACATATCAACCATCGTGCAATGTATAAGAATCAACCTCTCTTTCCATGTCCATATATAACAAAAATGACACATCCGAAAATATCACCAGTTACAAACCTAAGAAGTTAGTTTATCGCAATGCTAACAGTCATCTATCGTCCAACAATGCCACATTATTAACAGCTGCAAAACCAACCAAATAAAAGAATACCCACAACCCCATTTGCGATCAACAAGCAAATTTTGAATATGTTACCTGCAGAACTAAGAGTGCCGAATTTGTTGCTTTGACTTGGCCTTCTTTGAGGGGCCTAAAATTTCAACAAGAAAAACAAGAACTCTTATATAAGTCAAAACAGCATAGTAACATGTAGCTGAATTCTAAAAAAGAAAAAGCGAAACAATTCAAGAAAATGCACGAAATTCTCGTTATGCGCAGACCAAAAAGCATAGCTTAAAGTTTACCAAGAAAAGGAGGCCAGCGTCTGCAAGTCTACAAGCCATGGTGTCTTATTGAACTTGCCTTTGCATTACCAGTTACCCCTTTATTACTTTGTAAAGGAGGAAAAGGTGTAAAGCAAGCAAGCAAGCAAGCAAAGACACAAAACTGCAACTCTGAAGAAGAAGAGGCCTCAACTCATGAGGCAGATGTACTTTGGGAGTCTTTATTAATACGATGAGGCAATGGCACTATTGTGACGTTAACGTCAACCAAAAATATTACGCGGTGTGTGATGACTGAGGACCAGCCAGCGTGGTCTGTGGATAGAACTTTGTTTTGGTGACACTAGTTGAACTTTTGGCCCTAGCCGACCAAATAACCTTTGGTGCTCAAGTTTTTCAGAAAGTTTAACGTTTTATCCCTGACCTAAATGTACATTTTTGGAAGAAAAAAAAATGTGCTTATTAAGATAATTAATTGTCATGTTTCACCTACTTTTGTCGCACATTTGGTACGATGTAATAACTTGAAAAGAAAAGTCATTCTAAAAAGAATATAATTTCAGGTAAAATGTTTTAGAAATACTTGTTTTCTTTTCTTGTGTTTAGTTATGGCCACTAAAGAAGTCAAAATAAAATGCTTTTTTCTTTCATATGTTTGATAAAACCATTTCTAATATGTTGAAATGAAATGAAAAATTAAGCAACACACCAAAATACCTTTGTTTTCTTTTTTTTCATGTAAATTTAATATGTAATTCAATAATCCAAAAAAGATGTGGTACTAAGGGGGAGTTTAATTTTCTGTTTTGGAGAGCTAAATTGACATTTAAAACTTAAAAGTCCGTCCTAAAAAAAGAGGATGTTTGGTTTTCTATCTTAAAACTTGGTTTGAGCTAAAAGTGGAATTTTAGGCTCAAACAGAGAAATTAAAACTTTTTACTTTTCCGTAGTTTGCACGGAAGAGTTCTACAAAATTCTTTGGATAAAAATATCCTAATTGTTTTTATAAACTAATATTTCTTAAATTCCATTTACAATTGAAAAATAAATAAAATAATAAAACATAACCGATAAATGACCAATAAAAATAAAAAATAAACTTAGAAATTTTAAATTTAATAAAAATGAAATAATAAAATATAGTGTAATTTAAATAAATTGTAATTTTTAAAAAGCCATGACTTTAATTCCTCTAGAAATTGTTTAAACAAGTCAAAATATCATTAACGTAGAGCAAATAATAATTTATTACTGTAAGTTTCAAAATACCCTTTTTATAATTTAGACAACCAACAATTATTTTCACATATAAATCAATCATCATCTTATTTAACAAAATTTATTTCTTATAAAAATAACCAAACATATTTCTGTATTTTAACCACAAGTGTGTTTCTATATGGTCTTTTGCAAAATAGTATTTTTAAATTAAAAGCCAAACTAGCTCTAAATATTCAAAAGAAACTTAATTTTACAACTAGTATTTGAATTAATTAGTTTACAAGAAAATGGAATTCTTAGAAAAGCTTAAATTTACATTTTTTTTGTGAAACCCCCTCCCCCCCCCCAATTCAATCCTCTTGCTCGCCATGGGATTTGAACTTAGGTCATCACTATTAAGAAAAATAATCTCAACCACTTAAGCTACTCCTTGAATCCAAAGCTTAATTTTACCTTTTCTTCAAAAGCCAAAAATTTTGATTTCTCAAAGAAAAAAATTATTTTTATCAAAAATTATAAACAAACATAATAATTTTAGTTTATGATTGATAAATATGAAAAGCACATAAAGTTTTATTTTTTACCCCAACTTATTTCTAGTTTATTATCGATAAACACCGAAAGTATTTAAAAGCTCACAACGAAAAAAAGAAGTATATATGGAACAACATAATACATGTAACATGATATAAACATATTACCATTTTTTTGTTTTCAATATTTAAAGCTAGATAGAGAGTATCTAAGTTGCAAAAGTTGGAAAATTTTGTAAGATGAGTGAGAATTTGGGAAGATTGGATGGAGAATATTACCTTTTTATGTTTCCTGCTTAAGTTGAAAAAGTCTTTCCTTGAGTTAAGGAATGATTTTTTTTTTTTTACTTTTTCTTGAAAATACTATCGTCTTAGAATGTATTTTTTAACTTTAAAATCTCATACCAAACTAAGAAAAAGGAAAAACAAGTTGGAATGGTCATTTTTTTCAAGGCTATTCCATTATACCAAACATAGTATTAATGATTATTTCGAATTAGTTAAATTTTTCTTATTATAAAGAAAAAATTCTTAACATTCTCAATGAAATTTAGGGTTGGCTTTTTTCTTCAGGAAAAAAAAAATACTTTTTTCCCTAAAGAAAAGTTAATTGTTTTTGCAATAATTATTTGACTTGGTATTCAAAAAGTCTGAAACTAAAAAGGAAAAAAAAAACTTAAATATAGCTTTTTTTAGAAGTCTGAATTTTTAGTTTCTCAAAAAACACACCTTTTTCAAAAGTTAGTAAATAAGTACTTTTGAAAAAACCAATTCGAACGAACCCTTAATGATTTCATCTAATGATTTTGAGTTTATCTTTATTTTAGGTTATTCAAAAGTCAATTTTACATATACCAAACACCTTATATATGTCTTCTGTTATCATTTTTTTTGCTCAACTTCAATTTCAAATATACTATTAATTAGTTGACTTTAAAATAATGGTTGTGTCACATATGTCTAACCACCCAACATTGATGAGGTATCTCCTAATAGACTGATGATTTTCTTTCCAAAATACGTCATGATGGTTTTTGTCTTTTTTTTTTTTTTTGGTGGTCAAATTTGAATCTTAGACAAGGTCATAACAATCAGTAGCCGATTTGCCATCGTCTCAAGTAAGTCATCATGTAGAAATGACATTTTAGAAGTTTGCTGTGTGCCTCTTTCGAATTTATACCGATGTACATTTGCCAACACATGAATCATATGCTTGATCCTATTTTAACATTTTCAATTAGTTCACCGACCACTTCATCAAATAGGGACTTCCATTAACGAATAATCAATTAATCAAAAGATAATGCAAAAGGCACTGACTTTGACCATCTTAGGTGTGAAACATGTGTTAAAAATATTATCTATTTTTCCTTTGGGTAATGAATGAAAATTTGTGAGAAAGTTTAAAAGTTAATTTTGAGAAATTAAATTAGTAAAGTGGGTTTGTCTCATGTCAAGACAATAATATTATATTATATACATAATTTACTTATATATGTAGTATAAATTAATTTGATTGTTATCAATTGAAATTAAATAATTTGGATTAAGAAATTGTTTAAATAGTTGAAAATATCTCATCTTAGGCGTAGAGCCTTGGATTCAATCTCATGAAAGTGGAGAGTATAACCCAAAAAAAAAAAAAAATGGAATTAATTAATTTTTTTAGTTGATTCCATGTTCACTACTCAAAAGTCGGGAGTTCAAGAGTCTTGTAAATCATTATAGTTTAAGCGAGCATTTGGAAAGGCAAGCCCGAGTAGTTGAAATGTTTCTAAAAATTGAATATGCTTGATGCTGATTCAAGAGAAATGTTTGGCTTTTGCATGCATTAATGTAAGCTTATGCTATTCCTCCATAAATGAATGTCAATATGGCCATGACCTTTGGTGCGGTTTTCTTGGCCTATATATAAGGCCTCAGCATTTTGGCACGATTAAGCAAGGAGCTTTCAATATCATTTCTAGCTTTAGTCTCGCAACTACTTTTCTTTTAGCATTTTGGTTGAGAAAGCTTTCAATATCATTTTTAGCTTTAGTCTAAGAACGAGTCCTCTTTCAGCATTTTGGTGAGAGAGTATAGCCTGTTTAATTCGATAATTTTCGTAGTTTGGAGTCCTCTTATTACGAAAAGAAAATTATTGTATCCCGAAAGAATTACGTTAAAGAGCCGTCAGCAACACAGTGGAACGTTAAATTCTTTAAAAAAACTAAATCAAATTCCTCAATCTCTTTGGTTTGATTTCTGTCATTGCCAATTCTAAATATATATATATATATATATATTATACTTATTTCTTATTATCAATTGTCATGTGTTTCTATATTTCGTTTCTTTTTTCTTTAAAATTTAGGTTCTCAAATTTATGATATTATTTTACGTATAATTAATTTTTTGGATTAATTTTACCTAGTCTTTCCAACAGCATGTGCACTTTTTTTGAAAGCAAGCTACATTATTCAGCAAACAGTACATTATTTATTACAATACACTATTCAATCCTTGATCCTGGTACAGTATACGTTGCAGGATTTCTAACCCAGTCAACAACAAGAGCAGTATGCCTAGCAGATTTACACAGCCAGTCAATCAAAACATGTGCATTAAACAATATAAACTTTTGCGCACAACAAAACGCTTTCACCCATTTCCCTTTTATCATTGCGGATGGATTATGTGAGTGGCAAGCTAGCTTGAGAGGAGGAGGGGTGATTAGTGTTTGAAAAATTTTTGTGGCAAATTTTGTGAAATTTAATTATTGAGTTGATAGTTAAAATGTATTGTAGGAATCGAAACGCGCAACAATAAAATATAAAGCACACGATGATTTATAGCAGTTTGACTACCAAGCCTACGTCCACTTCCCGAGTATACCACTCGATTATTTCCACTAACACCTTGAGTTTTGCAAAAGTTATAGTGATTTGATTACCAAGCCTACATCTACTTCCCGAGTATACCACTCGATTATTTTCACTAACACCTTGAGCTTTTTAAAAGTTGATTAAGTTCAAAAACCAACACTACATCTTGATTTCTACCCAAAATTAAGAAACTAACTTGCAATTGTTTTTCAAATAATTAATCTAGAAGGCTAATCTACCCAAATCCCAACTTTATACAATGTAAAGATATTGAAAAGTGTAATGCACAAGTTGAATTTGACAATTAATACAAGACCTATAGATGCCCTGGGAATAGTGAAGTTCTTCTGAATTACTCTCTCTTTTGATTTTGCTTTTTCAAACTTTTAAACTCTCAAATCTTGGGTTCTTGTCAAAAGACAAAAGATGAGTGATATATATATACTTCAAATAAAAAGTAGCCGTTAGACACTAAGGATAGTAGCCAAAAAAGAAGATTTTTTACCATTATAGAAAAATTGGGGTTAAAAATTGTATAGCCAACAGCTAGTTTTGAGATTACCAAAAAAAAAACTGAGATCTAAAGCTTCTGGGTGTGCTTTTGTTCGTACCATACACAAGCGAAGTATACTTGACAAGCTCCGAGTGAGGTAAAAATATTCATCCAATTCCTTGGTCAGGCAAGCCCGACAATACTAAAAAAAACTGTTTCTCAAAAAGAATCATGATCTATCACCTCAAAAACAAGTCTAACAACATTTTTTTACATAAAATGATTTTGAAAGATACGCAATTATTTTGAAGACAAGTTTAAGTATATAATATTTCAATTTTGAACGAGAGAGAGAGAGAGAGAGAGAGAGAGAGAGAGAGAGAGCTTAGAAGACTAAGAACAAGGCGTCTTTACAAATTAAGAAATCTACAGCCACTCCCCTTATCTCTTCCATCTCCTCCTTACGTCACCAGACCATTTTATACATTCAATCTTCAATGCTCATGGTGGCGGATGATTATCTCCAAGGCATAGGCTTATCATAATTGCTCAATAACTCATCAATTTATTAAAAACAAGATAATCACATTTGAGTTCAAAAGACAATCATGTATCTTTATCCACATAAGATGTTCATCACATATTTCACAAATTATTCTAATTTCAACATCAATCTTGTTTTCATCATCAAAATATAGTTATCACTAAAGCCATAATGTCAACGGATTCATTTATCATGCATATGATATATTTAACTATCATAAATTATTAATAAATTATTATTGGCTAAATACTTGCTATTAATTTTGATGATAAAAATTTATATGCATTCATAATTATTTGAGTAAAAGCATCTTGTGAAGATAAGTGCTTGGATGTATAAGTAAATTCTTGAAAGATGGAAGAAGATGAACAAAAACGCATTATTTGAAGAACAAGAAGATGAGAAGGCATAAGGAGAAGAAGAGATGTCATAAGGGGTACCGGACATTTTTGCTCTTTTGTGAAATGCCTAAATATTGTATATGTTTGGCTCAAACTTTCTTTTTCGTTGTTCAAACATTTTTGAAACTCTTGCATATTTGATTTCATAAAAGCACAAATGAATTTGAATGCACACGTAGAGTAAAAATGTGTATTTGAAATGTTTCAAGTCATAAAAAGTATTTACAGAACATCTCAAAGTGATTTGGAGTTATAAAAATTGCAGTAAAAGTGTTTGAAGCTAAAGTTTGGCTTTACTTCATTTTCTGAAGTGGCTGGACCCCCCAGCCGATCGACCAGCTGACCGGGATGGGTCACCTGGCCAAGTCAAAAACTGAAGGACAAAGCCGAAGCCCCTAGCTAGTCGACCGGCTAAGGCGTCCGGCCTAGTCAGTGAAGGCCAAAAGGAGGCCGAACGACCCAGCCGGTCGACTGGTTGAACGGGCTACTGTAATAAATGCACTAACCATTTATTACCGTTTTGACCAGATTTTCCCTTGTTTCTTCACCTACCAAATCCCTAGCACTCAAATGTCTTTAAATACACTTTCATTACACATTTAAATCATCAATTCAAGTGTGCAAAATCTCATATCATCATTCAATCAAGTTTTGAGTCATTTTTACGATATTTTTGAGCTTTCAAGGGCTTCATTCATTGCAATATCTTCTTCTTGATAAGAAAATTTCAAATTCTATTATTTCTTATTCCTTTGATTATATACACACTTTGATAGCTAAAATCTTGAAAAATTCATTCACTAAAGCTTATAAAGTGTGGGAAATCCTAAAGGGCGAAACTCTTGGGTTCTTTGAAGTTGGGCTTCAAAGAGGTATAAGAAATTGGTTTTGCTTCACCAAGATTTGAAGAAGCAATTTAGTAAAGGTTGTTAAAGTCCTAAGAGGAGCTTCCTTGGGCAGTGGATGTAGGCTTGGCCGAACCACCTTGAATCGTTTGTCTCTCTTATCTTTATACTTTAGTTATTTTATTCACTTAAATTGTTTACATTGCATTTGATATTTTGCTTGAAAGGGATTGCTAAATTTTCGTGAATTTTTAAAAACAAAAATTAGTAATTATATCTTAATTCACCCCCTCTCTTAAGATATTTGTACCTACAATTATTAACATAGTTTTAACAAAATATTAAATTTTACTCATAATATTCTTGTAGTTTGACAATTATCTCTTACTTAACATTTGTGCTAGTGCTAGAGTTTCTAGGTAAATTATCCCAAAGCTTTGAAATATGAGCATGTCAATATTGTTACTTAATTTTAATTAAATTCTTATTATCTTAAAATTTTCATTCTAATTCTCAATTTTCATAAAATTATTCAAATCAGTTTCCACCATTTCAAAAAAAATTTAGCCCTATTCAACAATAGTTTTTGGGGGTACTATTTAGTGTTCTGATTTTTGTTTCATTATCACTATTGGGTGAAGAGCATTTCAAAAGTATTTGGTATTTTAAGTAATTTTTTTCAAACTCTATAAACATTAATGTTTTAGGATGAGTGATAGTGTTTTGCATTTCATTTTTCTCAATCTTACCTCCTTTTTTCTCAATATTATTATATCCTGACTTTTTCTTAATCCTATTTATCCCATATAACCTTGTAAATAGTAATTATTTTACTCTATCCTTCATATACTTTTTTTATGCAAATAATTTATTTATCCATTTGCTTTTTAATTTTTTTGACCAAAAAAGCATTTCGATCTAAAAGAATTTTAGTGTCGAGGAAATTTTGTATATTATCTTTTCACACTTTTGCTATACAATGTGAACTCCTTTATATAGGAATTCGGTCCTAATCAAAACAATTACAATTGCTACAAGTCTGCTAATTATACAAATGCATAAAAGGTAATGTGATCTAGTTACAAAAGAAAATGTGTACATAAGGAAACAAGTGTAATGCTTGTTAAAAAAAAAGAGAAAAACAAAATAAGACAAGATAATTTTCATTGCATTAAACTAAGTTCCATATGTGTGTGTGTGTGTATGATTGCATGTGGTACAAGTGTCAAGCTTGTGGGGTATATTTGTGAATCATGTAAAGTCTAGGGGTTTAAGCTACAATAAATAAAACTCTAATTTTAATCAGATAAAACCAACCCAAAACCCATTCCTTTTTCTTTTTCTTATATCCCGAAAACAACACCAAAACCTTTCCCTTTTTCTTTCTTTTTGCTGCTATGGCTACTGGAAATCTAGTTAAAAGAAGACCTCATATTTCACATTGGCAGTAATAAAGTAAGTACTAACATCTAAGTTTAGCTATTATGCTTTTGGGTGGTGTTCTATGTGCTTATGCTTAGGCATTTATGAATTAAGCTATGAATTTAGGACTAAAAAGTTGGGAGAAATGCTTTGTTGTTGGTCTTGTTCATAAGATAATGAGAATCTATAAGTACTTTTTTGCCGATAATTAATTAGTGAGTTTGTGGGTATCTCTTTAGGTGAATTGAGTTGTTGTTGGAATTGTCGATAACCTATGCAGTAACAGTGATATAATAGTGTGAAGGGATGTAATTAAGTATCTTGAGTTGAAGTGATGATTGAAAAGTATGACATGTATATGTATTACTACTCTTTGTGTTTGTGTGTATAAAGTTGAGTTATTTAAAGGGAATTCTATCACTCAGTAGACTTCAGAAAATGCATAATTTGGTGTTGACATATAGTTATGAGTACATATTCTATGGGTCATGGAGCTGTATCATTTTTATGAGTATAAATAAATTGGTTTCTTGTTGGTGTCAATTGGGTACATATGTTGATAGAGTCACTTTGTGGTGCTGTGATTGTGATATTGTAACGCCCCATCCCACATCGGTTTTTTGTGAGATTTGTGTGCACTTTATAATGACTTAGGTTCACTACTACTGTTATCACCGGCTTAAGCATTTTGGGCCAGTTGGTTAGGTTCAAGTGTGGTGGCAGGCCAGTAGTTGGGCCTAGGTCGTTACAGGTGGTATCAGAGCCAGGTTCTGGGCAGATTCTACGCTGCCTGGGGTTCTAGGCTGTGGTTCTGTTATTTTGTTTGGGCCGTGGTTCTGTTATTGTGTTTGGGCCGCGACGAGGATGTCACGTCTTTAAGGGGGGGAGTTTGTAATGCCCCATCCCACATCGGTTCTTTGTGAGATTTGTGTGCACTTTATAATGACTTGGGTCCACTACTACTGTTATCACCGGCTTAAGCATTTTGGGCCAGTTGGTTAGGTTCAAGTGTGGTGGCAGGCCAGTAGTTGGGCCTAGTTCATTACAGGAACCACATAGTTTCAAAACACAAAGAAAAATATCATAGTGAGATAAGGAATCTCAGTAAGTACTCAACCTCGCAAGATTAAGAAAAACCACAAACGCGACTTCATAAATTTACACATACTCATTCATTACAAGAAAATAAACTTACTAAGAATTAATACCTTTGAACTTTATTTCTCAGTCATGCCAACAAAATCAAAGACAGATAAGATTCTTATCATGTTAGGGCCGAGGCTACAATCCTGGTAGCACAAATCAAAGAGTGATACTCAGGCAACAAAAGATGTGGTAACAGGTATTATCCCTATCATGTCTGCCCTTGCTCATGTGTTATTTGATTCTGGTTCCAATTTCTCTTTTGTGTCACCTTCCTTTGCTGCATCAATGAATCTTATGCCTGAGCAATTAAAGTATGAAATATGTGTTGAAACCCCCATAGGGAAGTCTATGAAGGCAACTACGATTTATCATAACTGTGTAATTCATATTGGAAAACGGGAATTGTCAGCTAATCTAATCGAGCTAGATTTACAAGACTTTGATGTAATCCTGTAATGACCTAGGCCCAACTACTGGCCTGCCACCACACTTGAACCTAACCAACTGGCCCAAAATGCTTAAGCCGGTGATAATAGTAGTAGTGAACCTAAGTTATTATAAAGTGCACACAAATCTCACAAAGAACCGATGTGGGATGGGGCGTTACAAACTCTCCCCCTTAAAGACGCGACGTCCTCGTCGCGGCCCAAACACAATAACAGAACCGCGTCCCAAACACAATAACAGAACCACAGCCCAGAACCCCAGGCAGCGTAAAATCTGCCCAGAGCCTGCTCTGATACCACCTGTAATGACCTAGGCCCAACTACTGGCCTGCCACCACACTTGAACCTAACCAACTGGCCCAAAATGCTTAAGCCGGTGATAACAGTAGTTGTGGACCCAAGTCATTATAAAGTGCACACAAATCTCACAAAGAACCGATGTGGGATGGGGCATTACAGATATGGAACTAATTTGGAAGGACATTTGCAAGGTCTAACTTGGTTTTGTTGTGTGCTGTTTGTTGTCAACAAAGAAAGAAAAAGGAAACAACAAATGAAATATGATGAATATATTCCTATAGAACCTAGCTTAGGACTTTGGATAGAAAGAGTTAGGATTGATAATTTAGTCATGTTATATTCCTTATTTCAAGTAGCACCATAACCTTCTATTAACAAGTGTTCTAATGAGCTACTGATATGGATTTTATGATTCTTCTCTTGCTTTACTAAAGAATAAACACATAGTTTATGTTTCATTTTCCTACCTTTGACTTGCTAATTAAATTGATAACCGTTTTGTTTTGTCAGAAAAGAGTGGTATGTTTGGAACGATAACTGGAGGTAAGTTGGACTACCTAACTAAACTTGAAATATTTCCCCAAACGAATTGCGTACTATCTCGGTATTGTTTGCATTAGTGACATACAAACTATCTTAAAAGTGTTGCATGATATCCCTAGAGTCGTGACATCTATCGGCAGTGAGACTGCTGTATTATTACTGCTAGTGATACTGATATAAGGTTAAAAGCCTCCTGTTACTACTACTGGTACTGAAATAAGGGGCTAAAATCCTCTTGATACTGATACTGTTACTGTTACTGTTACTGTTACTGCTACTTGAAGGCTAAGGCCAATTGTTATTGTTACTGATACTATTACTGTTACTATAAAGACTAAAGGCCATTATTACTGTACCTAATACTGTTAAGGCTAAATGCCTGCAGAGAGATGTTACTTAAATATCATGGCTCTGGGTGATATCCCTGTCCTGGCTTGACATTATATTTGTATATCTAAGCACACGTTGGTATTTTCCACATGTTCATTATCAGAGGTCTTCTTTTGCGTGAGTCACCTTGAGTTTCTTTTCTTGGGTTGTGTGATTTTTCGATTCTTGGTTAGTGTGACTCGTTAGGACAGCCTTGGGGCTTCGTCCCAGGTGTTTACTTACTAAGCTTCTTTCGCTTATTTTATTTATCTACCTTGCAGAGGGTGGTGGTGACTAGGAGTCCTAGGGAGAAAATCCACCTACCTAGCCTGGCTAGAAGCCTTTCAGCTGGACTTTCTTTGTAGAATAAGAATAACATTTTTTATGTGTATAGTTATACCATAAGCCTATTGGAGACGCTATCATTTTTGGAATGTAATATAAATGTGCAACTTGCCCCATATAACTAACTAATTTTTGGTGGTATATAGCGTTCTGATGTATCTTTGGCAGATTGTACTTTTAATGCTTAATAGATTTAGTAGCCTTGCAAGCCAAGCCTACGACGTGTCATGCCTCGACTTTAGGCTTAGATTCCGGGGCGTGACAATAGGAGCTAATGCAATCTCTAACATGTATCATCTATCATGCCCTTTCAAGCGAAACCAAGTCGATGACGGTGAACTTGTCCCCTTAAATGTTCAAAATGAGAGATTGGTAGCCCTTTAGTCATGATGTTCACTAGCTGATCTTTAGTAGAAATATAACAAAGAGTGAGGTCTCCTGGTAGCCCTTTAGTCATGATGTTCACTAGCTGATCTTTAGTAGAAATATAACACAGAGTGAGGCCTCTAGAAGTAACCTTTTTCACGGACAAAAAGAACATCAACCTCAATATGTTTTGTTCATGCATGGAAGACATGATTTCCTGTAAGATAAGGTGACAACTATATTGTCACACCACAAAAAAGGTGAAGCGATGGTAGGTAGATGTAAATCCTATGATAACAAACGGAACCAGTACGACTTAGCTATCGCAAAGGCAATTGCTTTATACTCAACCTCAGTGCTAGAACTTGACATAGTGGTTTGCTTTTTGGCAGACCACGAAACCAAATTCAGAACAAGAAAGATGCAATAACCATGAGAGTTGCACCTATCGTCAAGACACCCTGCCTAGTCAGAATATGAATAGGCATACAAAGCAAGGTCAAGTGTTATTTTGAGATGTAAGCTGCGATGTAGAGTGCCTTTTAAGAAGCAAAGGATTCGTTTTAGAACCATCAAATTAATATTAGTAGAAGCCTGCATAAACTGAGATACCTTAGTGATAGGATAAGTAATTTCTGGTCGTGTGATGGTCAAGTACTGTAAAGCCCCAATGACACTTCTATATAATATTGGATTAGAGAATGAATCGTGCACATCTTTTTGCAACTGCTGATTGGTTGTTATTGGACTCATGATAGGCTTGACTGGCCTAAGTCTTTTTAATCAAACTATTTATGCAAAAGATCAATTATCCTGGAAAGCAAGCCATCATGGCTACCTGTGAGAACCATGTCGTCAACACAAATTAGAATGAAAATAACATTATTGCCGAAAATCCACATGAATAAAGATGTGTCAGCTTTAGAAGATAAAAAACCAAGTTGCACCAGAAAGGAGCTTAAGCGAGAAAACTGAGCTCGTGGGACTTGTTTCAAGCCATGCAAGGCTTTTTGTAACTTGCAAACATGATTAGGGAAGGCATCATGAACAAAGCCAAGGGGTTGCACCATATACACCTCTTCAATAAGTAACCCACAAAGAAAAGCATTATCATGTCTAGTTGTTGAATTAGGCAATTTTCTAGAAAGTGCAACTGCTAAAACCACTCATATCATCATTGATTTAACAACTGGATTGAAGGTCTCACTACAATCCATATATTCTTCTTAACTAATGCCCTTTTGCTATACAATGTGAACTCTTTTATATAGGAGTTTGGTCTTAATCAAATTAATTATGATTGCTACAAATCTACAGCATAAATACTATGTTAGAGCCTGAATTGCTATGAACACCACTGGTGTTGCTGTGACTATAGTCATGATTATTGCGCCTATTTGAACCACAACCATAGCCGATAGGGGGCTACTGAGATTGTGGTTCCAAAGTGGCTACGTATGCATGGTATGTGGGTGGAATTTATGCATGGACTATAAGTTTCAAGTGAGCCTTTTGTGCAAACAGCTTGTAGTATACATTATTCTAGGTTAGAACTTTGCTAGAGTTGATAAGTGCTAAAACACAAAAACACCATATTCGGTAGGGAAGGCACGAAAAGCGGTGCTGATCAGATCATCTTTAGTTATAGGCTTATTGACATCAAAAAGTGCATCAGCTATTGTCTTTAATTCACGAAATTAAACTTCATGCTTTTGTTATCTTTACGCAATGAATGCAACTGTAGACGAAGAGCATGTTAGTTTGCCTTGGAGGAGTCCAGGTGTCGTTCTTGAATAGTCAACCAAATGTCTCTATTATGTGGATAGTAGTAAACATCTTGAATAATATCTGTGGTAAAAATGGCATTAAGCCACGTATGCACAAGGCTATCAAGGTGAAGCCAAGACAATCTAGTTGGGGATTCTAGTAGTAGACATGGGAGAATACCGTCCACAATACCCGATACCCCATATGTAAATAGAATGGGTTCAATTTGCGACTACCATAAGCAGTAATTAGTGCCATTAAATCTGATTGTTACGAGGGTGGTAACATTTAGGTTACTCAATGTAAGGAGTTGAAGGTGAGGAGACGAATGGAATTAGCATGAGGAGTGATGGTGAGTGTGATGGCTAGGGTAGGAGCTGTAGATAGGGGGCACAACATAATGCTAAAACGTAGGACATAGTGGCGTCTGGAGCCAAAGATGACTATGCAGTGGTTTGAGAAGAAGAGTGGTTTAGTGTAGTGTCGGAGAGAGGCATGCTCAAGATAAGAACAGAAACCATGGTGATGGAGCGGAGGTATTCGATTTTGAGTGTATGAAGGGAAGGAAGCACATGTTAAGGTTTAGGATTGCATAGGTCGTAATACCATATGAATGTTACAAGTCATGTGTCACCCTAATTAGGGATATATTTATAATAACAAGAGATGTACAAAGTTACAGTTTTAGCCTTTACATATTTACTCAAACACCCTAAGAAATTGTAGTCAGGATTGGTCCCAAACACTTCAAGATATGGAGAAACATTGTGTAAGACTAGAGTTAGTAGGTGGTTAATAAGGAACATATCAGTGTTGTATGTTTCTAACCAAAACTTTTTAGGCAGATTTGAATAGAAAGGAAAGGTTTTTTGGTTTCACTGATATGGCGAATCTTATGTTCAGTTAAACCATTTTGTTTAAGTGTGTGAGGGCAAAAGATAGATAGATAATCCCATTCGAATCAAAGATAAATTTGAAAGAACTACATATCAGTTCTCTTGCACCATCACAGTGAAAAGATTTGATCTTTGTGGAGAATAGATTTTCGACTAAGGACTTGAATTTTTAGAAAATAGAGACAATCATTTTTATGCATTAAGGAGTACAACAAGTAGATCGAGTATAATTGCTCACAAAAATGTTAAAATAACAAAACCTAGAGCATGAATTAACTGGGGTAGGCCCGCAAATATCACAATGAATTATTTCTAATGAAGAATGAATACAATGAGTTGATGTTTGGAAAAGTAATGTATGAATTTTTTGTAGCATACAACCGGTACAAGAATTATTCAAAGCTTCAAATAGGGGTGAGCAAAAACCAAACCGAATTAAATTGAGTTCTGTCTATCCAGTTCAATTACTCATTCTATTTCGTTCAGTTCAGTTATTTTTTTTAAAAAAAATTTTGGTCTATTCAGTTTGGTTTAGTCAGCCAAAAAATTGACCTAATAGAGCAAATTAATAGAATTGTATTTCATATATTAAAAATATTTAATATTATATATTTATATATGATATATATTTAAAAATATATCATATATATTGTCATTTATATTCTCAAATATTTAATTTAGAAACATATACCTGTTCTAAAGTTCTAGTCGTGTCCTGATTTATTTTTCCTAACCCTAGAATTCTAACACATACACTATCTCCCTCTTTCCTTGCCACCTCTTGCCCTCTCTACGCTCTAATCTCTAGGACTGCTCGTCGCCTCATTCAAAGAAAATCTTAGCACACAACAGGAAACCAGTGTTTTTCTGACGGTTTTTAAGGTTTTCCTGGCAGTTTTAACCATCGTTAAAACCCTCACCAGCGTAAGCGCACACCCTTGGCGTGCGTCGGCATCTATGCTGCCAGCACAGGTGCTTCCCAGTGAGATTTTTTTGATGTAAAATTTCATTTTTCCTGGCGTTTTTTGAAATGCCGTGAATTCATGTTTTTCATTGCGCTTTTACAAGTGTGTTGAGTTAAAAATGAACCGCCATTAATTGACATTTTTTCCAACATTTTTGAAGTTTGTTACTAAAAGAATAGAAACCGCCATTATTTATTTTTTGTAGCATTTTTCTTGTGCTCAGGTAAAAACCGCCGAAAATTGCGGTTTTTTTTTTCTTTTTGTCCCCATAGCATACATTTCATTTCATACCATGGACCACTAATAATTACCAAAAATAAAAAAATGCATTTAATAATAATGACAATAATAAAAATAATAATAAGAACAACAACGACAACAACAACAACAATAATAATAAAATGCTAGCAGTAAGTGGTGGTCAAAATTGATACTCGTATAAATAAGTCAAATTACGCCTTGGCACTTTGAACAAGTTATTCTCCAACCTCGCAAAAAAAGAAAAAAAAATTTATTCTCCAACCTAGGAATCAACCAGGTTATGGATGACATACACAATGCACTAGAAATTCAAGCTATTCAAGTCAAGCATCTCCAGAAAATTGAACCCTTTATTCAATTGTTGATCATCTCTACTTTCTTCCGGTCTTGGATGTATTTCCATCAATGGAAGATGATGCTGTTGGGAGGCTTTCCACTGAGCGTGGACACCCTGTGTCCACCGTGAAATCTAAGTTCCATATAAGATTTTAAATAAGAAATCTAAGTTGCAAATGAAAGATATATTTGGACTATACACAGAGGCTTACTGAGACATGTGGAATAGTTCTTGTTGCACCAACAACAGCCTGACACTTAGACGTCGAATAACGAATACATAAAATAAAGGGATATTAATTAGAACGTAGTGTCATCAGTTATAACAAAATGCTATAAGTTCAAGAAATAAACAATAGCATATTACTAAGAAAAAGTAATATCTAAGATACTCATGTATCAACTACATTGGATGTGGTTAGCAATGGAAATGTATTTTGAGAACCTTCAAACATGTATCAACTCGTTTCCTGAGTATGGTCATAGGGACCTATATTAAAGTTTACAAGTAATAATGTCCTTTAATCTGTATCCACTAGTAAATGTACATTGGAAAAGCTAAAGAAATACTGGACAAATGTGAAGATAAACAAAGTTAAACAAATATCGAAGAAGACAAATCTATCTTGATAATGTTTTACCTTCTGAATCACTCCAACTACAAGATTTGTAACATCAATTGTGACCTAATAAGACAAGGGCAAAATGAACGTCACCCTTATAATTTTTGTAATTAGCTTATCACCCCATGTCTTTTAAAATTTATCACATTACTCCCCTGTACTTTTCAAAAAGTGGCATGTTAACCCCCTATAGTTTACTCCTGTGGTTTGTCTACTTAGCTGATTACCACCTTATATTTTCAAATCTTACTATATTACTCCCTTGTACTTTTTAAAAGGTCACACATCACCTCTTTCTTTTTTGGTTATTATCCAGTGATGTATTTGTTTTGTATGTGCTTATGCATTTTATGTATATACTTATTTTGAGGTGTTTTGTGCTTTATTTGGTGTATTAGTATAGCATTTAGGTCATCTTTATGCATAATAGAGTTTTCATGTCATAGTTGAGGTTAAAACTTAAATGCTACACTAATGTACGTTATTGCTTATTTTAGGTGAGATTCAGGGAGATGATTTGAGCTCAATTGATAGCAAACGAGACTTGGATCAAAGATGAAGGTGTTCTAGATGCAAAGGAATGAAGAAAAGTGCATTTGGAAGTAGCTGGACGAAAGAAGGAGTGATAGAGGCGAAACAGAGTGCAACGTGGGCCAAATTCGGAGCTTGAAACCTAAAAAGGACATGGACAAATTTTGGACATGCTTTAGGGTGCAAACGATAGCTTGAGAGATGCCCTACGTTGATACAAAGCCATGAAAAAAATGGTACGCGAATACTGTCAAGACCGATCGACCTACTATCAGTCGGTCGACCTGTCAAATCAGAATCTGGGCCAATTTTAGCTGGACGACTTAGCCTTAAAGCCAGTCGGCTAGCTGAGCCCCCGGCTGGACACGTTAACAACTTTATTTAAACCACTTTTTAGTAATTTTTTAGTGAGAACAACACCCAAATCAAACACCCATTTCCTTAAATCCAAAATCCACCAAAAATCACCTCACACAGTCATTTCTAAACACATTTTAATACTTGGAATCAAGGATCCAAAAGGATCAAACACTAAGATTTGGGGCATAGCTCATGGATTGTAAAGCTTGGCTATGGGTAAAAAGGTATCTCTCTTGTATCCTAAGTCTAAATATGTACGATTAAAGCTATGCAGGGTGATTATTCTTGTATTTATATATTGACTACTTTTTATTAATGGAACTTGATGGATATATATATATATATATATATATTTATATATATATATATATATATATGCTTTATGCTTAGGGTTTCAAAGGCCATTTTACATACATGTCTATGTGTTTGTTGAAATGCCTCAACGATGTAGCATATGTATATTGAAACCCTAAATCATTATGCTATTAACCCCTTCTAAATCATTATGCTAGCATGTCTATGCGTTTGTGTGGTGATTACATGAAATGGGTATGACTATATACATGTCTATGTGTGTGTTAGCATACTTAATAGCATAAATAGCTTCTATTGCATACATGTCAGGTGCTATAGCTTAAATTGGTGTAATCTAAGTATGTCTATGTGTTTAGTAGTAGAATATTCCAGAGTATTCTCAAATGCCATGCCTTAGATGTGTTTGCTTTGTGTCTAAACGTTAACACCCACTATTGTGATGCGATCAATGGTGCATAATTAGTAACTAGCCTAGGTCGAGTCCTCTTTGGCTTTAAATCTAGCCAATAGGAGTCCAGATATGTTTAGTTAACCTTAGTTCACTTAGGAAGGCTAGTTAGTGCACCCTAACGCCCTAAGTTCATAAGGACCACGCCGTAGCTCTAAGGGGGGCAAAGCTTAGGGATGGACTCGCACCGAGTCCTAGGGTCAGATTAGGGAACTAATTAGTGGATTAAGTGCTAGGGTTAGATTGATCTATACTTACCTAGAACCTTATTGGCTAGCCCTAATTCTTAAGTCATAAAGACCATGCCATACTGCTAGGCATTGCCACCTAGGAAACGACCAGCACTGAGGCTTAGGGTACCAATTAAGAGGCTACTTATAGGTCTAGATTAGAGCACTTAGAATAATCCATCAAGTAACCCTAGAAAGATGTAATAATCACCATAAACAAGACATAATCACGTTAGTCCCTTATTTTTGACGTTTGAATCCCCTTCGATCACTTGATTCCCCCATCACACACATACATCTTTTATTTCCTTGTCCTTAGTTTGGCTTTACCTTTCCGAGCTCCCTTTAAACCAAAAATCCCCAAAAAGAGTATAGTTTAGGTCCCAACATGTAGCTCTTTAGGACACGCTTAGCTTAGAACACTGCTCACATCAGGCGTCCCCATGGATTTGACTCCACACTCATACACACTATGCTACACGCGATCCATGCGCTTGCAAGCTATTTAGGCTTGTGTAGCGAGATAGCGATCAAGTTCTTGGCGTCGTTGCTGAGAGGCAACGATTGTTTGGTTTCTTTGATTTTGTATGTCTGAGCTTGTTACGTGTTGTTTTATCTTTTCTTTTGATGTTTTCTTTATTTTGATTAATAAAAGAAAAAAACTCAAAAAAAAAAATTGTTGAGCATTGTGAAGAGGTTTACTTGTGTCAATTAATCATGAATGATCCTAATGCGTCATGGTGGTCACTTGTATCCTTTTCCTCATTATCCGAGTGTGTTCCCATTGCATGTCACATTTGTGAAAGTTTTATGCATCCAACTATTTTTTGTCCCCCATGAAAACTCCCTATCTAGGGCTAGTGTTAACTATGATCCCCATAGTCATGTGTCATCTCATGTATCTTCATTTAGAAATCATGACTATAGGGATGCATATTCTTGTTATTGCAATCTATGTGGAAGCCATGCTCATGATTCCAATATTTGCCCTACCTTCCACCTTTATCCTCGATTACATGCTACGCCCTATGCCCCTAGCAATCATATGCCCATGCATGCATCTCCATCCTATTATCATGATTCTAGGGAGCAACATCATGCATCTTCATATTGGGATCAAGATGACTCTTCATATTTTCCATCTCATTACTTTGAAAGTCCATCTCCTACACTGTTATTTCCTACCAAACTTTCTCTGAGTACTATAACGGTTGTGTTTATAGTGACCTCAATCAAGATATTTACCATTTTCACTCGATTGAACCCTCTTCCATTATGTCTTCATTCTCGGAGTAATTAGATCAAATGCTTAAGCAATTCTAATCTCTCCGCCGATCCAATCAAGAGGAACTAGAGAGTTTGAAGCGAGACACCAAATCCCTAGGTGAGCGCTTGAAGAGGATGGTTGAGAGTGTGCAACTCATGAGCGAGAATGCCGAAATACCTTTAGAACAAGTTGACGGGATGGAGATGAAACCTAATGTTGAGGTGACTAGGGGTGAAAAAGATGATGTATTGGAGAGACAATTAGAAAGAGAGATTAATGGAGAGATAACATCATGTAATGAGGATGAGGATGAGCTTAATGACAATTTAGTTCTTAACGATTCTTATGGGTATGTTTTAGAGGAAGTAGAACATTATCGTCTTAAGTTTTCAACGCCTTCCATTGAGTCACGTGAGCCTTTTCTTTCTCCTTATCCCACACATTTCACACACTTGGAGGTTGAATGTCATGATCATAACCCTCATTTGAATTTTGAGTTTACATTTAGGGAGTCTAGGGTGCACACCTCCCTTGAGCATTCATGCATCTATGACTCGAAATCCTTTGAGTCCTCATTGTCCCCTCTATGTGTGTCTATCCCGTCTGAAAAGCATGATGGTGAGATGACATCTACTAGTGATGAATGTATTATTGAATTTAAAAAAACTTTAACTAGTGAAGGTTTAAAGTTATCCACTAAGGAAAACAAGACATCAATTTCAGAGGTTTTAGATGAGAAATCTCTTGGAGCTAAGAATCATGGTGTTGAGGAGAATAGCAACTCTAAGAAAACACCTAAAAAAGAAATTGGTATACTTGGAAGATTGATATATGGGTCTTTTTGGATGTTTGATGAATCATTATTGGAGAAAGAACCCATTAGGATCAAATCCACTCCTTATGAGGAGTTAGAGTGATCTAGGCTTGATTATGATCTATCTTGTGAAGAGGAAAAGTATAGTGCTTCCATGTCCTTGACCTTTGACCTTTGACCTTTCTTCTTCGAGTGTCGCTCTTACTCCCCTTTCCCATTCCATTGAGCCTTCCTCTTTGGAGCTCATGTTTATGCCTTCTAGTTTAGAACATTTTCATCTAGGGCTAGATAGCACTTCTCTTATGTTGCATACATTAGACCTATCTTTGACCCATGGAGAGGGTGTGTTCTTAGCCCTTGATTATGAAAAAAAAGGCAATGGGATGGTTAATTAGAGAACACACAGGGTATGATCTTTCACACTTGTGCATGACACCTTCCACGCTTGCGCACATATTTTCATTTGATGTTTCGAGGTGGGATCCAGAAAAGAGGTGCATTGAACATCTATTACCCCATCATTTGTTGCATTACCCTTTTCCCTCTATATTTGTGCATGGTTGAATATCCGGCAATTTGTACCTCGTAATTTCAAACATGGATTGCTCTAACAATAGCGCCCGACTGGAGGCGTTAAATCTAGCACTGCTAGGAGGCGCCCTAGACATGTTTATATTTCATTTGCTTTCCTTGCTTTTCCTTTTCTTTTATTTGCTTTTAGTATTATTGTTCTTGGATCTTCAATTACTTTTTGTTTTTCTTTTTCACCCTCCCAAGTGTTGATCCTGACTTTTATCATTTCCTATTCTTCGTATACCTTATTTATCATTTGATGATGCCAATGCAAGCTTGCATGACAATGCTACTAATCTTGTGCTTTGTGAGTGTTTATCATTTGTTGAGAAACAAGGTCAGTAGACAAATTATTGATCATTGACATTGAAAAAGATTTAACAGGAACACAAGGTTGTATCTATCCTTTCTTCACTTGACCCCTTGTATCCACCCTATCCCCATCATCCTTACTCGCTTTGTGTTGTCGATTTGCTTGTTGAGTAGTATTATTCTATTTGTTTGAGGACAAGCAAAGTTTAGGTTTAGGGGTGTAGGAGTTTGGTTTTCTCGTTATATGCTTTGTATAGGGTAGATTGCATAATGTGCTTTAAAATGGTTTAATTTTTCTTTTTGATTTTTATGCATATTGAGTTGTTTATTTTTTGGTTGATCATTGTGTTGACTTTTGTGATTGATTTAATTGATTGGTGAATATGAGTTGCATTGTAGGGAAGTGAATAAAGTGGATTAAAATTTGGGTCTTGGAGGAGATGCCCGTGAAAATTGTGGGGAGTGAAGACCTTGAAGAATGACCCTTGTAATCACCCCATAGCTTGGTAGGAAAGAGTGTTGAAAAAGGGTTTTTGATATTAGTTCCCCTTCCTTGATAGGAAAGAGTGTTGAAAAAAGGTTGTTGATATTAGCGCCCCTTCCTTGATTGGTTAGTTTTGATGTGCCAAAGCATTTCTTTTTCTTTTCTTTTTGTGTGAATACAATACAAAGCATGAAAAATCCAAAAAAAAGAAAATTGAAAAAGGCAAAAAGGTGCAAAAATATCAAAAATAAAAAAAGTGAAAAAAGAGGAAAAAGACAAAGGCGCGATAAAGTTTTGTGAATAAGTGCTTAAATGATGCTATGTCAACTTAACACAAGTTATCCTCTATGTAGATATGTGAATAAGGCTTGTTATAAGCAATTGTGTTTGTATATTCTCTCTCTTTTAGTCTTTGAGGCTTTGTGCATGTTAGGGAGGCCATGTTAGTTAAAAGGCCACGAAATCTCAACATCTCGAGTGCGCGTGTTAGAATCCTAGGCTTGTGGTGATTTGGCTACTCGGGAACTTCTCACGAGGTTCGAGGCCCTTTATGAGTTAGAGGGAGGACCTGAAGAGACTTGAGGATCTCTCCATAATAGAAATGCTCCCTTCATGCTTCTTAGGCTAACCGTGATAGCGAGTTAATTCTTTTGGCAACCCTTTGTATCGACTTCATAGGTAAACTTAGGTTTGGTCTTCCTTGAGGACTAGCAAGGAGAAGGTTTGGGGATATTGATGTGTTTTTTTTTGTATGTGCCTATGCATTATATATATATACTTGTTTTGAGGTGTTTTGTGCTTCATTTGGTATATTAGTATAGCATTTAGGTCATATTTGTGCATAATAGGGTTTTCATGTCATAGTTGATGTTAAGACTTAAATGCTACACTAATATATGTTTATTGCTTATTTTAAGTGAGATCCAAGGAGATGTTTTGAGCTCAATTGATGGAAAAGGGGACTTGGATCAAAGATGAAGGTGTTCTAGACACAAAGGAATAAAGAAAAGTGCATTTGGAAGTAGCCGAGTGAAAGAAGGAGCAACCGAAGCAAAACCGAGTGCAACATGAGCCAAATTTGGAGCTTGCAACCTAAAAAGGACATGGACAAATTTTGGACATGTTTTGGGTGCAAAAGATGGTTTAGGAGAACCTCCACAATGATACAAAGCTATGACAGTGCATGACTCAGAGCCAAAACGAGCAAGATATAGACATTTTACTGTCAAAGCCGATCGACCGGCTGGGCCCCCGACTGGACACGTTAACAGCTCTATTTAAGCTACTTTTCTACCATTTTTAAGTGAGAACAATGCCCAAATCAAACACCCATTTCCCTAAATCCAAAATCCATCAAAAATCACCTCACGCACTCAATTCTAAACACATGTTAACACTTGGAATCAAGGATCCAAAGGGATCAAACACTATGATTTGGGGATCCAAAGGGATTAAACACTATGATTTGGGGCATAGCTCATGGATTATAAAGCTTGGCTATGGGTAGAAGGGTATTTCTTTTTTATCTTAAGTCTAAATGTGTATGATTAGAGCTATGTAGGGTGATTATTCTTGTATTTATGGAATGATTACTCCTTTTTATTAATTGAAACTTGATGGATTTATGTATATATGCTTTATGCTTAGGGTTTCAAAGGCCATTTTACATACATGTTTATGTGTTTGTTGAAATGCCTCAATAATGTAGCATATGTATGTTGAAGTCTATTATGCTATTAACCACTTCTAAATGATTATGCTAGCATGTCTATGTGTTTGTGTGGTGATTACATGAAGTGGGTATTACTATATACACGTCTATGTGTGTGTTAGCACACTTGATAACATAAATAGCTTCTATTGCATACATATTGGGTGCTATAGCTTAAATTGGTGTAATTTAAGCATGTATATGTGTTTACTAGTAGAATATTCCGGACTATTCTTAAATGTCATGCCCTAGATGTGTTTGCTTTGTGCTTAAACATTAACACTTGTTATTGTGATGCGATCGATGGTGCATAACTAGTAACTAGCCTAGGTCGAGTCCTCTTTAGCTTTAAATCTAGCCAATAGGAGTCCGGATAGGTTTAGTTGACCTTAGTTCACTTAGGAAGGCTAGTTAATCCACCCTAATGTCCTAAGTTCATAAGGACCACGCTGTAGCTCTAAGTACCGAGTGCTAGGGTTAGATAAGGAAACTAATTAGAGGACTAAGTGCTAGGGTCAGATTGATCTACACTTATCTAGAGCCTTATTGGCTAGCCCTAATTCCTAACTCATAAAGACCACGCCGTACTGCTAGGCATCGCCAGAAGAACCTATACTGAGGCTTAGGGTACCAATTAAGAGGCTAATTATTGGTCTAAATTAAAGCACTTAGTATAATCTATCAAGTAACTCTCGAAAGACGTAATAATCAGCATAAACAAGACATAATCACCTTAGTCCCTTATTTCTGACGTTTGAATCCCCTTTGATCAGTTGATTCCCCCTTTACACACATATAGCTTTAATTTCCTTGGCCTTAGTTTAGTTTTACCTTTTCGAGCTTCCTTTAAACCAAAAATCCCCAAAAAGAGTGTAGTTTAGGTCCCGACACGTAGCTCTTTAAGACTTTCTTAGCTTAGAACAGTACTAATATTAGGCCTTCTCATGAATCCGACCCTGTACTCACACACACACACACAGTGCTACACACAACCTGCGCGCTTGGCTTTATTTAGGCTTGTGTCGCGAGATAGCGATCATCTAGTCATCGTTAACTAAAAATTTATATATTCTTGTGAAAATATGTAACACATTACAAGTTTTAATGCCAATAGATACAAAAAAAGACACTTATGATGTGCAATAAATTAATTTAAATAAAAAACATAAAGATAGGATATTATATGCCACCTTTAAAAAACATAGGGGGTTATATGGTAAGTTTTAAACTACAGGGAATAATTAGCTAATTACACAAACCATAAATGGCAACATGCATTTTACCTAATAAGACAATGAAGAATGTCAAAGATATTAATCCCATTAGAGACCACTTAATGGCACGTGGACCTAACTTATCAGTCTCAGGAGTCAATATACGAACAAAATAGGCACAGTCAAACACCTTAGGTGGTGACAAATAAATAGATTGTTGAGGAAAAAGAACAAAACACAGTATTTGGCTTTGAAGAATAGAGGAAAAAGAACAAAACACAGTATTTGGCTTTGAAGAATAGAGGAAGGCATGCAGTTGATGAGATAATAGGCAGTGAGAACAGCATTGTCCCAAAAACAAAAGGAACATTCATATGAATAAGAAGGGTGCGAGAAATCTCAATTAGGTGCTTGTTCTTATGCTCAGCAACCCTATTTTGCTGAGAGGTGTAAGCATAAAAAGATTGATGTATAATGCCATTATTTTGAAGAAAAGAAGAAAAATACGCAAAAAAAATACTCTTTGGCATTGTCACTTTGCAACATATGAATAGATGCATTAAACTGATTTTTCATTTCAGCACTAAAGAGAGGAAACATGAAACATAACTTAGAATGATCTTTCATTAAATACAACCAAGTAACACGAGAGAATTCATCAACAAAACTAACAAAATAACGATATCCAAACTTGGAAACATGACGACTAGGTCCCCCAAATATCAAAATGAACTAGTTCAAGTAGGGCGTTGGCCCACTTATTGGCACGATTAAAAAAAGATGTACGACTATGTTTACCTAATCGATAAGACTCACAATTTATTACCTAACTGATAAGACTCACAATTGATATCCTGAACATAACCCAAACTAGGAACCATGTATTTGAGATTTGATTTGAAAGATTGGGATGACCAAGATGGCTATGAATGACTTAAGGGTGGAAACAACTATGCAAGCTGTAAAAGAATCATTATCAAGGTAGTAAAGGCCACCAGACTCATGCCTTGTGCCAGTTTGCTCGCGTGTTCTATAATCTTGAATAATCACAGAATTAGATGCAAAAGTAATAGAATAATTAAACAATTTAGTTAACTGAGTAATAGACAACAAATTACAAAGGAAATTAGGAAGGTATAATACAGAAGAAAGGGAGATAGAGGATGTGAGAGATGAGGAACCAATACCAGACACTCTAGCGAAAGAAATAGTTTGACAGAGGAAACTAACCTAGGAGGTTGAATATGAGAAAGAAGAGAATGATTACCGCTCATATGGTCTGATACACTTGAGTCTAAAATCCATTTACTGGTACTAGATGAGGAATGGAAAAGATAGGTAGATATAAAAGGGTCAATATGTGCAAAAGAATAAGTAGAAGGGTCCACTTAGCTGTATCTTTTCTTTTGAGTCTCTTGTCCTATTGCCAACTATTCTTGGTCATGGAATCTCTTAATCTCGAGAACAACCTCAAGCCACGTGACCGATACACCCATAAAGGTAGTATCAATTGATCTAGATTCAGATGATAAATTTGGACAATCCCAAATGGGCACATGGGTTCTACATTGTATATGCATGCCCCAATTAATTAGAACTTGGTACTCAATATGCAATGTTGGTGATCCTAATAAAGTAAGATCTCACCCACAATGAATCAAACTACCAAACCCTAACTTCATTAGTTTATCCATAAATGCTCAAGATTAAGAGTAATGATCATGCAGTAGCAGTGAGTATCTTGTTTTCTTTCTTTGATAATACGTCTCTAGAAAATATACTCACAATGGTCCTATTAAATGCGTGACACATGTACTATAGGGACAAATTCGGAAAGTCCTCCAATGACTTAGGTAGATCACCCTCAAAGAGGAGACTTGCTCAATATAACCTTATCTTGGTAGAGTGCCCAACACAACCATTTGGTTATGCAACCAATTTATCACGTGACTAAATCTAGACTTGGATCTACTGTGTGTCCAGTCTCACTGCTCTTCCAAGTTATTAGTTCAAGTCAAAGGACCTTTATCCATACATCAATAAAACATACCAGAGATAATAAGTAAAAAACTTATCCATTTAACAAAATGATTATACATAGTTTATCATCCAAAATGTCATATACAAGTAAGCTTTAGGCCGTACTAATCCTAAAAATCTCCCATTTGTACAAGATCACTTTTGCATAATCTAATACCTATAGACTTCAAATGTGTGGCAAACATTTTTTCTGGAAGAGTCTTTGTAAATAGGTCTACTAGGTTTTTAATTGAAACTATCTTTTTAACTACTACATCTCCTCTCTAGTTAAACTCACATATCAAATGATATTTTTGTTCAATGTGTTTACACTTTTTGTGATTCTTGGGCTCTCTCTACTGTGAAACAACACCATTATTGTCGCAATACAACATTATCGATCTGTGAGCTGCCGACACAACCTCTAGGTCTAAAAGGTACTTTCTTAGGCATATTAGCATTTTCGTAGCCTTAGATGTTGCTACATACTCGGCCTCCATGGTAGAGTAAGCAATACAATTTTGTTTCACACTTTTTCGTGAAATAGCTCATCCTGACAAAGTGAAAACATATGTAGAAGTAGACTTTCTGGAATCTCTATTAAACTAGAAATCTGAGTCCGTATAGGCTAATAGCGTTAGATCATCCATACGATATTCTAGCATATAATCCTTAATCCCTTGTAGGAACTTGAATATATGCTTAGCCAGGACCCAATGTGTCGGTCTAGGGTTTGATCGATATCTACTACCTATGCCAACAGCAACGCAGATATCTGGCCTAGTACATAATATATCATACATAAGACTTCTAAACGCCAAAGCATAAGGAACTCGCTTCCTCCTCTTTATCTCCTTGGGTGTTTTAGGACATTGATACTGAGATAGATAAACCTGACCAATATCTTCTCAATAAATAAAGCCTGAGTAGGGCTAGCCTTCTGTTCTTACAATCTTGCATAAGCTTGATCCCTAGAACATAACTAGCTTCTTCTAAATCCTTCGTTTGAAATTGAGAGGAAAGCAAAACTTTGATGGATGATAACATCCCCACATCATTTCCAATTAGTAGGATATCATCAACATACAGAAGAAAGCTACAACATTTCCATTATGCCTCTTATAAATGCAAGGTTCATCAAGGTTTTGATCAAAATCATAAGATTTAATTGCTCGATCAAATTTGATGTTCCATCCTCTAAATGCCTACTTTAGTCCATAAATGGACTTTTTCAACTTACAAACCATATGTTCCTGGCCTTTAGCAACATATCCATTTGGTTGTGTCATCTAATGGTCTTGTCAAGCTCTCTATTAAGAAAAGCTATCTTGACGTCCATTTGTCATATCTTATAGTCATAATGACATACGATGGTAAGAAGTATCCTGATGGATTTAAGTATGGCTACTGGTGAGGAAGTTTCCTTATATTCGATCCCTTCTTTCTAAGTATAACGTTTTGTTACCAACTTTGCTTTAAAGGTTTCAACTTTTCCATCAACTCCTCTTTTTCTCTCATAGACCTATTTGCACCCTATAGGTTTTACCCCTTCAGGTACAGCTACAAGATCCCAGACTTTTTTAGAATACATAGATTCTAACTCTGAATTTATTACCTTATGCCATTGGTCGGCATCTATGTTGAAAATTTCTTCATCATAACTTATGAGATCTACCACCTGATTCTCTGAAGAAGTTTGAAAGGACTCTTCATAGTATCTATCAAGAGGCCTAGATATATCTTCCCACTACGATAAGGCTTCGATATATTAGGTGTAATGTGCTATTCTTTTTCATTCACAGTTACCACAGGTGTTACTGGAGATTCTTGTAAAATCTCTTCTAGAACAATTTTAGAATCTAGTATTTTCTGGATCATTTCACTATTCTCTAAGTATCTAGCATGGGTGCTTATAAACATTTTTTGCTCTTTAGGATTATAAAAGATCTCAACTCTGGTTCCCTTAGGATACCCAATAAAATAACACAACTCAAATCCTGGTTCCAACTTTGAGGCATTACTATTAAGTACATAAGCTGGACAACCCCAAACATGGAAATGATTTAAACTAGGCTTATGCTCAGTCCACATTTCTTGTGGTGTCCTAGGTACTGATTTAGATGGTACCAAGTTCAAGATGTATGTTGCTATCTCAAGGGCATACCCTCAATAAGATAAAGGTAGTGATGCATGACTCATCATTGGCCTAACCATATCTAATAAGGTAAGGTTTCTTCTCTTTATTATACCATTTTATTTGGGAGACCCTTGTACAGTTAGTTGAGATACAATCCCCTCTTGTGTAAGGTAATCTCTAAATTCACCCAAGAGGTATTCGCCACCTCGATCAGACCGAAGGGCTTTGATATGTTTATCTAATTTTCGCATTGCCTCAGCCTTGATCTCCTTGAATTTCTCAAAGGATTTAAACTTGCATCGCATCAGATATATATATATATATATATATATATATTCATATCTAGAGTAATTATCAGTAACAGTAATGAAATACTCATAACCTTCTTGCGCTGGTTTGCTCATAGGACCACATACATTAGTGTGAACCAATTTCAAGGCTTTTTTGGCCCTTCTCCTTTGGAAGAAAATGACTCTTTGGTCATCTTCCATTTGAGGCAAGACTCACATGAAAGTAGATCTTCAAGATCTAATGAGCTAAGATGCCCATCCTCGACTAATCTTTGAATTTGATTTAGACTAATATGCCCTAAGTGTAGATGCCAAAGATAAGTATCATTGGTCAAAGAAACCTTTCTTTTCTACGAATTAGTTTGTTCTACATTATGCAGTGAGTTTGTAATAGGTTTCATATAGAACAAGTTATCATGCATGCTACCAGAATAGATAATATTTCTATCTCTATTGATATCAACACCATAATGGAAATTAATGCAAAAACCATCTAATATTAATTGCAAAATAGAAATAAGGTTTTTATGTACATGAAAAATATAATAAATATTGTTCAAAAATAACTTCCTACTACATGAAAAATTTAAGCACAATCCTTCTATTGCAACAGCCCATACTTTTGCTCTATTACCCATCATCAGAGCAAATTCCCTTTTAGCTAGTTCCTTCATTTCCTAAAGCCAATGTAAAGAATTAGAAATTTGATTAGTGGCTTCAGAGTCTATAATCCAAGAATTAGTAGAATCAACCACTAAATAGGTTTCAATTTAGAACAAAAGAGGTATAACTATCTGGTCTTATGCCAGGTGCTTGGGGAAATTCCTTTTCTAATGCCCTTTCTAGTCACACTTAAAGCATTTGCCCTTAGTCTTTTCACCTATTAACTATTTGGGCTGTTCACCGTTTCTTTTTTTTGCCCTTGACCACGTTTTTGCCTCCCCTTTCCTTTGAACTTTCTTCCTTTCGGGTTAAGTCCAGAAGTAGATACTTGAACTATGTTTACATGGCCTTTATTTTTCATTATGGCTTCTGCAACTAGGAGCTCTTTCATCAATTCTTTCATTTCCATGTTCATCTTGGCCATATTATAATTAAGGTTGAATTGGGTGTAAGATGGTGGTAGAGTCTCCAAAATCATGTCCACCTTTGACTCTTTATCTTTGTTTGCCTTAGGATCTCAGTAGTACTAAAGTAATCCATCATTTTGAGCACATGCTCCCTGACAGATGCTCCTTCTTCCATCCTTTGATTCATAATTTCTCTAAGAGCACCTTGCCTTATGGGCCTACTCTTATCAGCAAACATAAGAGACAATGAGGTCATGATTTCTTTTGCAGTTTCCATATGATGATGCTTGCTCTGCAAAATATCTGACGTAGAAGCCATCATATAGCACTTGGCCATACTATTGGTCTTCTACCATTTTGCCTCAGCATCTTTCTAGGCTTCAGAAGAGTTTGCCCTCACAACAGGACAAGGAATTATTAAGACATACTTAGAGTCTTCTGCAGTGAGTACTATGTCCAAGTTCCGCTCCTAGTCCACAAAATTCGATCCAGTAAGCTTATGCTCTTTGAGAATTATAGCTAGTGGACTAAACGGAGACATTTTTTAGGATATACAACGATATAATCATAATTAATTTATGAGTATGGAATTGATGCATGTATAATATGTATGCTATCTTTGGAAATAAAACATACAAGTACTTTTACATCATTTGCCTCTGAGCAAATTAACCTTTAAACTACTCGATGTAATAGTGTCTCAACGTCCTCACAAGAACTCCACCGATGGGATGACTGAACCTATGAATGTTAAGTTAAGTGTCACCGCTTATTTGAATTGACAATTATCTGGATATGATCCAATTGGATAATTCAATCACTGTTTCATTTGGATTCTTAAATTCGAGAGTGAATCGATGGGATAGCCAAACCTATCATTTAAGTTGAATGTATACCTATTCCTTATGTCCATTCCCTGTAACATTCTTGATTTAAGCCCTCTAATGAGGTAACGACTTTAGTCAATGTTGCGTGAGCCCATCTTTAGTGAAAAACTCCATCGATAGGATGGCCAAACTCACTAACACCTTTTTGAATAAACATTTTAAATTCACCTTAGTAAATCTAGATAAAGTGTCACCCTCCAATGGGAAATTTAATGACATTTACCACTAGCGTGAATCGAAAATAGAAAGCCGTGGGGTATTTCCAGTCCTCTCTTCCACTCAATAATTTACCTTAAGGGTTTCCTCTATTTTGGTATTCTTGCTTTGTTTTAGATCTAAACATGCTTTAGACTTGTGAAACAATTTGGCTTTTCCGAATCCCCTTTGTGTTACTAAAACATTGCAATACCATAACAGATCATTTACCTAAATCTGGGTGTATAGACCCTTAGGTTGGCATATTGTAAATCTCAAGTTAAGTTCTTCATTTTTGTTGTGAGATTGCATGGCATCTTTAGACATAATTGCATACAAATATTGTCTAAGCCAATCTCATTTAAATGAACTTAACTATCTTGAGAATTTGCATATAGGATTGGCCAATTTTAAACCTGAATGAGTGGACATGTTTCTAAGTGCTAATCATGTTTATGTTCATGCAAATATGATCAAAACATATATCAGTGCAATATAAATATCCACCATAACATGTTATAACCTCTCTTTGATGGCTTCTTGCAATCCTTAACACAAAAGCACAAAATAGCAATATTTTTCGGATATTTGGTCTCTGCTATCTCTTGCACTTTTCTTTTTGTTAGGGAATTACACAAGAAAATACTTTGCTAATGCTAATGCAAACTTACAACCATAAAAGAAATAGTACAAGAATATCAAAAACATCCTATGCTTCTTTTAAATGAAGCTACAAGTAATAACCATAAAGATCTATACATGAAATTGCCTATGGCCAAGTTTTATTGATCGTACACGATGTTCTATGATGCATACATATGAACCATCAAAGGGGATTTCTATATCACCTGCATATGCAAGCATAAAACCCCAAGTATATGCAACATAAGATTTCCTAATCTTGCCACTCACAAGATGACAAACATACTTATGCAAATACAATATTCTTGTATAGTCTAAGCATGTTGTGTGTGAGCCTAAGCTCTGATACCAATTGTAGGATTGATAATATTGGATGTGGTCTATCCTAGTCCATATTTTCAAAAACATTCTACTAAGAAAACATGCTAGGAAAATAAAATAACCACATAACACATATAAGAACATGCTTAAGAACATAGAGAATATAACTAGCATTTGCAAAATATGTAAAGCTAACCTCTTGAAGCATGGAGCCTTTGGTGAAGCTACAACTATCATGAGCTTAGTTCCCAATCGTGAACAAGGCCACCAAAAATTTTACTATAAGGGTGTCGCAATATGCAACTCCCTAGTTTTTTTCCCTATGATTGAAGAGACTTATCTTAGGAGAATAGCCTCTTATGTGGGAAAAAGCAAAGTAATATGCTATTAAAAAAATAGAGCAAAAATCACACAGTAAGTGTGTACTATATGTTATAGTAATCTCTTGCCAAAATGGAAGAGATCAAGTAGAAAATTTTTTGGATGCTAGAAATGGTTTAGGGTCTTGCCTATTTATAAGAAAACTTTGACACCTAGACCTTGTAAACTTTCCATGTGGAAAACTTTTTCCTTGTAGTAAATGTTTGCCACATGTCATGAAAGTTACTTGTACGATTTGAATTCTTCTTATAGTAACTTTCTAGAAGATGTCTTGGAAGATTAGGCCAAGTCCACAATCCAAGCCCAACACATAGTCCATAATCCATGTAGAGGCCAAAGCCCAATAGAAAACCAACCTAGCCCAATTAGGTTATCTTGGACCCTGAAGAAAAACCAAACCCAATTCCAAGCTTTAGCCTAATAAAGCTACTACCATAATATGAAATTTGCTCTTTCAAGATTACTTTCTCAAAGTCATTTCAGCTAAAGAAGGGACTAAGAAGACACAATTAACCTTGGTTTCCAACAATAATAAAAAAATGTCATTGCCTAATCTAGGCGACATAATAATTATTTTTAACTCCGATCTATTCCACTATAAGCTCAAAGTTGCACTTCAAGAATAATTGCTATTACCCAGAAGCTTATCACAAAAGAATGTGAACTTTGTCTTTGACCTACTAAATAACCAATCATAATACCCCTCTATGTATACCCACAACTAAGGCTGGTCTTTTGGCCTGTGTACTATCACCTCCTTAGCTGTATCTTTTCTTTTAGGTCTCTTGTCCTATTGCCAACCACCTTGATCATGGAATCTCTTGATCTTGGGGGTGACCCTCAAGTCATATGATCGATACACCTATAAAGGTAGTATCACTAGATCTAGATTTGGATGATAAACTTGGACAATCCCAAAGAGAGCACATAGATTACATATTGCATGTGGATGTCCCAATGAATTAGAACTTGGCACTCAACACACAAGGCTGTTGATCCTAATAAAGTAAGATCTCACCCACAGTTAATCAAAGTACCAAACCCTAACTTCATTAGTTCATCCATATATACTCAAGATTAAGAGCAATGATTATTCAATAATAGTGAGTATCTTGTTTTCTTTCTTTGATAGTACGTTTCTAGAAAACATACTCATAATGGTCCTGTTGAATACGTGATACATGTATTATCGAGACAAATTCAGAAAGTCCTCCAATGACCTAGGTAGATCACCTTTAAAGAGGAGACTTGCTTAATATAACCTTATCTAGGTAGAATGTCCAACACTACCATTTGGTTATGGACTCAATTTATGATGTGACTAAATTGAGACTTAGACCTACTGTGCATCCAGCCTCATTACGTACTCAAGTCATTAGGTCAAGTCAAAGGACCTTTATCCATACATCAATAAAACATACTAGAGATAATATGTAAGAAACTCGTAATGCCTTTTAATAAAATGATTATACATTTTTTAACATCCAAAATGTCATATACCAATGAGCTTTAGGACATACTAATCTTAACAAAATTAAGTTTGGAAATTTGTGGTCCACTATGAAGGTAACAGAGGTCGTGAGTAGAGTGAGTATAGATAGAGAAGATGAAGAAAATTGTTTCATGATTGCTATGATAGACTGAGGTGTTGAAGACCATGTTGGGGAGACCATGACTAATGGAGATGTATTGAGAAAGTTTGAGGACATTTGAGACAACTCTGACTTAGATTCCTTTGTGAGGCAACGGTAGCTTCTGCCTTTATGGTTGATGATTCTAGGCTTGACGAGTCATGTGAGGTTAATTCTTTCGATCATTGTGTTTGCATATATAGGATTGATTATGATGATAGAGATGAAAATGGATGTTTTATGGTTAATGTGATGGAACCTTGTGTTGGGGAGTATGATTGTGAGAGGATATTCACTAGCAATGAATTTATTGAGGCATTTGATGAGACTTTAGCTAGTGTGGGTTTAGAGGCATCTATTAGAGAACGTATTGCACCTATCTCTGATTCTAGGAATGATGATTCCCTTAGAGTTATAGATTCCTATGTTGAGGTAAACGATCACTCTAAGAAGACTTTTAAGGAAGAGATTGAGAAACTTGAAATTTTTATATATGGATCTTTAGGTATCTTTAAGGAATCATTGTTAGAACCTTCTTTTACTCTTTCCACTAAGGAATTTATTGACAATGTGAATCGATTCTTGGATGAACACGAACCATCCCTTAGGGAGGTGAGACTATTACCCTTAGGGAGGTGAGACTATTACCCTTATTTTTATTCCTTCTCTTTAGGGTCCATTTCTTCATGCCCTTCTATTGATTCCATCCTATCCGACCCTCTTTCACTAGATGATTCTCCTCTCTTTTCACCCACTAAGTCTTCCCCTAACGAGCACACTTTTATGCCATTTCACTTTGAGCACATACATGTAGGATTTGTACACAATCTACCTGTTCTTTATGCTTTGGATTCTTAACCGATCCATTGGCATGGGGTGTAGGTAGCCCTTAATCATCACAAGAAGGCTATAGAATGGTTAATTGCAGAGACTAAGCTAGGTTAGGATTGGAGATAAATAAAGGACCTACCGTTTTAGATTTTCCCATGACCCATAACACCTTAGAGTGTTCTTTTATATTTGGTGTGTCAGGTTTTTCATTTATCCCCATTTCTTGCATGCTTGAGAAGGATTGTGATATGCATGATTTGATTGATTATATATTCCATGATCCTTTATTTTCTGAGATGTGCCTTGGCAAGTTTATATACCGATCCGTGCTTAAGGACTATAAGTATTGTTAGACCTAACACTACTGCCTGGCTGGGGGCATAAAATCTAGTGCTGCTAGAAGGCACACTAGATGTTTAGATGATGATTGGCAATCTCCTAGCTAAAGGTGTGGTAGTTAGCACTACTAGGAGGCAACCTAGGTTGAATTTGGTACTTCCATTCTTTGTTTTCATTTTTCTTTTTATTTCTTTCCTTTTTTCTAGCCCTTACGAGTATTGACCCCTTATCCCATTTCCCTTAGAATACACCTTGTTTATAATTTGCACATGTCAATGTAAGCTTATATAGTAATACTATTAATCTTGTGCTTTGTGATTGTTTGTGGTTTGATGAGAAACAAGAATCGTAGATGAATGATTAATCATTGGCATTGAAAATTTTCAAAATAACACAAAGTTGTATTTATCCTTTCTTTACTTATCCTCTCTTATCTACCCCATCCCTACCACCTTTACATGCTTTATGTTGATTGATTACTTGTTGTGTAATTTTGTTTTATTTGCTTGAGGACAACAAAGTTTAGGTTTGGGGGCATGGGACTTTGGTTTTCTTATTTTATGCTTTGTTTAGGGTAGATTTGTATTATTTTATTAAAAGTGGTGAAATTTTTTTGGATTTTTGTGCATATAGAGTCATTTATCTCTTTGTTGATTGGAGGTGTTGGCTATTATTATTGACTTAATTGATTAGTGAAGATAAGATTGTGTTGTGGGAATAAATAGAGTGAAGAGAGAATCAGGACTTTAAGGAGATGCCTTTTGATAGCTTTAAGGAGTAAGTACTTCTAAGTATACACCTCATAGCTACCCCATGACTTAGATGGAAAAAAAGTTGTTAAAGGGGTGTTGATATGAGTGCCTCTTCCTTGATTGGATTTTTCTAATGTGCCTTAGTCTTTCTTTTTCTTTTTCTTTTTGTTATGTTATGTAATGCAAAGATGTGAAAAATGCACAAAAATTAGAAAAAGGCAAAAACATGGGGAAAAAAGTGAAATATGAGAAAAAGCCAAAAGACACAAAAAAGATGAAAAAGTGAAGTTCATTGAATAAAGTGTTAAATGGCACAATGTCGACTTGGCACAAGTTTCTCTTTTTGTTCTTTCGTTGTATTATGGATAAGACTTTTATGTCATTTTTGAGCCATTGTGATTGTATCCCCTTTTTCTTTGTATCTTTGAGGCTCTGTGCATGTTAGGAGGCCATGTCGGTCGCGAGGGCACGGAATATCAACATCCCCTTGCGTGCATTAGAATTCTATGTTTGTGGTAGTTAAAGCTACTTGGGAACTTCTTGTCAGGTGCGAGGTCCCTTATGAGTAAAAGGAGGATTCGAAAAGGCTTAGGGACCTCTCTACAAAAGGAATGAAGCCTTCGTACTCTTTTGATTCACCAAGATAGTAAGTATATGCTTTTGGCATTCCTCTTTAACTTCTTAGAGATAAACTTAGGTTTGGTCTTGCTTAGGAACAAGTAAGGGGAAGGTTTGGGGGTGTTGATGTGTCTTGGTTTGGCGTGTGTTTGTTCGTGCATTTCCTTATGTTTTAGAGGTGCTTTGTGCTTATTTGGTAGCAGTAATGTGGTACTTATATAGTAATTGTGCATATGCAGTGTTAACTGTTCATATTCGAGTTTTAGAATTAAATGCTACACTAAATGCCTATTTTTATGTCTTAGGTGAGTTTTGAGTTGCTGAGCAAGCTTGAACAAGGATGGAGGATCAAGAATTAAAGTGTACGAGTTGTGGGAAAAAGGCCGAAGCAAAGAGAATGAAGATTGAAGCAAAAAGGGAGCAACCGATCGACCTAAAGGCATTGTCGGTCGACTAGCTAGGTCGATTGGTAACTCTAGAAAGAAGCCTTGATTTTTCGGTTGGTTGAAGGGTTCTAGTCGAAGCTACTACAAAAGCCTAATTTTTGCAGCATTTTAGGGGACTTTTTCAAATGTTCTTCATACACACTCTCACATCCACAAAACCTTAACTCTCACTCATCTCACATATATTCACCCATACACATTAACACATAGAATCAAGCACTTGGGTGGATAAAAACACTTTGGATTGGAAGATTTGCTCAAGTTTTGTAAAGATATTGCAAGGTTGAGAGGGAAATTTTCTTATCACCCTTTTATCCTTATTTATTCCATGTTTAAATAGATCTTTTTACCTTAGTCTTTAAACAATTGGTTTGGTTTAAATCCAAGACCTAGTCCATCTAAGGTCGACTAATCCTAATTAGAAACCTATTGGCTAGGTTTAAAGCCAAAGAAGGCCTAATCTAGGGCCAGTCTTAGTTAGGCTCCGTCAATCAATCATCACATTAGTAGGTTTAGCGATTAAACACACATTCATACACATTTTAAGCAAAACATTCGTGAATATATAGATATATTCAACTACTGAACACATAGACATGTTTAGATTACACCATATTAAGCATTAATAACTGACATGTATACTATTAAAGCTATATTTGCTACTTAGGCATGCAAAGACACACATAGACATGTATAAATGTATTACTTCATGGTTTCATCATACAAACACATAAACATGCTCACATAATGATTTACAAGTGATTAATAGCAAATATATATATATATATATATATAGGCAAATTATCAATGACATAGACATGTAAGAAAATAGCATTTAAAATCATAAAATCAAAGCATATATATATATATATATATGTATGTATAATCACCCTAAAGAGATCTCCTCAAACATGGAATAAATAAGGATAAAAGGGAGATAAGAAAACTTCCCTCTCATCCTTACAATACCTTTACAAAACTTGAGCAAATAATCTAATCCAAAGTGTTTTAATCCACCCAAGTGCTTGATTCTAAGTGTTAATGTGTGTGGGTGGGTGTGTGTAAGATGGGTGAAAGTTAGGTTTTGTGGGTGTGAGAGTGTGTGCGAAGAAAGTGTGAAAAAGTCCCCTAAAATGCTGCAAAAATTGGGCTTTTATAGCATCTTGGTCAACCGGCTGGAACCCTTCATTTGGCTGATAAATCAAGGCTGCTTTATAGAGTGACCGGTCGATTGGAAATGGGGGACCTCGCCAGTCAAAATTCTTCACTCTTTGGGGTGGTTGGTCGACTTAGCCGGTCGACCAGCAATGCCTCTAGGTCGATCGGTTACTCCCTTTTGCTTCGATCATCATTCTCTTTTGCTTTCAATTTTCTTCCCATGACCCATGCACTTTAATTCTTGATCCTGCATCCTTGTTGAAGCTTACTCATCACCCCAAAACTCACGTAAGACATAAAAATAGGCATTTAGTGTAGAATTTAACCTTAAAACTTAAATATGAACACTTAACACTGCATATGCACAATTACTAAATAACTAATGCCATCAAATGAGCACAAAGCACCTCTAAAGCATAAGGAAATACATGAACAAATGCATGCCAAACCAAGACACAACACCTCCCTATGGATATGATATCCATATATGCACGCACTATGCATGCACTATCCATATGCTTATGAGTTAAGACTTGGTTGTCGATTTGCACTTCATTTGTACAAACAATCGGCTAATGATCAATTGCTTCACGCCTAAGCTATTATCACCATAAGATCTAACCATATACTACATAATGCTGATCAAGAGTCCTATATATTGGAACTCAGTGATGAACTGCACTACACTTGTAGCAACTGGCAAAAAGGCCAAAGGTGTTAGTTTGTTTAATCAAATTAGCCATTCTTGCCTACCCTTCAAATTCAAATCCAACAACGATAACCCATACCACGATGAATATGTTCAATGCGTACATGGCTGCCTAGCTTTGGATAAAGAATGAAGGTTTTTATACTGCATTCTGCTTATAAACATTTTAGCATAGAAAATTAGAAGTTGAAAAGGCACAAAGTGAATTGACATAGACTTAAATTGGTTAAAGAAACAAAAAAGTTCCATATAAGATGTTTTATAATTTCACCAAAAGAACTCAAATGATGGCTTTTCTGCTGCATTCTGCTTGTAAGTATTTCAGCAAAAAAAAAAAAAAAGTCAAAAGTTGAAAAGGTAAAAAATGATTTGACATAGATTCAAATTGATTAAAGCAAAAGTTTTAGATAAGTTGTCATATGATGTTCATTAGAAGAACTCAAGTCAATTGATTTTACTATCATAGTTATTACTTATAGTCCCTAGCTAAGAAATTGAAGATGCAAATAAACATGCTTATGTTTCTTGAATTGATTAAAATATACCCCAAACTAAGGGGGGAAAAGGAGAGAAAAAATATAAAAGAATTAGGATGTAGTAGTAGTCCTTTTAGTTGTGAGATAGATTAGAAGTATGGAGCTGAAGCTTTCCACAGGTTGAGATGAGAATAAAATAAATAACATAACACTTCTCAATTTTCCTTTTATTTCAATTTTCATTTTTCTTCCTTCTTAACAATAAAGATCATGAGATAAGAACAAAATAAATGACAAGTATACAACAACACACTACATTTGAGCAATTGTTAAAACTTGGAATATCCCAATAGAGTTCACAGAATCAATATCATAAAAATGGCATGACGCAACCATCATAGGCTAAAGAAACAATAGTCTTAGGCCTCAAATGAGCTGGTCCAATATATTTTCTAGGAATAACTACAACTGTGGCAAGAATATGAAATTTTGGCAATAAAGGTCGATGCATATAAATTTCCATAAAGATTAAGAGGTCTTGCCTTCTGTGTAAAATGTCTTTGCTGAATACTCAACAAGGGCCCTAGCTTTCCCCAAGAAAATCTATGCATCATTACAATGTGAAAGACTAGAATACAAATTGGCCAAACCATGCCAAACTTCAATCTCATTTACTTTGTTATTCTCTATCCACAGTTGACAAGTGAATATAAATGAATAAGCCATTATACATGATAGTATTAAAATAGTTATAATAACTTCTATGGTATCTTTTCATACTTTGATAATGTAAATATTAGGTGAAAAAGGCTACTAATTGATCCACTCCTCTAGTGTATCTAATCCACGCATGATGGTCAGGAAACTAATCAAAAAACACAACTAATGTGGGGTAGTCTTTAGTCTAACTAAAGCAAGTGAAACAAGTTCCAAAACTTTTTGCTTGTCAAATTCCAATTAATGTAGGTAAGTTTCTCAAGCCAATAACTGGACATTTCCTAGTATACATGGAGTTGTATACAACTACTCATGATTAACTGGACACTTCTTAGTATACATGGACTTGTAGAGAACTGACAATTACAACTTACCACTTTTAGTGTAATTAATCAACTGAACAATAATTTCTCTTTGTTCTCTTATAGCATCTCTTATCTTCTGAATACTTGCTTGATTGGTTTCAGGTCCCCGAAGGAATTTTTAGGATCATCTAAAGCTTATTGAATAATATGGGAATAAAATGTCTCAAAGAAAGAGGGGAAAAACATAAAAACAGAAATATAGAAGGCCTATAAAATATAGAGAAATATGTTTAGGTTCAACAATTTAGAACAAAAAATAAAATATATGATAACAGAGATCTCATATGAAGTTAACAATAGGTCTTTTCGCCATTGGAAAAGAACTCTAAATTAGTGAATTATCATTATCGTGACATCAAATGCTAGCACTTGTTTTTCTACTCTGCCCCTTTGGCAAATTAATGAGACTTCTTCATTAAAGCATATTCATCTCACATCACGGGGTCAAAGGAATAGCATGTAACTTGAGGTCTCTAGAAGTAGAAGTAACATAAGGAAAGAATAGAGATAGCTAATAGGATCAGAAACAAGTATGGATACTTCCACAAGTCCACATTTGGATAGTTCTTTTCCACAGGTCCATGTACTGACATATGCCCATTGTTATACATGACTAAATAAGTACCATTCAAATTTAGCAACAGTGAAAGCTTAAGATAACTACTTGCAGTTTCTCCCCAAAATTTCTTCATGTGTATACTTTGTTAGCTCAAGAAAGTTATTGGATGTGAATATCTACATATAAAAGCAATTGTTTTAGCTTGTGGTGTATATGTGTTCAAACCATATATAGGATAAGTCACAGCTGGGTTTTTATCAAGTATCAATTCAATTCATAGCTAAATAGCCTACTAAATAAGAATACAATAAGAATGTGCGCACCTAATATGTGAAGCTATAACATGCTCAACTGTGGTTGGTACTAGAGCTGCATAACATAAACTAGTCTTCTTCAAAGATATTTGCATCTACATATGTTCAAACCCACTCATTTCTTCAAACTCATGATCATGTTAAGATGTCCCATGTGATACCCTTCGAAAGATACTTACCAACATCAAATGTTTCCCAAACAGTTAGTTTTAGACCTACACTCCACTTTGGATTTTTGGGATCTTACATATAAAGGGCTTGTCGAGCTTGAGATGATAAGATAAATGGATCATGACTTGCGTGTTCTCTAGTTTGTGAAGAACTTGAGAAATTGACCAATGTAAACCCAACCTTATCCTTCTTTACACCCTTTGTCACATCCACCCAATTGCAACGAAATAACACCACTTTAAACTGCCAATCATAATCAAGTTCAATTATATTAGTCAACACACCATAAAAATCCATGTCTTCATTAATAGAGTGTGGATCTCGTACGAATGAATAACTTGTGGTCTGTGACTTGATAACAACTCTAGTGTTTTGAGTTTTGAGTTTTTTTCCCATGTCTTGTTCTTCGATGAAAAATCTGACGCCATTGATTATCATTCCTTTATATCTTATTGCATATTTGTCAAGTCTAATATTAAGTTGTCTTGTTGTATTAGATACATCTCTTGTGCCCAATATAGAAACCTAACATTACATGGTAAGGGTAACTAGTATGATAAAGGAGAATTACACAAATATGTGTGACATGGACAAGTTTACACTTACATGCATTCTAAATCAATTGGGGAGCTCCTTGCTCGCCATCTTATCGAGAGCATATGGTGTCAGCTTTCTTGTTTTAAACCATCCTTTCTTAATCCTCATAAATTCTCTACAACTAGCATATCTGCAAGTTAAAATTTCTATAATAGTATAGCTTGCAAGTAATAAAAATTAGGTTTTACTCATGAAATTTAGTCACTTCTTCTTGTTGAAATAACACGTATGGTGTGCTTGAACCCATTTTTTTCATCTAACAATATCACTTCACTTACATCTATTACTTTTCCACCACTTTGAAATGAATATTTATCTCCTTCGAGGTCCATTACATTAGAATTCCGATGAGGTCGATTGAATATAGTCTCAACCTCATCAAGGTATCTAGAGTAAAAAGTCAAACATTCATCTGGAACCTACCTTCCAGCGACCAAGCTTTAGGTTGAGCTTTATTGTTAACATAATTCTTAAACGTCTATACGTCCCTATGATGTATCAATTGAAGCATAAATACTAAAACATGTCAGAATGTATGAGTGAATACGTGAAAAAATAGTAAGACATTATTACATCTAATTTTGATTAGATAAACAATTACCTCTTAATTGGGAATATCTACCGATAATGAACAGGACCGGTCACTTCGGCCTTCACAACAATATGTATGACAAGATGAACCATGATAATGAAAAATGAGGAAGGGAATAACATTTCCAGATGGCATAGTGTCAATGTTGCATGGTACTCCAATTGTGTAAGCTCTTCGACATTTAGCATTTTCGCACAAAGAGCTTTGAAAATAGCTCTTAACTCTGTAATAACTTTCAAAATTTTATCAATCATGCATGAACAAAGTGCAATTGGTGAGAGGTCTTGCATTAAGATATAATAATCATGAGTTTTTAGTGACTCAAGTTTTCTTTCGTTTATTTTGACACTCCTTGAGATATTTGACATGTAGCCATCAGAAAATTTAACCTCCTTAAGAACTTGAATATATTTGCTTATGCTCTTGACATGTCGTAACAAGTAAAGCACGTGACTTTTTCTTCCATTCAGTGTTGTCTGAGGATGTAATTTTTCTTCATCCTTCTTTTTTCCCACTGTTCAACAATGTTCCTATCACATTTTCACAAATATTTTTCTCTATGTGCATCACATCCAAATTGTGCCGCAGTATTTGGTGCTCCTAGTAAGGCAATTTGAAGAATATACTCTTCTTTTTCCACAAAATTCCATCCACATTTTCAGTATCTTAATTGTCAAATATGAAGTCAACTCTTTCCAATTGCCCTAATGCAACAATTTCAGACACTAGAATGGGTAGTGATCCTTCTTCTTAGGCAAACAATTCTGGACATTGGAATGGGTGGTGATCCTTCTTCTTTAGTACCAAGGTTATTTTGTTTTCAAGACTTATGCAAAGGACTTAACCAATGACGATGGCCTAAGTAACAATGCTTTCTCCCGTTATTTAACCATCTCGAGTTAGTCTTATCTGTGTAACATGGACAAGCATTTTTTCTATTAGTGCTCCACCCAGTAAACAAGCATAAGTAGGAAAATCACTAATAGTCCACATTAGTGTAGCCCACATTGTAAAATATTGTTGAGATGTGCATCATAAGTTTTTACTCCCTCCCATAATAGAAGTAACTCAACTATTCACGATTGTAAGAACACATTAATTTTATCTCCCGATCCTTTTTCTCTTAGGATGATCATTGACAAGATCAAAGCCTCTTCCCTTATACACATTCATGGCGGTAAATTATATGGAATTAGAATAATGGACCAAATACTATATGCCTGACTTATAGTTCCAAATGGATTAAAACCATCATATGTTAATCCAAGTCTAACATGGCGAGAATTAGCTGCAATCTAGATACCGCTCATCAAATGATTTCTAAGCTAATGAGTTAGCTAGATGCCTTAATAATCCATCTTTTTGATGATCCTCATCATGCCATCTCATTGATGTTGACGTTTTGGATTACATGCGCAACTTTTGAAGCCTCGGCATTACTGGAAAGTATCGTAACATTTTGGGTAGTATTTTGTTTTTCCCTTTCTCTCACTTAATTTCTATCAAGAAACATTGCAGTTATCGCATAATTCTTTATTTACCTTCTCTCCCCAATATGATATGCAATTATTCGGACATACATTGATCTTCTTATAACCTAAACCCATTGCACTGATTATCTTTATGGATTTGTAAAATGATAAAGTCATCTTACCATGAGGAAATACTACCTTTAGAAGCTTTAGAAACTCATTGAATAATGTGTCTAACCATCTGTTCTTGCACTTTATGTGCAAAAAGTTGCACCGCAAAAGACAATATTAAGAAATTACACCCATCATAAAGACTTTGGTTAACGTCTTCGAATAACTCATAAATTCAGAGTGGTGTTCACTAGAATCAGGATTGCATGTGTTTGCATCACCATCTAACATTTCCTCATTATCCACATCATGTTCATTAGGGTCTTTATCGGGTCCTGGCTCACTAAAGCTATGAATACCAAATGCATCTTGGAGAAGGTGGTGCATATCAAAAGACATGTCGAGCGATCCTTCATCTTATACAGTATCAGTGTTTAAAGCCATTTAGTGTATCTCAACAAAAAAACCTCTAAAAAAAATAAATGTTCTTCAACTTCATGCCATGTTTTCCAATCACAATTGGCACAATTAATGCAAGGACATAATATTTTCTCCTCACGAGAAGCTCTTTCAAATGCCAAATCAATAAAGTTATAGACCCCCTAAACATACTCATCATCAAACCTACATTTTTTAATCCAAGATTTATCTATTGTATCATAAAATATCTAAACACAATCACAAATATCAAGAAGAAAAATAATTGCATAAACCTACATACTCAACAACCATAAATAATGAAAAAGAACATGAGAAATTAAAGCAAAAAGAATTTTGATAAATCCCCACAAGCTACTTAATCAATTGATAAGAGTATCACTCGCCACATGATACAACTTAGATAGGTAAACATGTACCATTTGTGCATTAGTGAAAGAATTTAACTTATTATCTTGTTTCTCGTATTCCAATAATGATTCTATTTATGAAAGCTAGCCATCTAAGTCTATGTGAGCTTATATATGTAAGCTAACTAAGTCTATGTATTCTTACATCAAAAAGTACTTTATTTTATAATATTTAATCTTGTTTTAAAACAAATAAAAAAAATCTTAATTCTTTTGCTTCTATTTTTCCATTTTATTTTGAAAATGGAAGAATGAGCTATATCCACAAAGTAAGGTAGAGTATTGAGAGAATATGCTTTGTTTTTGAAATTCATGATGACATTATCAAAAAGCTAGCATTGTCATATCTCAGCATTAACCATTTCCACTTGTGTCTCATTAGTTTTTAACTTTTTAGAAAACGAAATAAAACAATTCTACACGGTAGGCCAACGTTTCAAGTGTAACTTATGCTTGGATAAGCCAATCTAACAAACTTGCTCATGTTTCAAGCAAGGTTTTAGCATCTATCTTAAATAGTAGTCAGCTAAAACCCTTGATGGAAATAAATTTATACTCTCTATATCAAAATTGACAAGCTTTTTCATAAGTAAATGATCCAAGAAAGGAAAATTTTAATAATAATAATAATAATAACAGTAATCATAGTTACATTATTTATCCAATATATAGGTTACGAGCCCATGGTAACATTAATCTTTCCTTTCCAGAGTTGAAATCAAACTTGATGAATGACAGCTACAGTTTCCTTGACATTATAGAATATACTGGTTATTCCAAAGTTATGATTCAACTTGGATACAATGAAATAATGATGGTTTTTAAATGACTTCTACCCATTATTAATATTGCTTTAATTTCTAGTCTTATCTTAAGCAACAAAGAGACAAGCATTTCTACTTAAAATTGCTTCAGCAACAAAAATTGAATGACACTAAGTCATGCTCAAAGCATTTCCAAAAAGCAAAGATCTTATCTTTTGTCTTCATATTTCAAATACTACTAATATACATTTGCAGCAAGTTTATTGCAATTAGTAATGAGGGATCTTTAGAATTAAATATGGCATCCAATATTGAATAATTCAAACATCTTATCAAACATTGAACCATTCAAGCATTTCATTGAATATCTACATGCGCTACATCGAAATAAACGTTCAAATGAAAATTCCAAATGAAAATTGAACCAAAAATGCAAAGCCATGAGAATTTCTACATATGACACATCAATTTGATCAGAAGTTAGAGAAGACGCATTTGGTAAGTTAGAGAAGATACATACCAAATGCTAGAATACCATTGAGGATTGTTGAAAAAGCTATGTTTGGGGAGTAGCTAAACACCCAATGAAGAAGCTTCTTGATTGAGGGTTGAGCAAATTCAATTATGAAACAAAAGCTTCGAGTAGTATTAAGAAGTCCGGAGTCATTGCTCGTCTCGGTTTCCTTTCAATAGCTTTAAACAATCCTCTAAAAGAAGCAACCAAAAAAAAAAAAGAAAAATACCATGGTTAAAAACAAAAATAGAAATTATATGAATTCATACACACACACATATACATATGTATATTTCTATTGGAGCCTTTGAAGAAGAAGAAGTAAATTTGGGTTCGTGGAGAAGTTTGCTGTTTTTTTGTCAACAAAGTTTGGCATATTTAAATTGGGGCTTTTTGAGCTCTATTAGTAAAAAACACCATTGAAAGTAAGCTTTTTTTTTTTTTTTTCCTGGCAGTTCCAAAACTGATGCAAAAAATCTACCATTATTTCTCAAATTTTCTATGGTAGCACCTTAATCATCTCTTCTAGGCTCAAGCTCTTTCTTGTCAAAGTCTCAAAGATGAAGGCGGTTCATTGCTCAACAAGACAACAGTTAAACACCTCAAGCTCTCAACAGTGGACTCAGAAGTCACGATAGATGAGGATAAGCTATGTTTACCAGTAGCATCTCCCTCTTGTTTTTCTTCTTTGATTGTTTTTATTCTTTGTTTTAAGAAACTAGTGTGAGACATGAAAATAGATATAGAAATACAATGAAAAATCACACACGAAACCAACACATCACATATGAACATAGTGCATCTTTTAACTTATTAACAACTGCATGAGACAAAATAACCGCAACATCTTTCGTACTGTGGTTGAGAGGTAGTTGATTTTTACAAGCCACCAAGGTTCAAACAATCCTCCGTGCACCATCCGTTCAACAGAAGTTCTAAGCCACCACAATTTGGCGAGCTCTTCATATGGTAAGTGTTTGTCAAAAGTTCCTGGCTAGGCAAGCTTATTAAGTAGAAAGCATTGGCAAAAGTGCTAAATCGCCAAGGCCTGGCAAGCATAAATATACATTATACGCCAAGCAAGCATAAAGATAAGTATTCATCACACCTTCACTGATCTCAACCGTCACACTAGCAATGACTAGCAAACTGTTTTGATTATTCAAATTCAGCTATCACCTTCTAGTGGAAGCGCATACATAAACCAACTAACCCAAGACGCATAAAGTAGTATTACACATATTATTTCCATACCAAAACTTTTTTTAAATCAAAATTCTCGCTAGAGTCATTTAAATTAAGGTTGCGCATGTAGTAAATTCAATTTTAATAACATGTATATATTACAAGTGTTATATAGGCACATATGGTGTTGCGTAGATATGCATGACACCTCATAAGCACACATTGTATTACGTGGTGTGGATAACAGTACGGAGACATATGTGAAGCCTCGTGGACTTGAGTAAGGCATATTGCCTGAGGCAAAGATTCTATAATTTTTTAGGAATAAATAAAGCTTACCATCTAAGTTGAAGATTTTTCATCCCTGAGTGAGTTGGAGATCCCGTGATATGTAGGCAAGTTAGAGCTCGTGTAATATACTTACAACTTGGAGCACACTTAATACGTGTGCAAGCCAATGCGTGCAATGCGATGGAAAATTGAAACTCACATAATACATAGATGAACTGGAGCTTGTATAAGATACTTGTATGCTAACATTTGTTTATTGTGTAAGGACTGAGTAAGCCCTAAGATGCTTATACATGTAGGGGTGTGCACATGCACTTCCACCCTTCTAGCAGGTACTTTAATTTATAAAGATTAGATTCACAGGGTAACTATCACATATGTAGTTGACCATATGTAAGAAGTAATTGACCACCTTACCCACAACCAATTCACCAAATTCAAAAAAGTAAACAACCTTTAAGATGATGGAATGTCTAACACTGCATTTCGGTTTAGTAATTATTACCATTCGCATGTAACCATTATTGTGAGGAAAGCTAACTAATCAAATAGGCAAGACTTTCATCGAATAGTATTGAAAGATATAACATGCCTTCTGACTATCTGAAGTGAGTTGAATACCTTACTATGTGATAGTTGGTCTTAGCAGCAATATAAAGGTTTTGTAATCCTTTCCTTTGTTAAAAGTAAACAAAGACCACACAGTCCTCTGCGCAACATCCAACCTAGTTCATTCTTGGCAAATGTGTGTGCCAAGGGTCAAGATAAGGTTTCTATGAGTTTAACACCTTGATAAGGTAGATTAAAGAACTCACCTTGACAAGGGATGTAAGCATAAGACCCTATGGGTCTCCTCTTAGTAAGTGCTATCAAATAGAATACTCAAATACAATTGTCTCATAGTCATGTTTGAAGCTAAGTTGGTATATTTAATATTTCTTAGATATATTTGGCACTGTATGAACACATTTAGTGTTAAAATTTCATGGACAAATTGGTCTATCGTGTAGACACATGCAATGTATGTTATGCCATCCAGGCATGAATTATGTCATATAAACAAAAGTGATGTTGCACAGGTATGAATTGTGTCGTATAGACAACAGTGATGTCGCGTAGGCATGTTTTGTGTCTCATAGACAAAAGTGATGCCACATAGGCATCAATCGTGCCACGTAGACAAAGGCAATGGCACGTAGGCATGTTGTATGTCATATAGAGAAAAGTGATGTCGCGTATGTATAAATCGTGTCATGTAGACATGTTTTGCATCACATAGACAAAAGTGATGCCACGTGGGCATGAACTGCATTAGCTAGACAAAGGTGACGTCATGTAGGCATGTTCTTAGAAATAAGTAATATGGAATATAATGGTTGCATATGTAGAAGTGCTACCAACGTCAAGAGGTATATAGCCGTTGTATCCTAGGAGGGATACGCCACACACCCTTTTAGCACCGGTTGAAGGGGCGTAAATCCCTTAAGGATATCATTTATGAGCCTCAACTATTTTCAACTGTTTCCTTATTTTGTATCTTTAATTAGCTTCTTTATCTGTAGTTTGTATTTCCTGGATTTACATGCTATATCCCAACAATCTTAAGGGATTTAGCTTACTAACATGGTTGCTTCTTTGAGTGTAGAATTTTTATTTTCCTTAACTTTTTAAGACAAAATGTCTAAAAACTATGGAAATAAACGAATTGATAAACTTGGAAATAGCCTTCAAATGGTGATTGTTCAACATGGAATTTTGAGAAATTCCCAAATTATTACACCGACTGGAGTTACAAGAAATGTTGGCATTATGCCAATTCTGTTCCACTAATGGAGTTAGTGGAAATAATATAACTTCACAGGAATATGCGACTGTGGAGGAATATGGAGGCTATTGGATCAGTCTTGACCAATTTGGTGAGCCTACTGAGCCTAGATCTTGGACATTCTCAGGCAAGAGGTTTAGGAGTTGGTAGAATTGGATGTTACACCGTTTAACCTCCTTAGGACTTGTCCACTACTTGGATGACAAGATATGGAAAGCCATAGAGGTATATCTCGAGTGGAACGATGGTGACTTTGTCACCATTTGGATGATGAGTTGTATAAAATTTACTTGGTACTCGGATAAACTGTGAGGACCCTATGGCTAAAGTTAGATCTTTTTAAAAGATCAAAGCCTCTAGGTCTTGGCCTTTGAGCCGAATTTGTAAGCCTTTGGCTAGTAAAAAATATTATTGAGAATATTATCTTATTTTGGAAAGAGTAATATTATTGAAAATATTATCTCCACCTAAAATAATATTATTAAAAATATTATCTTTATATTGTTGGAATATAGTATGTAAATCCTGGAAAAAAAACAAAATGCAGATAAAGAAACTAAATTAAAGATACAAAATAAAGAAACAATTGAAAATACTGAGGCTCGTAAATGATATCCGTAAGGGATTTACACCCTCTCAACCGGTGCTAAAAGAGTGTGTGGCGTATCCCTTCCAAGATACAATGGCTATATACCTCTTGATGTTGGCAGCACTCCTATAGCAAGGACTTGTAAACTGGTAAGCAATGAACTCTTCCTATAAAAATGCACTATATGAAAATGAAAATGCTTATGTTACTAGAACTATTCCTCTATAGCTTTACTAGAATGGAAGATATATATATATAGTGGTGGGGTGATCAGCTGCATTCAATTCAGGGATTAATGCTAATAAATGTAATGGTTGAAATCGTTCTCCATAATATGCTATAACTCCTAGGCATTAATGCCAATTTTAGTGGAGAATTTTGTAACCACCACTATCATAACTCTTGGGTTTTTATCCAGATTTAAATGGATTTTCATTACAAACCATTTTGGTTTTTTGTCCATGTATACCCTTATAAGGTGAATAAAATCATGCAACCAAATTAGTTAATAACCCAACTTTGATTGCTAATTTCTCATTCACCACAAGCCCATTTTTGAAATATAAATATACCACACTCATCTACTTGAAACAAAATCAAACTTGTTAGATGAAAAGGACCCGACCCAAATTCCGAGTCAATGTAGCTTTGACCTCTATGTCAAAAGTCGTAATTCTAACATTCCCCCACATGAATGAAATTTAGCTGACCACAAACCATGTAAATACAAATGCAAGAGAGAGTTCGGAGAAAGATACTGCTTCAGGATGGGTAGCTTTTGGTTTTGAACCTTCCTTAGTAAATGCTATCGGGTTTACTCGCTGACCAATGGACTCGAGGTCTTGAACTGTTCAACTTTAGTGAAAACTAAGACAACAACATGCACACAGCATCTCTCAATTTACTACCAGTTCTTACGATTTTGTTCTTTTTGGCCCTGAACAACTCCCGATATTCATGATTACTCAGAAAATTTAGCCTTAAATTTTCTTCAGAGCTGTCCGTTCTTAATCACATCGATGATTCTTCATGAGGAATACCCTACTCCATTCAGTCTTCCCGACCTACAAGAATCAGTAAAAGCAAAGCTTATCCTAAACTACGCAAGTTGGACTGTTTGCTTAACATAGAAATAGGTAAGAGAGATCTAAGCCCCCACAGTGCTTGAGTAGAGTCACGCATAATCCAGTTTTCCCTTGAACCAAGATTCAGGGATCTCCTATCAATAAGGTAAGGTTGTCAATTACGATGACCCTTTAATTTTTTTATAGGCTTAAGACCCATTCCCCTCGACAACTTGAGTAATTGCTCTCTGTTCACTCCTTTTTGTGAGCGGATCCACAATGTTATCCTTTGACTTTCCATAGTTCAGAGTGATAAACCTAAAAGATAGCAACTGCCTAATGGTATAATATTTACAACGTATATACCATTATATGTTATACTTTGTGTCTTACCAATCATAGACTGGCTATCGCAATAAAACTGACAGTGGCCATAGACTTCATAAAACATCCTCTAGATACATTATAACCATTCAGTTTCCATCCCTTCTATGACACAACTGCACCTGCTAACTTAAAGACATATCCACTTTTGGATCTCATGTCTTTAAGTATCCAGTTGATGTCACTATCAACCTCATAGTATAGATGGATATCTTGTGTAATACAGCCCATAGTCCATGGTGCACCTCTAGTATCTCAAGACATTTAGAATAGTAACCTAACTTGCGAGGCTTGAAGTGTATCTACTTAGCCTATTCATGCTACCGGCTACATGTGTATTGTACTATCCATTATGTACATTAAGCTGCGTATAATTCAGGAGAACTCGAAATGAGGTATCCTTCCATCCATATATTACTTAAATGTACAGTTTCAGTTAAAGGAGTTCTTGCAATCCCATCATTGTCTCTTTTTATTAAACTTGCCCAGTATTTCCACCAAATAATAGGACTGGAACAAGACCAGACCATCAGATGTCTTTGTGATTTTGGCGCCTAAAATCACCCTTATGACACCTATGTATTTTCATTACATAATACCTAGGAAAGCATGTATTTGCTTCATTATCACTTCCAGTGATAAGCATATCATCTTTATAAAGACAAACAATGACAAGAATTTTGATCCGTGGCCTTTCAATAGACATACTTATCATACTCATTTGTTTTAACCCTATTCGCGAGCTTGACTTGATCAAAATTCCCATGCCACTATTTAGGTGTTTGCTTTAGTTTGCAAAGAGAGTTCATAAGTCAATATACTTTCTTCCTTTGACCTAGAACTATAAACCCTTCAGGTTGTTCTATATAGATCTCCTCCTTTAGAGCTCTATTCAAGAAAGATGTCTTTACATCTATTTTGTGCATCTCCCAGTTGAATATAACTACTATAGCTATCCAAATGGATGTGTCAAAATAATCCAAACCCCTCTTTCGGCTATAATCTTTTATAAACAACTGAGCCTTATAGATCCATCAACTGCATTTTTCTCTTGAAAATTTATTTACACCTTAAAGGTTTATTTCCAAGCGGTAGGCCTTATAGATCCATCAGCTGCATCTTTCTCTTGGAAATCCATTTACACTTTAAAAGTTTATTTCCAAGAGGTAGATCTATCAATTCCCATATATGGTTAGGTATGATGGACAATTTCACTATTCACTACCTCTATTCAAAGAGATGCCTCAGTAAAAGACATAACTTTCTTGAAAGTCTTGGGCACACTTTCTAACATGAAAGTTATGAAGTCAGGCCCAAACAACATAGAAGTTCTAACCCTTTTACTACATTTGGGATCACCAATTGTAACCTTTATATCTGAAGGGTCAAGGGTTTTCCTAGTTCAGAAGAACTTAGCTCTTGTGACTCTCTATATAAAGATGTCGTCTCAAAGAACTCAGCATTTCATGACTCAAAAACTGTATTCTCACGAATGTCAGATGCTTGACTTGTGTACATAAAATCTATATGTAGCATTGCTCTGTGCATACCAAATGAAAATGCATTTAACCATCTTTGGTCCTCTTTGACCACTATAGGAGTTAGGACTCCTACTTTAGCTAAACATCCCATACCTTTAGATATTTGCAAGAAGGCGAACAGGCCTTTTTCATGACTCATACAAAGTCTTTCCCTATTATTTGTGGGGTACTTTACATAAACCATGATTTGTGGTTAAAACCACTTTCCTCCACAAGTTCTAAGGTAATCTCAAATTCATCAACAAGGCATTCATCATTTATTTGAGAGTTCTGTTTTCTATGTACATCAATACTAAGGGATGCACATATTTTCCACCCTTATCACTTCTCAAAGTTTTGATCTTCTTGTCTAGTTGATTTTCAACCTTAGCTTGGTATTGTTTAAAGACATCTAAAGGTCCTAAACTAGTACACATAACAATGCTTTGTGCAATTATCAATAAAAGTATAAAATACATTTTACTACCTATAGTTTGCACAAATTTTAAGTCACTGTGGATAAACTCAAGGGGTTTTGGGATCATCTCTACTGATTTGAAAGAAGTTCTACTTAATTTTGATTTCACCCGAACTTCACATTACTGTGATTGAAAAATCCATTGTATGGACTAGACTTATTTTCACAACTCTATTTAAGGAATCAAAATTCACAAGCCTCAATCTTTCATGCTATAAAGAGGAGATGAAAGTCCATTACACCAAAGGACGAACGGATGAAAAGATAATGTTCATAATCTTTCTGCCAAAAGAGCATATTTAATGCAAGCCATTACATTCTTCAATACTCTTTCCATTCAAGTACTCTACCCACTTAAAACGTAAGCCATAATCATAAGTCATTGTCCCTTCATAATTATAAGTCATAAATGCATTATAATTATAAGCCATAATTCCAAGCCATCATTGCTTAATTAATTATGGTCATCACGGGCTTATGATTATAGTAATCAATTGCTTTTATATAGCATTGAATGAAGCTTGTAATGTCTATGCTCTTTCTACGTTTGTGTTACATATATCTTTCACCAAAAATAATGATGATAAAGATAGTCACTCAGAGACACCTTTATCATCAAATTTATCATTCTCAATTCATCTGTTTTCATAGGAATCATATAGACTCAATTATTCATATAGCCTCCAAAGTAACAAAGAATATTTCTCACTTCTAAGTTGCATGCACACCTAGTGACAAAAACCCAATTATGACTTATTTCACATCTCATAAGTGAACAAATATCAATTCAGGAGTTCACCCAAAATTGATTAGTTTGTGCCACAATTTACATTTTCCAAGTGGCCCCAAATTCCACTTAGCAATATTTAATTTGATAGCCACTCCTTGCTAACAAAAATCAAACATTTCTTCTAAATTTAATCTCAATATTAAGTTTTCTAGAGTCTCTTCATTGCACACATTATAGCTTCACAAAAGGTATAATAAATTTTGGCTCTTAAGAATATATCTCATACCAACTAGTTAGAAAAGGCACATGAATAATATTCTCCATAATATTATTCAGATAATAATCTCACCAAAATAATATTCTCAAGAATATTATTTTTAATCATAAATAATCACAATGACATTTGATCAACATAATATTCTCAAAAATATTATTTTATGTAAATATAATATTTTCAATAATATTATTTTATGTGGAGATAATATTTTCAATAATATTACTCTTTCCAAAATAAGATAATATTCTCAATAATATTTTCTACAAGCCAAAGGCTTACAAATTCGGCTCAAAGGCCAAGACCTAGAGGCTTTGATCCTTTAAAAAGATCTAACTTTAGTCATAGGGTCCTCACAGTTCTCCGAGTACCAAGTAGATTTTATACAACTCGTCATCCAAACAGTGACAAAGTCGCCATCGTTCCACTTGAGATATGCATTTATGGCTTCCATATCTCATCATCCAAGTAGTGGACAAGTCCCAAGGAGGTTAAACAGCGTAATATCCAATTTTACCAACTCCTAAACCTCTTGCCTGAGAATATCTAAGATCTAGGCTTAGTAGACTCACCAAATGGGTCAAGACTGATCCAATAGCCTCTATATTCATCCATAGTCGCATATTCCTGTGAAGTTATATTATTTCCACTAACTCCATTAGTGGAACAAGTCATTGGTATAATGCCAACATTTCTCGTAACTCCAGTTGGGGTAATAATTTAGGAATTTCTCAAAATTCCATGTTGAACAGTCACGATTTGGAGGCTATTTCCAAGTTTATCAATTTGTTTATTTCCATAGTTTCTAGACATTTTGTCTTAAAAAGTTAAGGAAAATAAAAATTCTGCACTCAAAGAAGCAACCATGTTAGTAAGCTAACCCTTAAGATTGTTGAAATATAGCATGTAAATCCTGGAAATACAGAATGCAGATAAAGAAACTAAATTAAAGATACAAAATAAAGAAACAATTGAAAATACTGAGGCTCGTAAATGATATCCGTAAGGGATTTACACCCCCTCAACCGGTGCTAAAAGAGTGTGTGGCGTATCCCTTCCAAGATACAATGGCTATATACCTCTTGATGTTGGTAGCACTCCTATAGCAAGGACTTACAAACTGGTAAGCAATGAACTCTTCCTATAAAAATGCACTATATGAAAATGAAAATGCTCATGTTACTAGAACTATTCCTCTATAGCTTTACTAGAATGGAAGATATATATATAGTGGTGGGGTGATCAGCTGCATTCAATTCAGGGATTAATGCTAATAAATGTAATGGTTGAAATCGTTCCCCATAATATGCTATAACTCCTAGGCATTAATGCCAATTTTAGTGGAGAATTTTGTAACCACCACTATCATAACTCTTGGGTTTTTATCCAGATTTAAATGGATTTTCATTACAAACCATTTTGGTTTTTTGTCCATGTATACCCTTATAAGGTGAATAAAATCATGCAACCAAATTAGTTAATAACCCAACTTTGATTACTAATTTCTCATTCACCACAAGCCCATTTTTGACATATAAATATACCACACTCATCTACTTGGAACAAAATCGAACTTGTTAGATGAATAGGACCCGACCCAAATTCTGAGTCAATGTAGCTTTGACCTCCATGTCAAAAGTCATAATTCTAATAGGAAATTCTCCTCCAGAGAGAGCCAAAGATCCCTAGCGCAGTCAAAGTTGACAGTGTAATGGACGAGCTAGTCGGACAGCGTAGCAACAATGCTGGATTGGACAAAGCAATCAAATTGAGTCCATGTTTCAAGAGTAGGGGAAGCGGAGTCAATGTTTGTTTTCTTGTCTGGTTCTGGAATGGTGTCATCCACATATTCCTTTAGTTTGTTGAAGGTAAAGAAGTTGAGGATTTGACGCTTACAAGGTAACTGGAATTGTCAAAGGTAACGGCGTAAACCTTTTACCATAGAGGTAGGGAGGGTGACTGGGTTAGAAGATGAAGGAGAGGAAAATGGTGCAGTAATGGAAGAGAAAGCTAGTTTTTAGGACGCTGGTCGTAAGCTTCATGATACCATGAAAGAATTTTAATGTAGAGGAAATTTTGTATATTATTTTTTGACACCTTTGCTATACAATTTGAACTCCTTTATACAGGAGTTTGGTCCTAATCGAATCAATTTCAATTGCTACAAATTTACTAATCGTACAAATATATAAAATGTAAGAAATCAATCTAGGTGATCTAGTGTGGAAAGAGCTAATGCAATCTCTAACATCTATCATCTATCAGGATAGACTAAATATCATATTGATGAAAATAATTTATCAAGCTATTATTTTTGTCATGCTTTAATAATAAATTATTGTTACCGTAAATATATATCTAATTAAAAATGTATTGTCTTATTTTAATATTATTAATAACTATAATTACAAAAATCGTAAAAATAATAAAAATAATAAAATGGGTGATGTCTTTTTATGTCATTTTACATCGATCAACTAACTCAACAGTTAGTTTTATCGAATATATTTTATTAAATTAGCAAGTTAAATAGCTATTTGTTAACCGCTAAAATTTAACAACTATCTACTACTACAATAGTTTTAGCTAGTTAAATAGTTATTTTGCCAAAGAGGACCTTAGACTAGTGCTAATGTTCTACCTCATTTAGATTACTCTATATATTTTAACAGAATGAGTTAAAGATGAAGAAACTTTTGAATAAATTTGTGAAATACTAAAAATTGATATAAATATTTTAAATAAATAGGATTAATTTGAATAAGTTTATAAAAAAAGTTAAAGATTAAACTAAATATTTCAAAATAATAAAAATTAATTTAAAAAATAATTATAATATTAAACCCTTCAAGAAAATTTTATGGTAGAACCAAACAATTTGAGTCATTACTTCTCTCTTCTCTCTTTATCGTTTATTATAAAATTCATTTTATTTGATATATGTAGCAAAAGACAAAAAAAATCAAACACAAGAAAAAGAAAGAAAAGGTTGGCAGATGGTGCCAAAAAAAGCAACAGTGACTTTGGAGTTTGGACACTGGTTTAGCCAAGGAATATAAAACCTTGGGGAGATGTTGACATTCTTCACACTTGACGCAACCATAGTTAAACTAAGGAATAAAGAGATTCATTGTAATAGCATAATGTTATAGGTAAAACTAACCATTATAAATTATTTTTATTATTTTATTTTAATTCATTAGCATTTAACACGATAGCTGGGCTGCAAAATTGATTTTGGAGGGCTAAAATGCAATTAAAAATCTACAATACTAAATATTTTAAAGATAAATAAGCATAATGTTGTTTAATTTTATAATTTTCAGTCCTTGAGAGATGATTCAAAATTAGATATAGAGGACTATTGTTCAAAGATTTTTCTATTTGCATCATTTCGTGCACTTTCTGTAGCCAAATATGAATAGCAATATTGGAGTAGATTATTATTGATTATTTGTATGGACATCTATGGTACATTAACATTATTTTATTTAGGGAAGAAAATATAATAAGTAAAAGAAAATGTTGAATCATAAAGCAAATGAGAAAAGATTATTGAGTTTTATTTGGATTAAGAAATTTTATTAAGGAAAATATCATAAAAAATTAACTTCTTTTAATTAAAATGAAAAGAAATGTAATGGAAGGATAAATTTTATTTAGAAATTAACTTTTATACCTTTCTCTTAATCTGATGTTGGTACTATAAGAATGAAATTGGTATAATTACTTGTTGGTTCTCCTATTCCTTCATTTTATCCTAAACTAGAGTGGGCTTGAGAGGTGTTGTCCTCTCTCTTTGAATCTCTCTCCTTGAGATCCTTCAAGACAAACTAGGGTAAAATTTTTTCATCTTATTCTTCTTAGAATTGTTTGCCATAGCAGCATGTTTCTACTAAGAAATCACTCTTTTTTTTTTTAGACAAGGGAAAACTAGGTAGTAGAGCCTAGCCATTAGCACACCCCAAGAAGCTCGACCACCAACTGGGAAGCCTCTAGTGCATGCACCAGTTAAGTCGATAGCACTCAACCTAGGACAATAGACTAGATTCGAATTGGGTCATGACCCGTGCCCGTCTCCAGCTTTTACTACTGGGGCATCATTGAGGACAAGAAATCACTCTTGATTTGCCTTCACTAGAGGAGCATTATTGCATTGTTCTCTTTTTTGTTTATCTCAGGTGTCTCCCATTGAATTTATAATATAATAATATTGTATTCTTTCCTTGTTCTATTAACTTTTCCTAATATAAAAATATTTTTATCCTTTACTAGTATTTTTGTCCAAATAAGAGATTTCTTCTAGTAAGATTCTAATGAGATATATTTCTAATATACGAATATGTAGTAGAGAATGTTATTAAATTATAAAAATAATGAATTTAATCTCAAAATTAGTTCATAATTACCAAAATTTGATGTGATTCATGATTATCTCTATCCTCACATAAATAAAGTTAGATTATACAATGTGTTCTAACTCAAAGAAAATTCTAGCATCATATGACTTCTCTTACATTACTTTTATTTATCGTTTGCTAATGTAACTAGACCTTACATTATACAGTTACACTGAGAGAATAAAAGGGTTTTTGGAAGTGACCAGCTTATGAGCAAAAAAATAAAATTTACCAATTTGGCAAATTACGCTTACAGACAAGTAAAGTCGGCTTATAAGCAACAAAAAAGCACCACCCTTCAACTTTCTTTTTTATCTACTTATAAGCAAAGAGAGTTACCTAAATAAAATTATATTTATTTTTAGAATTATTTTTTCTTAAATATTTTAATGATGTAATAATTGATATTGTAATTTATTTTGATTAACAAATTGCCCTTGAAGCATGTATTATACAATTACATTTTAGGTGATTGTGAAGTCATGGAGGTCGATTGAAGATTGAATAAAGGTCTCCTAGAGTAAGATCAAAGCTTAAAGTCTTGGAATGTAAAGGATGCCTTTTAACTATGAAGACTTTGAGTATATGTCTTAGGTTATTATCTGTGAAATTGATCATGGTGGATAATCATTATTATGAGCTTAAAGTATTCATTTGCATTGCATACCTTACACGTTTATTCACTTGCTTGGTTCACGCATGGCTTTTTAATTAGATCATTTTTTCTCCCAAAAGCATAAGATGTATCAAACTTAGTCTATGCACTTCATACTTAGCTCTTTGCAAATTTTTTTTCCATCTAAATCAAGGTTTTTTACTTAACCCAATATGTTTTTATAAACTCTAGTTAAAAGCCTACTTAAATTGTTATATGTGTATATGTTAGTGTATATGTGTATATATCAAATTCTTATAGTAAAAGTAAGTTTTTAGCCCATAGCTATGTTATATAGGGCATTGAGTGTGTGTAACATTACTTCTCGCTATTGGGAACATGACTGTATATGCTTGTATGTATATGTATATGTGCATATCTCATCCTCTTCTTTATTTTACAGTGAAAGAGCACTTTGTATGTTTATAGTTATATAAATAGGCTCTTGAGTGTGCAGATAAACTTACATGCTTTGAAAGAGACTATATATGCATGAGTGTGTATGTATATATGTATATATATATATATATATATATGTGTTCTCAAGTATAAATCTGAAATTATCTTTAGTTTGATTGTAAGTTTGAACTTTGCATTTAATGCTTAGCATGCTTGTTTGGTTTGGCTTTTGTTCGATAAGATTTTGTGGTGCAAGTTGTTGTCTTGAGCTTCCAAAACCTCAAAAATGTGCATACTTTTGTATTAGGTAGAAAAGTAGCTTTTTACAAAAGTTATCAGCAGTTTTTCAGCATTTTTTGCATCTACTGGCTAAGAAAGCCAGTCAACCAGTATAGTCCACTGGTAGAAACAGAAAGTCTTTATGCCTAACTAGCTAAGCTAGGCGGTCGACTAGTAGCCTCATCAAATTGTTTTTCAAAATATAGCCATTAAGGAGTTAATTTTTTGGCTCCATATATTGCTTTTTCACCCCCCCTCCCAACACAAATAGAGTTGTTCCAAACCTTCTTAGCAATCTAATAGCATTCAAAGCTCCCTTTATTACATTTGTCTATCATTTACATGCTTCTATCATTTATTGCTTTCGTCATTGATTGCTCATCATTTGCATTTATTGATCAAGTTCCATTGAGCTCGTAAATTGCTTATCCACTTTGAACAATATAGGAAGGTACTTATATCTCTTATGTTCTTGCTCTTGAGAAGTTGTAAACCAAAACATTTCCTTTACAAACATTATACATTCACTCTTTAGGTAGACTAGGTGTGTGATCATCCTAGTAAGGTAAGAGTAAAGGGCTTAAAATCCTCAAGTATAAGGTGTACACTTGTGGTCCTTGTGGTGAAGCAAGGATTGTAATCGTTGTTCTATGCTTCTACAACATATTAAGTAAGAAGCCGATTTGCTCGTAAAGTTTGTGAAATCCTAAAGGGAGACCTTAGGTAGTGGAGTAGGTCTTTGAGAGTTCGAACCACAATAAATCACTGCTTTTGATTCTCTTGACCATTAAACTCTTTACATTCAAGCGATATTACTTTCAGTAGTTGTCAGACTTGAATATCGTATACTTATTTGCGAGTGTTATTTAAAAAGAGTTTTTAATTGCTTATTTGTTCCATTAATCCAATTCACTCTCTTCTCTTAGATTCATTGTTTGGGCAACACCTGATATCAGAGCCTAGTACTTTACACATTATTTGCATTTGTATGATTACTTGCATTATTGTGTGTTTTTGACTTAACCGTCAAGATCATGGCACTTAGAGTTCAAGAAGGTCATTTTACTACTAGAGTCCCATTTTTTATGAAATCAATTACAACTTTTGTAAAGTTAGAATGAGGATATTTTTGCAAGCTAATAATTATAATGCATGGAGAACCATAATTAATGGACTGACTTTTCCCACTAAAAAAGTTAATAGCACTAAAGTCTCTAAACCAAAAAAAGAAAGGGGTAGGAATGATATAAAACTTGTTAAAGCAAATGCTAATGCTATTCACTTTCTTTATCTTGCCATGGATGCTGTTGAGTTTAATAAAATCATTAGATATACAACGACTAAAGAAATATGGGATCAACTTGAACTAACATATGAAGGAATCAGTCAAGTCAAAGAAACTAGGATTAGCATGCTTGTACACAAATATGAAATGTTTGCTATGCTTCTTGAAGGAAATATTAAGCAAATGTATTCTAGATCCATAGAAATTATAAATTCTTTGAAATCTTTTGGAAAATCTTATAAAAATTCTGAGCTTGTTAGGAAACTCTTGAAAAGTCTACCGTTGTCATGGCAACCAAAGGTGACGGCAACCAAAGAAACCAAGAACCTCAACAAACTACTGTTGAGTGAACTCCCAATCGCATTCATGACTCATAAGTTGGAACTCCAAGAACTTGAAGAACGACCAAAGTCCAAGGCCATAAAGAACATAGAACTCAAAGTCACTCCACCAGAAGATTCAAGTGGAAGTGAAAGTGAAAAAGATGAGGGGATGGACATATTCTCCAAGTTCAAACAATTCATGAGGAAGGATATATTCAACTCAAGAAAAGCTCCAAATAAAGAAGTAAATTTGAAGTTAATAAAGAACTAATTTGTTTCAAATGCAAGAAATTGGGACATGTCAAAGCAAAGTGTTCCTTGAGGAAGAAGGATGAGAAGATGTTCAAGAATAGAGCCTTGAAGGCACATTGTGGTGATTCCAAATCAAGCAATGATAATGAGCAACCCATTAAGGAAGAAGTTGTCAATCTTTGTCTTGTGGCAAGAAAAGATGATGAGGTAACTCTCAACTATAATTCATGTGATGAAGATAAATGTTCATATGAAGAATTAGAACAAATGTTTAATGAAATGTTTATGGAATATAAAAAGGTTATTGAGTAAAACCAAGAACTCAAAAAGAACATTTCATCTCTTGAGATTAAATTATATATTTCCTCTTGTGAAAATGAAAATTTGAAAAATGATTTTAAAAAGAAGAAAATAAATATTGATTTGCAAAATGAAAATGATTAATTGAAAAAGAAAGTAAAAAATTTGGAAGACGTTGTTTTTAAATTTACAAATGCAACCGAGAATTCAAATGCTTCATTTGGAAAACAAATATGTTCTTGATAAATCCAGGATTGGCTATAATTCTTCAAAGAAGCAAAAATCTTGCATAAATTTTTTTGGAAACAAGGCTAGTACTTCAAAAATGAGAAATAATTTTCAAAAGAAACATGATCATTACAAACAACATTTTGTAAAATTGAACATGCATCTCACAAGTGCTTCAATAGAAAATATGGCGAGAAGAAAAACAATTTGATGTGGGCTCCAAAAGTGACCAAATTTAATGCTCAAGGACCCAACAAAACTTAGGTAGTTAGTCATACTTGATTTCTTTGTGTAGGTTTGTCTTGAATCATCAACAAAACTTAGGTAGCTAGTGGATGATTAAGGCACATAACAGGTGACAAATCAAAGCTCTTTGTCATTAAAAGAAAGGAATGTAGAATTTGTTACATTTGGGGACTACTCTGAAATAGAAAAATCATTGGCACTTGGAGATGTCAATAACAAATCTAAACTTTGTATTGAAATTTTGCTACTTGCACATTGTTTAAAACATAACTTACTTAGCAATAGTCAACATTGTGATCAAGGCTTATTTGCAATTTTTCAAAGTTCTTTCATGTGAAATTGTTGATAAATATGGCAATGGTGTATGTGTTGGATAAGTGGATTTTGTGATTAATAATTGCTTCTCTAGATGCAAACTTGACTCAACATTCTTTGTAAAATTATAATGGTAAATAATCTTTAAGAATCAACAAGGAACACAAGAACTAGGCTTGTAGTATCCTAAACAAATCTTTACTTGATTTTGGTGTAGAATTCAAGCATAGGTGCAGATGATCATGTGCAAATAGATGATGTTGTGTTTAATTTTGTTGATTCTTTGCATTAGTTGGTTGATGTTTTTACTAATTCATTGCATGAAAATCAATTTTTGAGTATTAGAAGAGAGTTGAGAATGCTAAAAATATGAAACCCTACTTTTTTACATGTTTTTAAGGTAACGGGCAAGGTATTGGTTGACTGGCTTGGTCAACCAGTAAGTTTTATTAGCATTTTGTTCTTACTGGCCAAGTGTGTTCTTATTGGCCAAGTGTACAGGACAACCCCTGTTTTTACTGGTCGACCAATAGAATAATTTTAGGTCTTTAAATTTAGGGTTTGATCACTGTTTACCCTACAAACTTTATTGCTTACACTGAACATCTTTTTCTCTTAAATTCTCTCTTTCAAAGGATAAAATTTTGTTATTTTCTTCTCAAATCTCTTTCAAAACACATCAAACCTAGTTTACTAAACTCCATTTAAAAACCCGGTTAAAATTTTTTACTAAAATCTTAGAAGGAAGCTCCTTTCCAAAATGATCCTCTTTTGTGCTTCCTAATTGTCCTTACCCTTATCTAAGATTTCAAACTGACTACTTTTCATGACATTTTCACTATAATCTTATTTTGGATATTATGATGTCTTGTATGTCTAGATATTTTGATGCTATGTATGATGGTTTACCCTTGCTTCTTATATGATTTTATTGCTAGGAATTATGTTCTTGCATGTTTGTATGGAGCCAAGTGATGATATTTCTTATTATTGATGGCTTAATATTTTACTCCACAACCCTTTTTAAACCATATTTTAATGATGTCAAAGGGGGAGAAAAAGGTATTGGTGTATTGTGTATATGTCTTTTGAAAGGGTATTAGAAAATTTTATTTGTGCAATTGAAATTGCTATATTATTTTGATTATGTATTTGAAGGGGAGTCTTGGTTGAGGGGCATTTATCCTTAAGACTCCAAAAAGTTCGATTATTTGTCATCATAAAAAAAGAGGAGACAGTTGGAATTATTATTTGTCTTATATACTTTGATGATATAATAATTGATATTGTAATTTATCTATAACTAACAAATTGCCCTTGAAGCATGTATTATACAATTACATTTTGGGTGATTATGGAAGTCATGGAGGTTGATAGAAGATTGGATAAAGGTCTTTTGGAGTAAGGTCAATACTTGAAGTCTTGAAGCTTAAAGGATGTCTTTTGGCTATGAAGACTTTGAGTATATGTCTTAGGTTATTATTTGTTAAATTGATTATGGTGGATGTGTTAAATTGATTATGGTGGATAATCATTATTATGAGCTCAAAGTATTCATTTGCATTGCATAATTTACATGCATATTTACTTGTTTGGTTCATACATGAATTTTTAATTAGGTCATCTTTTGTCCTTAAAATGTAACATCTTTCAAACTTAGTCTATGCATTTCATACTTAGCTCTCTGCAATTTTTTTTCCCCATCTAAATTAAGGTTTTTGATTTAACCCAATTTGTTCTTATAAAATATAGTTAAAAGCCTACTTAAATTCTTATGTATATGTGTATATGTTAGTATGTATATGCATATATCAAATTCTTGCAGTAAAAGCAAAGTTTTAGCCCACAGCTATGTTATATAAGGCATTAAGTGTGTGTAACACTACTTCTCACATTAGGAACATAAGTGTATGTGCTTGTATGTATATGTATATAGATATGTGTGTATATCTCATACTCTTCTTTATTTTGCAGTAAAAAAACACTTTATATATTTATAGTTATATAAAATAGGCTCTTGAGCATGTAGATAGACTTGCATACTTTAAAAGAGATTATATATGCATGAATGTATATGTATATATGTATATATATGTGTTTTCAAGTTGAAATTTAAAGTTACCTTTAGTTTGAGTGTAAGTTTGAACTTTGCATGTAATGCTTAGCATGCTTCTCTGATTTGGCTTTTGTTTGATAAGATTTTATGGTGCAAATTGTTGTCTTCAGCTTTCAAAACCTGTAAAAAAAAAAGTGCATGCTTTTGTATTAGGTAGAAATGTAGCTTTTTGCAAAAGCTGTCAGCACTTTTTCAATCTTTCTACATCTACTTGCTAAGAGAGTCGATCAATCGATAAAGTTAACCAGTAGAAACAAAAATCTTTTTTGCCTAGCCGGCTGAGCTAGGTGGTCGATTGGTAACCTCATCAGATTGTTTTTCAAAATATAGCCCTTCAAGACTTAACTACCTCCTCTTGGATTCATTGTTTGGGCAACATTTATACTCCTTAAAAGTGTAAAAATAAACTACCCCTTACTACCCCTTAATCAATGAAATTTCCTTTTTAGTTATTTTAACAAATTTTGTTGCTGATAAGCATATAGGTACCAAACATGTCAACGATTTATAAGCACATTTCATCCAAACGTTTCTATGACTATTTGTGTTTTGCTTATAAATATAAAAATTACTTATAAGCATCAATTACTTATAAGCAATTTAAAAAATAGCAAAGCCAAACAGCCTATAAATTGGATCATAACAATTCTCAAGTGCTTAAAAATATAAGTTAGATAATGTGGGGTACTTGGGCCATTTGATGACATAGAAGTAAACAAAGAGCTAGGGGAAAGTTGGTGCTATGCGCAAAGGTGATGGAATAAAAACAAAGAGCTAATTTCTAAAAACTATTATATTGGATTTTGGCTACCCAAAAAAAAAAAGTCTAATTAAAATTTTTTTATTTTTTTAAATTAATCCAAACATTTATTAGAAATAAAATATTTTTTCATAGGAAAGAAGGACTAAGTTCATAATTGAGTAAGCAAAACAAAAAGAGAAAAAAATATATATTTCCTTTCGATCCAAAAGAAGAGAAAAAAAGAAATTTTTTCCTCTATATTTTGTCATAAAGCATAAAATCAAAATCTAATATCTCTATTTAGTGTTGTTCAACTAATTATTTAGCCCCAGTTTGACAATAATGTTTCAACTAGTATTTAATATTTTAACCAATTTTTTATTTTTTATTGTTTGGTAAACCAATATTTTTCTTTTTTGATGACGTGGAAACCACCTAGCGAAGCCCGACCACGAAGATGGAAAACCTCGGGGCAGCGATGTGCCCGAACATGTGCCCAGTTCAGTCAAAGAATAAACCCAGGACAAGGGCGTGACTCGAACTCGAGAGCATACCATATTTGCTGTCTCTTACCACTAGATTGTCCCTTGGGGACCGGTAAAACAATATTTTAGATGATGTTTGTGAAATGTTAACATTAATGTTTTAGGGAATAATATAGTTTTTCCTTTTTTTTGACAATCCCACTTTTTTTTTTCAATATTATTTTGGTAATTCTATCCTCTATCCAATCTATATCTACATTTTTACATTTTCTTTTACAAGTATAAACTTAAAATAACACAAAATCAATTTTAAACTCTATATACATCAAAATATACTAAAAGAAGTGTAAGTCTTATTTGTCTATTTATTAGTTTATCTACTAAAATTAATTTATCAAAAATAATTTTATTTTATTTTAATAATAAAATATTATTATAAGAAACATATATCTAATTATCAAATAAATTATCTTATTTCAATAATAGTAATATAATTATAATTATCATAACAATAATAATATGATAACAATGTTATTATTTTACATTAATCAGCTAATCCAAACACTAATTTTATTGAAGACGTTCAAACAATTAGTTAAATATCTATTCGTTAATAACTAAAACACAATATATATTAGCTAATTTAACAGCAAATTTATGGAACAAAATTATTGAAGCGTGTCAATCGTTCCAAAAGACAAAAGAAAAAAAAAAAAGAAAAATGTCTTCCCGTTAGTTAATTTTTTTTGTTGGTCAACCCTGTTAGTTAATTTGACGCGCGTGCTTTTAGTGATGTACGTCGAGGTTTGACAAAAATGCTGACGTGGTAGCGCGACTTGCCGCGTCGACAGAGGCGTTTTGCTAAGATGATCAATTCAATTCAATGCTACTATTGCAACCCACGTAGAGAATCAAACGTAAAAACAAACACAAAGAAAACATTTCAGATTCGTTAGAGAAAAACGTAAACACAGGCATGATTACAAGTATATATGTATATACATCTGCATATACATATGTAAGGAAACGTATCTGTGAATAAATTCCGGAGGCGTAAGGTATAAACGACTCCGTATGGCATTGTTTAGGAAATTGTTCTACAGGAAGCCGCCTGATGGGTTGCTCGAGATCTGCGAGAGAGTTTATGGTGAGCGTTTGATTGTTTCTGCTCAGCTCAATTTAATTTTTATTGTAATTTCTCATTAGTTCTCGCGAACTGAATTGATCTTTTGTTTCTTTTTTTGGTTACCTGAAGAATATTTGAGCTGCTTGATTGTGTTATGTGTTGAGTTACCCCAGAGAATAATAATTATTTAGCAGTTCAAATGAGAAGAAGCCAAAAAAGAAATGCTCTTTTACAAAAAGATATGTATATATGTGTGTGTTTGTTTGTGTTTTGATCTTTTTTTTTTTTTTTTCCTTTGGTGCCTTGAGAGTATTAAGAGAAAATGTAGTCAGTGGTATGTATAATAGGTGATCAGTTTACCACTGAGTGTTTAATGTTTTAGTTCTTGACTATAAAAAGTTCGTTTTTTTAGATTCTAGTAGAATAATATTGTTTGCTTGTTTTGAAGCAATCAAAATTGTATTATTCAGCAAATGCAAAAGTGTTTTGTGCTCTGTTTGGTATATGCTTATTATAAGATACTTTTTTATATAGAAAAGTATGGTTTGTTTTGAGTTTTATAATATGTTTGTGATAAAATGCCTTGTCTCTATAGTTGTGAAGATAAAAAGTATGGCTTCTGTTGAGCTTTCATAGGATGCATGTAATAAGATTCTTAAATCTTGTAAGATGTGCTTCCATTTCAATAAAATAAGCATCATTAAATAAGTTCATTCCGAACACACTATTACTCTTGACTTTTTCTTAGATATAGAAATTGGCATTTGATTTAGAATGAGAATTGAGAACGTGACTTATGGTGGAACAAGACAAAATGCCATCAGGAACTTCGGGATTAAAGTTGGCTATTGAGTTCGAGTCCATTTACAATGAGTTCTTTATGGTGAAAACACATTAGCGACTTGGGAGTTTAGAGATTTTTCTTTGGATGCCAAAATTTGGTCCTAAGTATGGATATTTAGTGATAGCATTTCTCTTGTAAGAGTCTGCTTGAGGCATGCTCCTTTTCAGGTGACCATGCGATTCTCCTATATTGCCCAAAGTTTTAGACGGGAATAGTTGATTCACATTTTGAGGCACAAGCTGAATTAATTGGGTTAAGTCAAAAGTCAGGTCTTGCATCTAGTTAGGAGTTGGTGAGACGGAGCTGAAGGTTTACAACTATTTCTCTATTACTTTAAGGGCTGTTCTTAGATCCATTTGTATGTCAGGGCCTGATAGGCACATATAAGAACTAAAAGAGAAAGGTGAAGTGAAATAAATGATGAGTAGGGCAACAATTTTAAATTAATTTCATGGTCTTAACTTTGAAGCCAACTCTTTTAGTTTCCCTAGTTTCTACTCGTGTAGTTTCTGCTCATGTATGCATCATGACAACACTGTTCTCATCACATAGATGGTGGCAAACTCTTTGGAGTTAGACAACTCTGACATATCAAGAGTTGTAAAGAAAGGAGAAGGCTTAACATGTGGAGCTACAACAGATCTTCGTAAATGACATAGAAAGTCACTAGTTCAGTTGTAATGGATTTATTTTCTTTACCTGAGAAAACCCGAACATTTTTAACACTACTGAACAAGCTCATTCGGCCAAAAGAAATAAGCGTTGCTTTACTTCTTTCACTATCTGTCATTCACAATGAGATCTTCCCTACATTTGAATCTGGTAGTGGTTCTTGTAAATGTTGGCTCATGAATCTCAACATTCTGCTTTTCGTTGTAAGTATTTGATGGCTTCCAATTGCTGTGATGATCAATCCTATTAGTCATATGGTTTTCTGTTGTTCTTCTATGGAAAGAGAGGAGCAACATTCACTTTCTTTTCTTCATTGACACTATCTTGGATAAACTCATTGTATTAGATTTTTATTTAAGATTCATTTCAAGTTTTTCAACAAATAGATATATGAGGCTCAATCTACTGCCAGCACTAAGCATAGGGTACCTGTCCATATGACTTACTAAAATTTCAATGTGTACTGCCCCTGTAGTGTTCGATTGCTGTTTCACCACTGATATTTGGGAAGAAGAAAATTACAAAGGTTATGTTGGAGGTGTAATTAGGCAACTTCAGGAACATGACCCTGATGTTTCTATCTTGGTTTTCAACTTCCGGGAGGGAGCGTCACGCAGCCTGATTGGAAACGTACTCACAGAATATGATATGACCATAATGGACTACCCTCGGCATTATGAGGGCTGCCCATTACTTTCAATGGAGGTGATGCACCATTTCCTAAAATCTAGTGAAAGTTGGCTCTCACTTGGTCAGCAAAACGTGCTCCTGATGCACTGTGAATGGGGTGGTTGGCCAGTTTTGGCCTTCATGTTGGCTGCATTGTTGATATATGGGAGATACTACGGTGGGGAGCAGAAGACGTTGGACATGATTTACAAGCAGGCCCCTCGTGAAGTTTTGCACATGCTGTCACCACTAAATCCAATTCCTTCTCAATTGAGGTACTTACAATATGTATCAAGGAGGAATGTAGCCTCAGAATGGCCTCCACTGGACCGGGCACTCACCCTAGATTGTGTCATTATTAGGATGATTCCTGATTTTGATGGAGAGGGTGGTTGCCAACCAATGTTTCGTATATATGGCCAGGATCCTTTTCTTGTTGCAGACCAAGCTCCAAAGGTTCTATTTTCAACCCCAAAGAAGAGTAAAACTGTCCGACATTACAAGAAGGTGATAAGGAAAAATCTTTTATGTTGTGGTCTTTGTTTTGTTCAGCTGTACCCATCCATTTTCATTTCAAGTTTACTCCTTGAATAAGTTATTTCTATCATATCGTTGGTTTCTGATATCTAGTTCTCATAATGTTCTAATCCTGTTGGCATGTCATTGAACACAAATTTTAGTGTTGGCCTGAGAAATCATCTTCATAAATGATATTGGTGGTCTGGACATGAATGACAAGCAAATATATTAAAGCTCCAAAGTATTAAAAACTTATGGAACTAATGGTATACCATTTTATTCTCCAAAGAGCTCTTCTAAGGTTTGGTTGTGAAAGTCGGAAAGAGGTATAATATGATCAAGGTATATTAATTTCTACTTCCTTTTCCTTCAACTGCATAAAGTGGTAACTTGCAGTTGTTAGAAGGGTAATAAAGGGCTTGTTTGGATTTTTTTTTTTTTTTAAGTTCTTTTTCAAACAACTTTTGAAAAAAGTGCTTTTTCAGATGATAGAAATTCTGGCTTTTAAAAAAAGTTGTATTTGAGCTTTTCTCAGTGTTTCAACTTTTTAGGAAGCCAAGCCAAATAGTTATTGCAAAAAGAATGTACTTTTTCTAGGAAAAGAAAAGTGCTTTTTCCTTAAAAAAAAAAAAACCAATCCAAACAGGCCCAAAGTTTCAGGATGGTCTGGATTGGTTGGTTGATGTGGTTACTGAGAAATTCTCAGCGGTGCAATGGTTATGCCAGTTTACATTGGAATGGATTCTCTTTGGAACAAACCTAATTGCATACGAACAGCAATGACGGGACAAACATGATGCAGAAGTTAGACAAAACCAATTCCTGGGAAACGGAGTAGGACATGAGATTAGAAAAACTGAATTCTATATAGCTGTTAACCTCATTGAACATATAAAACACTAATTTGTTGAATGTTAGCTACTTGGTATGAAAAGTTCTTCATGATAATCAAGTGCTATGTGTTTTCAAGTCATTGGCATGTCAAATGTTACAAGTTTAGAGAACAATAAATTTTGAAGCATACCACTAAGACATATTTAAGGAAAGTCTTGAAACAAATAAATTCTTATAAAATTATGTGTCATAAATAGTCAAATTAATATTATATGGTGTGACACGATCCTTTTTTTCTTTTAAAATTTGTACTTTTATGTCTGACAAGCTTGACACTATCCCGAGCATGTTACTCTCTGACACAGTGTCTGACATACAGCAAGCCCCCCCCCCCCCAAACCACCCAAACACCACCAAAGTGTACTACTCCTTGCAAACATCAGCACAAATCATTAGGAGTAAATAGCGTGCCTGTTTAACATAAGCACAAATTTTATTATGAGTAAAGATAGTCTACTGCTACTTAATGGATCAACGTTTGCCTCCACTATGTCCGACACAAATCATTGGAGCTTCATTTCACGAAGAGTCATATTTGTAGGCCTACTCTTATATTAAAAAGTAAATGATTATATTTGCTCCAACTTTTCTTTTCCTTTTTTGGGTACTCTAAGGCCCTAATATCTTCTATGAACAACATTTTTACCATCATCATCTGCCCATCTTATTGCTTTGTTTCCAAACCTCAATATTTTCCTACTTTGGTTCTTTTCTTTGCGTCACCAACTACCACTTCGGGGTCCAGACCAGGACCCAGAAACTCTCACACCCTTCCTTACCCCACAAGTAGCTGTTCTCTCAAACAGAGTTATGTAATTTGTATTTTTCATAATTTTGTTTTTGCAGGCAGAGTGCCAATTAGTTAAGATTGATATCAATTGCCATATTCAAGGTGATGTTGTCTTGGAGTGTGTCAACTTAGAGGATGACATGGAGCGGGAGGTGATGATGTTTCGGATTATGTTTAATACAGCTTTTATACGATCGAACATTTTGATGCTTAATCGTGATGAAATTGACACCTTGTGGGACGTAAAGGATCAATTTCCAAAGAACTTCCGTGTAGAGGTAATTGTGTCGCATTGGCAATCACATATATATGTATATATGCTTAGTGCATATTCACAGATATACATGTGTATACTTCACATATATATGTAGATATACATGGTTATTATGTTTTTGATGTTGTTTCTGGCATGAGTAGAATTTGATATTTGGTATCTGGATGAAGGTTCTCTTCTCGGAGATGGATGCTGCTGCTTCTATGGTGCCCGTAGATTTATCTTGTTTTGAAGAGAAGGATGGCCTTCCAGTGGAGGCATTTGCCAAAGTTCAAGAGATGTTCAGCAACGTGGATTGGTTAGTCCCAAAGGATGATGCAGCACTTAATGTGCTTCAGCAAATAAGTGCTTCAAATCTTGGAAAAGAGAAATTGGAATCTGATTCTCACCTGACAATTGAAGGTAGTAAGTTGATGAAGGAATCAAGTGCTGGAGAGCCCGAGGATGTAAAAAGGCCTTCAGCGTCTGTAAGTATTGTGAAGAACTTGATCAGTTTGACTTCAGAGAAGCAGTCTCCATCTTCTCCCAAATTGTCTCCCCAGGCATATCTTGACAAACAAAAGAATAATAAAACTGAGGCAGTTGTATCACCTGCACCAAGTGTCTCTCAGTCAGAAAATTCCTTCATTCCTTCTAAAGAGAATAGTCATACTTTCTCTTCCCCACCTTTACTACAGTTGTCAGATTATCGTCATTCTGTAGAAAAAATGCCTGCAAGCATTCAACAAGAAAGCAGTGATGCTGATTTGTCCCATCCTACTCCTGCATGTGAAACAACACCTTCCAAATCCATTGGTACAACTCCACCTCCTCCTCCACCTGTACCGGGAAAGGATTCAGATGCTGGATCCACAAGTGCTGCATCTCCCTCTGCAATGCAAATGCCTCCTCTTACTCCCTCTCTGGAGGAAGAAAGAGTCATCACAAGTGGACCTCCTACACTGGCCCCTCCACTGCCTTCTCCTCCTCGAGTGCTAAGTCATCAAGATTTGCCTCTAAAGGATAACACATCTAGTATGAGTGAAGCCAATGCTCCTCATCCCTCAAAACATGTGACCTCAATTTCCCAGAAGAATGATATGTTTATTGGATCTGAAGCTCCTCCACCTGCACCCCCCATTTCTTCTCCCTTAACACAAGACACACTTGTTGAGACTAAACCACTACCTTCCCCTTCCCTACCAACTCTATCACCTTCAACACCACCTCTAAAACATATTAGAAGTAGACCACCTCCTCCCCCATTTCCTCTGACCCCTCCAAACCCTCCAACCCCACCTTTAGGAGAGACTTCATGTTCCAGAATTAGAGTACCTCCACCTCCACCTGCTGCAACCCCACCTTTGGTGGAGACTTCATGTTCCAGAGTTAGAGTACCTCCACCTCCACCCCCTCCTCCAGCCCTGCCTCCAAAGGAGAATTCGTCCTTCAGAGCTGCACCACCTCCACCTCTGCCTCCCCCCTTGCTTTCTGTACCAGCTGCAGGACCTACAACTTCATTATGGGTACCACCACCTCCCCCACCTGCCCCAAGTTCATCCATCAAGCAAGCTAACCCCATTTCACATGGCTCTTCGAACATTCCATCTGCACCTCCTCCGCCAATCCCGTCAATTAAACGGGATCCCAAAGTCAATGGTGGTCTATCTCATTCTCGGCTAACAGGTAAAGGAGGCCATGCATCTTCTTCTCCTCCTCCACCTTCTATTCCTCCACCTGGCACAAAAGGAAAACCTCTACCATCACATGCCATGACTTCAAAAAATCATCAGACAAAGAAACTGAAGCCATTGCATTGGTTGAAATTGAGTAGAGCAGTGCAAGGAAGCTTGTGGGCTGAAGCACCAAAAACTGGTGAAGCTACCAGGTATTTTTTCTTTTTTGCATGTAGAAGTTTTATCCTCCAACCCAGCAAGTTTTCTGATATGGTCTTATCTTTTTCACTAGGACACCGGAAATTGATATATCAGAACTTGAATCTCTATTCTCTGCAGTAGTTCCAAATTCAGATCATGGGGGCTCAGGTAGGAGAACAGGTTCGCGGGCTTTGATGGGGCAAAAATCAGAGAAAGTGCAGTTGGTAATATATGCTACTCTAAAAAATGATTCTATAAACTGGATGGTCTGTTTCTTGCATATCACCCTCTTTGCCATGCTTACCTCTTGATGTAGTTTGGTTCCACTACTGTACAGTTACAGTATTATACATGACATGAACACCTTGGTATTATGTATATCTGTACTCACACATGCATATTGTATACATATTCAGTTTTCCTCATTGTCATGTTGATTGTAACTTCTGTGACTTCAGAAATGTATACTCATGATAAGAGAAATTACCCTCCTTAAACATTAGACCACATGGTAAGTTACAAGAAGTAACTGGCTACCATAAAGAAGTGCACCACGCATGCAGACGAATATACACCAACTTTCCTGTATAATAACTGAGATGTCCCTGCTCAACTGTTGTTCTTAACTATTCTGATATAGTAATGAAGTGGTGAACATAAAAGGAGCATATTCTTTGGAACTTTGCATTTGGAATCTGCACTGAAATATAACTAAGTTGTGGATTGGATTATCTTCTTGAAGAAGTATAACATCATAAAAGGAAAAGACATGGAAGAGAGGGGGACCGAAGCTAGATAGTGCAGACCTTTGCTTTTGGTTTAGAAACTACTTTTCTTTTCTGTTTCTCTTATTGGGTTTGAGTCAGATGTGAAAACTGTTGTATTGACAGTTATTGAATCAGCTTGCCTAAAATAGTCATGTAAGTTTTGTTTATCAATAAAAGAAACATTAAATGAGAGGTTCAATTTAAAAGCATAGTGGATTCTAGATAAATGGTGTCCTACTCTTAAATTGGGTAAGGCAAAGGGTATGGAGAAAAGATTAGTGTGGACAGACCCATGCGAGGCAAAATGATATGAAGACAATGAACAGTGTAAAAAATGGTTTAGCTTTTCGCTTTTGACTAGCATTGCAGGCAGAAGCACGATTCAGGGACTGCTGGCCTGGAATGGACCTCTCTACGAATTGTTATGATGGCCATCCACATTCTCGGAATTTCTTAGAAATTCAAGGTAAAAGGAGCATGAAGGTTCTGTAACATACATGATCTTTCTTAGAAAAGGAAAATACTATTGGTGATGTCAGAATTTGAAGTTGAAAGGAGCATGAAGGTCCTATAAGCATAAATGCTCATTACTAAAAGAGGAAACTACTATAGGTCTTTCTGCAACTTTAGAACTCTGACGGCGGCAGACCAAGCTTCATAACTTCTTTCAAGCTAGTAGTTGCTTGGGCTTTCCCCTAATTTTCTTTGAGTGTCCATCTGTCACATGAGATGTTCAGTTTATGGTCCAATATTTTAGAGGTAACGATATAAAGTAGAGTGAGATTTTGGAGCTAGGAGGCAGAGGAGAGAGATTAAATAAGATGTGCCCTATGGAGGAGTTGTTTAGTTATGGAGTTTGAAGATGGAGAAAATGACCAAAATATAGTATTTTTGTAAATTAATATCCAAAATACCAAACTTTTGAAACTAACCATAGTGTGTAACCCATGCAACACACGGGAATGATGTGTATTTTTAATGTCATTATTTATTATTGATAACCATTTTTTACTTCTATTTCATAAAATTAATTCTTGGCAAGTTTAAAACACTTTGGTAGTGCTCCAGAACCATAATTAACACTAATTACATTTCTACATTAGAGATTTGCAGTAATTGTGTATAACTTTTCAATTGGAAAAGTAAAATAAGAAAGGGAGGGTATGATCAGGGAAAAAGAAAATCAATAGGAAAGGAATTATATATTTATTGAAGCTTAACTCATAAGGGAAAACAACTCATAGAATTAGAAAATATGATGTTCAAGGAGAATCATGGACTCCACTTCATATAATATATAGATGAGTAAACTAAAATCATGTCTTGAGCCCATGATTTTGGGGCTTTGGACATTTTTAGGTAAAGAACTTTATTAAAATGCACCGAGGGAGTGGACCCCCAAAAGTACATACATCATGTTTGTGAACTATCTATACAATTGAGTATGCTTGAGTATGCTACCCACATCATCTATAAGAAAACCTTTACTCCAAAAACAAAAATATTGTGTCCATTTGCTCTTTACAAAAGAGAGAGTTAACTCCTTCCCTTCAAAAGTGCGCCTGTTTCTTTCTTTCCAAAGAGTCCAAATGATAGAAAGGAGAATTGTGCGAATAATCTTCCTCTTATGTTTAGGGCCTTTGGTTCTACCCTAAGCTTTGATCTCATCGATAAAAGATTTAGAAGCCACTCATTGAATTCCCAAAATGTTTTATGCCATTTCCAGAAACATCTCGCCCAATCACACCTAAGAGTAAGGTGCTCTATTGTTTCCAAATCATTTTTTTTTTTTGGGAGCAAGTAAGTGATTTTGTATTGATATCAAATATGTACAAGTACAAAGGTGCCAAGCCAAATTCTCCAAATTCTTAAGGAAAAGAAAACATCTATTAACAATTTTTTGCCCCAGCCTTTGGAGGTTATCAATCGTGAGAATTCTTTCCCAAGCTACCTCCGAGACCAAGAAAGCAATTCTAGTTGGAGAACAAGTCTTCCAAATGCTTCGACGTGGAAAATCTACTCCCCATACCTTCCATTAGAGTACTGTAAAAAGATTCAACTGAGAAAGTGCTATTTTTCATCAAGCTCCATTTAACATTGTCCTTACTCCCTTGGAACAGGGCATGGTTGCAAAGGCAACTAAATAGTAAACTCCTCCAATTCCCAATCATACACGTCGCTATGAAATTTACCTCCCACCCAGATAAACCATTAACCCATTGTCTGCAAGAAGTAATAGTGGCATGTTTATTCTTTGCCAAAGAAAAGATGTTGGGAAAGGATCTTTCAAAGGAGTAGAAGAAGAGACATTTGATCTATCAATTCATAAAAACACCTTCCTTCCATTCCCCATGTCGAAAAGTAATATGCTTTTGAAAAAGATAACCTTTAGCAATGTTCTAACAATGCAGCATACCCATGTATCGATCTCCTATTTTCTAATAGCCACCCGTTATGTGTCTAACGAAACTTTGCCATAGACAACTTCTTTCGAAGACAATCCGTTTCGGTTATAAACCTCCACAACCATTTGCCAATGAGCGCCTTATTGAATGTAAGGAACGACTTGATACCCAAACCTCCCCTATCAATAGATCGTTTGATCACTCTCTATCTAACGATGATGATATTTAACTCTCTTTCCGTTCTTGGACACAAAAAATGTTTTTGAATATCCTCAAGTTTCTTCGCAATTGAATTCGGGATAGGAAATAAAAACATAAAGTACTCGTAGTGAGTAAGTCTACCTCCAAAGAAAGGAACCCTCTTTTCTATCCTACCAATCTCTTTTCAGATCTTGATAAGATGGGTTGTCAAACTCGAAGCTTTTTTGTGTTTAGCTCCAAAGGAAAGACCAAAGTAATTCAATGAAAGGGTTCTCACCTTACATTCAAGCACATATGCGGAAGATCATCAAAATTCTTCACATTACCCAGAGGTATCAATTCTCTCTTGCCAAGGTTAATTTTCAATCATGACACTGCTTAAACAGGATAAGAAAACAATAAAGGTTGATAAGTTCTTCAATCTTCACATCACAAAATAAGATAGTATCATTTGTGGGAAAAAATGAGAGAAAGAATGTCGCTACCATATCTCTTCAAGTGAAAGCCTTGCATTGACCAGATTCATAATCATCCTACTCAAAGCATCCATAACGATAATAAGAGTAACAGAGCTAATGGGTCTCCTTGACAAAGCCCCCTAGAAGGTCAGAAATGGCCCACAAGCCCACTGTTAACAATGATAGAAATTGAAGACATACATTTCAAGATCTACTTAGACCAATTTTCTCGAAAACCCATCCCCTTTAGAGCGTAAATAAGGAAATCGCAAGAAACATGATTGTAGGTTTTCTCCATGTCTAATATGCAAATAATCCCCTCTTTTTTGCTTTTTAGCTTGGTGTCCACCACTTCATTGGCAATGACTGTCACATCAAGAATTTGCCTACCTTTCACGAAAGCATTTCTAAATTGTCCAACCACCTTGCCAATAACTTGTTTCAATCTATTTGCTAAAATTTTAGATATAATTTTGTATACACTTCCCAGCAGACTAATAGGTTGACAATCTTTAACATTTGTAGCTCCAATCCTCTTAGCAATAAGAGTATTGAAAAATTAGGCTCATCCACAAAACCCCTTGAGTGGATTGAAATTGCAATTAAGCTCATCCACAGATTCTCCCCTTGAGTGGATTGGAATTGCAATTAAGCTCATCCACAAATTCTTCCCTTGGCAAACATGTTGAGGAAATAATCCTCAAAACAACTTCAATTAGCCTGGAGAAAAGCCAAATCCCTAATAGAACCAAATGAGAGATTATCTAGTTGAGGTCTCTCAACATTTTTTCCCGTGCAAAACTTTTTGTAGATGGCTTTCTTATTATCAGTCTCCTCATCATGCGCCATATCACCCAACTCAATACGGTGTATAATGTTTCTTCTTTTGTGTACATTTTCCATTTTATGAAAGAAATGTTTATTTTTGTCCCCCTCCTTCACCCAAAGTGCTCTCGACTTTTGCCTCCACACACTTCCATATGAACAAGTTTCAACAACTCTCTTTTACGAAGTTCCCTTCTCACACTCTCATCATGTGAAAAGGCCACCATTGACTTATTATCGAGGTTTGAAATTTCATGGACAATGTCTTCATCATTCTCCTCAAGTCCCCAAAATTTTCTTTACTCCTAATATTTATTTTTTCCCTTAACAAACTCTAGTTCTTTCACTAATCGAAAACTAGCATATCGCTAACTTCGAAGCCATCCGCCCACTCCATCACTAAGTCGCCAAAACCTTCCACTTTCAGCCACATGTTCTCAGAACAAAAAGGAGCTAAGCCTCACTTGATGTTCTCAACTTCCTAGAGTAATGGGTGGTGATGAGAGGTAACTCTGGGAAGAATTTTCTGAATAACACTCAGATAATTAGATTCCTAAGAGCATGACAGAAGAAATCAATCAATTCTAGAAAAAGATGGGGATAACTAAAGTTGCACCTAGTATATAAGCCTCCAACAAGAGTGATGTCCGTTAGTATGACCCCATAATGTCCCAAAATTGTTGAGTATTCTGTTCATTTATCTTTTCTTCCCTTTATTTGATTGAAATAGAAATTGAACTGCTAAATTGTAAGCAGTAGACACCATCACACCAGCATACTTATTTTACAAATTTACCAAGATGATTTCCTAGTTAGTGTATTATCTAGTACATTTACAAAATATACTGATTGGCCTTCAGTTGATCTAGTACATCTATAACAATTGGTTTTCCATTTCCTCTTACCACGACAATGTTTAACATTGATCTGCGAGATCTTCACTGTTCTGAATGAAAAATGATCTTGTATGTTATAAAATAAAAATAACTGGTTTCTAGTCAATCTGGTACATTTGAATCACAATGGGTATTTCATTTCTACTTCAAAGATTCGCATCTGATCTGGGAGATCTTCACTGTTCTTGACTGCAGCTAGAAGTACTTGCAATTTTGTGCAATTTGATGATTTGGTTATAGGGGCAACATGGCGAATGTATTCAGTCACCACCCTAGCATCATCTAAATCTTGGCTCTGTTAATTTCTAATATTTGAAGGTGGCAGTAATTAATATGACTATGCAAGTGGTCCTTCTAAAGACCCAAGAGCAGCCATACTACTTTAAAGAGGCATTTATATAGAAAGAATTTTTTGTCCCCAAACTGAAGTTAGCTCGTTGAACTGATACCTCTGATTTGCTGTACAGCCATGTTCTAGCGTTGGCATACCTAAAAAGAAGCTAATGCGTATGGAAAAGCACTCTTAGAAATTGTTGGAGCTGTAATCTGTTTGAGTATTGTGAGGACCTTATATTTACCCCTACCATTCTCATGATCTTTGGGGAAGTCTGTAATTAAGAATTTGGCTGGTTTTCAAAATTAAACATTCCCCACTGCATCACCTTATTTACCACTTTGCTTCACAACAGATGAGATTGTGCCTAGTCCCTAGTTGTTGGAGCTGTAATCTGTTTGAGCCTTGTGAGGACCTTATATTTGCCCCTATGTTGGAGCTGTAATCTTTTTGAGTCTTGTGAGGACCTTATATTTGCCTCTAACATTCTCATGATCTTAGAGGATGTCTGCTACAAGAATTTGGCTGGTTTTGACAATTTAGGTTCTCACTGCATCACATTATTTACCACTTGGCTTCGCAACCCATGAGATTGTGCCTCGTCCCTAGTAGTGTATCAAGTTCATAAAGTAGAACTGTATCAGGGATGCATATTGTGAAATGGTGGATATAGCTGGAAACACCAAATGAGCAGGACTTTTCAAAGTAATTGTTACATGTGAATGGGGGCTTGGATTACACCTGAAATAGGCCTCATTCAAGTCCCTAAGTGTATTTATAGTCTTCAACTTCTAGAATCAATAACCACCATCTTCTTTATATTCCTTTGATGTTGATTTGTGATTGCAATTTGTCTCTCTATTTTGAGAATGATGATAGCCAAACTAGAAACTGTTATATGGAATCTGCTAATGTAGACAACCCCAAGGAAAACCATATACTATATATATATATATATCTTGTATTGTTAGATGAGCGGTCAAAGCAATAAGTTATTGTCCATGTACTTGGGATCACACAAAATCAAGCTTCCCCTTTCCCAAAACAGAGGCTTCAATTCCTTTTGCCTTGGTATTTGCTGTTATGTTTCTGTTTTCCCTTATTTCCTTTTTGTTGTGGAGGGGGCAACCATGCCAATAGATTGTGCATCTTGAATTTCACAGTAATAGGTGGTTATAATTGTTCCCACTATTCGCAGATCGAGCATAGGCGGGCATATAATTGTGAAATCATGCTTTCCAAGGTGAAAATACCATTGCATGACTTACTGGTGAGTTCGGCATTTATGGATATAGTCTCTTTTTTCTTGAGAATTCTTATCCTCAGAAATTTTGGCCTTTTGAAGCATCAGTCACTAACTCAACAATCTAATTATATCCCAGATATATCTCATTACGTCAAAGCATACATCATGTCATTAACCTTGCAAAAATCATTTTGACTGGAGAATTGATTTTCATGATATATATGTGGAAGTTAATCTTGTAGTTAATGCTATTACAAAGTGGCAATCATATCTCAACTGCCAGATTCTTAAAATTAATTTTAGTGTTTCTTTTTAATTAGTTCTTGTTTGCTAGTGAATGGTTTTGGTGGAATATGGTGTTTGGATTTTGGGAAAAACAGTCTTCCACAGGAATAGCCTTTACCTTCTGCTGGTACTGTTGCAAGGAATGATGAATGTCCAACCCCAAAAATGATTTAGTGAGCCTGCGTTCTCCCAACATACTAGTCATTCTTCCTTAGGAGCTTTTATACCACTCAGAGAGAAAATAGAGGAGATCAACCCAAGATTTAATTGAGTTTGATTTGAGTCTGTCTTGTGCAGCTTGTCTTCATTTAGTCTGTCTTCTGCAGTTTATCTCACATGATACATCTTTTTACTTTTAGAAGATACTCCATAGGGAGTCAAGAGCACATTGTTACTGTTTAATAAAAAGATATTTCACCTTATACTCCTTAACCTAATTCTACCATATATTCTTGTTCTTAATTTGTAACTATTCCTTTAGGAATGAAGTCTTGCAGCCGTAAGCTTCATATTTCAGTGTTTTTGTTTTCTATTTGCTCCTTTCTCCTCATCCTTCTCTTTCTTCTTTGTTTAGTTTCCCAATGTCCCCCCTTCCAAAGGCAACAAAAGAAAACGGATCAACAGTCTCTCAATTGACCTGTGAATCATTCCCTATAATTCTGATGTTTGTGTGATCTTCTCAGAGTTCAGTGCTTGCCTTAGAGGATTCGGGACTAGATGTTGATCAGGTTGAGAACCTTATAAAGTTTTGCCCAACCAAAGAGGAGATGGACATGCTTAAGGTAATGAATGCAAAATGGAATTTATTGTTTACATATGAATAAATCTGGTTAGCCTTCATCTACATAAAATTTTATCAGTAAGTCTTGGATGACAAAGCTACAAAACACTATTTTTGGCACCATCCCGTTTTAACTACTCATTTCCCTTTTCAGGGTTATAAAGGGGATAAAGATAAGTTGGGAAAATGTGAACAGGTAATTGGGATGCAGATCCTGCTTTGACTGTTTATGTTGTTTATCTATCTTCTCTGTGGTTGTTCAACTGTTGATAAAGATATTCAATCTTACATGATATGACTATTGTCGATTTATCATTCTGTTTTATTACAGTTCTTTTTGGAGTTAATGCAAGTACCGAGGATAGAAAATAAACTCAGAGTCTTCTCCTTCAAGATGCAGTTTCGCTCTCAGGTCAGAAAATATTTCATCTTTTCTTCTTTTTTCATTTTAGTAGATGATAATATTAGTAGTGTGTATCATTCTTTCTTGGTGGAAATTCAAAATTAAATTAAATCCCATGATTTATGTGAACTTCCCATTATCTATGTGAATGATAGTAATTGTAGGGACAGATTTGTATTCCAATTATAGGAGATTAGTTGTAAATATATTTTCCAGATTTCTAGGGATTGGTAGAATGTCAAACTTCCCTGAATAGCTCTATCTTGCTGTATAAAATCTATGTAAACAAAGCATTCAAAAAATACACAAAATATTCCAGTTTTTTCCTCATGGTATCAGAGCTTTAGGTTTCTCTCTAGGGTCAAGAATCTCATTACAGTAGGCCTTCATTGCCAAGCCATACTTTTAACTCTTTATGTGCTTTTTTTTTTCGTCTACTTTGTATTGTTTCTTCATAAACAAAGTAGTTTGCACCTTTTGTTCAGCCTTCATTACTGAAATCTCTTGCACTTAATCAAACAAGAGAATTACAACATGGCTGCCACAACTGAAAAACTTTCTAGTACTCAATCACAATCCAATGTGCAATTTGAGGATGTGAAAGTTAGTCAAACAATAGGAGAATTACAAAACATTCAGTCTGCATACAGATTAAATGGCAAAAACTATATGAAGTGGTCTCAAGTAGTTCGAACCTTTCTAAAAGGGAAGGGAAAATTGAGCCATCTTCTTGGCAATGGGCCCAAAAAGGGAGATCCCAATTTCGATGCGTGGGATAATGAGGATTCCATGGTCATGTCTTGGTTATGCAATTCCATGCAACCAGAAATCAGTGATACATTTATGTTCCTGTCAACATCCAAAGAAATATGGGAAGCTGCAGAACAAACTTATTCTAAGGTAAAAGATGCTGCTCGAGTGTTTGAGATCAAAACCAAAATCTCTGCCACAAAACAAGAAAATCTTTCAGTCACAGTATGCCAATCTCTTGAAGAATCTATGGCAAGAGATGGACCATTATCGCTCCATTGAGATGAATCAGAGCACTGATGCGGCTGCCCTAAAGAATTTCATTGAAAGGGAACGAATTTATGATTTTCTTGCTGGTTTGAATGTGGAGTTTGATCAGATCAGAATTCAGATTTTGGGAAGACAAGAGTTACCTTCATGGAATGAGACTATCTCTATCATCAATACTGAGGAAAGTCGAAGGGGAGTTATGCTTTACTCTCAACCCGTTGAAGGATCAGCAATGCTAGGAAAAATCAATGGTGCTGAAAAGACCTCGACTAACAATGCTACAAATTTAGAAGTTTGGAAAAAGATCAGCCCTTAAACAAGGATAATCTTTGGTGCAACTATTGCAAAAGCCTCGTCATACCAAGGAGCATTGTTGGAAACTTCATGGAAAACCACAAAGTTCTCAATGGAATAGAAGGTCTAGAAATGGCCCCCAGAGAAGTCAGGTACATATGGTTCAATCTAGAGAAGATAAATCACATGATGCTACAAAATCCAGTGGGGGAGAGCAAAATGAAATCAGCAAAGAAGACATTGGAAGGCTGAGATCACTCCTTGAGTCATTAGAAAAGTCTACAGGTACCTGTCCCTTGGCTAATTCAGGTATGCCTCATTCCTTGTATGCTTTAAGTGCCTCAGGTTTAGACTTTTCAAATTCTTGGGTCATTGATTCTGGTGCAACTGATCATATGACTCACTCTTCATACAAATTCCTCACTTATCATTCCTGCCCAAGCAACAGAAAAATAACCATTGCTGATGGATCCTTAGCCACTGTTGCTGGCCAGGGAGACATTATTCTAAGTCCATCTGTGATCCTTAAAGATGTGCTACATGTACCTAAGTTATCTACAAATCTTGTGTCTGTTCATCGACTCATAAAAGATCTAAATTGCAATGTGATGTTTTCTGGTATTTCTTGTGTTTTTCAGGACCAAGTTACGAGGAGGACGATTGGACTTGCTAAGGTGAGACATGGTCTTTATTATCTTGAGTTACCCAGCGACCAAGTGCACAATGAGCAAAAATCACCTCTCTCATTTTTGTCCAGCAAATCTCCTTCCGAGAAAGAGCAAATCTGGCTCCATCATTTTAGACTTGGACACCCTTCCTTTGATACTCTTAGAATTATGTTTCCATCCTTGTTTAAGAGTATTGACGTAAATGTTTTTCACTGTGATGTTTGTGAATTTGCTAAACACCGACGTGTTTCCTTTCCTTTAAGCAATAAAAGAACTATAGCTCCTTTTTCCCTAATCCACAGTGATATTTGGGGTCCATCTCAAGTCCCCAACATTTCAGGGGCTCGTTGGTTTGTTTCTTTCATTGATGATTGTACTCGGGTTACATGGATTTATTTGTTAAAACAAAAATCTGATGTGAGCAACATTTTTCCTCTCTTTCATAAAATGGTTAAAACTCAATTTAATGTTGGAATTAAAAGGTTGAGGACAGATAATGCTAGAGACTATTTCAATCAAACTTTGTCCTCATACTTTCAAAAGGAGGGAATTATTCATGAATCTTCATGTGTTAACACACCCCAACAAAATGGGATTGCCGAAAGAAAAAATGGTCATCTTTTGGCCACTGTTCGTGCTCTTTTGTTTCAGAAAAATGTTCCAAAATCTTTTTGGGGGGAAGCTGTCCTAATTGCAGCTTACCTTATAAATCGCATCCCATCACGGGTCCTTGACTTTAAAAGCCCAATGGAGGTTTTCTCTAAGTATTTTCCAGATTTCAATGTGTTAACTAATTTAGCTCCTAAAGTTTTCGGATGTGTCTCATTTGTTCATGTTCACTCATGGTCGAAGTAAGTTAGACCCTAGAGCTATCAAATGTGTCTTCATAGGGTATTCACCTACTCAGAAAGGGTACAAGTGTTATGATCTCACTGCTCGTAAAACATATGTATCTACTGATGTCACATTTGTTGAACAAGAAAACTATTTTTCTAGTCCTCATCTTCAGGGAGAGACATTATCTATAGAGGACAAGGATTTATTTTTGAGAGAGCCATCCATCTTAGCCAAAACACTTTTGCAAATTGAATCCACCCCTGAACCTACTTTCGAAGAGCCTACAAAGTCAGTTTCTAATCTCTCTGAAGAACCATTAAGTCCAATAAATCCTACTTCCTCGAAGCCACTACAGGTCTACTCAAGAAGAATAAAGTCCGTTCCTACGCAAGTTCAAGAGACCGAATCGTCACTTGGGAATGAGGTAAGCCCTTCTGCTAGAAAATCACCTATTGTTCTTGATTTGGATCTACCCATAAAATCACCTATTGTTCTTGATTTGGATCTACCCATAGCCACAAGAAAAGGTGTCAGGAAGTGCACTCAACATCCTTTATCCCATTTTGTGTCATTTGGAAAATTATTCCCCTCACACAAAACTTTTCTCGCCCATCTAAACACTGTCCCCGTCCCACAAACTTTATCTGAGGCACTTAGCAGAAAAGAATGGAAGCATGCAATGAAAGTAGAAATGGAAGCCTTGGAAAAGAACAAAACATGGGAACTAGTGGATTTACCAATTGGAAAGAAACCAGTAGGGTGCAAATGGGTCTTCACTGTAAAGTATAAGTCAGATGGATCCATTGAGAGATATAAAGCAAGACTAGTAGCCAAGGGATATACACAGACCTTTGGGGTGGATTATCAAGAGACATTTGCCCCAGTTGCGAAGATGAATACAGTAAGGGTGTTGTTATCTCTAGCAACAAATTATGATTGGCCTTTACAACAGTTTGATGTGAAGAATGCCTTTTTGCATGGAAACCTTGAGGAGGAAATCTATATGGAAGTTCCACCTGGCTTTGGGATAAACTTGGATAGGAACAAAGTGTGCAGATTGAAGAAAGCATTGTATGGTCTTAAACAATCTCCTCGAGCATGGTTTGGCAAATTTACTAAAGCAATGTTGGATATGAAGTACAAACAGAGCCAAGGTGATCATATTTTGTTTATCAAGCATTCAACTTCAGGGAAAATCACAGCATTGATAGTTTATGTGGATGATATCATAGTAACTGGGGATGATATAGACGAAAAGGAAGCCCTTCGAAAGTACTTAGCAGAAGAATTTGAAATAAAGGATCTTGGGAAGTTAAAGTACTTCTTAGGAATTGAAGTGGCTCGATCTAAGGAAGGAATTTTTGTTTCACAACAAAAATATGTTCTTGATCTGTTAAAAGAATCAGGTAAACTTGGTTGTAGACCATCGGACACACCGATAGAGCCAAATCATAGACTAGGAGAGTCTATGGGAGACGAACCAGTTGACAAAGGTATGTATCAACGACTCGTTGGGAGACTAATCTATTTGTCACACACACGGCTTGATATTGCATATGCTGTAAGTGTGGTGAGTCAGTTCATGCAAAACCCCAAGGATCTCCATCTCCATGCAGTATATTGTATCTTACAATATTTAAAAGGCAGCCCAGGAAAAGAGATCTTATTTAGAAAAGATACAAGCATAGAAGTAGAAGCATACACAGATGCTGATTATGCTGGCTCTATTACTGATAGAAGATCGACATCTGGATATTGTACCTTTCTTGGTGGGAATTTGGTAACTTGGAGAAGTAAGAAACAACCAGTTGTTGCAAGATCTAGTGCAGAAGCAGAATTTCGGTCAATGGCACAAGGTATTTGTGAATTGTTATGGCTCAAGATTATCCTAGAAGACTTGAAGATTAAATGGGAGACTCCAATGAAGCTTTATTGTGACAATAAGTCTGCAATCAATATAGCTCATAATCCAGTTCAACATGACAGAACTAAACATGTGGAAGTTGACAGACATTTCATAAAGGAGAAGCTTGAGAGTGGATTGATTTGTACACCCTACATTTCCACAGAGGGCCAATTAGCAGATATCTTAACTAAAGGATTGAAAAATTCAACATTTCAAAAGATTGTGAGCAAGCTAGGGATGGAAAATATCTATTCCCCAACTTGAGGGGGAGTGTTGGAAATTCAAAATTAAATTAAATCCCATGATTTATGTGAACTTCCCATTATCTATGTGAATGATAGTAATTGTAGGGACAGATTTGTATTCCAATTATAGGAGATTAGTTGTAAATATATTTTCCAGATTTCTAGGGATTGGTAGAATGTCAAACTTCCCTGAATAGCTCTATCTTGCTGTATAAAATCTATGTAAACAAAGCATTCAAAAAATACACAAAATATTCCAGTTTTTTCCTCATTTCTTTCTCCTTTTTCTTCAGGTTTCTGACGTGAGGAGTAGTCTGAATGTGGTAAATTCAGCAACTGATCAGGCAAATTCTTTTTCCCCTCATTAATCTTGAACTACTTAACATGTGTGGTCAATATTTCTCATTTTTTTTTCTATTATTTGCTCTCCAGATTAGGGGTTCAACCAAATTGAAAAGAGTAATGCAAACAATCCTTTCGCTTGGAAATGCCCTGAACCAGGGAACTGCAAGGGGTAAGTTAACATTTTGTTATATTGATATCCAAAGTATCCTGAATAAACGTGTTATTGGGTGTGAATTTGTCATCAACATTCTCTGTTTAACATTTTGTTACATTGAGGCAATAAACAAATATAAGAACGATGTAAACTTCTGTTGAAAGCAAATGAACTAAAATTTGACATTTCAGTGTTGGTAGAAGGAACTGGTCTGTACACCAGGTTTGATAGGTGGTCAAGTCTCATGTAGGGGATTGTGGAAATTGAGGTGCAGGGTGTGAGACAGGACGACCAACATGCAGTTCTGAGGACATTGATTCTTATTAGATCAATTTACCATGGTTTAAAGTTTCATTGAGTAATTTACCATGGTTAAAGAATTCAGTGATTTTTGGTTCAAACTGATTGAATCTTTTCAATTTAAAGCAAAGAAAAGAAATAATAAGATATTTAAGACATTGATGGTCACATAGGAACCCGAATGTTCTTGGGAAGTTCCACCAAAACCTTCAACTCACTAAGTTCTATTTTGTTCTTTTCAAAATTATGTGGTAGACCTGAGCTGAAAAGAGAGAATCCTGAATAGTTTAGGTTTCTTCTTTAATCATATATCCATCAAGACTTAATAGTCATTTGGAATAACGCCCATCAACATGTCCTCAATGGACATCAATAATTCAAAAAACTCAAAAGGAAGTAAAATGGAAAAGAGCAATAATCTGTATTCGTTGACCATTCAGGAGGACGTTTCCTGCTAAGGAGGTACATTTTTGCTGTACCAAATAACAATAGTGTGTCAACTGTATTTGAGAAAGCACATACACATTAATTTCTTTGCATTTTGGTTTATCTGCGTCTGTTTATACTAGAGTTTTATTGACAAGTGGTGTAACTTTTGACACCCCTGAATCAAAAGACTGGACCTTTTTCACATATATTCAAGCAGTAGGGTACAATCTTTGTAAGCTAACAATGTGTGCATTTGTTGGGTTAATTTTTTTTTCTAAAATTTTACATTGTTTAATAGTGTTTCCATAGGGTTTCAGAACATTTCCATATCCATTATTTCCGAAACTTACCATCGGAAGAAACTTTAAACCATGCAACTTACTTCCTTTGAGACAAAGAAGAGTAAGGGATGACTTGCATATTTATTGATATGTACTCTCAACGTTCTGTACTTAAGAGTCTTCCTTTCACACAAAGCACAAGCTCGTGTTGTTGCTTCAAGTCTTGACAAATTTCTGGAAACAAACTCATGTTGTACACCTCTTTGTTCTCCTGAAAACTTAATTCACAATCAGATATGGAATACTAATAGGACATTGGGGATCACATACATTGCACCAAGGACTAGCTGATACCTTCAAGAGGAACACAAATAAGAGCTGCTTCGTTAAATTACCATTTTGGGAAGCCTACCTTGAGTGTAGTTAAATGGGATTTACTTCTATAGACAGGAATCCTTTTTCATATCGCCTTTTTAAGCTGACTCTTGTCTGACTCAGTTGATTGTTAAAGCAGTAACTTCGATGGAACCAATCAGTCACCAGTGCCCCCAGTGGACCTCTCCACCTGAAGAGGGGGACAGAATAGAAATAGAATATTTTGGGTTTGCTTGCTCAATTAGGACTTGCCTTTTTCCCCAGAGAAACAGAGAGAAGGCCCTACTTCAAATGGGGAAAGCATATTCTAGTATTATCCCGTAAGCTTGTGGATGGGTGGAAGGAGTGTGATCTCTTGAAATTCTTGAGTTGTCTGTGAGCATTAGTCTTGATCTTTCTAACTTCAGTTTATTGGTTCTCGTTCTTTAGGGTCTGCTATTGGATTCAGGTTGGATAGCCTCCTTAAACTTACAGACACACGTGCCCGAAACAATAAGATGACTCTCATGCATTATCTTTGCAAGGTACGGGTTGCTTATTGTAGCTATTTCTGTAATAGACATGATGTTATGGCTTGCGAAAATAATATTCTCCTAAATTTCAAGTTTCCAAATGATGGAATTCTTGGGGTAGGAAAGATTCAGATGGCTGACGAAAAAGGTTTTGAATACAATCTGAACTATGGGTTATGTATACATTGCTATGCTTATTAGCTTGAATAAATTATGGGATGATTGGCCCTACTAACGTCTTCTAACAATCTAAAATGGCATACTGATTATAAGATTTTTTAAATCTTTTCTAGTCTGTGCCTGCTGACTTAATTTTTTTTTTTTCCTTTCTTTTGTCCTTTTTCAGGGATTGGGGGAAAAAGGGGAGGATTTGGGTTATTTTCTTGATCCAGTTTAAGAATGACTTATTTTGATCTTTTTTTTTTCACTAAATTGCCCAGGGATAATAAGAATACGCACTTCCATGAAATAATTATTCCTTCCAAGAAGAAATGACATTCATTTCTATCTTCTCATTTCTAGTATTAACATCAAATATACCTTCAGACAACAAACTTCTTACCTTAGCGTTATCACTTGTCAGTTAAGGATCCCCTCATTTTGTGGTTTAGAAACAACTTAAAGGGCAAACATGTAACTCCAGAAATACAAGTTTATCAAAACTTTATTCCAAGCCAAATCATGCCATAAAATTTGCACCAGTCACAGATTCCGGGACCTGTGTTATTGTAGAGGTTTCAATGAGCAGGTGCATGACTAATAGTGCACCATAATATAAGCTCTACAATATTTGTCTTGAAGTTTTCTTGCGAATTGAGTATCATGCTTCGTTCGGTTAACGTGATTATAACCTATGTTAAAGGAAACATACTAAGGGAAGAGTTTTTATCAATTCTAAAGTGCATTTTCTTATTTTATGTTTCTTAACTTTGGCATTGTAGGAAGAGCCCAAGTGAGCTTTTAAAATGAAACTGTGTTAAAGTGATCCAAAAGTTTCCTAATTTTATCATGTAAACCAGTTTTGACCTTCAAATAAAATTGTTGAAGAATATTTTAGTTATTAATGTATTTCCTTATCTTATGGTATTAAATTAGGCAATAGTCTAGATTAGGTAATTAGTCAAATTGGTTTCCTTATTATTCTAGTTTCCTTAGAATTCTAGTTACCTTTTTAATTTAGCTTCTAGTCTTGCTCACCAAGTTATCATGCCTATAAATAGGCTCTTCTATTGTATTCATGATATATCAATAATTCACAATGTATTCTTCATGAGTATCTCTCTTCTAGAGCCACCGTTGGTGGTGGCTCTAACCATCTTCAATACTTTCATATTTTCTTTCCATATTTTATGTTTTATATATTTTCCACATGGTATCAAAGCCACCCTCCTGGTGGCGTGTTTCTTCTAAAAAAAAAAAAAAAGCAGTCATGTCAACCTACGGGTCTCACGTCAATCCAAGCAGTCGTGTTAGTCTACAGGTCACATGACTATCCAAATCCAAATCCAGATCCACATCCGAATCCAAATCCAAGTCCAGTTTCTAATTATTATCCAAGTCCAGTCCAATTCAGTTTTCAATTACTATCTCAATCTAAATTCTGTCTAATGGTTGTGGGGATTCATCACACCAAAGTGGTGCACACGACCCCCAAATTAATCCAAATTCCATTCCTCCAAGCTGTAAGCTAGGAAGCCCGGACACGATACGTGGACACGTGATACGACACGATGCGACACATGGACACGTTCTTCTCTAAAAACTAAGATACGACACGTACGGGATACGTTAAATAAATTATATTTAAATTTATAGATATAGCACATAAATATTAATTTTTGTTGTAATAAAAGAGAATAAACAAGACTAAATATCTCAATTAATATGTTCTGTAATATTTAATACATAACTAGTTATGTAATATGAAAAAAAAATAATAAAATAAAAATATATAATAAATAATTAATATGTGATTAAGCTATTATATTTATTATGTGACTAAAATACTATTTTAAATTTTGATTGAGGTCATTTTATAAATTAAATATAATTTTAAGGATTAAAATATAAAAAAATTAAAACGTCAAATCAAAACTTACTTAATCTTTTTTCTTTCACTTTTCACATCACTCAAGCACCAACCCACCTACCCTTTTTCTTTCTCTTTTCCTGTCACACGTACACACACACACACAAACCACACAATGCAAGACCACCAACCTACCCCTTCTTCTTTCTTCTTTCCCGTCACACATACACACACACAAACACACACATACATAACAATGACAGCAGAGAACAAATGCCAAAGTTTAAGCATTGCCATCAAGAGAATGTAGTGAACTACCTTTCGGCTTTCAAGTGCAGATCTCACCAAGCAACAATGGAAGTTGCAGTCTAATTTTCTTTTTCTTTTTTTTTTTTCCCTTTTTGGGTTCAAAGCTTTTGAAGCGTGTCCCAACGTGTCCGGGACATATCCGGGCATGTCCAAAAATGTTTTTTGAACAAAAAATTTTGGACACGTGTCTGAGCGTGTCCGGCACGTGTCGGTGTCCGACACGTGTCGGATACGCGATACGCAGCCTTGGAGGAGTGTCGGTGCTTCTTAGGCTGTAAGCATAGTCAGACAAGTCATGGTGACGGTGGTGAATTTCGAGTTAGACGAGTCATGGTGACTGTCCCTTCCATCAAGATCAAGTTTTCTTTTGGAGACCTTTCAAACTCAAGGTCATATCTCAAATACCACATTGAGTTTGAGAGGGGGTGTTGAAGAATATTTTAGTTATTAATGTATTTCCTTATCTTATGGTATTGAATTAGGCAGTAGTTTGGATTAGGTAATTAGTCAAATTGGTTTCCTTATTATTCTAGTTTCCTTAGAATTCTAGTTACCTTATTAGTTTAGCTTCTAGTCTTGCTCACCAAGTTATCATGCCTATAAATAGGCTCTTCTATTGTATTCATGATATATCAATAATTCACAATGTATTCTTCATAAGTATCTCTCTTCTAGAGCCACCGTTGGCGGTGGCTCCAACCATCTTCAGTACTTTTATATTTTCTCTCCATATTTTATGTTTTATATATTTTCCACAAAAATAAAGATTCCCATTTCTTCATTGTCAAGTTTATTTTCCTACAATCATGTTACTTTGTTTAAATGTCAACCAGTATGATCCATTATATGTGCCTGTTGCTTAATATTGGACATTGTAAAAGTCATATCACCAGACATGAACCCTGAACAAAGTGCTCTGGTACTTTCCTCTCCTACTGAAATCTTGCGTATTATACATCAATAGGTACTTGCTGATAAGTTGCCAGAACTTCTTGATTTTGGGAAGGACCTTTCTAGCTTGGAACCTGCATCAAAGGTATGCTTAATTTTTCATGGAAGTTAGACTTGAAATTGCATATGTTAGACTTGACTAAGAAGAAAGTTTTCCAGATACAATTAAAATTTTTAGCAGAGGAAATGCAAGCTATCAGCAAAGGACTAGAGAAAATAGTACAGGAGTTATCCACGTCTGAAAATGATGGGCCTGTGTCTGACAATTTTCGTAAGGTAGCTTATCAACTATATTGTGTATGAACTAATGTCATTGCATTAATACATTATCCGGTAATCTTACCATTTCCCTTTGGTCTTTCGATAATATTCCCCCAATGTAATTTCCATGGACATCTTGAATTTTTCATATCACATTTTTATAAGTTCTTCCTACAACATATGAATAGACTATTTTCTTGTTTGAGATGATTCATCCACCCAAATCCGGGAAGTGAGAACAGATATAGCCTGTTCTGTTCCTCTCACTGTTGGTTGAGTTTTGTATCAACAGTGGGAAGACCAACTAAGCCTTGAAGTCTGAACCTCTTTACTTTTCCTTTCAGCCATCCGCTCAGCTACTCCTATTATGGAGTTCAAAGGAAATCTTAAAATGTCATGGCATGTGTTTCATGTCTTCACAAAATTATGAGCTAAGTTGTTCATTATGTTGATTTCATCTCTTTATAACTATTGTAATATCTGTCTACACAGGTTTTGAAAGAGTTTCTTTGCTTTGCTGAAGGAGAAGTAAGGTCCTTAGCTTCACTTTATTCTGGCGTGGTAAGTTTAAGACATCTTAGTTCACTAATTTTATGCATCTTCTAATTATTTTTCCCTTGGGAATTTGTACAGCGTACATTATTTATTCTTTCTGATACTGGAGTCTTTTCTTTTTCTTTGGTCCAATAACTTTCTGATTGTGCATTCTTTACAGGGTAGAAATGTGGATGCGTTGATCCTTTACTTTGGAGAAGATCCATCTCGTAATCCATTTGAACAAGGTAGCAAGCCTTGCAGAGATTTTACAATGATGTAGATAACCAAATTACTTTGGTATTTTCACTACTACCAAATAACAATTTTAAGATCTCAGAGGAGGAAAACATTTTTCTCCTGTATGTTCTTATTTTTCATTCTTTGTGGTAGGGAAGGGGGGATCATGAAGTGTTAGCAAATTAAATATCCATTGACTGGTTCAAGTGTTGTCCAATTTGTGTGCTTGTTCTCACTATTTGGCTTCATCACATCATTTGCTCTACCATTTCCTTTCCTTTGCGGTACAAAAATTCATATTTGCCGCGTCAGAATGTTCTCTCTGACATGCATGCAGTTGTTTTATTCTTTTCGGAGTATTCTTTGAACTTAATCTTGTTTCAGGTTAACGATTTTGTTCTTATGCATTTAGTGTGGTCTAATTGATATATTATGCCTAGAGTGGTGTATGCATCTTTAGGTTCATCATGAAGTCTATTAGCCGGAAACTGCACTTTCTAGGCTTAACAGAAGAGAGAAGGCATGCCATGTTGCATTATGTTGAAGGATCCTCTCTAGTCTCTGGTATTCCTGGTGTTCTAGCTATTGCATGATGGGACTTTAACAAACCTTTTCCTTTCTTGATTGGAATTAGAGAGTGCCTTATTATATGGCTTTCTTTATCAATCAATCTTTAGATGTAACTTTCATCTTTGTGGCAGTTGTTTCAACACTGCTAAACTTCGTGAGGATGTTCAATCGAGCTCATGAGGAAAATTGCAAGCAGCTAGAGTTTGAAAGAAAGAAAGCAGAGAAGGAAGCTGCAATGGAGAAGTTGAAGTCAGCTGCTTCAGAGAAAGAACCTGGGCAATTGACAAGTTCGCCAGTTCGAAGTGTCAAGTAATGCTGCACCAAGATTTCCATTCCGTCTTCAACAAAAGTTGTTCCATAGTTAGAAAGTGACAGGCTCATCAGAAATTCTGTTGCGAGTTGCAAAAGTAGCATATTGATGGTGATCCAGTGGGAAGAGAATGTATATATATCTGGGACGAATCAACAGATGTAAATGTGTAGAATCATAGAGTTTAATAGCATGGATTCTTCAACAGAAAAGGTTAGTTTTCTATAATTTGAGCTTCCTTCATCATTAGTCTTCTTCAGGATTGTTGAATTTATTATCCTGTTTAATTTTCTGAACTGATTTCCAACAGAATATGGGGTTGCCATCCTGTGCAATTAGGCATCTTGTACATAATTTGCTAGAGTAGAATTAAAATGTAACAATTTTCCTTTCTGTAATTGTTATATTTTTTAATTCCTCATTAGGCAAATGTGCTATCATTACGTATAAGCTTTACTTTTTCGTCCGATGCAACTTGCAGCGAACCATGTCCTGTTATGTCAAATTTTTCCTCTTTTATTTTTTTTGGTTATCCCCCCCCCCCCAATGGATTGAATCCAAGATCTCTTCGCCTAGGTGAAATAGTCTCAACCACTTGAGTTATCCCGTAATACCTATCTCAAAATTTTCCTTCTTGTACTCTATTTGCTTCTATAAAAGCCATAGGTAGTAAATCATCTCATTCTTTCTGGCAGACGAAAGTGTGTGCTACAGAGCATAAATTTTCTTTTTTTTTGTTTTTAAGGCTATGGAGCGTGTTGCTCACGCACAAGGAGGTGCACCTTCCTTCTCAGGTGTACCATGCTCGAGTTTAAGATATTATTTGCGAAAGAAAAATTTACTGATTCAGTAGTTGAAATTGAAGTCTTTTTTCTTTTATGAAATTGTCTATCCATGAAATAAATAAATTATATAGGAAGAAATTCTCTAAATAAATTATCTATGAAAACCTACTCAAAATTTATGAACTTTCTTAAATTTATTTGGTAAGACCTAATCAGTAAAATAAATATATTAAGCATTACTAAAATTTATCCTCTAAAATTATTTATTTCTTATAAAAAATTACTAAAATATCATCTGCATAAGAAAAATATATATTAAAAAAACCATTATGAGAGGATCTTCAAGTAAAAGAAAAAAGAGAGAAAAAAAAAAACTCAGGGGGGCCATGAAAAAAAAAAGTTAGAAAAATTTTAAATTTTAAAATGATTTTATATGGTTTTGTTTTTGGGTCCGATTCAAAAAACTCGTAATATATACCCAGTTCTATCAAGAACACCAACACAAGTTAAGCCTTTTTAACTTACCAAACATCCCCACTGATAGTCAACCAACAAAAACACAAAAAAAAAACCAAAAAGAAAAAGAGAAAAGAAACGTCCCCCACTAAAAGACTTTGGAGCCAAGATGCATGTGAGGCCATAAAGTTTGTGATGTTCGGGGTACAGGTGTCCATATAGCCTTTGACGTAAGAAGGAATTAAATAAAAAAAGATTTCCTAATCCTTATAAGCTAATCATTCAACCCCACATTACCTCACTAGATTTACCCTCCTTTTTCAGCTAACACTGCTATGCATAGTTATATGCGTTAGGTATAGACTGTAAGAATATTAGACTTTACACTTTAATAAGATAGTGTAAAAAAATTTATACTATGTGTGCAAATTAAATATTGATTTATAGTCATTGGGTTTGTAGGTAGACCTATGACTAGATATTCAGATTGATCCCCCTCTCTTATTTATGAAAAAATGTGACTATTTGTTAGAAAAAACACAACTATTTGAAAAAATCACGGCTATTCTTTTTTATCTTTATAAAAACTTTGCCTCGCTTCCCCATTAGACACAAATCCAGGGATGAGGGAGGGGAAGAGCAATTAATTAACAATTATCTTGGACGAAATTTGAAGTAAATGGATAATTTATTTCGCTATAATTTTCAATCATATTTATAATTGTGTTGATGAATTTAATATGTTTGGTTTATAAAATTTTTCTAGCACAAAGAACAAAAAGCAAAAAAAAAAAAAAAAAAGAAGAAGAAACAAAGAATAACATTAGGTCACCCTCCGTGTGTGTGTGAAGGAATCCCAATGCTTCATTGATGACATTCATCACCCCAACTTCCATTCCTTGAGCTCAAAGCCTCCCTCCATTGATAACAACTATGCCCCCATTGCACTCATTACCCTCCAAATTGAGTGAGACAAGAGCAACAAATGGATGCTGATAGAAGAGGGAGGGGACAATGGTTAGCTGGCAGGCTCTGTTTGGGAATATAGAATGAAGCATGATGAATTCAAAGGTGCCCATCAAATTTTTCAAAAGTGAAGAAAACAACTAAGAGGTTAAAAATTAAGTACTCCTACTGAAGAAGGTAAGGATACTAATAAATTCCAGCACCAGTCGTGTAAGTACCAGATGGATAAAAAAGTCAACTTGAGGCCAAAACAGAGTCTTCCTATGGTAGGTGGGAGGAGACAGCCATGGAAATCTGAAAGCAGTAGAGGAAATGCAATTCAAACCCCTAATAAACAAAGATCTGAATTGAGCAAGAATGCGGACGAACAATGCAAAGAACTGAGTGCATCTGCTGATGAGATCAAGAAGAGTCCAACTCAGATTAAGAAAACAAGAGCTGATGTTAGTAAGCAGCAGAGTGTTTCTGTTGATGGGATTTATAAGAGGCCTGCTCCGACAATGAAAGCAAGATCTGCTACGCGGAAGGAGTCAGACGAAAGCAGCAATGCAGGTGAAAAGAGTCGAATTCAGTTGAGGAAAGTCAAGTCAGAGGCCATTAAGGCCTTGAATGGTGATGGAAATGAGAAGAATACCGAGTTGAGAAAGACGAAATCCGAGTCGAATAGATGTTTTCATGAGTCTTGTGATGAGAAGGTTAGAAATTCATTACAGCTAGCGATGGCAAAACCAGTTTCCATGAAGTCCTCAAGTGACGCAAGTACAAGTGAATCGAGGAAGGGGCAGTTGGCTAAAGGCAATGTTATCGATGGATCAAACTACGATCTTGAAATTCTTGCTGAGGATATTAAGAAGATCCCAATTGAAATCAAAAGGACACACTCTGATGAAAGTTGCAAGGACTTTGATGTGTGTGAAGAAAAGGTCATTACTAGCAATTTAAGCACTGCAGATGGAAGCAAATCGGCTTCCGAGAAACAAGAGGTGCCTGATGACTATGTAGACGGAGTTGATGTGGAGGAGGAAGACAGGGATGAGGTATTGGAAGATGGGGTTGGTGAAGAAGTTGAGGTTGAGATTGAGAAAAGGAGTCTTGTTGTTAAGGAAATAAGTATTGCAGAACAGAGGCCAAAGAAGGTTGTGATAGAAGAAGAAAAACATCGACATAATAATGAAAGACCAGTTCATATTCCACCAATCGTGAAGAAACAGCCTCCTGTTGCAAGCAACCTTAGAATTCATCCAGCCCCCAGCAAGACAAAAGAAAGTTAGTGCATTTGCTCCAATATCATCGTAAACTTTAATCGAATTTTGGTTTGTCCACTGTTTTCTCTTAATTAGTTTCTTAAAACACTTCTGCATTGCAGCACCAGTATCAGAAGAAGTCCCCAGAAGTCCGAGAAGACATAGTAAACTACAAAGCTTGGGTTAGTTTTGTTTCTTGTGCTGAATTCAACTAGTGCTTAGCAATGATTTTGATAAAAAGCTCCAAACATTTGCACCAAAATTGTTAACGAAAATCTAACAATTTTTTCAGTTGACTTAGTAATGTGGAAAAATGCGTCAAAATCAGCACTTATCTTTGGAATTGGAACATTTGTCATTATTTCATCCTCGTACACACAAGATCTTAATATCAGGTAACATTTCTTGCAGTGAAATTGGTTTTAGTAGTTGCTGCTCTTTCCCATTGTTCATTCCACTAGCAATGGCAGAAGAAGGTTTTTAATTTTCCTTTTTTTTGAGACATTTGCAGCATCATTTCTGTGCTTTCGTCCATGAGTCTACTATATCTTGCTGCAATCTTCCTATTCAGATCCTTTACTAGCAGGTATGTTATCGAACTGAGCGCAACGATATGCCTACCTGAGATTAAGTTTTCCTACACATTTGCTCTTTCTTAATGGTCTCTTCTTTTTCTTTTTTACTTAAAACGATTAGAGGGGCTACAGAAATGGATAATTCAAGCCAAGACCATGTTGTTGGGGAAGAAGAAGCAGTTTGGTTCGTAAAACTGATTCTTCCATATGTAAATGAGTTTCTCTTGAAGATCAAAGCTCTTTTTTCTGGCGATCCTGCAACTACAATGAAGGTAATTGTCCTCTTTTTTCCATCTCTCTTTGTCCATTTCTTCATGTGACTTGTTGGGTTTTTCTTTTTCTTTTTCTTTTTCTCTCTCTTTTTCGTACTGTAAAAGTTACAAGATATTGTCAACTTTTGCTACTGGCGCAGATGGCACTGCTGCTTTTTGTTTTGGCACGCTCTGGCAGCTCCATAACCATCTGGAAAATGGCCAAACTTGGTGAGTTTTTTGAAGGGCAGCTGCCCCTTTTCTCTCAGAGATAGCACTGATTAGTAAATTTTGGGGCGTAATGACCAGTCCCATGATCGTTACATCGGGTCAATCAAGGCATTCAACCCAAGGCAGGGGATAAGATTTAAACTTGGAGGTTTAAACTTGGGTCATGAATCGTATTCATTTCCTGCTTTTATTACTGGGGCAAATAACATTGATAACATTGACAATTAATAATATTAGATGTACATACTATTAATTCTCAGTATTATCTTGTTTTTTTTTTCAAATTAACCCCTAATGTCGAAACTTGGTATGAGATGTCCTAATGTTAGTAAAGTTGCATGATTTTTCCCATCTGTAGATGAAAATCCAAAAAAAGGCGTCATGACCATTTCATATACATATTTTGTACAATTAGCCGCACGTAATACTTGTTTCACTTGAACAAACATGTTTTTCATCTACTTTAATCCAACAGAGGATACTATTCTTGCCACTTTTTTTCTTTTTTGTTTTCGGTGGAAAGGAGGTACTTTTTTCGGGGATTTTATCAAAATGCAAGCCAAAATACATGGAAGAGTGTTACATTATTACTCTTATGATAATCACTAAACTGGAAAACAAGCCGTTAAGAATCAGTAGCGGAATTTTCCCCTTTTTAACAGTGTTGCAGGCCTCTTCTTCTTGTAGTTCAGACCAACACTGCAATGGGACAATTACATGTCTCACAAAATTTTCTTCTGAAACATTCTTTGTTTTTCAGTCACCACGCTGCTATGCTAACGCTTTGTTTTTTTTTTTTTTTTTTCACTTTGCAGGCTTTTTCGGAGTTTTCGTCATACCAAAAGTCTGCTCTTGCTATTCCACACAGATAACTGCATACAGTAAGACAAACAATCACATGACTCTGAATTTGATGCATGTGCATGTGTTTTCTGGTGTCTCTTTCATCTAATAATTTATCATACAATACCGCTATGGTCTGCAATGCTAGTGGGTCCATTTCTTACCAAAATTAGAAGCATCTAGTAAACTACGAATATGTGTCCGATAAAGCACACAACGGCTCTTTAGGAAATCTTTGGGGAGTAGATGACGAGAGGGTTTTGAATTCATTAAGACTTTTTTAAGATTTCACGTAAACTAACGTTCCGTATCTGATTATATCTGATAATATCACGTGTCATCTATATAATAGTTTAAAGTTCTTGCAAGTAAAGCACAAAGACACATGTAACATTAGAGTATAAACTAAACTTTATACTTTCGCAAGTGGTGATATATAAAGTGAAAAAGATTATTAAATTTAAATGTATAAATTATGTTATAAGTCCCTAATGTTGTTATTTTTTTAACTAAGCTCTTATTGTTAAAAAATCACATAAATTAAAATTAAAATTAAAAAATAAAATAAAATTAACTAACTAATTATTAATTTATTTATTATTATTAACTAATAAAATAAATAATTGAGAAAAATAAAAATTAAAACTAAAAAAGAAATTTAAAATTTTAAAAATTAAAAATTAAAAAATTTTAAAAATGAGGAACCACAGTAAAAACAAAAAATTTTTAAAAATAAAAAAATAAACTTAAATAAGTTTAACGCCTACTAATAAAAACATAATTTTTCCAATATTGTGAAAATATCATGTTAGCTTATATGGCACTGGTTATTTATTATTAGCCTATAAACAATTTATTATCTACTATTTATTTTATTTTCTACTATTTGTTATCTTCATGGGTATAAATTGTTAGTTTTAGTTGAAAATTAAATGGTCAATCAATTGATGCTTAAAGTAATAAATATTTGTCAATCCAAATGGTTAAATTCTATTATAGATATATATTATTAATTTTAATTTAGAAACTTGATTTTCAATTAATTAATGTTTAAAGTATTTTTTATTTGTGAATTCCAAACGTAAGTAAGTTTAACATCTATTATAAAAAAATAAATTTGTGTAGAGCACAAAACACTAATGAATAAATTTGTTATTTTCTATTAAAATAAATAATTTTAATTAAATTTAACATTTATTGTTAAAAAATATCTGTGGAAAGCGTGGATAGTAAAAGCTCTAGTTATTTTATATGTTCATATTTAGTGAAACTCATTTATGTTTTTGTAAATTCCATGTATTAAGCGTATAATATTATGAAAATTGACATCCAAAAATATAAGTGGCCCTATAAAATGAATGTGGAAGTCCATTACAAGTATGACTTGGATCCATGTCCAATAAAAGATCAACTTGGATCCTCTTTATCTTTATCTAGTGGAAAATTCATAAAGATGGACTAGGTGTCAAGCACTTACCAACATGCACACACTAAAATTTTGGGTAAATGTCATTTTTTTTTTTCGTTCATGAATTTTAGCTTAAATTTCAAACTCTCCCATAAAATCTTAGTCTTACTCAAATTGCTCTATGTCATCAAACTTTTACTAAACAAACCCTTATATTGAAAAGTATTTCATATTTATTTTATTAAAATAAAAAATAAAACAATTTAGTAAAATCACATAATTCCACAAATCTACAATCAATTTGCAAATTCTAAAAGTTTTAATTTCAAAGTAAAGTTTTTGTTAATAACGGGCTACTTTTTACTTTTTTATTTCTTATTTATTTGTTTATTTATTAAAGTAAAAAAAAAGATAAAATTATTTAATAAAATCATTCAAAAAATCTATAATTAAATAATAGAAAATGAAAAGATTTTAATTTCAAAATAGGACAAAGCATACAAAATAGTCTATTCACAAACTTTATTTTACCCATGAAAAAGAGAAAAAAATTAGATTTGATTTAAAGTCTATTTTTTCAATATATTTATATACATTGCGAATAGAATACAATCTTTTTTACTTATATGAATGCATATATTTTGGAATGAACTAACTTTTAAGAATATTAAAAATGAAAAATAAGAATCATTTACTGTACAAAAATTGTGTTGTATATGGAAATTAAATAAAAATTAGATTTAGATTGAAATTTATCTTTTTTTGGAAATACATGCATAAAATTGAAATAAAATAATGATTGTACTAGAACAAGCTAACATTTAGAAAATTAAAAATGAATAAAAATAATAGTAATAAAGTAGAATTAGATAGTCCAAAAAATAAATAAAAAGATAAAAATGATTATACAAAAGGCATTGTTTAGCAAAACTGGAGATCATAAGGGAAAAAGATAAAATTAAAATTTCATGAAAAACTTTACTATTTAAGCAAAAACTCATGAAGGAATGGCATTCTCCCCTAAAATTTTCTATTATCCTACTAGAGTTTCGCTAGCACACACTCCACATCACCTTCACCAATTAATTTACAAATTGTTTTCACAATGCCAATGAGATACTGTTTGGACTTATTTTTGTTTTTGTTAAAAAAGTATTTTTATGAGAAAAAATTATTTTTCTAAAGAAAGTGTAGAAAACCTTTTTAAAGAGGTTAAAAAATTTTTTTAGAAGGTTTAAAATTTTTAAAGGTAAAAAAATTGAATTTTAGAAAAAAAATATTCTTTAGAAATTATATAACAAATTATATTTTAGAAAAAAATAAATCCAAACAAGTCCTTGGTGGAATACTAGTTTATTAACAAACAAAGTAGAGGGTCTAGAGATTAGCATAGGATAACTTGAGATCCATGCTTTATATACCAACTGTGTGGGTGGCAAACAAATTCTAAAGGGGAATGGTGAATAGAGTTTGTAGAAATTTTAAGCTTTTTTTGAATTGTAGAATAGCTTATGGTTGTTCAAATGTTGCACCAATCAATAAATTAAAGTAACGAATAAAGCAAAAAAGGCTAAAGTAAGAGACATGAAATTATATTGATTTGGCCACCAAGCCTACATCCACTCCCTAAGCATCCTACTTGAGAATTCCAGCAATCTCCACTATAGCCTGTGCTTTTCAAAAGTTGGTGAAGCATGAACCAATGTACAACACCTTAATTCTTTCCGAATCAAGAATCCACTTTGAATAATTAATCCAATTCTATTCTACCCGAATACCTAGCTCTCAAGTGTTTGATTTCATGATTTACAAGAATAATCTCAAGAAAAATAAAGCAAAAAGGTGGTATGAGAGTTACAACACAATGGTCTATGATTGCCTTTGAAATATGACAGCTCAAATTGCTTTTCAAGTTGTATTTTTGTGTTGTTCTTCTCTCTACTTTCCAAAGGGCTGGAATGAGAAGATATTTATATGCTCTTTTTGAAAAAATAGCTGCTAGACACAAAAAATTTTGACAAAAAATTCTTTTAAGACGTTATAGAATTAGTAAGGAATGAAATTGTATGGATAACGGCCATTTTTAGATAAGATTTTCGAAAATAATATGAATCAATTGAAGTTATATGCGTGCCTGTCGCCCGGTAGGCCTCACTTGTTAGCTAACACAAAGAGATTATCCAGGAGCATTAGATCATGTCCAGTCGTCCGATAAGGACTAACATAGGCCAACTTGAAATATACTAATGGGTGAGGTGTGTCCCCATCCGTTTGCTCAAAAACCCTCCCCTGGCAATGGTATTGTAGTTGTGCTATAAACCACTTTATTTCATTATCCATCTCCTATAAAAACAAATTCTTAAAACACTTTTTGGTCACTAAAACATTTTGAAAAACATGAATAATTTTTTTTTAACTTTTAGAGCACATAATATCATGATCTACAAGCCAAATCAAGACAAGAAACACATAAGTAAGGCAACCATACATAGTACATCTACATCTACGCCCCTTATGTCTTCTATCTCCATCCTTATGTCTCCATACCTCTTTAAGTTTTTAGAAAGCAAACAATTGAGCATATTGATTTGATGTCCTGGTGATGGATTATCTTCTTGCAAGACACATAAGTTCTTCGATAGCTTATGAACACAATAATTACATTAGTAACATCAATAGCCCGTGAATTCAAAAATCATCTAATCTTACACATTCACTCAATGTGCCAACTTAATCAATAGATTAGTAAATCTCATGATAAAGCATTCATCAATGATCAACAAATTATCGATCACTTATCGACATATATCAACCATTCTTCTCAGATATCATTGATATCAACACATATCAATCATTCATCTCTTGTATTAATCATCCCTCTCACTTGAATCAATCATTCATTACAAGTACATCAATCATTTATCACACATATATCAACCATTCATCACAAGTATCAATCATTCATCATAACTATATTGCAAATATATAATCACATCTATCATATATCTTTTATAACTCATTAAAACATATGGAATTAAAATAATAATGCTAACAATCTCCCACTTTTTTATGATGACAAATCTATATGTGATTTTAAGATGAATGTATTAATGAACTCCTCTTGAGAATATGCTATCAACACTTAAGATCAATGGGATATCACAGCTCCCCCTCAATATGTGCATGTTCTTATTCTTCATATCTTATACACAATCATATACAATTCATATCACATATCAGGCTTTCTCCCTACTTTAGCATCATTAAAAAAAAACAATAACATCATGAAAGCAAGATTGGAACCATTCCACGTGCTAAAAGAAATCCAAAATATTAAAATCATCCATGAAAATATACCAAAATAAAGAGAACTCCATGCAATATGCATACTAAAAAACTCTAATGACTAAATTTGTTATTCGCTATTAAAAATAAATAATTTGAATTAAGTTTAACATTTATTATTAAAAAAATATATCCATGTAAAGCACGGATAGTAAATGCTCAAATTGTTATTTATGTTAAAAGCTCTAGTTATTATATATGTTCATATTCAATGAAACTCATATATCTCTTTGTAAATTCCGTGTATTAGGTGTATAATATTATGAAAAATTGACATCCAAAATTGTAAGTGGTCCTATAAAATGAATGTAGAAGTCCATCACAAGTATGACTTGGATCCATGTCTGAGGAAAGATGGACTTGGATCCTCTTTATCTTTATCTAGTGGAAAATTCATAAAGAGGGACCGAGTATGTCAAGCACGTGCCGACATGCAATCGCTCAAGGTTGACACACTAAAATTTTGGGCAAATGTCATTCTTTTCCTTTATGAATTTTAGCTTAAACTTCAAACTCTTCTGTAAAGTTTTAGTTTTATTCATATTTCTCCACATTGTCACATTTACCAAATAAATCCTTATATTGAAAAGTATTTTGTATTTATTTTATTAAAATAAAAATAAAATAATTTAATAAAATTACAAAACAAAAAAAAAATCAACAAAAAACTAAAAAATAGTTTATTTGTAAAATTTTGTTAACAATACGCTACTTTTTACTTTTTTATTTCTTGTTTATCTATTTCTTTATTAAAGTAAAAAATAGAAAAAATATTTTAATGAAATCATTCAACAAAAACATATAACTAAATAGAAACTCAGAATATTTTAATTTTAAAATATGACAAAATAACAAAATAGTCTATTGACAGAATTTTTTAACCCATGATATTAAAGAGAAAAAAATTAGATTCGATTTAAAGTTTATTTTTTAATATATTTATATACATTACAAACAGAATTCAATCTTTTTTCCTTAAGTTAATACATATGTTTTGGAATGAAATAACTTTTAAGAATATAGAGAATAAAAAATAAAAAGTTGTTTATTGTATAAAATTTGTGTTATATATGAAATTAAATAAATATTACATTTAGATTGAAGTCTATCTTTTTCTTATGGAAATAGATGTACAAAATTAAAATAGAATAATAATTTTACTACCACAAGCTAATATTTGAAAAGGAAAAAAATAAAATAGTAGTAATAAAGTAGAATTAAATAGTTCAATAAACAAATAAAAAGATAAAAATAATAAATGTCATTAGATATAAGGCATTGTTTAGCGAAACTTGAGATTATAGAAGAAAATAGATAAAATTAAAACTTCATGAAAAAGCGATGTTTAAAAACTAAAAGGAAAAAAGAATGAAATTCTCCTTTAAAATTTTCTATTATCCTACTAGAATTATGCTAGCACACACCCGCATGATGTTCACCAATTAATTCGATGATTGTTTTTGCCCTATTGATGAGACACTATTTGGACTTATTTTTTTTTTATTAAAAAGTAATTTTATGAGAAAAAAACTATTCTTCTAGAGGATGTGTAGAAAACCTTTTAAAGAGGTTAATTTTTAAAACAGAAAAGTTAATTTTTTAAAAGATAAAAAATTTGAGTTTTTAAAAAAGAATATTTTTAAATATATATATATATATATATATAACAAATTATCTGTTTAAAAAAATCCAAACAAGTTCTCATTGGAATACTACTCTATTGACAAACAAAGTAGAGGGTCTAAAGATTATTATAGGATAGCTTCAAGACCCATGCTTTACATACAAGTGGAGTATATCCCGTTTGATGCACAGAAAAATAAATATTTTTTATATTTTTATTTATTGGTAATGGCTAATCTTTACAATTAATATAAGGATAAAACAAATTTTTTTTGTAAAATTTGGTTTTTTGTAAAGTTTCAATACTAATAATGTTTTATTATAAAATTGCAATAATTACATAAATATATTTAAATTAAAAAGGTAAAATTAGAAAATAATTTGAGATGGGTAAAAAAGCAATAAAGATGAATACTATATATTGAAGTTTAACTCGTTATATATATATATATATATATATATATATATATATATATATATATATTTATATACAAGCACAATTTATCGAGATCAAACTATAAATCTATGTTATAAAATTTAATTTTTTTGTAAGTTTTTGATACTAGTCATACTTTTATTGGGGACATACAATAATGGAGTAGAACAATTAAATTGAAAAAATAAAGTCAGAAAAATAATCTGATCTAAAAGGATAATAGAAAATAAATAATATATTTATTGGAGTTTAACTTATTGAGGGAGGAAAAAGAATTAACAGAATAGAATTAAAACATTTGAGATTATAAGATATTTATTTGAATTCAACTAATTCTCAAAATTAACAATAATTTACAGGAAAATTCTTTTTAAAGAATCATATATATATCAAACTTTAGTATTACATTAAAATTAAACTCCATAAATAGATATCAATATTGATTATTTTACTTGTAAAATAATGAATATTAGTTTATACAATATATAAATATAGATTACAATTTAAAAAATTTAGATAAGCATAAATTTTACTTGAAAAAAAATCAATTTAAATTAGAAAATAATGTTGTTAGTATCAATTACTTGACTAAAAGTAATGTTCAATTACAATATGGTGTAGAATGAGGGAAAATTTTAGAAGGAAAAAATTGCCAAATGAGGAGATGTGATATTACAAAATATGAAATGAGGACATGTGATATCACAATATAGATCACAATATTCATAAAATTTTATTGATATAACATATATATATATATAATAAAGTAATTATAAAGTAATTATAAAGTAATTTGTCTACTAATGACACAAATTCTATTAGAAAATATCTGTTGAATTTGTGCATTTTTATATTTGAATGATTTGACTATATACATGCAAAAATTTTATTTAATCTTACTCAAAATATTAAGTTTCTTGCTAAGAGCTAGTTTTAGACAAAATTTACACAATAAAAAATATACTTGGAAAAATTAAGTTCATTAGATTAGATTATTATTTTGATAAGGAATTGTTTTAGGCAGAAAAAAATGTATGGGAGAATGACACGTGACATTGTTAAATGGCATGCATGGAGCTATACACACACACACACACATATATATATAGATATATTTAAAAATTTTGGTTTAGGAATAAATTTTTATTGATAAGAATAGTACTTAATTTATTTTAGAAATTAGAATTAATTAGTGGAGGGAAGATTTGTTGAGGGAGGAAATGTTTTTAGGTGGGAAAAATGAAACGACATGACGACACATAGCAAAACTAAAATAGGCATGGACTATGCTTTATAATATATATAGATATAGATATGATTAGAAAAATTCTCTCTCTCTTCTCCCTTTTTTAAAACTAAAACGCTTCCTCTTGTGCAAGAACTTTTTTTTGAGACATATACTTGATAATAATAATTAATGACATAACCTAATAATTGTTTACTAAAAGAGCTATAAATTCCTTGTACATTACTATTTTACTATTTAAAAAATTAAAAATTTTAAATGGTGCATTATTTGGTAAGTTAGGTCAACCTCCAACAAATAGAATATTATCTTATCATGTTATATTATGAATTTTGTTATGAATAATTTCCCATGTCACGCATTTTAGACAATAGACTCTTCATTAAATAATTTCTAGTAATTCCGAAAAGAGTAAAATGCATTTGTCCACTTGTATTCATGTCAAATGCATAACACCTCTTGTATTTTCCTTTATTGCTACAAAGTCCTTTGCAAATATTTCTTCTTCAAGTCACTCAAACTTCATATTTTCATTTATGCAAAAATCACACGCTCTAGCAAAATTAGGCAGTACTCCAAATTAAAGCATTTTCAATATTTACATATGAATGGTATTCATGAAGGTACATTTTGGAATCGATGCTTTCGAGACGCTTGGGAATCCTCTTCTCATAAAAAGGGTATAGCTTTTGGTGTCTTCACCTTAGTGTGGAACTTGTCTTCAATTTTCGCCAGGATTTGGGCAGGTAAGGGATCATGATCATGCTCAGGTTTATTACCGAATCGTAACCATATAGCATAGATATTGATGTAAAGAAAACAAGTACTAAGTTTAAGGTAAGATTTATGCCCTAAACATGAATGGACTCAAAAAGAACAGATACGTGTTACCGGCTATTATATAGCAACATGCAATGACACATACTATTTTCCCATATACAAGTTTAATGTTTTGAAGATTTTTTCCTATTAATTACTCATATGTACATTTTGTGCAGTTTTCATGTTATTTGTAGTCTTCAAATACTACCAACAATCAGTGATGATAGAGCGATGGACAGAGGTAGAAGCAAGAACAGAAGATTCTTGGGAAGAACAAATTGAAAGACATAGAAAAGAACGAAGAACCATGACAATGGAAACAAGAAAACAAAAGAAAGCATTTTAAGATGTTGACATTGGCAATATAGTACATACTAGTTAACAAAAAAAGGCCAATACTTGTGTATTGCAAATAGACAAATAATGTTGCTGTTTGTATTGTTTCTTAATGTTTCTTAAATTTTAGTATTGTAAATTGGCAAATAATGTTGCTGTTTGTATTGTTTCTTAATGTTTCTTAGATTTTAGTATTGTAATAATTTAGTTGAAGACACTCAAATCATCAATTAACAAATGCCTCTTTTTCCCTTTTGGTTGAATTTGCAAGTAATTTTCATTGGGATCTTAAAAAGTATAGTTGAAAGATTTGAATCTATAATCTTTTTGGTCGAGAAAATATGTTACATGCACTCCTTTGGTATTTATTTATAAGCTTAAGTGCATTTTGTAAAATTGCAAATGCTAAATAACCCTGTTCTGATGAAATAACTACAATAGTGTACTTTCTATGCTCCATTTATGTGTTAACAAAAAAAGAAGTATGGTGAAATTGTCAACATATATGAATTAGATATTATTTTGAGTTCTAAATAAAGAGATATGAAGGGATGAATTATTTTGTTCCATTGTTGAACAATTAAAGTGTATAAATAGCCATTTACATTCAATAAAAGATAACAAGCAAAAGACTCATATACACTTTACAAGATAAACACAAACTAATATACACGGCAATCGAAATTATCTCCTTATTGTGATAAGCTCGCTATCACTAAATATACTTCTTATCATCGATAGAGGCATATGTAGTTGAGGGGTGGCACAGACAGCCTCTGACTTTCTCCCAAAAAAAAAACAAAAAGAATATTATTGTTGTTTTTCTATTATACTTTTTAATGAAAGACTAATTCACAAGTGTATCCTCTCGTGCACTCCCTCATGATTAGGGTGCTCCTCCTCATGCTCATGATAAGTAATAAAAAAATATATAAATTTGTAATTTATCATATAAAGAAAAGCAAGGAATTAAAGAATAATTAAAAATAGAGAAAGTAAATAATATAGAGAAGAAAGGAAAATAAAAAATTGTATAATAAATAAATTTTTTTGGTAAAATAATACTAATAGTAAGTTATATCTTCAATGATTTTTCATGTTGAGAATAATTATAAAATGTAGTTTTATTTACCATGACTATAGTTATTTATTTATATTTAGAGATTATTACTATATTAGTTATTATGTATTTTTACTAATTATTTTTTAATTTACATAAAATATATGCATGAATATGCTCTCACTAACCCTTAGGTCTTGGCTTTGCAACTACTTCTTATTAAACAATAACAATAAAAATAGCCATAACAATAATAATAATAATGATAATGATGATGATAATAATAATAATAATAATAATAATAATAATAATAATAATAATAATAATAATAATAATAATGATAATGATAATGATAATGATAATGATAATGATAATGATAATGACAACAACAACAACAACAACAATAACAACAACAATAATAATAATAATAATGATAATGATAATGATAATGATAAGGATAAGTGACATGTTTGCTTCATTATCTTTGTTCTTTTTAACTTTTACTTCTTATATCTTTAGACTCAAACTCAATAGTCTCATATTTTTTGAATTAGTGACACCATTTGTGCTTCTTTGCAAAATAGTGAAGAATTAAATGGACTAATCATGTGTAGGGCACATGTCTTCATTAAACCCTGATGTTATGAGGGAAAACATGTCCACGCAAGATTATTCCCTTTTAGCAGTGTGGCATCTGACATTTTCAACAACACCCTTGTCATTTACACTTGCCATTGTGAGTGTACAATGCCATGTCCGTTGATCTTCTTTGTAGATCCTTTTGAGTTGAAATTGTGTGCAAAGGAGACTAATGGATGCACCTATCGAAGCATGGCATGTGCGCACTAATGCTATACAAGGTTTTATCTTTCCATCCCTTGCTTTCCCTATCTACCCTTTCTATATTCTCCTTATGTGTTTCATGTTTCATGCTTGATGTGCTTATATGTTGTTGCCTTGAAGACAAGCAAAGTTTAAGTCTAGGGCTATAGGAGTTCAATTTTGATTCCATGATTTATAAGGGGTGGTTGTGTTTTGGTTAATTTTTTTCAATTTTTGTTTTATTTTGAGTATTGTTTGTCTTCATGTTGGTTGAGAAGTTAGTTGTTGTCTTTCACTTGATTGAATAGAAGTAGTGAGGATGTATTTAGAGGGAGTTTCTTGAGTGCAACAGTAAAATGAGTTTTGAGGAAAGTCCTTGAGAAACCTGTGGGGGTGAACAACTTTGGGAATGTACCTTGCTGTTAGCCCACGACTTTGGCAAGAATTAGACATATATTAAGGGTTTTGATATGAGTGCCCCTTTCTTGAGTGGTTCTTTTTGTGTATCTTAACCCCTAGTTGTCATGAAATTAAAAAAAAAAAGGTGAAAAAAATGAAAAAAGGGGGAAAAAAGCAAAAAGGCAAAAGTGAACAAGAAAAAAAAAAGAAGAAGAAAAATGCCCTTTCCTTGAGTGGTTTTTTTGTGTGTATCTTAGCCCCTAGTTGTTATGAAGTTAAAAAAAGGTGAAGAAAAAAGAAAAGGGTAAAAAAGAGAAAAGGCAAAAGTGAAAGGAAAAAATAAAGAACAAGAAAAGTGTATGAAAAAGTGTCAAAATTACATAAGTGTTTTGCTATTTCATTGTATTATGAATAAGGCTCTTTCCATCAAAAGTGAGTCGATGTTTTTTATTCTTTATGTCATATCGTTGTCTTGAACAAACGGTGAAAGGTATATTAAACAGGCCATGAGAATGTAGAGGTGGCACAAATTATCAATGCTTAGCCGTGTGTGTTTAATTTTAAAACTTGGAAGTGTGGTGGCTTAAACATGCTTGGAATGTTCTTAAAGGAGTGAGGCCCTTTGTGATTGAGATGATGATCCAAAATGGCTTGGGTAGCTTTTACATGTTTGAGGCAAACTCCTATACCCCTTGTTGTTAAGGTGATATTGAGCCAATACAACCAGCAACCCCTTGAAAAGTTGAGGATAAGCTTTGAGATAGGCTTGCTTGAGGACAAGCAAGGAGAAGGTTTGGAGGTATTGATGTGCTTGTGTGTTTGTTTGTTGGTTTTATTTGTATACATTCTTAGAGGTGTTTAAAGGTTATTTAGATGCATTAGTGAAGTAATTGTGCATGATTGATCGTATATTTTCATAACGAGCTAAGATGGATAAATGCCTTATTAATGCATTATTCTATGATTTAGGTGAGCGCCAAGATGAAGAATGAACATAAATGAAGAAAAATGAGCTGAAAAACAAAGATTGGAAGAGAAAAGGAATGAAGAAAAGAGAAAACTAGAATAGTAACCGATCAACCCCTACTGTAGTAATCGGTCCACTGGAAAGATCAAAGACCTCCGAAATTATTATCAAACAAGGTCATTAACAATAACCAGTTGACCCTCTGCTATAGTAATTGGTCGACCGGCAGAGCTATTGGAAAACCTATAAACGCTCTTTTTCAGCTAGTTTCTGAGGGGAGAAAAAGTTTCGAATTAAACCTTAATAAAATTTTAGCTAAAACCCACTTCACTACACCTTCATACACCAACCTTTGCCTATCTAAGCTAGGATTGATGTTTGTAATGCGGATTTGGAAAGATTTATGCTAATTTGAGCAAGAATATGGGGGAGTTTCCTTTTCTGTTCTTTATTCTTGCAACTAATATGTTAGATCAAATTAGATTTAGAGTTAATTGTGGATTGTATTACCTATAAGGGATCTAAATACTTGTTTTGTGAATATTGATGGTTTTAACACATGCTCTATTTTTATTGTTCTACAAATGGTTATTGAATATGTCTACATGTTTGATAAAGTACCTAAATGAGTATGCATGTGTTATTTTGAGATTGGTTGTCACTAGTAGTGGTCTCACATTAGCATTACTCCATACTAATAGTTGAGCCCTACTTGTAACTATATTTGTGTTGATCAATTGGGCTCTACAAATCACGTATTGTATTAGGGGTTAGTCTTTGGTTTGAAACAAAATCAATAGGTTAATTGCTAACACATTGCGTAGTCTAGTAGATATTAAACTTTAGTTTGAAACAAAACTAATAGGTTACTCTTGGCACTAGTCGATTCTAGGAGACTTAATCTATAGTCTGAAATCAGACTAATAGGTTAGTCCGTAAGAATAGGAGATTAATCAACATACCTTCATTAAAGAGCCTAAACCATCAATAGGTCAAACGAAGTCATAGTCCCAAGCTCATTTACAAGAAGTAGTCACCCTAATCCTCTTATTCCTTGTTACGTCTCCTTTCCTAAGCTTGGATACTATCCATCCCCTTTAGGTTAATTTAATCCCCATTTTCATTTACTTAATCCCTTAAGTTTAGAGCCCCATTCCATCTAAATAATTCACACACATGCACGTAGTTTTCTTTGAACACACGAGCATGATTAGATTACCTAAGGACCCTCCGTGTGGAGATGATCCCGCACTTATACACACTATATTACATCATATCCATGTAGTTGTGGCTAGAACTTTACTACACATGAGCAAAGCAAAAAACCTAAATTAGTTAAATGGACATCAACCAATTTGTACATTTGACTTCTTTCCCCAATACCACGTGAATCACTTGGCATTTTTGGTTGCTAAATTAGTATGTTAGTATAGAAGTATAAACTCATCCTTAATAGGCCAATTTAAAAATTCAAACATCTCTTACATAATGTTTGGAAGCACTTGAAGTATGGTATTCCTTTCATTTAAAAATGAAATGAAATGAAATGAATTCCATGAGGATTTCCATTTTCAAAGGAACTCTATTGTTTAGATCTATAAAGTAGTTTTTGATGCTATTTTAGTGTACAAGCCATAAGCTCCTACAAGCGCATGGGTCGTTTGTAGTGTAGTGTGTGCGAGTGCGGGGTCGAGTACACTAGGAGGCTAAACAGGGAATGAATCTATGGTGTGTGCTCTAGGGAATTGCCTAAAAATGGTCCTAAACTAACACTCTTTTTGGGAATTTTTAATTAAAGGGAGCTCAAATTGAATTAAACCTAAAATAAACACCAAAGGAAAGGGAATAGAATATGAAAGTGCAAGAAACCTAGAAGGATCTAACAAATTGAAAGGATCAGGGTGACTACCGCTTGATTATGGTGACTTAGTACATTCTTGCTATGGGATTTAAATAATGGTTTATCTATTAAACGTAGCTCTACGCTAAGACCCTAACTAGCCATTTGAATAACCGCTAAGACTCAATGTAGGTCCATCCGTAGGTTTCGCTCCTAGTGTGTAGCATGGTCCTTATGACCTAGGGCCTTAGGGTTAGCTAATTAACAACCTAGGTAACTTAGACTGAACCTACCTTAGTGCCTAAACTGTTGGCTGGGTTTAAAGCCAAAACCTGATGCCACTAAGGTCAACTAATCCTACCCGGAAACCTAATGGATGGGTTTAATGCCAAATGAGACTTGATCTAGGCTAGCCTTAAGTTAAGCATCATCAATCTATTGTCACAATAGTGGGATTTAACGTTTGAGCGCATTCATACATGTTTTAAACTAGGCATTTGCGGATACATTGACATACCCGGCTACTAAACATGTTGACATGCTCGGATAATGCCTTATTAAACATTGAAATCCAACATATATACTATTTATGTCATATTTACTACTAAGACATGCAAACATACGCATGGACATGTATATAAGCATTACCCACTTTATATAAACATCACACAAACATATAGACATGCTTATATAATGAATTAGAAGTGATCAGTAGCAAATAGATATCAATTTATACATATGCTACTCGCTTAGACATATTGTCAAACACTGAGACATGTATTGAAATAAGCCATTGAAACCATAAAATCAAAGAATATACATAAACCATCAATAATCCCAAAACATTCAAGTGTTTAATCTACTTATAATACAAGCTAAAATCAACCTAAAGAGATCGACTCATACATGAAATAAAATAGAAGAATAGGGAAATAAAATAACTCCCCTTTTATCATTGCAATCTTTATACAAATTCTTGAGTAAATCTTCAATCCCAAAGTGTTTTGATCCTTCTAAAGCTTCATTCTAGGTGTTTGTGTGTAAGGCTAAGTGAGTGTGAGGTTGGAGAGTTAAGGTTTAGTGTGTCTGATATAGGTGTGAAGAGTGTGTGTGAATAATTGATAAATTTGCGGAAAATTTGGGCTTTTTATAGCAATTTGCGCGCTAGGTCAACCGATTGGACTTCTCACTCGATCGGCAATTTAGGTTGCTCTCTGGAGTCACTGGACGACTAGACCTAGCCAGTCGACCCGTTCTTTGGGGGGCGACCAATAAAACTTATCTTTTTTTGTGGCGGTTGACCGATAATGCCTTTAGATCGACCAGTTGTTCCCAAAGCCTTCAATCTTCTTCTTTTTTGCTTTCGGTCCCCTTTTCACGACCCGTACACTTTAGTTCTTTGTCGTTCAACCTCATCCAAGCTGTTCATCAACCCAAAGCTCACCTAACACTAAAATATAGGCATTTAGTGTAGTGTTCTACTATAAAACTCAACTATAAACACTTAGCATTGCTTATGCACAACAATCGCATAAGTACTATGCTAATGCCATCGGAAAAGCTCAAAACACCTTTAAAGCATAGGAAATGCAATGCAAGACACACAAAAAACCAAGACACATCAATACCCCCAAACCTTCTCCTTACTTGTCCTCAAGCAAGACCAAACCTAAGTTTATCTCAAAGTAACTAAAAAAGGTTGCCTACAAGCATTGACTTGCTATCTTGATCTTGGTGAATCAAAGGAGTATGAAGGGGTCATTTCTTTTGTAGAGAGGTCCCCAAGCCTTCTCAGATCCTCCCATTTACTCATAAGGGGTGTTGCACTTCATAGGAAGTTCCCAAGTAGCTATACCACCACAAACCTAAGAGTCAAACACACGCACGCGAGATGTTGATATTTCATGCCTCCTCAACTAACATGGCCTCCTAAATATGCACCTAGCCTCAAAGATACAAGTAGAAAGAAGTTACAACCACAATGGCTCATAATTGACATAAGAGCCTTATTCACAATACAACGAGAAGACAAAATGAGAAGCTTGTGTTAAGTTGACATTGTGTCATTGAACACCTTATTCAATGGACTTTTTGGTGCCTTTTTGGCTTTTTTTTGCATTTTTCATTTTTTTTGGTTTTTTCAATCTTTTTCATCTTTTTGCACTTTTTTGCTTTTTTCAATTTTTGTGCACTTTCTTATTTTTGTGTAATTTTTCAATACATAACATCAACAAAAAGAAAAGAAAAAGAAACGTTAGGGCACACAAAAAAGAACCACTCAAGGAAGGGGTACTAATATCAGCACTCCTTTTTAACTACTTTTTCCAACCAAGCCATAGGATAGCTACAAGGTGTATTCTTAGAGGTACTTATTTCCATAGCTTTCAAAAGGCATCTCCTCTAAGTCCTGGTTCTCCCTCCACTCTATTCACTCTCCATTATGCAACCTTATCTTCACCAATCAATTAAATCAATAGCAAGAGCCAACACTTCAATCAACTAAAAGGTAAAAGACTCCATATGCACAAAAAAAAAAAATTACCATTTTTAAGAAAATAATGCTAATCTTCCCTAAACAAAGCATAAAACAAGAAAACCAAACTCCCACACCCCCAAACTTAAACTTTGCTTGTCCTCAGCAAATAAAGTAAAATCACACGACAAGTAAATAAGCAACACAAATCATGTAAGGGTGGTGGGGACATAGTAGATAACTAGGGAACAGGTGGAGAAATGATAGGTACAACCTTGTGTACTCTTGGAGCTCTTCATGCCAATGATCAATGATTTGTCTCCTAACCTTGTTTCTCAACAAATCATAAACACTCACAAAGCACAAGATTAGTAGACTTTGCCATGCAAGCTTGCATTGACATGTTCAAATAATAAACAAGGTATATTCTAAAGGAAAAAAGGATTGGGAATCAACACTTGTGATGGGTGAAAAGGAAATAAATGAAAAAAAATGAAATAAGGAACAAAAATACCAAAATTTAACTTAGATTGCCTCCTAGTAGCACTAGCCACCACGCTGTCAGCCAGGTGATCACCAACTCATCAATCTTCATTGATGGGGTCCTGAAACTCAATAGTCTCCACATGAGCCATGCTCTAATCAAATGACTACTTTAGGCATTGTCTAGTCACGATTATCTCTCATCCATCCTTCACATCTCTTATCTTCACCACTTCAAAATGTTATGCCATAATCACCTTATATGGACCGCCCTATCTTGACTTTAACTTCCCTAGAAAGTGCTTCAAACGAGAGTTAAATAGCCAAACTTTATCAGAAGAAAAAAAGATTTCTTAAGAATGTGTATATTATGCATCTTCTTCATCCTATCCTTATAAAGCTTGGCATTTTCATATGCCTCAAACATAAGCTCTTCCAATTTTGTTAGGTCAAGCTTCCTTTTCCCACCTGCTGAAGCCATATCAAATTTAGGGCCTTGATCGCCCAATACGCTCTATGCTCAAGCTCAACTAGCAAGTGACAAGCCTTTCCATATACTAACCTATATGGGGACATGCCAATGGGAGCCTTGAAAGTGGTCCAGTTGGCCCATAAAGCATCATTCAACCTAATAGACCAATCTCTCCTATCCAGCCTAACCATTTTTTCTAAGATGGACTTGATCTTTCTATTGGACCTATAAAGCATCATTCAACCTAATAGACCAATTTAACCCATCCAGCCTAACTGTATTTTCTAAGATGGACTTGATCTCCCTATTAGACACTTCAACTTCTCAACTAGTCTGTAGGTGATAGAGGATAGCAACTTTGTGGGTGACAGAATATCTTTTCAACAATGCCTCAAGTGTTCTATGGCAAAAATATTGGCCACCATCACTAATCAAGACCCTAGGGACTTTAAATCTAGAGAAAATATTCTCCTAATGAACTTAACCACTACCCTATGGTCATTAGTGCTGTCGAAACTATCTCAACCTATTTGGACATATAATCTACTGCCATCAAGATGTATTGATACCTAAAGGAAGGTGGAAATAGACCCATGCAATTAATACCCTACACATCAAATAAGTCACAAGGAAGAATACGGGACAACAACATCATATTTCTACTAAAGATGGACCTAGATTGTTGACAAACACACTTCCTACAATACTCTTGGGCATTTCTAAAGAGAGTGGGCAAAAGAATCCACTTTGCAAGACCTTAGTGGTGGTCTTTTTGCTACTAAAGTGACTTCCACAACCCTTACCGTGACACGTGCTCAATATGCTCTCAAACTCATTCTCTAGCACACATTGACGAATCACTTGATCCGCATAAACCTTGAAAAGGTGAAGGTTATCCCAAAAGAAATGTCTAACTTGAGCTAAGAACCTATCTCTTTCTCTCTTCTTTCAATGGGAGAAAAAATGCCCTGAAGCAAGATAATTCACTATATGAGCAAACCATGGTGTGTGATGAGAAAGGACAAACAATTTCTCATCTAAAAAGAAATCACAAAAAAGGAGAGAATCACTAGGGGACTCACTAATAAAACAGGAAAGGTAGTTTGTAATCAAATTTTCACTACCTTTCTTGTCCCTAATCTCAACATCTAACTCTTGAAAAAGGAGCATCCACCTAATCAAATAGGGCTTAGACTCTTTTTTAGCTAATAAGTACCTCAAAGCCACATGATCAGTGTACACAATGACCTTGGATCCTAGGATATACGACCTAAACTTGTTAAGGGAGAATACTATCGCTATAAGCTCTTTTTCCGTAGTGATGTAATTCTTTTGAGCCTCAGCCAAAGTCTTACTAGTATAGTAAACAACATGGGGCAACCTATCTTTTCTTTGTCCTAAAATAGCTCTTATGGCGAAATCGGATGCATCACACATAATCTCAAAGGGGAGACTATAATCAGGTGGCTGGATGATAGGAGAAGAGCATTTTAAGGATTTAAGTTTATCAAATGCTCTAACACACTCATTATCAAACTCAATGAGACATCTTGTGCTAAGAGCCTAGAAAATGGTCCTAATATGTGGCTAAAATCCTTAATGAACCTAAAGTAGAACCCTACATGTCTTAGAAAAGATCTAACATCCCTAACACTCTTTAGAACGGGTAACTTCTCAATGAGCTCTATCTTAGCCGGATCAACTTGAATACCACTAGAAGACATTATATGACCCAAGACTATGTCTCTTTGCACCATGATGTGAGATTTCTCCCAACTAAGCACTGGGTTCTTCTCAACACAATAGTCTAAGACTAAAGAGAGGTGACTAAAGCACTTATCAAAGCTATCTCCAAAGATTTGAGAAATCATCCATGAATATCTCTAAGTGCTTCTTAATCATATAATTAAAAATGGATATTATATACCTCTGAAATGTAGCAGGCGCATTGCAAAGACCGAAGGGCATCTTCTTATAGGCAAATGTGCCATAAGGACAAGTAAAAGAGGTTTTCTCTTGGTCCTCGGGAAACACGAGGACCTGATTGTACCCTGAATACCCATCTAGAAAACAATAGTAGCTATGCCCCGTTATTCAATCCAGAATTTGATCAAGAAAAGGCAAAGGGAAATGATCATTTCTAGTTCTATAGTTGAGCTTCTTGTAGTCTATACAAACTCTCTAACCCATGGGTGAATGTGTAGAAATAAGCTCTCCTCTCTCATTTTCAACAATTATGATCCCTGACTTCTTTCAAACTACTTGGACCAAACTAACCCACTCACTATCTGAGATCGGATAAGTAATGCCTGCATCTAACAACTTAATAATCTTTTTCTTAACAACCTTACTCATGTGTGGCTTTAGTCTTCTTTGCATCTCTCTCGAAGGAACAACTCCATTCTCAAGATGAATTCTATCCATACAAAATGAAGGATCTATACCTCTCAAATCATCAATCTTTCACCTTAAGGCCTTCCTTGGTCTCTAAAGACTCTTAATAGACGTTCCTTATGCTCACCAGACAAATTGAAAGCTATGATAACTAGAAGGGTCTCATTAGATCCTAAGAATGCATACTTCAAATGCTCGAGAAGAGGTTTGAGCTCTACAGATGATGCAGGATCAACCAAAGGGGGATTAACCTTAATATCATCATAGACATCACTAGAAATAGGAGTAGAATAAGTGACCTCAAGTGACTTCTCAATCATAGAATCCTCAACTATAAAGATGGAAACTACACGTCTTTATACTAAGACATCCACATCAAAGTTAGCTAGAACATCCTCGGGCTTCCTTAACTCCTCGCTACCGGTCATGGTCCTCTCAACAAAGTCCTCGACATATGAATCAATGATATCAATTCTAAAGCAATCTTCCTTCAATTTAAAGTAGCTTTATTCACCGCATCTGTGACCTTTATAGTAGACCTTAAATTCCCAAACTTAATCTCTAACAACCTCGACTTACAATGAATAACCACATCTACCGCGGCAAGAAAGGGACAACCTAGAAGAACACGAGTAAAATGCCTAGAGTCATGACTGAAATCCATATCTAGCACTATCAAGTCTATTGGGTACACAAACTCACCTACCTGAACTATAACATCCTCTACTCCACCTCTAGGTCTACGTTCGGATTTATCAGCTAGCTAGAGGGTAACATACGTGGGTGACAACTCAACTAAACCTAGCTACTAATAAATAGAGTAAGGAACAAGGTTCACGTTAGACCTTAAATTTAATAAGGCATGATCAATCTGGGTCTCTCTAATGTGACAAGGAATGGTGAAAGCTCTAGGGTCACTAAGCTTGGGTGAAAGGCTTGATGTGCAAATATTACTCACCTTTTCCATGAGTTTCACCTTCTTGGGTATGCTCGACGTTCTACGTTTCCTTATGCAGTGGTCCTTGAAGAACTTAGAATAGGAGGAAATGGAAAGAACTGTATCTATCAAGGGAAAATTAACCTTAAGATCTTTGAGATGCTATAAAACCTTGAAAAACATGTATCTTCACTAGGTGATGGCCTCTCTAAGGCAGATGGGAATGGAACTCTAAGAGCAATCTCTCTAAACTTATGGGAATCAATAATAAGTGCCTTCCCTTTCTTATGTGGGCGAGTAGTATCTTCACCTCTCTCTCCAACTGGCTCTTCTCTCCCAACAAGACTCTCTAGAGACTTGACAGAGTAGTGATTAGGCTCCCTAGACTTATGAGGATCACTAGGTGTAGTCTGTACATGATGCTTAACTCCTACCCTGTTGTCCACTATCCTTCCATTTTTAAGAGTGGTTATGACCTTAGCCTGGGCCTGGGAGGATAGGTGGGATCGAAAGAAAAACAAGACTGGACCTTAGGATTAACCTATTGCTGTACAAGCAACTTGCCTAGATCTTTAATGCTCAACTAGGTGGTAGACTGTCCCAACTAGACATCCATCGTAGCTTGCATACTATCTAGTTGCTCTACTGTCTTTGGAACATCTGCATAAAAAGATCTAGCTTCTCATTACTATGAGACTTAGGAGCAGGTGTAGACTATGTGAGGAATGCTGAGGCAAGCGGTACAAGGAGTGCCTGACGCTGTGATGTACTAAAAAGTCTAGCCTCATTGACATTGTAAAACCTAGAGGATTAGTAAGATGGGGTCTCTGCTAGAATGTGGCCTGGGGTTGGGAAGAATCATATTGGCCCAAATGCTATAAGGACTTAGGGTTGTCTTTCCAACCCAGATTTTATGCGTTCGAGTAGGGATTGTACTCCTATGAGTACCCCTATATGGCATAGACTTGTTTTTGCATAAACTCGGGAAACGGTGAGGCTAAAGGACAAGCTATGGTTTCATGAGTAGACATAGAACACAAAGCACAAGCCTCAATAATTGATGGGGCAGAGGAGAAACCTACGAGATTGGCTTTACAGCCCATGAAGAAAGACTCAAGGAAATGAATTGGTCTTGCTTATGTGTTAAGGCTTTAAACTCGGCGGGCAAATTGAAAGAAATACTTACTCTATGAACACTTTTCCTATTCGCTTCCTTGCCAGACCTATCCATGGTGGAATTTTGGAAAGAGTCCTCATCTAACAACTCCATTTTCTCCCTTGCTTCACTAGGTCTTAAGTTATAGAACCTACCCCTAAATGCAGCATTTACCATTTTCCTTTATTGCTCATTTATCCCTCTAAAGAAGTATTGAAATAGGTCATGGACGCTATAACTGTGGTGTGGACATTGCCTAAGAACATCATCAAACCTTTCTTAAGCCTCATGGAAGGTCTTTAAATCATGTTGAGAAAAGGTCATAATTGAAGCCTCAAGATTGACAGTCTTTGCCATAAGGAAGAACTTTTGATAGAAACATGATTGGAGCTTATCGTACAACATAATGAAACTGCTAAGCAAGGAATTAAACCATACCCTGGCTTTATCCTTTCGGGAAAATGGGAACTTAAGGAGAATGTACTCTAGAGACACATTAGGAAAATGCATTGTGGAGCAGATCTCTTACGAAATTCATATCATGCTCTAAAGGACTCTCATTACTCCTACCATAGAAGGATGGAAGCATCACCAATATGCTATGCTTGATCTTAAAGTTCCCTCCCCTTAACTTCGAAAGGTGAATAGCCAATTTAAGCTCAAATGCATCAGGAAGGAAGTATTGCCTAAGCATGGGCTTGTCCTCTATGGATGAATTAGGCCTAAGAGGCTCTTGTCTAAAGGGCTCTTGGGCTTGTGAGGGCCCATATTACTCATGTAGAAGAATGGGATTCATAAGGGAATTCATAGGAGGAATAAGAGGATTAAAGAGAATTGCCATCTCTCCTAGAATATCACCTAAATTCTTAAGATGATAAGCTATTCTCTTAGAATCGAGATTTAAAAGAACTAAAGGACTCCTAAGGGAACGCCTACCAAGCATATAATGCCTACTCTATTCTCTAGCCACTACAATCCCCAAAACTTCAGTAAAGTCCTATAACTACAATAAACAAGCCACAAACTTATCAATCTACTAAAAACAAAAGGCAAAAACAAACTCAAAATAAGTAAGCTCAACAAGCAAGCTAAACTAATAAACAAAAAGAAACACAAGATGTCAAGGGAATTAAAGAAAAAGCAAGATAAAGAACTACTAAAACAAAGTAAACAAAAAAAGCAAGTAAAACAAACAAAACAAGCAACTACTAAAACACGCAAAAAAAGCAATCAAACCAACCACTTCTCCTCGGCAATAGCACAAGGAAATTGATGCTATTTTAGTCCAGAAGCCTAAAATGGCCATAAGCGCACAAGTCATTTGTAGGCTAGTGTGTGCAAGTGGAGGGTCAAATCCATAGGGAGGCTAAATGGGGAATGAATCTATGGTGTGTGCTCTAGGGAGTTGCCTAAAAAGGGTCTTAAACTAACACTCTTTTTAGGAATTTTGAATTAAAGAGACCTAAAATAGAATTAAGCCAAAACTAGACACTAAAAGGAAAGGGAATGGAATATGGAGAATGCAAGCAACATAGGAAGAACTAACAAATAGAAAGGATTAGGGTGATTACCACTTGGTTATGGGTAACTTAGTATATTTTTGCTATAGAATTTAAGTGATGGTTTATCTATTAAAGGTAGCTCTATACTGGGATCCTAAGTAGCCACCTCAATAACTGCTAGAACTTAGTGTGGGTTCATCCCCAAGTGCCAGCTCCTAGACTATGGTGTGGTCCTTATGACCTAGGGCCTTAAAGTTAGCTAATTAACAACCTAGGTGACTTAAACTAAATGTACCTTAGTGCCTAAACCATTGGCTGGGTTTAAAGCCTAGACCTATTGTGCCTAAGGTCGACTAATCCTACCTAAAAACATATTGGCTGGGTTTAAAGCAAAAAGAGACTCAATCAAAGCTATCCTTGATTTAAGCATCATCAATCTATCGTCACAATAGCGGGATTTAATGTTTGAGCACATTCATACATCTCCTAAACTAGGCATTTGTAGATACATCAACATACTCGGCTACCAAACACGTTGACATGCTCAAATTACACTTTATTAAACATTGAAATCTAACATGTATGCTATTGAGGTCAGATTTACTACTAGGGCATGCAAACATATACATAGACATATATATAAGCATTATCCACTTCACAAAAACATCACACAAACATATAGACATGCTTATATAATAGATTAGAAGTGATTAATAGCAAATAGGCATTAATTTATGTATATGCTACTTATTTAGGCATATTGTTAGACACTTAGACATGTATTGAAATAAGCCATTAAACCATAAAATCAAAGCATATATATAAACCATCAATAATCCCATAACATTCAAGTATTTAATCAACTCATAATACAAGCTAAAATACCCTAAAGAGATCTACTCATATATGAAATAAAACAAGAGAACTTCTCTTTCATCCTTGCAATCTTTATACAAATTCTTGAGTAAATCTTCAATCCCAAAATGTTTTGATCCTTCAAAAGCTTGATTCTAGGTGTTTGTGCATGTGGGTGAGTGTGTATGAGGTGGTTGAGTTAAGGTTTAATGTGTGTGAAATAGGTGTGAATAATTGATAAAAAAAATGCAAAACAGTTGGGCTTTTTATAGCATTCTACACGCTGCTGATTAACTGGCTAGACCTCTCACTCAATGGGTAATTTAGGTTGCTCTCTAGCTTGATTCTAGGTGTTTGTGCATGTGGGTAATTGTGTATGAGGTGGTTGAGTTAAGGTTTAATGTGTGTGAAATAGGTGTGAAGAGTATGTGTGAATAATTGATAAAAAAATGCAAAACAGTTGGGCTTTTAATAGCATTCTGCACACTGCTGATTGACTGGCTAGACCTCTCACTCAATCGGTAATTTAGGTTGCTCTCTAGAGTCATCGGTCGACCAGCAATTCTTTAGGGGGGGGGAACGCAACCGGCAAAACTTATCCTTCTTGATGGTGACTAGTCGGCCGGCTTTCGACTGGGTATGCCTTGAGGTCGACTAGTTGCTCCCAAAGCCTTCAATCTTCTTCTTTCTTGCTTCCAGTCCCTTTTTCATGACCTGTACACTTTAGTTCTTCATCATTCAACCTTGTGCAAGCTGGTTCATTAACCTAAATCTCACCTAACACATAAAATATAGGCATTAAATGTAGCAGTTTACTATAAAACTCAACTAGATACACTTAGTATTGCTTATGCACAACTATCACATAAGTACTTCACTAGAGCCATCGGAGAAGCTCAAAGCACCTCTAAAAGCATAGGAAACGCAATGCAAGACACGTAAAAAAACCAGGACACATCAGTTTTAAATCAATTATATCATTTGTAAATCAAACTATTTTTTGGAATATATGTGAAATTGGAATTAATATGTATATTTAGTTAAATAGCCTTTTGTTATAATTTTTTTGTCATTGTATTCGTTATTATAAATGGAACAAAGGAAGTAAATAAATTTTGTTAAAAAAATTAAAAATCAAGAAAGATCCCCGAATGAATAATAGTTGAGTTTACAAGACAATAGTAAATAATAAAAGTTGTAACTTAAACATAATAGTAAGGTATTATATAAATTATTATAGGAATATTTTTGTGTTTATAAATTTTTTTGTAAATTTGTCTTTCATAAAATTACAAACCTTATATCTTAAACTAAAATTTAAATAATGCATAAAAGCAAGATTTGGAAATCCTAAAATTTAAAATAAATTTCATATTTTAAAAAAGATAAATTCCATATTTTAAAAAAGTACTACTAAATACAAAAAGGGTAAAAAGCTCTACAGCCCCCTGTATTTTACCAAAAGTGCATATTACTCCCTCTCTTTTTTTAGCCCTCTTATAATACCCCTAATGTTTCTGAAACAATGCATTAGACCTCTCTCTGTTAATAATTATGTCCATTTTGATGAAGCTTGATCATCAAACGCTACAGCTCGACTTGTAAACAATAAAGATGTTCGAATAAGATTAGGTTGATAGAATTACCCTTGCTTTGCATATATAAGCATCGACATGCATTAACTCTATTTATCAGCTTCTTGAACTCATACTCTTCGAAGAAAATTAAGGCACTATTTAGTGTTTGCATTTTATTATTATTTCTTTCTTATTTCCTTTAGAATACCATCTACTATTGAATTCTTAGTAGTTTGTTCGAAGCTTTTTGCAATTTTCTTTTTGTTGTAGTTTTTTTGAATTCTCAGTAAAGGGTAATATCAATGTCGACCATACAAATCTGATTGTGTTGTGGATTTTCTAATTTTGATGCTTTTTAACTTTATTCTCCATTTCTCATAGTAGTGTTTATATATTGTTTATGTATCTTTGAAGCAGTAAAGCAATGTCGACCAGTACCTATAAAAGTATGTATGAGATCTTTGATTTGTGCACATTGAGTGTAATTGCAAGCATATAAGAAGGTGAACATACAAATTGTGTTGAACCTTCGAAAGGTCGCATGTTCTTTACCTGTAAAGCATGCAAATTTTTCATGTGGTGTAAGCCTAGAAAGGAAACTTAGAAAGGCAAAGAACTTGATTTATACCCTGGTGTAAGCCTAGATGAAAGGGACAGTAAAAGTGAAACATCATCATCATCTGTGAAGGAGACAAAGAAGAAGAAGAAGAAGAAGGAGCAACTCATGAATATTTTATGTATTTTCCTACTAGAAGTCGTTATTATTTTACTCTTTAAATAATGTTAAAAACTTTTGTTAATAGGGTTATTGTGGCCTTGACATTATACTTTTGTTTTGCTAAGTGGCCTTGACAATATGTTATTTTTTACTATTTTACTATAGTTATGGTGTTCCACTATGGTTCTCTTCTCCTTTATTTGACTGCTCAATATATATTCATATTTGAAGCAAGGTACTCACACATTAAGTACCCAAAAATTTAGATTCAAAAAACTACCAATGTTTGAAGTATATATACATTAAGTAACAAAAATATAGATTGAAATCACTATCAATGTTTAATATAAAGTCAAAACACTGCCAATTTCATTATATATTCATCAATATATATCAAAGTGTTACCATTTATTGACTAAATATTCATTATTGATTTTGATGATGAAAAAATTATTATCAAAATTCTACCAAATATGCACTATTATGATCATTTTACTAAAAGCATCTTGTGAATTGTCGAATATGAAATGTAATGATAGATGTTGGGAAGATAGAAGAAAATGAGCCATGAAGAACATTATTGAAGAACATTATCTATCAAAGAGCTCAAATTTTGAAGAAGATGATGATGAGAAGTCATAAGGCGGAGAAGAGGTGTCATAAGGGGTATGGATACATTGCTCCATTGTGAAATGCCTTAGAATTGCAAGTGTTAGCTTAGACTTTTGCTTTTCATGATACAAACAATTTAAACCTCATGAACCTTGTCTTTCATAAAATGCAAAACTGATTTTGAATGCATACATAGCATAAACATGTGTTTTGAAATAATCCCAAGCTTTGAAAAATTGTTTACAAAGTGCTTTGAGTTGATTTGGTGTTTTGAAAGATTGCTAAAAATGGTTTAAAATGTGTTTTAGGCTTGTTTGGCTTTGCTTTAGCTTTTCTAGAGTGGTTGGACTCTCTAAGCCGGTCGACCGGTTGACCAGGGAGGTCACCTGAACAAAATAGAAATACAGGGAAAAATCAAGATCCCCAAACCGGTCGATCGGCTAAGGTGTTCGGCCTAATAAGCAAAGCAAAGGAGCAAGCCGGTCGACCAACTAAGCGGGTTCTGCATTAAATATACTAGCCATTTTATTACCGTCCAGCTCTATTTTCATTTGTTTTCTCGCCTGCCAAACCCTAACACCAAAAGTCTCTTTAAATACTCATTAAAACCCATTCAAAATCATCATTCAATTGCTGAAACCCTTGAGCTACACTTGTGAAATCTATAAGCTTTTAAGAGCTTTATTTGCCAAATCTTCTTGTAAGAAGAACCAATCTATCTTTGACCTATTTCTCAATCTTTCTAATTGTTTACACACTCAAATAGCTTGAAAATTTTGTGAGAATATTTGTCAAGCTTTCAAAGAGTGTGGGGAAATCCTAAAGAAAGAATCTCTTGGGTTCTTTGAGAAGTGGTCTTAAAGAGTTGTAAAACTTGGCTTGTGCTTCACCAAGAGTTGAAGAAGTATTTAGAGAAGATTGTTGAATTCTTAAGGGGAGCATCCTTGGGCGGTGGATGTACGCAAGGCTGAATCACCTAAAAATCATTTGTCTTCCTACTCCTTTACTCTACATTTATATTTCTTACTTGCTTTGATATTATTGTGTTTGATATATTGCCTAAGAGACACTTTATAATTTATTTGGTGAATTTTTTAAATATGAAAATTAATAGATATCTTAATTCATCCCCCTCCCCTCCCTCTTAAGATATTTGCACCTACAATTAGTATCAGAGCTAGGGTTCTACCTATAGTTTAACTACTAGTAAAATTACATTTAGCAAATACAGAGTGAATTTGTATTAAGTAAGCACCCCTTTTTATGGAACCAACTATGCCTTTTGGAAGATGAAAATGAAAGTGCTTATACAATCATATGATTCTAAGGCTTGGAAGATTATAGAAAATGGATCTACCTTGCCTACTAAGTTAGAAGGGGATTGAAGAGTGCCTAAACCCGAGAATGAATGGAATGATGAAGACGTTAAACTATTTGAATTGAATCAAACGACCCTATATTACTTGTTCAATGCTATGAATGCTACCGAGTTTGCTAGAGTAATGGGTTTTTCCTCGACTAAAGAATTATGGGATCAATTAGAAGTAACCTATAAGGGCACTGGCCAAGTTAAGGAATTATTCAAAATGCTTACTAACGAGAATGTTGAGCAAATGTTTTCTAGATTTACCAAAATTACTAATGGCTTGAAAGCACTTGGAAAGGACTACTCAAATGTAGAAAAAGTGAGAAAGATGCTAAAAAACCTACCATCATCATGGCAACCAAAGGTGACGACTATCAAGGAGGTTAAAAATCTCAACACATTAGAGCTAAATGAGCTTACACTCATGACTCATAAGCTTGAGATAAAGGACCACGAAGAAGAAGACAAAAGGATGAAGAAGTCCATAGCACTTATTCTATCAAAATATACATCAAGTGAAGATGAAGAGGAGGAACCAAAAGATGAGGAGATTGCACTTCTTGTCCAGAACTTCTAGAAATTTATGAAGTTTAGAAAAATAAAGAAAGGAGCTTCCTCAAGCAACAATAATAATTGGAAGAGGAAAAGAAAAGAAGTTAAAGAGTTCAAAATATCAAAGGAAACAAGAAATGATGAACTGAAGTGCTTCAATTACAATAAACTAGGATACATGAAAGCAAATTGCCCGAAGTTGACAAAAAAGAAAGAAGGCAAAGCACTCAAAATAACATGGGACACCTCTGAGAGTGAGGAGGACACGGAGAAACAACCTGAAGTTGCAAACTTTTGCCTCAAGGCCAATGAGAATGGAGCACAATCTTCTCCATCTATTTATTATTCATCTAGTGAGGAAGAGGAAGAGGAGTATACTTTTGAAGAACTACAAGAAGCTTTTGCAAAAATTACATGATGATTTTTCATTTGATTTAGAAAAAAAAAACAAACGAATGCATAGAAAACTAAAACTTGCATATGATGAAAAAGAAATTTTGGAAAAGGAAAATGCTTCTCTCATTAAGAAAATTAAAATTTTGGAGAAAGAAAATGATTCATATGCCGAAGATTTTGTAAAGTTTGTAAATGAAATAAAAGATTTGAAAAAGAAAAATGAAGATTTAAATGGAGTTATTCAAAAATTTACAAATGGCAAAGAAAACTTTGAAAAACTTCTTGGATCCCAAAAGGTGGCTTTTGATAAAAGTAGAATTGGGTATAAGCCAATTATCAACCAAAAATATTTGAAACCTTATTTTGTCAAAGCATCTACCTCAACTTCCTCCATTCTTCAAAAGTCAAACATCACTTGCACATATTGTGAAAAGAAAACACATGTATCAACTCATTATTATTTTAGAAAACTTCGTGATAGAGGATTACATGTCGACATTAGCGAAGACTCAAATGGGTTGTCAAGGCCAAAAAATGATACTAACATTAAGGACCCAAGGTATTGGGGGACCCAAAAAAAAAAATTGCATTTAAATTTTATGTGTGTAGGTATGTAATAAAAGCAAAACTAGCAAGATGAAGTGGATCTTGGATAGTGGTTATTCTAAACACATAACTAGGAACTCATCACTTTTCTATAAATTGAAGAGAACTAAAGGTGGAGATGTTACCTTTGGTGACAATAGCAAAGGAAAAATAATTGGAAAAGGAAACATTGGTAATAAAAATTCTCTTGCTATACATAATGTCTTACTTGTGGAAGGTCTTAAATTTAATTTACGTAGTATAAGTCAATTTTTGGTGCTACTAATATATCTTTGTGTGAGAACTTTTCTAAGTGTATACACAAGGAGTTCAAGATGAGCATAATGGGAGAATTGACTTTCTTCCTTGAACTCCAAATCAAGCAAATAAAAGAAGGCATCTTCATCAATCAAGCCAAATATACTAAGAAAATTATTAAAAAATTTGGGCTTAAAGATGTAAAGGAGATTGGGACTCCTATGAGCCCTTCAACAAAATTAGACAAGGATGAGAAAGGTAAACCGGTGGACGAAAAGAAATATAGAGGTATAATTGGTAGCTTACTTTATTTAACTACCTCTAGATCAGATATCACGTTTGTAGTATGCTTATGTGCTAGATTTCAATATAATCCTAAGGAAACACATCTGGTTCCTGTAAAAAGAATAATTAGATATCTTAAAGGAACTAGTAACCTAGGGCTTTGTTATGCAAAAGGAACCCTCTTTGATTTATGTGGATTTTCGAATATTAATTATACTGGATGTAAGGTAGATTGTAAGAGCACTAGTGGAACTTCTCAATTCCTTGGACATTCTTTATTTTCTCGGTCGTGTAGAAAGCAAAATAGTGTTGCGATCTCTACAATTGAAGTTGAATATATTGTAGTTAGTACTTGTGTGGCCCAAATCTTATAGATGAAACAAAATTTACTTGATTATGGCTTGCATTATGATTATGTTCCTATATATTGTGATAATACTAGTACAATTAATCTCACCAAGAACCCAATTCAACATTCTAGAACTAAGCATATTGCGATTAGGCATCATTTTATTAGAGATCATGTGCAAAAACATGACATTATACTTGAATTTGTTGATACTTTGCATCAAGTTACTGATATTTTTACTAAACCAATAAGGATCAATTTTGTAAGATTAGAAGGGATATTGGAATGATAAAAGGTGGCTAAACTATATATATATATATATATATGTGTGTGTGTGTGTGTGTGTGTGTGTGTGTGTGTTTATATGGTTTGGGAATGAAAAAATATATATGTGTGCATATTTTGACCCAGCTAGTCAACTTAGCCAATCGGCCAACTGAATCCTTAAGGCGCCCGGCTTAGTGACAAAATTTTTGTTGCTTTCTGATCCGGCCGGTCGACCTTCGCGACTAGTCGGTCGACCGGCTGAATGCGAAAAAGGCTTAAATTGGGGGTTTTAACCCCAAAATCTCACAATTTCTCTCAAATCCTTTAACCCTAATTCATGAATTCTCTCAAACCCACCTTCAAATCTTCAATTTTCAACCATTTTCTTCCAAATTTTCTTTAACAATCTTAAAACCTACTCCAAAAAAACAAGTTTTCACTGATTCAATTTTTCAAAAACAACACTAAATCATGGTGAATCCAAGGGGAAGAGATCAAGGACGTGGGAGAAGGGGAAAAAGGGCAAGAACTCAATTTCCACCTTCATTTGTATCAAAAATCCAAGAGAAGCACAAGATTTTATACGGTAAATTTCTTGTGGAATCGAATTTTGTTGGTACTGATGTTCTTCCATTATTTCAAGATTGGTATACATTCCTACATTTACGTTGTGATGTTCAAGATAGGATGGTTATTGAATTTTATGAAAATCTTGAAGTACACCGCAGAAGTCCTAAGATTGAATTAAAATCGACAATTTGTAAGAAGAGTTTTATATTTAGTGAAGATAAACTGCATGAAATTTTCAAATTACCTATAGAAGGAGAAGGGCATTATAATAATCAAGGTTGTCCAGAAGGAATAAAAGTTGTTGGTACGCTGGGGAAGGTTATTGAGTATATGTGCAAGGATGTAGGCCCAAAATAGCCAGATTTAATTATTCCATTATTAAAGGATGTTGATGCCAACAAATGAATTGCCTTTAAGGTTATTAATGAAGTACTTCTTCCTAGGAACATTAATGATGGAAAAATCCTTGTTATGGATGCATACATCTACTATAGCCTTAAGCATGGAGTTAAGATTGCTTTACATTTTCCTATCCTACAATACAAGCTACACATTTGTGGAAAAGGTGATAGAAAAACAACTACTCCGAGATATGACATGACTCTTATGCACATCTTTGCTCACTTTGAAATCTTCTTAATGCTCTAGTTAAAAAGTTTGCATGGAACTTTGATATGCAATACATGAACTACATAGGGATTTATTAGTATAATGGAGAACCAATAAATAGAGAAACTTATAGGAATTTACCAAAGGATGTCCAGGAGGAGATTAAGCTCAGAACTAGGAAAGGGACTGCCTTTAAGAACCCTATTTATGTGTCTGAGGCACAACACATGGATGAGGTTCAAGAAGCTTTAGATGAAGCCTTAGGAGATAAGCAAAAGCAACAAGGTGGATTTGACATGGGTATACCTGGAACAATTCCTATGGTTGTTAGCACATCAGAAGATAAAAACATAGCTCCTGAAGATGTTATTCTAAGGAGAGTGATAAAAAAATCCCAAGCACAAGGACATATTGATGAATAGAGACGGGTTGAAATGTAGAGAGGTGAAAGCTTTAGCTCTATAGGTTAACAAGAAGATCCATCAGTCATGGCACAAATTCTCACCCAATTACAAGTCTTAAATACTGGGATAAGGGAGATAAGAACAACAATGACTAATCAATGGATTAAGCTTACATAATGGAGAGAGCACACTGCTTCAAAAATAACAGGCATGTGTTGTGACATAAAGGAGCACTTCAAAGATCATCATGACCATGCACCCTGAATCCACCATGATCTTTTTCATAAATTTCACAAGTTGAACAACTTTTCTTACTGATTTCTAAAAATGCTACTTTTCCTTTACCATTCTTGTTAGACTAATTAGTTCTTTTATGGATTATGCATTTTTGGGCCTTTATTGGCTTTTATGGCTTTGACATTCCTATCTTCTGCCACCTCGCATGCTTATTGTGCTTATGTTCATTAGCTATTGATTGTGTCCCTATTATTGATTTTGATGATGCCGATATTGCTAGTTTGCTTGGCTTATTAATGATAGTGCATGAGTATGTTTGTGAGCTTATTGTTCAAATGTGCATAAGTTAAAGTTGTAATGGGGAGTATTTCCCACAATATGCTTTTAGTTGAAGATAATTCTCATATTGAGGGGGAGTAAAATTTTTTAGATCTCTAAACTTTCTAGTAATAATTTGTCATCATAAAAAAGGGAGATTGTTGACTAAATATTCATTATTGATTTTGATGATGAAAAATTATTATCAAAATCTACCAAATATGCATTATAATGATCATTTTACTAAAAGCATCTTGTGAAGTATCAAATATGAAATGTAAAGATAAATGCTTGGAAGATAGAAGAAAATGAGCCACGAAGAACATTATCTATCAAAGAGCTCAAAATTTGAAGAAGATGATGATGAGAAGACATAAGGCGGAGAAGAGGTATCATAAGGGGTATCGAATATATTGCTCCGTTGTGAAATGCCTTAGAATTGCAAGTGTTAGCTCAAACTTCTGCTTTTCATGATACAAACAATTTAAACCTCATGAATATTGTCTTTCATAAAACGCAAAAATGATTTACATAGCATAAACATGTGTTTTGAAATAATCCCAAACTTTGAAAAATTGTTTACAAAGTGATTTGTGTTGATTTGGTGTAATGAAAGATTGTTAAAAATGGTTTAAAATGTGTCTTAAGCTTGTTTTGCTTCGCTTTAGCTTTTCTAGAGTGGCTGGACTTCCTAAGTCGGTCGACCATCTGACCAAGGAGGTCGCCAGCCAAAACAGAAATGCAGGGGAAAAGTCAGACCCCCTTAGTCGGTTGGCCCGCTAAGGCATCCAGCCTAAATCAGTGAAGCAAAGAGGCAAGACGGCCAATCTAGCTGGTCGACCGACTGAGCGGGTTTTACATTAAATGTACTAGTTATTTTATTACCATTCAACCCCATTTTCATTTGTTTTCTCACCTACCAAACCCTAACACCAAAACTCTCTTCAAATACTCATTAAAACTCATTCAAAATCATCAATCCAAGCTTGCAAAATCTGAAATCATCATTCAATTGCTGAAACCCTTGAGCTACACTTGTCAAATTTTTGAGCTTTCAAGAGCTTTATTTACTATATCTTCTTGTAAGAAGAACCAATTTGTCTTTCACCTATTTTCTCAATCTTCCTAATTGTTTATATACTCAAATAGCTTGAAAAATCTTGTGAGAATATTTGTTAAGCTTTCAAAGAGTGTGGGGAAATCCTAAAGAGAGAATCTCTTGGGTTTTTTGAGAAGTGGTCTCAAAGAGTTGTAAAACTTGGTTTGTGCTTCACCAAGAGTTAAAGAAGCATTTTAGTAAAGACTATTGAAGTCACAAGGGGAGCATCCTTGGGCAGTGGACATAGGTAAGGCCGAACTGCCTAAAAATCATTTGTCTTCCTACTCCTTTATTCTATATTTATATTTGTTTCTTGCTTTGATATTATTGTGTTTGATATATTGCCTAAGAGATACTTTATAATTTATTTGGTGAACATTTTAAATATGAAAATTAATAGATATCTTAATTCACCCTCCCCCTTAAGATATTTGCACCTACACCATTCTATGGTGCTACACAATTATACAAAAAACTTAGCACCTATGTATTACCGAAACACCTCCAAAAATATCAACAGATTGCAGTCCCAAAGTGCTTAACACAAAATAAACCAAAAGTGCATTGTCTAACTCCCAACATCATAAATAAACAAAATTTAAACGATGCAACAGTTCATGGTCTCTAAATGGGTTGGTTTGTTGCTCTTGAAGTGGAGGCTCTAGAAGTGGCTGGTCTTGAAGTGGAAAGTGTTGTTCCACATGAAATACTTTCACCAGTGAGTGAATCATTCCTAAAACTTGTGTACATCCTATCATTGTCTGCACCAGCATCTGTACCCTTAGTTCTATTGAATTTGCAACCTCATTTCTACCAGCATTTGTAGTCTTATTGCTCTCATTTCTTCCTTCTCTTCCAACTCCTGCAACACCAAATCTGCCACCTTTTGCTCACCAAATTTGCCACCTCTTGCAGCTCCAAATCTACCACCATTTCTGCCACATTTCCCAGCATTACCTCTTTCAATATTTGTAAATGATTTATAAGAAGTGGATGGTTGTTAAAAAGTAAAGATAAAAGTTATCAATATTTAAGTCAATACAAGTAATTATATATCTTGAATAGTTTGGACATATTATGAGACAATCCATGGAGACCCTTTATACAATATGGGAAGGTGGAGATGTATTGTACCATAAAAGGGGTAGAGGAAGATCAATAGAGTATAGTCTGGCAAGAACTCCCATGCTCGGAGGTAACAAAGGACATGAATATATAAAAGAATGAGTGGGAGAAGGGTTGGTTTGGTTTGGTTTGGTTTGATTTGGTTTATTCGTGGAGATTAGCTAGAATACAATATACATGTGGCCACTCCTTTAGCACCCAGCATTGTGCTTATACTGCAAGTATTAATAGTTACAGAGGCAAGAATTAGAATTAAAGATAGTGAACATTCACTATAATCAGGTTTCCTATGTCAATTGAGTTCTTACACAGAACATTGCACTATCATCTTGTTTGCTGCACCAATTTCTCGCCCAAAATTGGGCTAATTTTTGCATCTATACTTGTGAAATTAACATTCTACGGCAACTACACTTCTGTGTGGATCGTTTTATGGCTGTAGAATTGATATTAGAGTGAATTGTATCAGTTAGTAGACTTCTAAATTCATTTCAGTTCTTTTATTTTTAATTCTTACAAACAAATATTATTTTTCTGCCATAAATGTTCGGGGTTTGGCATGATAATTTCAAGTTGTCATGGAGATTAGCTGGAATACCTTCTATATGGGGCGAATCGTCTTGTACCTGGTTTACTGTACATACTTGCAATGCCGGTAGTTTTAGATAGTCGACAAGTCTATGTAAATTTGTTCGTAAGGCAACATATCCTCTATCATTTTGTTTGTTGCGTCAATTTTAGATAATGAGTTAATTTCTTTCCAGCCTTGAGCTCATCATGCATCTTAACTTCGTATTTTGGCTTTTACAGTATCTTTTTGGTGAGTAAATGGGTAATTTTATTGCTGTAGAATCAGAATTAGATTAAATGGTATCAAGTTATGGACTTCTATCCTTGTTCAGTTTTAAGCTCAGAGATAGCGTCTATAGTCAAGGACAAGAAATATTGCTTTTAAGTTCCTGGAAGTACTATCCCTGGTATGACTATGCTTCAATCATGATAAAGAACAAACATCTTCTCGTGCTTCTTGGCAGGTTCTCAAAACAGTACAGAAAGAAGTGTTGAGGGGATGTATAACTTGTCTTTAGCCGAGTTTTCCCGACTAAATATCAGGCTGAAAATCATCATCTCTGGAAGATGGCGGAGTGGCTGGAAGCCACATGTTCAACGGAGTTTGATCCCTTTGTGACACATGTTGTCTCTACAGATGCAGGAACACAAAAATCTTGTTGGGCAGTACAAGAGAAGAAGTTTTTGGTCCATCCAAGGTGGATTGAAGCTGCCAATTGCCTATGGCAAAAGCAGCCTGAAGAAAACTTCTCTGTTAGTCATGTGAAAATCGGTGATCCGCCTTCCATTCATGACTAGCCCTTTGTAGATTACTGACGTCGTTAGATATGTATATAGCTGTTAGCTCCAGCATATCGCCATGGCATGCTGTGGCACCATTTTTTCTCCACAACTCAAATATATGCAGATTCTTCTTGGGAAGAGAAAATGGTATGGTAGATGATGATTTCTCAGTTAGGAAGCTAATGTCTTGTGGGTTGTCAAGGCCCTAAAGAAAAAAGTCACCTCTAAGGACGCATCTTTCCTGGACCAAAACTTTTGTAACATTGTAAGGTTACAATAAGCAATGTAAATAATAGTGTTATATGAAGGGCCATTAGCCTGTACTAAGTAGTCGATCACTGGTTATTATCTCAGTCTAAGTTGCTTGAAAGCGATAGCAATAACTCCATGCCAAGGGAATGCAAGACAATTTTGTTTGATCTGCTTGAGTTTTGTTCTGCAGATATTACATTTGTACTTATTATATAGTTCATTTGTCTTTCCACCATCCCACGTCCTTGAGGTACTTTACGTTTGTTTGAATTGTTTTTTTAGAAAAAAGTATCTTTTCTTTCTTGAAAAAAGTTGATTATTTTTGCAATAATCATTTGACTTAACTTCAAAAAAAATTAAAATTCTGAAAATAGTTCATTCACAATTTTTTTTTAGAAATAATAATTTTTAACTTCTCAAAAAAATAATTTTTTAAAAATATTAAAAAAAGGTAATTTCGAAAGAACCAATCTAAACGAGCTTTTTGCACCTTTGTGGTCCACATTATTCCGAGCACGTTGCAGATTTATAGCCTATGTTCTCCGCCTCCCTATTCCCACTTCAGCCTCATTTTTAGCCATAATTGCTTGCTTCGAGTGAAGGGAGAGGGCAAACACCTAAATGTCTTGAATCTTGAACACATGATCGGTTTGAAGTGACAAACATATGATTGGCTTGAGCTAGTGAACATATGATTGGCTCATACCAATATTGCTTCGACAGTTTGATTGATTTTGCACGCGTTATGGTTAATTCCTTTGCTTTAATTGTCCACTTATTGTCTATTAACTAGCATAATGCCCGCGCATGCGCGGGTGTAATATATTTGTATTTTATGTTTATATATGATTTAAATTATCATATAATTAAATGTCAATTAATTTTATATAAAAAGTAATTTTCCAATTTACTAAATCTATATTCTTTTACTCTTTAGAAAATTTTCGTTTGTTGTTGTCATATTGGAGGAAAGAGTATGTGTGTGCGCTGGAACAAATGTGAGTTGTTGATACATAAAGTAGAGATAAAATATTTTCATTTGAAATTAAGAAATAGCTCAAGTGGCTAAAACTATCTCCCCCAATCATGAGATCTTGGGTTCAATCCCATAGTGATAGGGGTTTTAATAGAAAAAATTAAAAAAAAATGTTTTCATTAACTAAACAAAGCTATCATTTATAAAGTGCGTGTTCGGCAACAGCTTTTCAAGTAGTGTTTAGCGTTTTGACTGGTCAAAACACTATTTTGCTAAATTATTGTTGTTCAGTAAACTAGCGTTTCAAGTAGCTTTTTAGATAGCTTTTAGCGTTTCAACTAACGTTTCTGAAAAGCTAAAAATTTTAGCGTTTCAGATAGTTTTTAGCTTTTCATATTATTTTTAGCAATTCTACCCTTTTTGCATTTTTTAATTTTTCTATTCTTTTTCCAATCTCTCTCTATATTTTTACCTTTTCTTTCACAAATATAAATAAAAAATAATATAAAAATAAATTTCAATTTCTATATATTCAACATTACTAATAGCATAAGTTTTATTAGTACATTTTTTTTAACAAAATAATTTTGAATCTATTAAAATTAATTTTTGTAATATTGATATAAATGTTTTATCAAAAAATTAATTATACTTTAATATTAAAATATGATTATAAAAATAAATATCTAGTTATGAAATATATTATCTTATTCCTATAATAGTAATAGTAATTACAATTATCATAATAACAAAAATAATAAAAACATAATATCAATGTCCTTTTACGTCATTTAACATTCATCAGCTAATTTTACTGAACACATTTTGTTCAATCAGCTAGTTAAATAGCTATTCACTAATAGCTAAAATACAATAGCTATCAGCTACCCAAATAGCTATTAGCTACTCTAATGACTAAATTTGCCGAACAGGCCCAAAATAGTGGTAAAATATTCTTATCAACTAAAACAAATGAAAACATTTTATTTTTCTAATTGATTTATTTTCAAGACCATAAAATTAGAAAAGTGATGGAATTAGGTGGTAGTTCAAGTGGTTGACACTACCTTCCCAAATGTGAGGTTGAAATTTTTGGGGTGGGAACTTTGTTTAAAAAAAAAATAATAAATAAATAAAATTAGAAAAGTGATATAATAAATTTCACAACATAATCAACATAATAATCATGATACCGAAGTATTCACTACATTTCATGAAGTAATTAAATGGAAGGGGAAAAAATAATCTATATAAGTTCACTTTAAAATATATTTAGATATATATATATATATATATATATATATGTATGATAATACATTATTATATAATGTATTGAAAACCATATATATGAAAATTTGGAGAATGCAAATTAAAGACAAAAATCAAAAGATATATAAAGAATTAGTGCAAAATTAATTCCAATATAATATAAATTTATATAGTATAAATCAACATATTTAAAAAATTATCATCCAATTAAGAGTTAAAAAGATGTAACACGTTCCTTATGTTTAATTCTTACCAATACGAACTCTAATGACATCAGACACTAGCACCATTGAACAAACAATAATATTAAGACTCTAAGGCCACAGTTAAATACAGAACATATAAGCTAATGAGGAAACAAAATTCACTTCAACAGCAAATGCAGAAATGATATCTCACATCCCAGACTTCTAAATTTGCTTGAAATCTTTCACGTCAATAGACTTAAATTTGCCGTACAGAGCTATGCTTCCATCCACGTAAATGTGTGAAGGTCTTCACCCTGCAATGGAATTTATTGCCTCTCAATGACATCACTTCATTGACATCTAACAGAAAGAAAATTATGCAAAACTAACCCCGAGCCATTCATGTGTATATACTTTATCATATTTTATCTCGGACCCCAAAATCACAAATAGAAAACATTATGTGCTTTGCATTAAAAACAAATTGATGACAGTGGAGATATTAAACCTTTTGAAACAAGCGAAAGAGAAACATAATATATTAGGCATAAATGCCTTAATCTATAGCTTTGTACAAAAAATGGAAACATAACCCCAGTAATATATAGGCAACCCAACGATCGATACATCGGAATCCCATATGTCACTCGCCATCATGTCAATAGCACCCATATCAGTTTGGTGAGAAAGAGGACACAAGGTGAAGCACAACGGAGGCACAACATTGCGTACAACATCGATAAATGGCTAGGGTAGTATTAATATATATGCAAAGAGAATTGACAACTGTTTTTTGTCATATAAAAGGATTATGATTTTAAAAAAATGAAACACTAATATTATACATCATTCACATTAATATTTTTAAAATTTTTCATTTTAGTTTTACATGTTACATGGCAAGTATTAACTGGACTCATTTATTTTTGAAAAATGTAAATAAATATAAAGTTTTTCATGACAGACGAATTTGGCATACGGCATAGTAAGGGCTTGTAAAGAAATTACACGGAATAATTAATAAATGTAAAAGTAAAAGAAAAAGAAGGAAGAAATAACTCAAACAGACCTATTCTTTTTAGCTAAAACGTCATCATTTGTTTCATCAACTTCAACTTGCCTACAACACTTGTTAGCTAAGATATCAGATCTCAAACACATACTTAACACATAGAGAAAGACCCAACCCATTTTGATAGTAATGAAGCACTCTTACTCTAAGCTATCTCCAAAGCTTTTTCACATGGTTTATCCTCCCAATCTTTATCCTCATCTTCCTCTACAGCGCTACTTTCCTCCAATCTTTCTCCATCTCAACCTCCTACCCAGCTAGTACGCCCTACTGAACCATGAATTTGGCTTCTCTAACCTTTTCAAAGTAGCAATCAATACCGATAGATGCACGGCCCAAAAAAGAACAACCAAATATTGTACTCCTAAGTCTACAAAATGGAACCCCCAATCCTGCTTATATATACACATCATAGGAATCCATGAATCTATGCTAAACTATGAGCAATGTCATACATACACATACACACACACACACACGTATATCCACCATAACCACGGCTGAAAAATCATAACTAATGGAATGAGGCAAATGGAAGCATTTTCTGGAAGATATCTTTTGTCTGCAATAAAGATTTATGGAAGATATTTGAAGTCTGAAATAAAGATATTGGAAAGATTTCCATCGAAACAACTGAATCTACGTAAAAAACAAATGAAACATGAGGCAGGAGTAACCCATGGTTTGCACTGGAGACTAAAACACTAGGTTACATGGAATGATGGAAATCTAAGTGTGTTTGTGTTGCAAAACGTTCATTTGTCACTTGGTTAGAGATGGTGGCCAATAGCATTTCAGGATTCATGTGCAAATATTTTTAACAATAATGACGTGAACAAAAAATAAATATGCACCATTGATTACAATGGGTACTGGCCATGACAAATGGATGAATGGCAGGATTATAAGCAACTTTTTCAAGTTGGCGACTGGATTTGATGCCACGTGGCAATTGCGCAAAAAGGTGAATTTGGACGGGAAAATGACTTGCATGTTGGTAGTCCAATTCATTATATAAAAAGATGGATATCCATTATCAGTACTTCATTGACTTCATCAATTATCATACCTTTATCACCAAGGATCTTCATCACCCATTTTTGTTGTCTCGATAAAGTTAGCATTTACAATCATTCATTATAGTATGATTGGGCAGGCTTGCTAGGGATGGGTTGGGGGTGTTGCGAAGGTTGTTTGAAATAACATTTGCTTTGAAGGAAAAACGATTACAAATATTAAGTTCGACATAACTTGACCCAAAATAGAAAAAAAAAAATACAAAGACCCACAAAATACGTATGGCTAAAACATAAAGGAAAAAGTACACATGTCCAAATAAGACAAACATATTAACAGCCTTTCTGGCTAAGCTTATTTAGGGCTTATGAGTTGCAAATATTAGATTTGCATGTGAAGGGGATCTTTGTTTTCTAGGGGCTTATAAGATGCAAACTAAGTAGAGCCAGATAGGCTCTTGTCAAGTCTAGAGACAAAAAAATAATTTAAAACTACCCAAGAAACTGTCTAAAATAATGGACAAGTGAAAAACTTTAGGCCATAGCCAAAAGCTGACTTCCTTTTTAGAATACAAAATCAGTGGCATCCCCGTTCGTGCCAACTGCCTTCTATCGATTTAAAATATTAATAAACTAAGTTTTGAAATCGTTATGTGTTTCATTACCAAAAAAAGAAAAGAGGCATTAAAAGTGTAATGCAAATAATTGATAAAAATGGACGATGGTAAAGCAATGCATACGTGAATATGCCAGTAGTTATTTGCTTTATGGAATATCAGCTAGAGACACTTAAAGTAGTAATGAAAACTAAAATTAATGTATACATTTCATAATACTATATGAAGACCAATTAAAGGAATAATTAGTAAATAGTAGTTAATTATAAAACAAAAAGGTTTTATCAAAAACACCAAAAGTGCAGGCCTAATGTTGTCAATACGTGGTTATTTTTATACAACATGGGCACATACATCAAGTAGATAGTAGGGATAGTTAGAAAAGTTTGGCCAAACACCAGAGACATGTACATTGTAAGCACCCTAGGTCAAAGAATATCATTCATATCCAACGGGGACAAAGTGCCAAAAATGCTTGCTTATTCAATTAGCTCATCTTCAGTAGGAAATTCCAGGTCAATCTACAGCTTCAGAACAACATTTTAGCCTTCATTGTTTAAAGATGCTGCAATAACGGATTCTAGTGATGGCATGCATTGAAAAGAAAACTACTAGGTTTTGAAATAGAAAATGTACGACATATTTTAATTATGTGACAGCACTAGAAACCTTTTTTCTTTTAATATTAAAAAGATAATTTTGATTAGAGCACAGGAGTTAATATCTTTTGACAAAGAAGACACTAAGTGGTATTAAATTTTATTTATTTCTAATTGAACCACAAGGTGCAAAGGGATTGAATGATATATACAGAAGATAATAACATTTAAGTATGTAGCTTTGTGCATTTTTACCCAAACCGCAGTAGGTCGCACATTCGATTGCATAACATCTTTATTCACACACACAAACACACATAGAATGTGCCAATGTAGAAACCTGAGCAACATTTCAACACTGAGTCATTATTCGAGGAATTCATAATGTATGACATCCTACAGGTGTACAACACAAAGTGACAATACTCGGGTTTTTCACATCAGAGTTTAGATGAGCAAAATTGAAAATCTTGTATGCCATGATCAGTAAATGAAAGATATATACTAATGTCATATAATATAAGGACAAAAAAGTATAAAGACAATTAATGATGGCTATGAAGATGGTAGTGCAAAAGTGCAAAAATATAAATATATATAAGGAGCATGTTTTTACAACTTGAGAGGCAAAACTAAGATAAAACACAAAAGTGCAAAGATGATTAATGATGATTGTGGTGATAGTGGTCCGACAATGAAAAAACAGAAATATATAAGAAGCATAAATTAACAATTTAAGAGACGGAAGAAAAGGGTAAAGATGGTTGTGGTTGAGAAATGGTTGGATGGTCATATTTATACACAATTCATGCGTGAAAGTAGTGAGCAGGATTTGAACAACAAATGGTGAAACCAAGGATTGGGAAGAGACAAAAGTTTTTTTTTTGTCCTATTAGTTATGCATATGATGGCATTTAAACATGCAAAATTATGGATATGAAGGCATTTAAATGTGAAAAATTAATTCCTACGATGGCATTGAACAACATTTAACATATAAAGTCAATAAATGGGACTCTTAGTAGAATTCACATGTACATCAATTTTAGAAATGGGACAAATGCAGCTACCAAGTTAGAGATATAACTTAGCTATATCTAGAAATAAAACTTGTGGACTCTATGGGAAACCACTTGTGTGAAACAATGGGCTGAGAACAATTTTCACATGTGCTTCATATAACAACGAGACAAAAAAATCTATCAAATCAGACAAAGTCGTCTAACACATCATTGCAGCCACTAACACAACATGCACAATGGTGGCAGCCAAAAAAGGGCAACATGGTCTTGCAAATAGTTATATAAAGGTATGGATGTTGGAAAATTTTTAAAATAAATAATTTGTTAAATAGTTGTTTTTGAACCTAGTTATATGAAAAGGTGACGATTCTATGAACAAGTACCTATTTAGTAAAATGTTTGCATATTTTCATATATAAAGGTACCTATTCATAGAAATGTGCCTTTTTATATAAAGGTACCTATCTGTTGGGACTAGTATGGCCTAAAAACTACTTAGGCAATGTTATTTGAAAATTATTATAATTGTCTTTTTAATGTTATTTGAATTTTTTTTCGTACATTATCTCTAGTGTATGAATATATGGTGCATTAGTAAAGGCCTAATCACATTAACTAAAAGTTTGGATACACAACAAGGTTCGACGTACGGTAGGTCCAAGTCTAGTCTTAGTAATGTCACAAATAAGTCCATAAGTGTATGGTAGCGTTGGGTACTCTACCAAGATAAGTTTATAGTAAGCAAATCTCTTGTGAGAGTGACCTACCTAGGTCACTTAAGGTCTTTCCAGACTTGTTTCTCTAGTGTGTGTGTCACGCATTAGACTGGTTCGCTATTCTTGCAACTGTACTATCAAAGTTAGAAAACACAAAACTTACTACTACTAAGTGGCTAATACTCTCAATCTTGAGCATATGTGGATGAATTGACAGAGTTAGGGTTTAGCACTTTAATCCACTATGAGTGAGACCTTACTTGGCTAGGGTTAACAACTCTATGCATTAAGTGTTGAGTTCTAGTTAGTTGGAACATGCATATGCAACAGTAGAGTCTATGTGCCTCCTTAGACTTGTCCGTATGATTATCTAAATTTAGATCTAATGGTATAATCCTCCAAGGGCATACCACTTTTTTAACTTATGGGTCATTCCCGAGATCAGAGTAATGTGACTAGAAGATTATTGATATGTTGGACTAGTTATTCCAAGGTTCAGAGGTAGTTAACGAGGTGATGGTACAGCCAAAGGACCAACCTTGGCTGCAAGCATACATAGAGGGACATTGTGGTCATTTTATTTAGTAGGTAAAAGACAGAGGTCATTGGTGTGCAACAAGCTTCTCGCAATCAATAATTATCCTTAAAGTGCGGCTATAGTCTTTTGATGGAATAGACTAGGGTCAAAATAGTCATTATATGGCCTAAAGAGAGGCAAGGGCATTTTGGTCATTTTGGGAGCCAAGGATAAGCTAGTTTGTATTTCTTGGTGAACTTTCTTATTTTGGTCACTTTCTAAATTGGGAAAGTTACAAATGCATTAGGATTCTTGATTTGGAAAGTGATTTCTCATTGATTCAAGAATTGATGCATATTATATTATAACAATTGCTAATTGTCATATCTCTAGTGATTTAGGTGCCTAAGGCTTTGGATAAAGATCTTATAATCCTTTAAGTCTTACTAATTAAATCATTAAATGAAATTATATTGTCAACAGAAAACTCAATTATCTTTTAATTTCAAGATTTCATGTTGGTTGAACCCATGGCTCTTGCTAGCTAGAATGGGGGCACCTAAGACTTAGTTTAGTAGTTCATGAGTTTATCTTATCTAGTTGGAAGACAAGAGAATAAAGATAGGAGAGCCAATCCTATTTTCTCAACAACCCAAGTCTTTCAAGCTGACTAAACTTCTCCAGATGCAACGAACCAAGACACTTTCTAGACTATAAGTAAAAGACCTATCCTACAGAGATGACTAGTATTGAATGCCAAAAACACTCTGCTCTTCTTGCTTTTGGTTCAACCAAATTAAAGAGAAAGTAAGAAATATTCAAGAACAACATCTTCCATCCAAGATAGTTGTTCAAGCTTTTAGATAAACACACAACCGATCATGGTTGAGAAGAGTAAAAAGTTTTTCACAATTCCTGTCACAACCTGCACAACTCTGAATTCAAGCGTGATCAATCAACCATTCTCCGTCAAATCGTGCTCAAATTTTAGGAGATCATTTCTAACATCTAGGGATTCATATCCAATAGTGATTTGTGATTTGGAGTCATCCAAACCTACTGTCAAAGTTGCTGCACATTTTCTGTCCAAAAGGTAATTTTCTATTTCTACAAGTTTTGATGTTTCAAATCTTATGCATGTGTGGTGATGTTTATAATGAAAGAATTGTTTCCCTGCTTCTAGACTAGTTACTAATGAAAACAAAGGCCTAAGTTTTGTCTTGCATGCACCTATCAGATCCTACAAGTAGTATAAAAGCCCAGTTACTACTGCACATGGTTAGGATAATTGATCTAGAACACTAGAATTGAAAAGAACGCTAGTAATTATCTTGTGTCTGGCTAGAATAAGCGCGTCTTTCAATATGTTGCTTGCTAGAGTATTGCTAAACATGCAATGATTCAAAGTTCTCTCATGATTGTTCGTATGTATGTTGTTTAGAAGTGATGTACGATCGTCATAGTATGATCATAGGTGTTTTTACATGCAATTTATTTGCTAGAAAATTTTGTAGCTTTGGTTTAAAAGAAGCATAGGAATCATGTGGCATGTATTTCTAGGCAATTTATGTTTTTTTTAGTATTAGAAGCTTGTATAAGCTTTCTAGCATAATTCCATCTAATATTCACTTCCATTGAAGAGCATCACAAGCATTCGTGGAGAAGATGGTAATCAAGATCCATGGATAGAGGCGTTCAAGGGCTTGGGAGAACCAAGGCAGGTCCAAACCAATCAAAGAGGCCAATTGGGCCTAAGGTCCATAAAAGCAAATCGTTGGCGCATAAGTTTTTGGTTTTGGGTCATTATGGCCTAAAGCATTAAACAAGGAGCCATCATGAGAGAACCATGTGCTATTGATGTTTTAATTTTTTATCTTTATTATATGATTGCTTGTATGTATGATTATGAGCATGCCTAACATCACATAGTCACATTGTCTACCTAATAGGGTTTAAAAATTGGCAAAACTCTTAAAGTTAGTTTTTCAAAACAAACTTTGAAAGACATAACTATTTAGATAGGCAGGTAGGTCTATTTAAGGAGATTTCTACCAGGGGAAATCATCTTAAAAAAGTTGTTCTGTTACATATTTTTTGCAAATAATACACAGTCTCTAGGTTAATTTTTATTAAGTGCATGACACAACTTAGTGAAACTTTATTATATCGTAAAGGCATTTCGCATAATCTTATTTGCACAAGATCTAGGCAAAATATCCTTTAGGAAAGTGGCTTTAATACACACATTAAAGTCAGTAACACAAATATTATATTCAACGTGCAATTTTTTTAACAATCTAAAGGATATTTTCTTGCTACAAATATGGTTGGAAATATGAGAGACTTGATTACTGATTCTGTGAAGTCAAAGCATTTTGATGGAGGGAACTTTCCTCGATGGCAAAAAACAGTGCATTTCTTGTTGTTATCTTTACAAGTAGTTTACGTGCTTAACATGCCAATGTTAAAGGAACATGAGAGTGAAACAATCAATGACGTGTGGCGAATGCAAATGTTTGAACTTGATAATGAAGCCTGCCGAGGCTATATCCTTAATGCTATGTCTGATTTGTTGTTCAACATATATCAAGAAGTACCAACTACAAAGGAATTACAGGCGAAACTTGAGACCAAATACATGCAAGAAGAAGTGACAAGTAAGAAGTTTCTTGTCTCTCATTTCAATATATACAAAATAATGGATGATAGACCTATTATGGAACAATTGCATGAGATAGAAAAAATTTTGAATCATTTTAAAATGCATAATATGAATGTGGATGAGTCTATCATTGTTTCTACTATAATTGACAAACTACAACTGTCATGGAAAGACTTTAAAAGAAGTGTCAAACATAAAATGGAAGATATGTCTTTTGATGATTTGGCGAAGTCTTTACGTGTTGAACAAGAATTTTGTATGCACGAGGAGATAAAGGATTCTAAAGTCCCTAATACAAAAGTGCATATGTTGGCAGGAGAATCCTTTTCCAAAAACAACAATAACAAAAGGCCAAATTAGTTTTGTGATAACAAGAGGAATAAGAAGAAAGCCAAAGGCAATTATTTCTTCTGTGGTAAGCTTGGACACTTCAAGAAAGATTGCCATTTTTACAAGAAGAAGAAAGGAAAAGGCAACTCCAACAGTGGCAATGAGAAATTGTTGTCATTTCAGAAATCAATGAGCTAGATGGAGATTCAACATGGAGGATAGATTTTGGTGCCACAGGACATGTCTGGAAAAACAAAGTATTCTTCAAGACTGTGGAGCTAGTCATTGATGGTGCAAAAGTCTACATGGGAAATTCTTCCATAACCCATGCCTTGGGTGTTGGCAATATGGATTTGATGTTCACTTATAAAAAGTGCCTTACTGTCACAATGTTTACTATGTACTAGAAGTTAGGAAGAATCTTGTTTCAAGAAGTTTGTTAAACAAGTTTGGATTTAAACTTGTATTTGAGGCAAACAATTTTGTACTTTCCAAGGGCGTATGTTTTTAGGCATGTGTTATCTTTGTAATGGGATATTCAAACTGAATGTAACTCAAGATGTCAGGAATAAGATCAATGTTTCTTCTACTTATATGATTGATTTTGGATTTTTATGGCATCAAAGACTATGGACATGTGAATTTAAGGAAATTACATGATATGGTTAGGTTAGAATTGCTTCCTTTTTTAGAACAGGATCATAAAAAATGGAATAGTTGTTCACTTACAAAAATAACAAGAAAATAATTCCCACAGATTGATAAATCAACAAGTATATTAGATTTAATACATAGTGATGTATGTGATTTTCATAGCACTCCTAGTATAAGTGGTAAAAATGTATTTTGTAACTTTTGTAGATGACCATTCTAGATTTTGCTATGTATACTTGTTGAATTGTAAAGATGAAGTGATGGACAAATACAATATTTATAAATTTGAAATGGAACATCATTGTGAAACTATTATCATCATCTAAGGATGGATAGGAGTGAGGAATATTATGATCCACAATTTTTCAATTCTATTGGAATTATGCATGAGACAACTACGTCTTACACACCACAACAAAATGGTGTGGCTAAATGCAAAAATTGGGTACTTACTGAAATGGTAAACGCCATGCTCTCTAACTCAGGTTTAAGTCAAGGCTTTTGAGGCGAGGCATTGCTAATTGTGTGTCATATCCTTAATAGAGTTCCTAATAAGAAAAGCAATATAACTCTGTATGAACACTTGAATAAAAGAAAACCAAATTTGAGTTATTTTAGGGGGATGCAAAGCTATTGTTAAAATTCCGGAGCCTAAATGCAAAAAGTTAGGTGAAAAAGAAGTCGAGTGCATTTTCTTAAGATATGCACTAAATAACAAGGCATACATATTTATGGTTATAAACCTAGCAGTTCAATTACAGTTAATACGTAATTGAATCTAGAGACACTATCTTTGATGAACAAAGGTTTACTAATAATTCAAAGATATATAATATCATTCTAGAAAGTCAAATGGCTATTGACATTGGAGAACCTATAGAGAGAGAGAGAGAGGAAATAATCACAAGGTGAGTGAACTTCATAGGAGTAAAAGGCCTAGAAAGCCAAAGACCTTTGTCTAGACTTCCAAATGTTTCTAGTAGAAGGAACAAGGAAAGCAATTTGCAGACTAGTACCTTATTACTTCAATGTTGAGCTAGATCAAAAAATGTTTTATGAAGCAATGATGTCTTATGATGTTGCTTTTTGAAAGAACCAATCAATAACAAAATAGATTCTATCATGGGAAATAAAACATGGAAACTTGTTGATCTTCCACCTGGTTCCAGAGTGATTAGATGTAAATGGATCTTTAAAAAGATAATGAAGGTGGATGTTATGGTCGACAAGTCTAAAGCCAAATTGGTAGTGAAAGGGTTTATCCAAAAGCAAGAAATAGATTACTTTGACACATATGCTCCTGTGGCAAGGATGGCTACCATAAGAGTTCCCATTGATTTTGCTTTCATTTATAAACTTGTTATTCACCAAATAGACATAAAAACTGCATTTTTAAATTGTGAATAAGATAAGGGAGTATATATGGAACAACCCAAAGGTTTTTTAGTTCCTGGTCAAGAGAAAAAGGTGTGTAAGTTAATAAAGTTATTATACAACTTGAAATAAGCGCTTAAGCAATAGCATAAAAAAATTTGATGAAATAATTATTGCAAACGAATTTAAAATGAATGGAGTAGATAAGTGTGTCTATAGTAAGTTTAAGGGTAACCAGCGGGTCATCATATGCCTCTATGTTGATGATTTGCTCATTTTAGGAACTGACTTGAGCCAAGTTGAGCTACTAAGCAATTCTTGTCTAGTAGTTTTGCCATGAGAGACATGGGAGAGGCAAAAGTGATTCTTGGTTTACAGATAATCAAAGATGAAAGAGGAATAATATTATCTCAGTCACACTATGTAGAGAAAATATTATCAAAGTTTAATTACTCTAATTTCTTACCAACATCTACTCTTTTAGATCCAAACATAAAGTTTGTTAAGAATATTGGAGAATGAGTTTCACAATTGGAATATGCAAAGGTTATTGGTAGTCTTATGTATGCAATGACATACACTAGACTTGATATAGCCTATGCAATACGTAGATTTAGTAGGTTTACTAGCAATCCAAGTGAATTACATCAGCATGGTGTAAGGCGTGTTTTTAAATATCTTAAGAAAACCATGAACTATGGTATAAGATATGATAGATATCCTTCAATGTTTGAAGGATATTCTAATGCTAATTAGATCACTAATACTAAGAATCATGCATCAACATGTGGGTGGATATTTATGCTTGGAGATGGTGCTATTTCTTGGGGTTCCAAGAAACAAACTTGCATAACGGATTCCATTGTGACTGTAGAATTTGTAGCACTTGTTCGGTATGTAAAGAAGTAAAGTAGCTTAGAGATTTGCTCTATAAAGTACCTTGTGGCCTAAACCAGTAGCACTTGTTTACATTTACTGCGATAGTGAAGCAACATTGTCCAGGGTTATAAGCCAAGTGTACAATAGAAAGTCTAGGCACATTGGTCTAAGGCACAACTATGTGAGAGAATTAAATCACTAATGGCATTATCACAATCGATTTTGTGAGGTCAAGTCAAAATTTGGCAGATCCTTTGACGAAAGGATTATCTAAAGACTTGGCGAATAAAACGTCAAGAGAGATGGGACTCAAGCCTATTTCCTAGATCACCAATGATGGAATCTCTACTCAATGCTTTGTACTGCGTCAAGTCTTGAGTTTAAATGAGTCAAAAGTACATCATCAGCATAATTGCAAGCACTATAACAAGGATGTCACCTTCAAGATAATTTCGTGCTTGAAACTCGAGGAACATCAAAAGGAATACATTAGCTCTTAATAGATCTATAGACTTGATTGTTGAAATGCCAAAGTTGCTGGGGCATTTTTGATAGCATCCACCTATAAGTGTGAAGTGGTGCCACTTCAAGGAACTAAAGTCTTCATTTTGATACACTAATGAATGGATATAGACATAAGGCCTCTAAGTTTTAGTTGTATAAAGAGATTACTAGTGTTAATTGTAATGTGTGTTTGTTTATACAACTTTTCAAATTGAATATAAGGTTCAAAGCTTGTCTACCTTTACTATTTTGATTTGTTGGAATAAACTAACACTATTTTAATTGTGACATAGGTTCAAATCGCAAGATACCTTTGTTTGTGCATATTACTTACAAAAATATAATAGACCATTAGTCTTTATTTTAAAAATGGAAGGGGATTCTTAGAACATTTTTAAGATAAATAATTTGTTAAATAGTTGTCTTTGAACCTATTCATATGAAAAGGTGACTATTATGTGAATAGGTTTTTATTCAGTGAAAGTTTGCACATTTTTATCTATAACAGTACCTATTCATCTAGAAAGATATATATTCATTGAAAAGATACAACTATTCAGTAAAAAAGTGCCTATTCACATAAAAAGACATGACTATTCAGATATGTAGATAGGTTTATTTAAAGAGATTTCCACTATAGGGGGAATCATTTTAAAGAAGTTGCTCTATTACACATTTTTTGCAAATAATACACAATCTCTAGGCTAATTTTTGTCAAGTACAAAATACAAATTAGTGAAACTTCATTGTATCTTAAATGCATTTCACATAATCTCTTTTGCAGAGGATTGAGGTGAAATATTCTTTAGGAAAGTGGCTTTGATACATGCCTTGAAGTTGGTAGCATAAATCTCATATTCAACGTGCAATTTTTCTAACAAAAACAAGTATCACTACTGATCACTTGTTTGGGTTGAGTTTGGTGTTAATATAACAGAAAAATACATCAATATTCTCTTTACAAGTTTAAGCTTTTAATTAAGGTAGTAACTCTGACATGGTATCAGAGTTGGGCCCTTGGTCTAGTTATATTTAATCACGTGCGAGTCCTTAGGTCCAAGTATACCTAGCCATTTCTTTCATCCATGTGCGAGCCCTTAGGACTAGTTATGCTTAACTATGTTTGACCCTTTTATCTATAGGTAAGTGTTAGAACTATGTTAGAATACATTCAAAATCACCTTATAATATCCTAAAAAACTCAACTTAGTACAAATTGGTTTTAGGTTAGAATCTCAGAATTCTTAACATGGTATTAAAGTTTAAGTCATGAGTTCAAGACTTATTGCCAATCATTGAAAATATTAATACTGTTCATGTATAAAGTTAAAAAACAAACCCCATTTGCACGTGCAAGTTTATCACATAAAGATGAAAACAAACGCTATTGTTAAACTATTGGAATGCTCTAAGAAAGCTACAATAGAGGCCCCTAGATTATCCAGATTGGGAGATAAATAAACCCATGTACAATCAAGGAAGAGAGTAAAGTTTACTCTGAGCTTTTGGCATAATGTCAGTTTCGAAATCATCTATGACTGGGATTTTAACTACCTCGCTTCTATTTTCTGTAGATTTCTTTTGCATCTTGATCTTTTGTTATTATTGCTGCCATTTGTTGGTTGTTGACTACAATGCGCATATAAGCTTGATGATAACCACTCAGTGTAAATTACAAAAGCCTATGATCTTGTCACAAGTTTCATCTTTCCAATAACCTAGTCCTGAATATCAAACATGGGGTTTCTCCCTTCGTTGAAAGCCTCAACTTTATTGCACATGCAAACAATTTTGCACCACTAACTATGATCGTGGACACCTCCTAAGACCACGAGTTTTGGTTCCAAAGCAACTCGATACAACTTAGGTGCCTTATAGTCTTCATAAAACAGCGATACAAAACTCGAAGGAAGGGAATTGACAGCCACAACATATATCCTTCATAACTAGTTACATTAATGATTCATTATGAATGGAATTCTTGTTTTCTCACCCAAAATTTTGAAAAAAATAATAAAAAAACTAAGAATTGCATCTTGTGAAAAGCAAAACTCTAGCAAATAAATTCTTAACAGTAATCTAGGCTGCAAAACTCTAGCAAATAAATTCTTAATAGTAATCTAGGTTGAGGAAAAATAAAAGAAAACTTAAGATTTTTAGCCTTTGAAGTCTGAAGAGAAAGAAAAGAAGTACTTAAGTAAAACGTGTTTCCAACAATGAGGGTAGGATAGAGAAACAAAAACTAAAACGCTAAACTCTATCCTGAAACATTAATGTTATTAACATTTCACAAACATTGCTTTAAAAACTAATTAGGGCCTGTTCGGTAAAATTAGTTGTTAGAGTAAATGATAGCTGTTTGAGTAGTGGAAAGTAGTTTGGGTAGCTAATAGCTGTTGAATTTTAGTTGTTGGCAGATAACTGTTTATTTAGCTATTTGAATATAGTGTGTTCGATAAAATTAATTGTTGGATTAGCTGTTGAATGCAAAATGATGTAAAAAGACATTAATATCACGTTATTATTGTTATAGTAATTATAATTATTATTACTATTAATGAAATAAGATAATTTATTTTATAATTAAATATATGTTTCTTATAATAATATTTTATTATTAAAACCTAATAAAATTATTTTTTTGATAAATTAGTTTCAATAATATTAAAAAAATAATTTTTATAAAAATATCTTTTAATTAATTAAAATTTTATTTTGTGAAAAAAATAATACAAGGACAAAAAACACTTGCACCTTTTTGGTATATTTTGTGTGGTTAGAAATTGAAATTGATGTTTGTGCTATTTAGATTTATATTTGTGAAAAAAATATAAAAAATAGAGCGATTAGATTATGGTAAAATTGCCAAAAAAATATTGAAATGTAGGATCGCCAAAAAAAGTTAATATTTTGAAACATTAATATTATTAACGTTTCTAAAAACACTATTTCAAACATTATTTCATATACAAATACTATTTAAAACAATAAAAATTGAAGAAAGTAGTGTTTTAACTTGGTCAAAATGCTAATCACTGCTCAAAACACTATTACCGAACAAGATCTTACAATAAAACAGTTTTATAAAACAATCAAAATTATAGAAAGTAGTATTTTTTTTTGGTCAAAACACTGATCACTAATTAAAACGCATTAATACTAAAAATGAACAGTGCAGAGCATGCCAATAAGGAGAAGATGGAAAAAAAAAAAGAGAAAAAAAAAAAAAAGAAGAAGAAAGAAGAAAACCAGCCACAAACGTTTTTTTGGTCCAGTTAGACCGTTGGGAATAAGCCTAGGGAGGGGATAATGTTGAAATGCTCTTTTTCTGCTGCTTCTTCTCCTGCGTACTTGAGCTCTCTCACTTGCAACCCCAAACACCACTCCCCAAAATGGCCTTTTGGTAATATTGCCAAGAAGAAGAAGAACTACCACTCCTCCATCTGCACAGCCACAGTTTCTGCCCGCACAAATTCCAACCCATCATGGAATCTTGGCGTTCTTCAGTCCACCACCACCACCACCACCACCACCACCACATCCCACAGGTACCCTTTTGTGAACAATCTCAAATTTTATCTTCCAAACCCACCTTTTTAAGCTCATTTTGGGTTCTTGCCTACTTGTATGTTGCACTGCTTCCATAGTTGATGTCTCATGTGTCTATCCTGCATGGTAAGATTTGTTGTAATTGGTTAAAAAAAAAATGCTAATATGTTTGGTAGAAATTCTGTGCTTATAAACATTGAATGATAGCATAGAGTTACACTTTGTTGTACTCACTGGAAAGTGGATTTCACGATTGAAAAGTAAATTGTGAGATGACCAAATATTAATCATTATATGGTCGACCTTTGGTATACACCAATTGACTCCATGTGCATAGCCTTAACGTCGTCTGACATACTAAGGGCTCGTTTTGATCGACTTTTTAAAATTGTTCTTTTGAAAAGAGTGCTTTTTTTTAGGAGATCAAAATCAATGGCTTCTAAGAAAAACTGAATTGAATTTTTTTCTTCTCCCGCTCAAAGTTTTGGCTTTTTCAAAAATCCAATTCAAATATTTACGGCGAAAAAGATATGCTTTTTTCATGAAAAATGCCTATCCAGACAGGTCCTAGCTTAATTTTAGCCCCAATACTATATAAATTGTGCAAATTTAGGGCTTCTTTTGTTTTAATTTGCTTTGGTTTTCCATGGGTTAGTAAGATAAGCAGCGAGTGAGTGAGGTACATTAAGCAAGGAATTCACTGGTGTAAATGGTTAGAACTACACATTTCCACCAGATTAGCTTCAGTTATTAGAGCCTTGTTAATGTTATAATTCCTGAGTTCTAAATTAATTACCGTCTCTGTCCTATAATTTGTGTCACTCTTTCTATTTCCAGCTTAATAAGGAGACATGATACTAATTCATGCCTCCCACTTTTTATAGGTGTTTCACTGTTCTCCTAAAAGATAATCAAACAAGGTCATGCTAGTACTGGTGCAACAGTTTGAGAAGACCAATTGAGAGGGATAATGTAGGAAACTGAGTGAAATTTTAAGAAAGATAACTCCGTTTGTGGGACATCCTGAGAATGGAAAAAGTAACATTAACAGTGGGAAGACGGGAGTATCCCTCTATGTTGGTTGGTTTTAAAATAATTTTGACTCCTCAAATGGAAGAGGTCATTGTTTGTTTAACGAAAATAGCTACTTCAGCTTTTAAAATAATGTTTCCTGTTGATAGTTTGTAACATGTTATCTGGTTGGGGGAACTTGATTATCTCACATGCAAAAAGTTCAGGTAACTCCTAATTTCAATTCAAGTCTCTCAGTTGAAGTGTCTTAGTAAACTAAGACATTCATTTGAGAATAGAGGGAGTAAAATTTGCTTACTCATTGAAAGTTGAGATACGCTCTCTATTTTCAAAAAGCAGCTGGAACATATTAAGAAAGAAACAGCAACAATTACTGCAAGAGCATCTGCAATTGCCAGTTGCTGCAACATGATTAAGAAAGAAAGAAATAGGAACTTCCTTTTCTCTTTAGAGACAGAAAAAATACATCAATAGTTTTTACTTTTTCTTTCTCATCTCCTTGTATTTGGAGTGTTCATGATGCGTATGGTTTTAAGAACAAAAATACCCCACTTAGGAACGGAAGGAAAATAGTTTCTGTTCTGCAATGGCAAATGCAAAAGTATGAAATGTGCTTATTTTGCTGATATTAAGCTTCCTGAACTTGCTTTTGTAAGTATTAATACTTCTTAACATTCATAGAAGAAAAGTAGCAGTTAGGATCTAGGTGTGTAAAGAACTTTGCATAATATGCCTTTTGTTGATACTAGTCCTGATGTTGACACTAATATATGCCTTTGTGCTAAGTATCAATCAACAATAGGGACTTTCCTTTTAAAGGTACTCTTAAACTTTTTGTATATGAAATTAAAGCTATTTTATTTTATGCTGAATAGAGTTTGTTTCTCTCTTAGTGGGTTTATTTCATTAATGAATAAGTTTAGTGATTTAGCTCGATTAACTTTTAGTTAGTCTTTTGTAGAAAAATGAAATGATGAATGAAGCTTAGTGCCAGACTTACTTTGAATAGCGTGAAGTCTTTGGTGATACTGTAAAAGCTTTTCTTCCTACCTTGGTCCTACGGTTATCTTTCCCGCTCCTAGAAGTCTTCTGTTTCTTGACAGACTCTTAAGTGTTGCTATGCCATTCTGCTTTCTTCTGAGATTTTTTGTAACCCAGGTCTGGGTTGCTTACCTTATAGTTCAAACTTGCAATTTTCCACATCACACAAAATCAATAGAACTGAGTGGCCACAATGCGGCGAAATCTGTAACTTTATGTTTTAAGAATATAAATAACCTCCCAGACCTCAAAATGGAATTTTCACTAATGAAATCCAATCCAAAATTGGCACCTCAAGATCATATATTGGCTATACATGGCTGATAAAGCAAATGAAGTGAGGTAAAGTTCTGCCACAACCTCTTATTGTCATCTACTGTAATTTGTAAACAAGTGATTTGTTTGAATATGATAAGAGACACCAACATTCGAAAAGGATATGCAGTTCTGGAGGAGTCAAAAACTAAATTAGTATCTTTGGAGCTTTTATTTCCTTAATTCATATAATAAGTATGAACAGCCATACTGCTGATGACATTTCTTTTCTTGATCAAAGTTAGGAAAGAGGTCAAGCATTCCAAATTACTTCCATTCCAGATTATTATTGCATATAAGGAGATTTTTGAAAATTTGGTGGACATCAATTTGTGCCACTAGGGGTGATGAGAGTGTGTTGCACTATATAAAGGGAGGAAGATAGATCCATCCATGCCATCTGGTTGAGCACCAACCACTAACCCCAACCTGCACTCAAGAATACTTATATGTAGTAGGGCACCCTTGTTTTTCTTTGTCTATGCAGAAAATAGTTATAAGCCAGATTTTCAGTTGGCTGTTGAAGGTGGAAAGAAGCCCTTTTCCTTCTAATTTTGTATGTGTGTGTGTATAACAATAATAATTATATCATTTTCTTTTCCTTTGCTCGATACTTCACATTTCACAATTTAAAACTGATCTAATATATGAGCTAGGTAATGTCAATATCTCAAGTAGAAAGGTTTTAGCTCAGTTTGTCATAACTTCTCAAATATATTCACGTGGAAAATCCTAGTTTCCTCCTTTCCCCACCCTGGGGGAAAATCCTAAGCTGGTGGACCGTGTATTGTAATTACAACTGGTTTTATCATTTCTTTTTATTGAAATTTGTCTTGTTGCAAAACCTGTTTCCTTCTGATCATGTAATATCTTGACTTCTCAATTCAGTCATTGTTGAAATGATTATCATCAGGGTCATCATTATCTTCTTTCCTCTCTTTGATGACAATTTGCTAAATATGTATTTCTCTGATTTCCTCACTATAAAAGCATTTAAGTGAAGAGTCTTATTTTCATCTGTTGTATCTTTTTAGGAATATATTTAGTTCAGGAGAAGTGTGAGGCATATGCAAGAACTGAGAAAGTAGAGTACACTTTCTAAGCTGAGCCTCCACTTACAACACAGCACCACCATGGAGGGAAAAATTATATGCTTTGCATATGTGGCATCATTTTAACATGTTTCTGATTTCTTCTTTTTCCGCCCCCTAGCTGTGAAGGCTTCGTCTTTGATCCACTAGGCATTGGTTCAGATGGATTAGCAGATATAAGTACTGCCTTGGACAGTCTGCTTAGCATGGTTAAGGAGAAATTGGAGAGTGCCTCAAGTACCAGAAAGGAGAAAGCCTCATCAGCTAGAGGGATTGCTGGTCTGTCTCTTTGCATAACTTTTTATATCATACCATTTATTTTTGGTCATAGATTATACCTAGCTCTTAGCCTTTGATTAAAGTTCTTTGAAACTTCCAGCTGCAATTGAGGACACTAGCATTGATTTTGGTGACTTCTTCAAAGGCCCTTTGCCGGGAAAATTTCTAAAGCTCTTGGGATATCTAGCCTTGTCACGACTTGGAATATATATCCCTCTTGGAGGAGTCAACCGTGAGGCTTTTGTTGGAAATTTAGATCAGAACAGCTTATTGAATACTTTGGATTCATTTTCTGGAGGTGGCATTGGTCGACTTGGAATATGCTCGCTTGGAATTGTTCCCTTTATCAATGCACAAATTGTGTTTCAGCTTCTTGCACAAATCTACCCGAAGTTGCAAGACCTACAGAAAAGAGAAGGCGAAGCAGGAAGAAAGAAAATTCTTCAGTACACTCGTTATGCTTCAGTTGGATTTGCTGTAGTACAGGTATAGAATAAAAGCCATTTGTCCTCACACTTCAACGCAAATATTTTCAGTTATTGATGATCCACATTCCTTAAATTCATTCTGTCATAATTATCAAGATGCAGAAGCCACATTTGTCCATTTTGGTTATTGATTCTTTGCCCGATTTTGTGGAAAGTAAGATGTGATCAGCACAGTAAATATATTTAGTGACATTCTTCGTTTTTAATTTTTGTGGTAGGCAATTGGCCAAGTACTGTACCTTCGCCCTTATGTTGATGACTTCAGTACCCAGTGGGTTCTTTCTTCAGTTGTCTTATTAATGCTTGGATCAATATTTACAACATATATTGGGGAAAGGATCTCTGACTTAAAACTGGGAAATGGTACCTCCCTTTTAATATTCACAAATATTATCTCCTACTTGCCGGCATCTTTTGGGAGGACAGCTTCACAGGCATTCCAAGATGGTAATTATGTCGGACTTGTTGGCATCATTGTGTCATTCTTCCTCTTAGTCCTCAGCATTGTCTATGTTCAGGTTAGTACATTCTTATTAGGTTCGATTATTGAGATGGTAGTGGAAGCGAAGAGTTCTAAAGGCATTTCTTGGAAAAGCATTTCAGGAAGCAGAGAGAAAAATTCCACTAAATTATGCCTCAAGATACACTAGCAGGATTGGCGGGGTCCAGAAATCTGCCTACTTACCCTTTAAGGTTTGAATTCTTTCTTGTTTTCTGTACACATTGATTCCTAATTTCTAGGTTGCACTTTGTGTTTTTCGGTAAAACAACTAATCATGTTGAGATAATACTTTTGCATCTAATTGGAAGACACATTTACTTTTTGTTTACCCTCTTTCTCATTTCTCTCTCGAAGGAAAACTTCTATATTTAAAAGGTTTGCTTCTTTCTCCCTCAAAACCCTAGACTTGTATGGTTGTTTTTGATATTCAGCATTGACTCCGTTGATAAATACTTGTGATTTGTCATATTTCTGTATTTTTTTTTGAATTTTCGATTGATTTTCAGTGCATAGATACAAGGATACAATTCTAATCTATTCTTGAAAAATGTGACCAAATCATTGGTAATCATGATCTGATTAGTATCAATACTTGGAAAATAATATTTTCCGCTCCTAATTTGATTCACGACTTGACAACTGTGGTTCACATTAAGCAGGTGAATAGTTCAGGGGTGATGCCAATTATTTTCTCCACGTCATCCTTGGCTCTTCCTGGCACTCTAGCGCGCTTCACTGGCTTAGGTGTGCTGAAGAATGCTGCTGCAGCACTAAACCCTGGGGGTCAGAACTAACCATAATAGTTTTCTTTATGTCGATTACATATATGATGTTGATATGAATGTGCCACTGGCTGCTCTCTGAATCATTTGTTTGCCAGCAATTTAATGCTTATGTTTACAAGTATGATGAATGTGCCTGTCTATATTTGCCGGTCTTGCCATTAATGTTTTTCTCATGATACTCAAATAGAGTGCTTTCAAGTGATTCATTGATTAGTCCTTTTCTTTCATCACTGTGTGGGTGAAAAAACAAATTTAATGAGGGTGGCTACATTAATGGTCAATTCTCGTGTGACTGATTTGGATAAACCTCTATTTTGGGTCCTGACGTTACTATGGTAGACCTCGGATTGCCTAGGGTGGGCCTCAAGGTGTCAAATCCCCATGAGAAGTTATATGCAACTAGTGTGCAGGTTGTCAAAGGATAAATATTCAGCGGTGCAAATGTAAGGTTCAATGAACACCACATTCAAACATATAGGGTGCATTTCATTTCTATTGTGAAATCCATTGCTACAGCAGCTTGAACCTGAGCTATTCGAAGTTAATTGGCTTATGAGGCTGACTACTTGTTATGCTATTGCTATGCTATTGGAATGTAAGCTATTCTACGGACAGTAAATGTAAAGAAAAAGATAGATGTTTTGGGCGGTTGCCAGACCATTTTCTAGTCAACAATTTGTAGATTTATATCTGCTGCATGCTCTCTTTTTCATCCATGATTCCACAATCTAAGACGACATTCTCGAGGTTGTCTATGTATCTGCGACCTACATCTTGTAATTGCTTGGCCTTTTGGAATCTTTGTAATGGACAACTCAGGTTGACTCAACTCCTTCGAGCATTGACTTCTTTTGACCTTTTCCTCAAAGACACTGCCCATGTTTGTTTTTTGCCACATTGCATTTGTGCAGCAATTGCCTCATTAATTGCTCGTAATTGACTTGAAATGTGGTGGCAACACTAACATTTCTTATTACTGAGTGAGTGCAGTGTTGAATAGGATTTGTCACTATAATGAATGGTAAAAAATACAAAGAAAAAGGGGAAAAAGCTTTTTCTTTTCGTTCTTGTTTGTGTTTTGTGTCGCTAGGGAGTCAATTTTGAAATGTCTCGGCAATATATGCCAAAAAGAGTGCTATATTAACTAACAAAGCTGACGTAGATGTGATGCAAATTGGAGACTCCTGTTGTCACTTGCTTAACATCAGCATTCAACAAAGTATTGGATATAGAAGTTTTAGTCATTGTTGTCTCTGGTGGAAATTTATTTCTCAGTTTGTTGTCAGAAGAAAAAGTAAAAGGGAAAGAGATATTATATAGAGAAGATATTTTTACAAGCCAGCCCTGGCAGAGATATTAATTCTTGTTTATGTAGATGTTTTTATCCTTCTTCCTGGAATTTAATGATTTGACTAGGTATATTCCTTTGCAGGTTCATTGTATCTCCCGACAAATGTCCTGCTGATAGCCTTCTTCAATTACTACTACACATTCCTTCAATTGGACCCTGATGATGTCAGTGAACAGTTAAAGCGACAAGGTGCATCAATACCACTTGTCCGACCTGGTAAAAGTACAGCTGTATTTATAAAAACGGTAATTGTCATCACCCCTGGTTTTAGCCAACTCGATTTTTAATTATATACTTTATCTGCGAACTGGATTAAAAGTCATTTATACACACACAACTGGGAATTGGACGCATAGAGGAAGGGTTGGGGCAAAGGGTCTATTCTTCCTAACATACTTTGGTTCAGCCAGTCATGTTGATTATAAGATTTTTCAAGGATAATATATAACCAAGCTTGAAATCCTAAGTCACTTTCCATTCTCGAAGGAGTAAAAGGTACAGTTTGTATCTCATCCAGATGAAGATTGGGAGGTTGAGATTATGTTTGATCTTTGCGTATGTACACTTTCTGGATAGTTCCCAATTTAATGTTTCAGAAATCTGAATGATGTCAGCTGCATGTACATCTGGTTTGGTCATTTTCTTGTTTATGTGTGTTAATCGGCAATAGTTACGTACTTGCCCGCCCCCAAGAAAGCTCCATCAAAAACAATAAGTTGGAAAATCCAAAATAGCTTCTGGGTTTAGGCTAATTAATGGATCTTCTTGGTTTTCATGTTCCTAGAAGGTGAAACACTGTTTCCTTCATCATCCTTACTATATTCTTGACATCTTCATGTTTCATTCCCTCAAATGATGTTGTCAGGATACTACCAAAACATGATTAGACAAATTTCTTTTTATTGCATTGTTACTGTGTTGTCTCTGCTTGATACAGAAACTATATATAATTTAGGACGAATGCTATACATCACTGTCATTGATGCTCCCATCCCTTGTATGGTAAAAGTTGGACCACCGAACACAATGAGATTCTTATTGTCAATTGGGTGGTTCTCCCGTACAAAGAGAAAATGGAGCATCACCTTAGTGCTATAAATTTTTTCTCTTAATTAAATAACCCTGCAATATCTCCTCTCTCAGCAAGCCTTTTGTTGTGGATAGGGATCCATAAATTGTCTATGCATCTCTCCCTCCCCCCTCCTCATTGGCAGGGGCTTAGCCCAACTTGGAATATCCTCTAAAAAGTTACGAAGCCACTGTGCTTCTTCACCTGCTTCATTTAAACCAATAATTCAGATTTCACTCTGGATCTGGCTATATACGTTTGTTTAGAGGATCTTCGTGAAATTGCTGCTCCTGTGAAAGTGAAAATATATCCACTTGTGGACTTAGTTTCATTTGAATCAGATGTCCAATTTGCATTGCTGTAGCTTTCAACCACTGTTGGATATCTAGTGTAGTGCAACCTATAGTTCAAGGAATATCTCAAGTACCTTAGAACTCTCACAAGAGCTATCCAGTGGTTTTGCCCTGAATTGCTTGTATATTTACTCAATCTACCGACTGTATATGCTATATCGGGTCTTGTGCAGTTCATGATATATATTAAGTTACCTATAATATGAGAAGATTCCAATTGGGTTATTCCTTCACCAATATTCTTGGTCAAATGTAAATTAACATCCATAGCTGTCTTCAAAGGACTACTATCATAGCTTTAAAATTTATTGAGCACTTTCTTAATATAGCGAGACTAAGATAGAATTAGTCAGTCAGATGTTCTAGTAATCTTCATTCCCAAATTACTTCTATCACACCCATATCTTTCATATTAAATTTACTATATTAAATTTACTATCCAACATCTTTTTGATAGACTTAATGATCTCAATATTGCTTCTGATGATAAGTATATCACCTACAAAGACAAAATAATGACATATTCTTCTTCAGTGTCTTTCACATAGACACATCTATCGTACTAATTAATCTTAAACCCATTTAAGATCATTGCTTTATCAAACTTCTTATACCATTGTTTGTGTGCTTGCTTTAAACCATAAAGAGACTTAACAAGCTTTACAGACCTCCTCCTCTTGTCCTGGAACCATAAACCCCTTGGGTTGGATATGTAAGTAGCGTAATATGACTATTTTTCTATGAGACTTTAACTTCACCAAGCTGTAGTTTCATACAATCCTCCAAATTTAAACTCAGTTTTCTCATTCATTTTTATTAGTTGTAAACAAGTAAATATATATGATCATCTACTTGGAGTGAAGATTCCGAATATGCATTGTCCTTGTCGTTTCGAGATGTAAGACACGCATCAAAATTTACTCAAATTTTAATGTCTGCACTTGTTCAAAACTATAAGAAGAAAGTTTAGGCTCCCTCCAAAATTCAGATTCAAATTTTTATTGGGGATACATTGTACAAGGGGAATCTTATAAAATAGATGTTCTGACTCTTCAAAAGAGTTCAAGATTTGGGGCGTAACAAAATGAGAAGTGGTACACGAAGAATATGAGACAATATGTGTCTGTTGCTGTTGCTGTGGGTGTAGCTGTCTTCACTTGAAATATTCTCGTTTTCCTCTCTCACCATAAAGCCTTTTAGTCGCAAACAAGTGTTTTAATTTGGGCTGCCTCTAATGCGCTGTCATTTTAATTCCTCATGCTTGGGTATCAGCTATGCACTCTTTTGGACAAACCCAGCAAATTTCACCCCTTCTATTACTGCACTAACATGTATTATACCTCAGTTTCACAATCTACTTCCCTTCATTTCTTTATTAGAGATTGGGGGTCCTATTGATTTACACCGTCTGACCAGAAACGCTAGGATAAGCCTTTGTATGGATATGCCTTCATGGTTACTACTGATTTATTCGTGTTACCTGTTTTGCTTCACAAGATGAATAATTTAGTAAACGTTCTTACTCCTGGAACTTCAGGTTCTTAGCCGGATATCAGTCCTTGGATCTACATTTTTGGGAATTCTAGCTGCTGGTCCAGCGCTGATTGAACAAATTACGCACCTTACTGCTTTCCGTGGATTTGCTGGTACGTCAGTCCTCATTCTTGTTGGTTGCGCTACAGACACAGCAAGAAAAGTTCAAGCGGAGATAATATCCCAGAAGTACAAGAACATAGAGTTTTATGACATCGACAAATATGGACCATCATAACTCAGAAACTTAACTCGGGGCATGGAAAATGATCAAAGCTGTTGCAGAGCTAAAGCACTATAAAGTCATTTCTGTTGGAAGAGATTGTTATTGTCAATATGCCATTCTGTAAATTGATCAATTAAAGCTTTTAGCTTCCGCAACAAAACTACAATCAGCTAGTTTCAGTGTTCCAAATACTTTACATAAAAAGTTATACATCATGTTGAATCGTGAATTGATGCAATAGATTACCAGCAGTGCGTGAAACTGATATTGCAAGAGCATTACGTTAATGTCACACAAAAGAGGCAAAGTAACAACTCTTTTTCAATGCTTATAGTCTATTTAGTGGGGCACCCAAGCCAATAAAGTCCTGATACAGTATAGCTCGTTACTCTTGTGCATGCGCATTATACCATCTTAACTCTATAATGCCTTTTTCCTATATGTCATTATATAGCTCAGCGTCTCAAATCAAACTTGATCATTTTAGATCCAACGGGTGATTGATATGCTAATAATGAATTTGGACAGGAATGGAATGAGGTAAGAAATGGAATGAAACTAGAAATGGAATAGACTTATGCTATGTGTGGAATAGGCTTATTATAAGATATTTATTTTATTGACGTGAAAGATGACATATTTATTGTCTCTTTTTCTCTTGTAAGATATAAGGTATTTTTTCACAAGTATCTTGTAAAAATTCAAAAGAACAAAAGATGTGGGCAATCTATCTTTTATTTTTATTTTTTTATAATTATAGATAAGACATCTTATTACATGCATTTTATGAAACTCAAAATAAATTATACTTTCTATATAAAAAATCATATTATTTGTAGCTTCTTCAACATCCACATTCCGAAAATCATCTATCTCATGCTCTTCTTTCTCCTCATCCATTGGATTCATTCTTGCTTCTCCTTTCCTTCACGAGGTAATGTAATTTTGAACATTTTTAGGAAGCTTCATGAACTCCTTGTGATTAATATACTTATCCTCATGCTTATAGATCTTCATACTTAACCATGCATTAGTCCCAAAGTCAGCAAAGTGAGAAGGAGAATGACCCTTATCTAATCCGTCATCTTGAACTTCTTTGGGTAGAGGTCGTGGGATCTTTCCATGATGTCTTAAAAAATGGGTCAAGGCCACAGCATAGTGCTAAGATTTTCCTTGCAAACAAAAGTGGTGCACGTGGCTAAGCATCATAGAAGGCAAATTAACTCTTTCCTTTTTCCAACAATATATTATCAATGCTTCTTTGCATCCAATTTGGATGATCGCGCATTATTCTCAGAATAATATTGTCTTTGATGAATTTCAAGAATACCCTTTTCTCATTCTACCCTCAAGACTGTAGATAGGTAAACATGATAGGGGGTGAATAGAGCGTTTTGATCAACAATAGCTCTTTTTCGGGTTTGATAAAAATTTTGATTGCGCCTATGATGGAGAAATTGTAAATGCAAGAAGAATCAAGGGAAAGTAATAAATGAATCACACACAAGATTTATATTGGTTCAACGCCTAGCCGACATCCACTTTTCAATCCTCTCAACCGAGAATTTCAATAAACTCTACTAATTAAACTACTATACTTTTCAAACTTGATTTTCTCTGAATCAAAAAATCCAATTATTTAGCACAAGTATCTTTGTAGTATCAACAAATCTGTCCCACACTCACCTTTTCAATAATGAATACAATCATTTGAAAGTGAAAGCTCTCAAAGATAAGCACAAAGTTGGTGTTGAAAGACAATTTACACTTTGATTCCTAAGTTGCCTCAATATATGTGCAAAGTATTTTTTTGCTTTTGATTTGCTAGTATATATATGCCCTATGAAAAAGAATGCACATTTAAGGGTCTGTATATCATGAACCGATGCTGCATGCACTTGCGTGAGGAAGGTGCACCTTCTGTAAGAAACACGCGCTTATATAATACACCTTTTTTTTTGCCTCAAAATCCCTAAGCCTCAGTTTTTCCATTCGATTTCTTCTCTCTTTCTCCTTTCTCCTCTCTTTCTCACAGAATCCTAAATCTCATTCTTCAATTCGATTTCTTCAACAATTCAATTAAAAATCAAATTGTAGAATCAAATTGGCATCTCAAATCTTTCACAATGATGGAAGCAACAACATCCAGAGAAATAGAAAACATCAAATCCGAAGGTATGATTTGAAAATCAAACTAATCTCTTCCTGCAAAAATAGAACTGAATTTGTCTATATGTTTGTGTCTTTCCACTAATTTGTTTAATGTAAATGCATTTGAAACTTCAAATTCATAATTGCTTAAGTGTGTCAATGTATGTATGTATATAGCTGATTGTTCATATTATGCAAATGCAAATATATAATACCTCAAATTACATGTAATTCAATTAGACTTTTACTGAATAAACATCTGTAACTTTGAATTTTAAGTGAACAACAATGTGTATAATTGTGCGTTATGAACAAACATATATAAATGTGATGAAGCTTTCCACGAACAAATAGAGTTTGCATAGTGAACAAATAATTCTGGTACTTTTAACCAATTTCAATTATTAACAAATATTGTGATGAATTATCTGTTTTCAGTGAACAAATCAATACTGAACACATAGTATTTTTATACTGAACAAAAATCTTTGACTATTTGGGCATTTATAGTTTTCAGATATTGTGAAACTTTGTGAATTTTAGTGAACAAACACCTTATAAGCTTTGAACAAGCAGAGTTTTCAGATTAAAGAAACATTTGTTATTGTTTAAAAAAATTTACTTGTGAACATATATTGTGATGGTTGTTGAATTTTACTGAATAAATAGCTTATGCATAGTGAACAAACAGTCTTCTTAGTCTGAACAAACATCTGTAACTATTTTCACTTAGGTGATAGCAATGATTTAAATATTAACGAAGCTGAAACATCTGGTCCAATAGACAGAAAAGTACTTGGAGAGGAAAATGCATTTGCGATGAATAATAACTAATATAGGATAGGATTTGGTATAAGAAAAGGAAAGCAAGATACAAGAGAAACACTAAAATCATGTCCCAAAGAGAATTTTACTACAACAAAAGTGGCAAAAAGGACAAAAACAACATTGGAGAAAGAGCTTACACTAAGATAGATGTCAGGATAAATTGCAAAGCAAAAATTAGGTTCAGAAGAGGAAATGATGGTACTTGCAAAGTAATCATGGATGAAATGGTCCATAATCATAAAATGACAAGCCCTGGGAAGAGACATATGATAAGATCACACAGACAACTACAAAAAGAGAACATTGACTTGTTTAAAAACATGAAAAAAGTTGGAATAAACATGGCAGATGGATTTAGAGTAATGGTAAATGAGGTTGGAAGTATTCACAAACTGCCATACATAAGAAGAGACGTCTATAATGCCCTAGCAGTCAAGAATAAAAAAATATCCAAAGGATGGGGATTGCGAAACTTTGATTACAATTTTCTTTGATAGAATGAAAAGCAAAGATGACTATTTTATGATTTTGAGTTAGACGAGCAATGAGCAATGACAAGTTTTTTTAGAGATTCTAGGATGAAATATGACTATTCTCTATTTGGTGATTTGTGTATGTTTGACACGACTTATAAAACAAATAAGTATGGGATGATTTGTGTGCCATTTGTGGGAATGAACAACCATAGTTTCAACGTCATGTTCGGGATTGGATTTTTTTGCAAATGAAAAGGAAGAATCATTCATTGGGTTTTTCCAAAAGTTTCTTGATTCCACGGATGGAAAACAACCAGCGTGCATAATGACGGATCAATCGTTTTCTATGGTCAGAGCGATACACAAAATCTTCCCCCAATCTTATCGCAGGCTGTGCCTTTGGCACATTTTAGAAAATTCAAAGAAGCACCTTAAGAATCAATGATCGATTTGTAGATCAATTCGATTATCTGCTGATGAAATGTGAAAGCATTACTGAATTTGAATATCGTTGGCAAAAGTAAGTATTGTATTTCGTGTTTAACTAATTTTATTACTCTTACACTATTTCTGAAGAAATATTTATCTCATAGTGAACAAACACTTTTATGTCTCTGAACTAAAAGTTATCATATACTGAACAAACACATTATCTGAATACATAATGTTTATCTAATAGAAAAATCCATGACACACATAAAATAGTGAACAAGCAACTATATATCACTAAACTAATAGTTATCACATACTGAACAAAGAAATTAGCTAGTTGTGTTTTCAGGTTGACGACAGATTACAACTGTGCCAAGTACAATTGGCTTGAAACTCTTTACGCAAAGAAGGAAAGTTAGTGTCCGATCTATTCCAAGCACATATTTTCTAGTAGTGCACTCTTACCACAAAGAAGTGAGAGCACAAACAATGTGCTGTAAAAAAAATGGTATCTTCTACTTCTTTATGCGAATTCTACCATATGTTTTATCAAGTTGTATGTGAATGGAGAGAAAATGAGAATATGGAGGATTATAGATGCTTCAATGTATTCCCTGAGATTACCTTGAAGCATGTTGGATTGCTTGAACACGTTGCAAAGGTATACACGTTGAAAATGTATAGTGTATTTCAAGATCAATTCATTGAAGTAACTACATACAATTTTAGGACAATAGTTTTGGACCCATTAAATGAGACCTATGAGGTTTAGAGAAGAAACACAGAGCGATTGCCATTTTGTGCACAAGCCCTAAATAGCCCGTAAGCACATAAGTAACGTGTAGTGTAGCGTATGAGTGCGATATTGAATCCATAGGAAGGCCAAACGTGTATGGTGCCCTAAGCTAAGTGTATCCTAAGAGGTTACGTGTTGAGATCGAAACTACAATATTTTTGGACTTTTGGGATAGAAGGAAGTGAAAAAAAATAAATCTACCCCAAGTGCGAGAAAATAAAAAGGTGTGTGTGTATGTGTGATGGGGGAATCAATCGATCTAAGGGGAGTCAAATGTCAGAATTTGGGAACTAGGGTAATTACGTCTTGCAAATAAGTGATTACTACTTCTCATTAGGTTGCTTGATGGATTATATTTGGTTGCTCTCGTCTAGGCTTTCAATTAACCTTCTAAATGATACGCTAATCCTTAGTGCCAGTTTGTCCCTAAGCAACGACTCCTAGAGCTACGACATAAGACTTAGGAATTAGGGCTAGCTAGTTAGGCTTCTAGGTGACTTAGATCGATCTACCCTAGCGTTTAATCCAGCAATTAGTTCCCTAATTTATTCTTAGGACTCGATGCAAGTCCGTCCCCACGCGTTGTCTACTTAGAGTTACGGCATGGTCCTTATGACCTAAGGCCTTAGGGCGGACTAACTAGCTTCCTAAGTGAACAAAGGTCAAGTAAACCTATCTGAACACCTATTGGTTAGACTTAAAGCCAAAGAAAACTCGACCTAGGCTAGTTATTAGTTATGCACTATCAATCTTCATCACAATAGTGGAAATTAACGTTTGAGCATAAAGCATACACACTTAGGGCATGGCATTCGAGAATATACCGATCTATTCTACTACTAAACACATAGACATGCTTAGATTACACCAATTTAAGCTATAGCATCTGACATGTAAGCAATAGAAGCTATTTATGTAATTAAGTATGCACTTACACACATAGACATGTATACAAACATACCCACTTTGTGTAGTTGCCACATAAACATAGAGACATGTTAGTACAATGATTTAGGAGTGGTTAATAACAAAATAGACTTCAATATATATATGCAACATCATTGAGGTATTCCTACAAATACATAAACATGTATGTAAAATAGACATTCAAAACCCTAAGTATAAGTATATATACTAAGTATAAGTATATATATATATATATATATATATATATATATATCCATCATGTACCTGTATCAATAATTTAGTAATCAATCCATAATACAAGTGTAAATCACCCTACATACTCTAATTAAACATAAATTAACTTAGGATAAAAGAGAGATACCCTTTTATCCTTAGCCATCTCTATACAATCTATGAGCATGAGCCCAAATCCTTGTGTTTGATCCTCTTAGATGCTTAATTCCAAATGCTTTTGTGTGTGGAAGTGTGTGTGTACGAGATGGGTGAGAGTGGAATTAGCGTTTAGGAGGTGGGTGTGAGAGAGTTGCGCGATTGATATGAAAAATAGGCTTAAAATGGCCTTAAATAGCCCCTCTTTGCTGTAAAAGTCTGTCGCCAAGTCGAGCTCCTAGTCTCCGGAACAAGCGAATCCAACCATATTTTTGGAGCTCTCGGATCTAGGTAAAAAAGATGGCCAGAGGTAGGGCCAGTAGACCAGCCTTGGGCTGGGTTATGACCGGCCTTGACCAGAGAACTCCTCTTCTTCACTCCTTTCGTGCCCAATCTTGCCTGGTTGTTTCATTCTTCGCCAGGCGACCTCCAAACACAATTTTCTCGACTTTTTAAAATCCAAAACAAGCTTGGCTTTGATCTAACATCAAATCATCATCCATTTAAGCTTCGATCCAAATCTCACTAAAAGCACACGAAATAAGCACTTAGTGTAGTATTTTCTCTATAAGCTCAACTCTGTACATTTGTATCCTTGCATGAACAAATATGATGTAAATACCATACTAAGGCCATCTAATAAGCACAAAACACCTCAAAAGCATAAGAATAATGCAATACAAAAACATACAAAACCACGACATATCACAAAGTTATTTAGGCATAGAGTAGTTTACAACAATGTTACTTCACAAATTAATTGCAGGTATCAAAAGTTTGAAGAAATGGGGGTGTTATGCAAGCATTGTCTAAGAATTTTGCACATTAAATGTGTTCAAACAATCCCAGCTCCATACATTTTGAAGAGGTGGACAAAAGATGTCAAATCTTCCAAACAAAGACAAGATGACACCACTTGCATTAGTCATACAAGCAACATAAATTTAGCTAGTTCTTATCTAATATGGAGGCTCTAAATGAAGAGAAAGTTTGACATGCTAATAGATTCAAGTAGAGACAATCCGAAAGCTAGAGAAATATGAGAAGATCAATTCGAAAGCATGAGAATCTTAGTTGAAGATGCAGTTAGGTCCATACAACTACAAACCATAGATGGCAAAGAAGAATCAACTGCCTCTAACATAAGAGATCCAGGTGTTTCCAAAAAGAAATGAGAGAGAAATAAGAGGAAAAAGAGCACAACCGAGAAGAAATGCAACCAAGCTAGAGCAATAAAACAAAGACAAAGAAAATCTCAATCGCTTAATAGAAACAAAATACATTCATTGACAGAGGCATATACTTTACTATATTCTTACTAAACAAATATTGTATACATAGTGAACAAACACTAATAGCATATTAAAGAAACATATCTTCTTGAACTGCTATTAACTAAATAATATTTTTGTTTTTTACAGGTAGTAGAAACTGATCAAGTAGTTGAACAAAGTGTTTTCATGCGGGCTAATACCATTGATCCACCTCTTGTAATTCAATATCAACCTCCTCCTCCAAATGAGCTTCAAAGAATAGAGAATATAGATACAAGCGGCCAATTGGTTGCATATCCAAGCCCACAGCAGAATGTGATCAAGAGAAATTTTTTTGCTTTAACTTTATGATTCTTTTTGCTAATTGTGTAAACAATGAAAACAAACATCTTCAACATTCTTAAATAGTGTTCCAACGCTTATTACATGACTCATTTTTCTCTTTATATTTCAATTCGAGTTCTCTCATATTGTATATAAACAATTAGTCAAATTTGAGATACAACATTGGTCAGTGGCTTAGTACACTTTACTCAATGAGTTAACACTCTTTGTGTAATGAACTGTTATTGAAATTTTAGATACATAATACTCTTTTCTTCACGGCTATTTTTGACATGCAAGCTTGTTCACTAGCTTATTGCTATTAATTTAGTGGCTTAGTATTCTTTGTTTACTAGCTTGGAACTGTTTGTCCAATAAACTATTTAATAGCTTATATGATCTTGTTTTACACATTTCCTCAACAATTTATCTTTTAGACTTATACTCTCCTTACTATATATCTTACATGCCTTATTTTCATAATTCTAGAAAGTAATATAATTGTAGAAACTAACATAACCATAATCGATCTTTTTTAAAATTATATTCTTTCTATTTTATTTCGTTGTATTCTTCTTTCTCCAAGTAAAAGAGATTACTTTATTCTTGATAGTTATTTACTTTGGAATGAAATTGTGACAAGTACTTATTAACCAGTAGAAGTTAGATAGAGCAAATAAAAAAAATACAAAATTAGCTCTCAATCAGATTCAACATTTGTAAATTATATATCTCAAAATCTAGAAAATAATTGAACAATTAGTTAAAAGACATGAAAATGAATATGCTATGAATTATTTAATCTAAGTATCATATATGATACATGTCATAAGATCTCTTTAATCTTATAACTTGTCTCTATATTTCAATATATTAATAATCATAAAATAAAATCAATCCAAAACAAACAACCAAAATAGTTAGCAAATACAATGCACCAAAATACTGAACAAATATTCATAGTCCACTGAAGAAATAATCATAGTCTACTGAACAAATAAAAATTCTGATTGCTTTCATTTCACCATCATAGTCCCTGAACAAACTTTTCTAATCCATTAAACATACACTACTAATTCATTGAATAAGCACTACTAAACCACTAAACTAACAAATATGTACAACTATCACTTCTTAACCAGTGCAATAAACATTTACATTCACCACTATTCCTTACTAAACACATCAACTTCAACTTAATATTCAACCCATAATTTTCAGTAATATCAACAGAAGAATGTTTAATCCAATCAATTTTTAGAAAATCCAATCAAATCAAACTCTACATCAATTTCTTCGACCTCTTCTTGAATCGTTTCTACCTCTTCTTCGCCCTCTTGCAGTGGTGCTCTTTATTCTTTTAGCTTCTCTCTACCTTTCTTGTTCAACTCTTTTATGTTTTTTCTCTATTTCTTCTTCCACAGCAAAGTCATCAAGCAAAGACCTATGATTCTTAGCAAATTTTTGCACATCACCATGGAGCACATTATCATCATGCATCAAGAATTCCAAAGCCATAAGTCCCCTAAAGTCCTCCATAGTCTACAAAAAAAAGGTAACAACTTATAAATAAAAGATTCTTATATCACAAAAACTACAAAATCAAATTACTTTACCTCTATGAAAGGGTTCTAATTTTGCACTTCACTCCTATATGTTTCCTTGTGTTTCATAGCAAAAACAACGCAGTCAACCCTATTATTTGAATTCTGCCAAGGCATTTCTATAAGAACTATAGCAAAATACTTAACATCTTCACCTTTTAGATGTCTCTGTCCCACTAAATACTTTCCCAATGTATCCTTCTGTAATTCATTTAACATAAACAATATCATGAACAGCCAAGTAGAAGACATGACTATAAGAAAAAGGAATACCATTCTGAACAAACAACAATACAATTGTACAAATACAATTATGCAAAAAACTAGTATTTTCTTACAGAAATTCCAAGAAACTCTTCACAGTAATTGATGTCATGTGATGCCACGTTATCTAAAACTTCAACCTTCTCATCCATCAAATTGAAGCACAACAAAACATAATGCTCAAAATAGCATAATTGAATGAATATCTGTAATAAAAAGCATCTAGATTTTTATAGTTGAACAAACACTTTTAAAATATTGAATAAGGAGTAATTTCTCCCTTGAAAAACAAATAATTAGTGTTACGAATGAAGAAGAATTACCAAATCAACTTTGTTGAGTTTGATCCACTTGTATAACTTAACTGATGGTTTACTCCCCCCACAAACCTTTTATAATAAACATCATCACCCCAATCCAAATCTTTATTTTTTAGAAGTGTACACTACAAAAAACAAAAAGACAAAATTCACTATTAACAATCTCATACTAAAAAAAGAAAAAAATTTCTGGACAAATAACCTATCAAAACGTACAAAAACATCATGACATATGAAAAAACATTTTTGATGGCAAGGATTTGCACTCCTTTCCTTCTTGTTTAATAGGTGACACCATACATCTAACACATTTTGTAGGGGTAAATTTCTTAAGAGGGGGACAGGTAAATTAAGATATTGGACAATTTTTGCAATTAAAATTTATAAAATAAATCACACACTTTCTTTTAAGCAATATATCAAACACTGCTCAATCAATGATGGTATGTGAAGTAAAGTAGAGATAAGGAAGAGAATGACAAATTCGATTTTTAAGTAGTTCGGCCTTGCCTACATCCGCCGCCCTTAGGACTTTAAGCAACTCCACTATGATACTTCTTCAAAGATTGGTGAAGCACAAACAAAGTGTTACAACTCTTTGAACTCAATTTCAAAGAACCCAAGAGACACTTCTCTTTAGGATTTGCCCACACTCTTCTTAAACTTAATAGATATATCTCTCAAGATTTTCTGGCTTAAAGAGTTTGTATACAACAAAGATTGAAGAAGAATATGTGTGTAATAACTGAAACTTCTCAAAAATGAGAATAGCAAAGCATAACTCTTTGATCGCTATCTCGCGGCACAAGCCTAAATAGCCCGCAAACGTATGGGTTGGTGTAGCACAGTGTGTGCGTGTACAGGATCGAATCCAGGGGGAGGCCTAATGTGTATGGTGTCCTAAGCTATGTGTGTCCTAAGAAGCTACGTGTTAGGATCCTACCTACAATATTTTTGGGTTTTTGGTTTGAAGGGAGCTCGAAAAAGGAAATCTAAGCTAAAATAAGAAAATAAAAGATGTGTTTGTGTGTGATGGGGGAATCAAGCAATCTAAGGGAGTTAAACGTCAGAAACGGGGGACTATGGTGATTATGTCTTGCCTATGGGTGATTACTACATCTTTCTAGGGTTACTCGATGGATTATACTAAGTGCTCTAATCTAGACTTGTAATTATCCTCTTAATTAGTACCCTCAGCCTCAGTACGGGTCCGTTCCTAGGTGGCGATGCCAAGCAGTGCGACGTGGTCTTTATGACTTAGGAATTAGGGCTAGCCAATAAGGTTCTAGGTAAGTGTAGATCGATCTAACCCTAGCATTTAGTCCACTAATTAGTTCCCTAATCTGACCCAAGGACTCGGTACGAGTCCGTCCCTAAGCTTCGCCTCACTTAGAGCTACGGTGTGGTCCTTATGAACCTAAGGCATTAGGTTGGACTAACTAGCCTTCCTAAGTGAACTAAGGTCAACTAAACTTATCCGGACTCCTATTGGCAGGATTTAAAGCCAAAGAGGACTCAACCTAGGCTAGTTTCTAGTTATGCACCAGCATCACAATAGCGAAAATTGACATTAAAGTGCAAAGCAAACACATCTAGGGCATGGTATTCAAGGATACTCCAGAATATTCTACTACTAACCACATAGACATGCTTAGATTACGCTAATAAACAATGGCACCCAACATGTATGCAATAGAAGCAATTCATGCTATTTGATATGCAAACACACACATTGACATGTATATAAGCATATCCACTTCATGAAATCACCACACAAACACATAGACATGCTAGCATAATGATTTAGAAATGGTAAATAGCATAAATAGACTTCAATAAACATATGCTATATCATTGAGGCATTTCAACAAACACATAGACATGTATGTAAAACAGCCTTTGAAACCCCAAGCATAAAGCATATGATACATAAATCCATCAAGTAGCCATTACATAAGAGTAATAATCAATCTATAAATACAAGAATAATTACCCTACACAGCTCTAATCATACATATTTAGATTTGGGATGAAAGAGAGATACCCTTCTATCCAAATCCATGCTTTACAATCCATGATCTATTCCGAAATCCTTGTGTTTGATCCTCTTAAATGCTTGATTCCAAAGTGTTTTTGTGTGTAGAAGAGTGTGTGAGAGGTGGGAGATGAGAGGATTAGGGTTTTGGGAGATGGCTATGAAAGAATATGGCTTGTTGTTTCATAAAATGGCCAAAAGCAGGCTTATATAGCCAAATTCTGCAACTACCGGAACACTTAACCGAAGCACTGGTACTAAGGGGCCTCTATTCTAGTAGTAGAAGCTTGCTCTCTATTTTTGGCTGAATAGTGAGCCGGTGCACTACTACTCTGAAGCCAGTGCTCCGGTAGTGCCTATTTCCTCTCTTTTGGCTTTGTTTTAGCTCCGTTTGCTTCTAGTTGCTTTGGTCTTTGTCCAAAAGCCTTCAATCTTGCTTTTCTTCCACTTTTCATCCTTAAAATATTCTTCAATTCTTGCCCAACCCATTTCTATCTTTGTTCAGCTCAAGAAATTCCTCAAACTCACCTAAAACACAAGATAAGTGTACTTTAGTATAGCATTTATGCTTTAAGCTCAACAATAGACACCTAAAGCTTAATATGCTCAAGTATGATATAAATGCTATAGTAATACACCTTATAGAGCACAAAACACCTCAAAATAGATATAAAAATACAATGCAAAATCACACACGAAACCAACACATCACTCTTGAATACTCAAATATTTCATAATAATAGCTCTGAGATTTTAGCAATGAGTAATGATAAAATATTTTTCAAGATTGAATTGATGTTATTTTGATGCTTTGAATGTGTATTTAGAGAGTTTTTGAAGTTAAGGCTTTGGCAAGTGGAAGAAAGGAAGAAAAATAGGGTTGAAAAATAATAAGTGACTAGTACATTTATTACAGCAACACGCTCAACCAGTTGACCGGCTTACCCTTTGCCTTTTTGCCTAGGCTGGACACCTTAGTCGGTCAACCGGCTAGAGGTCCGGTTGGACCAGAATGCTGAAACTAAAGACAAATTTATCTTTAAATGGTTCGGAGTCAAAAAATATTGACTCCTCCTTAATGTAAGCATATATAAATTAGTTAAGCTATATTGTGGGAATTACTCCCTTTTTCAGTTATAATTTATGCATATAGTACGTCCATGTACACAATACTTATAATTCACACATAACTATCACAATAGCCATCATAATTCACCAACTAGACACAACAACCATCATAGTAGCCACCACAGCTCATAATCACAATATCTAATTCACACAATAGCCATCATGCTATTGAATTCATATTATTTTTCCCCCATTGGCATCATTAAAATCAAGTAAAGCACAAGGAGAAAAGATATGAGAAAGGTATAATAGTTGGAGCACTAAAAAAAGTGAAACAAGCATCTAAACAATAACTAAACTAGAAATAACTGTTAAAGTAATGGAAGTTATTTGTTTGTGAGAATGAAAAACCAAGTAAATCATAACAATGTCACGGTGAATTCAAGGAGCATGATCACTATAGTCGGGGAAGCGCTTGTTCGCATCTGAACGCATCCCTGCAATCTCGATATCAATGCATTGCCTTCATTCTGAAAGTTCCGCCCATTGTGCATTCCATCCATCCATTGTAGTTTTGATCTCACCTATTCTTGTATTCAATGCATGTAGTTGAGTGAGAATTTGGACCATGATGGACGGATCCTCTTACGGAGTAGTAGAACTAGATCCTGTACCCCTTCTTATTTTAGCATGCCACTGTTCTTCTATTTGAGCTTGTGCACGTGAGGCTCGTATTGCTTCTCGAAATGTAGCCTGCTCGGGGTCCTTCTCCTTTGAGCTTACTTCCATGGGAATCATTCGTCGCTCATTTATTTCAACCCTTCCTTGCATAGGTTGCTTTTCTCCCATAGCCTCATCCAGAACATTCTGAACTTCATCCACATGTTGAGCTGCTAATCCAATCATCGATTTACTAAAAGTGGTCCCATCTCTTGACCTTTGCTTGATTGCCTTCTTGACTTCATTAGGTAAGCTCGCGTATGTGGCTCAATTTATGATGTGGCTCAATTTATTGGATTTCCATTATACCAATAAATGCCCATGAAGTTTATGTATTGCATGTTAAAATTCCAAGAAAATAGCTCAATCGGTTCTCTACATTTGATATTGAAATTGATATGTGTCATTTGTGCATGTTTGCATCTAGTTTTTGCATGCATATTTAAGGGTGTTCAAAGTATAATTGAGTGCGCTTAGTATAAAGTTTATGCATATTTGTTAATATTTGTACATAATGTATTTAGGTGCATAAATACTATACTAAGAGTTATATTCCATGTTTTAGGAGTGTTTTGGAAGGGTTCAAGCTTATGAGAGGAAGAAATGAGCTAACGGATGAAGACCGGAAGAAAAGAAATAAAGAAGAGATCATTCTGATCCAGCCGGTCGACTTAGAAGAAGAGCCGGTTGACCGTCTAGGTCGACCGGCCGCTCCAGAGAATAAAAGATTTGAAGCCGGTCGAGTTCCTCAAGAAGCCGGTCGACCGGCCAGTCCAGAGAGCATCATGATTGAAGCTGGTCGAGCAAGAAAGAGGAGCCGGTCGACCGGCTGTGTGCTGAAGAAATCCATAAAAAGCTCGTTTCAGCTCATTTTCAAGGGAGGAACTTTTATTTCTTAAATCCTAATAAACCCTAACCCTTTACCCACTTCACAAAACACCCTAAACCACCATCTAAACCCCACACCAAGCTAGGATTAAAGCATTAAACAAAGATTTGAAGGATTTGTACGGATTTGGAAGCAAGAATTTAGGGAAGTTCTTCTTGTTCTTTCTCTATTTCTTGTAAATATGTTGCTAGATTTAGGGTTGATTGTTGTTGTATATTAGATTAGGGCTTTGAATAATGGATTTGTGTAGATCTTTGGCTCTTAATACATGTTTATTTACATAAATTTATGGCATGATTCAATATGTCTATGTATTGAAAATCAAACATGTCTATGTGTTTGTTAAAATGCCTAAGTGAATATGCATGTGTTATTTGTGCTTTAAATGCTCTTATCTACTTATATGGGTGATGTGATTGTGCTTAATCTCGTGGCTTTGCTTAGTAGAGTAGGCTTTAGCTTTAAATCCAGCTAATAGGTTACATGCTATGCTTAGTCGAGTTTAGGTGCTAGTCCTTGGCTTTAAATCCAGCCAAGCGGATAAGTTAACCTAGACTAGAGTATCCCTCACCCACGTTAGTGTTGGTTAATCGAGCTTTAATGTCACGTAGTGTTTAGGTGCTAGTCCTTGGCTTTAAATCCAGCCAAGAGGATAAGTTCTAAGCACGGATTGCGTAGGCTAGGAGGGATTGGCCCTTAGCTTTAAATCCAGCTAACGGGTTAAACCACTAGTATTGGTTAGGAGAACCCCCAATCAACACAACGGCAATAGAAGTCCCGAGCCTCATATAGACATCATCTGTTATCATAGCCCAAGTCTTGTTGCAATGCAATCGCCCTAGGTCCCCTTCTTCTTTATTAATGTTTCCTTCCTTAGTTTGGCTCCTTTAAGTTCCTCCATAGATTAGTTTTTATTTTCCTTTTTTCGAGCTCCCTTCCATCCTAAAGTAAGTACACACACGCACGTAGCTAGTTTAAGGCACCCGAGCACATAGAGACTAAACTAAGGTAGCCTCCCTGTGGATTCGACCCCGCACTTGCACTAACTGTACTACAGACGTCCCGTGCACTTGCGGGCTATTTAGGCTTGTGCTCAAATAGCGATATCAGAAATGATAAAAAATATACATGAAGGCCATGCCATATCCGGGGATTGATGTTTTACCACCACCGTTCCCATTAATGTGCAGCATATGTTGTAAGATCAGGAATGGTAAAGCAATCTTAACTCCAGTCAAAAGTCTATAAAGAATATATGCATCAATAATTGGGAATTTTCATCATTTATATTCCGAGGAAGTAAGACTTCACCAATCACCTTAAGAGAAATTATTTTATTCACATCTACATCCTTTAACAACAGAAGAATCAAATCTGGGTTTTTTTGGGCCTATATCCTTCCACATGTATTTAATAACCTTGCTTGGTACACCAGTCATTTTATCCCGTCCAGCCAACCTTGACTATTATAATGTTCTTCCCCATCAATTGGTAACCCAAAAAATTTCCTTTAATTTGTCTTCAATCGACACGAAACTTTCATTGCACATAGTTGATTTAAGTTCAAGCCTAGTACTTCTACAATGAATCTCCAGATGTTCATAAAATTCTCTAACCATATTTACTTTAACATCACAATGTAGATGCAAAAAATATACCACTTTTGACCCTCAAATAATTACATCACATTAGTACCAGCAAAATCTGAGTCAATGAGAAATTTACTGAATAACACAGATTGTTTCTCTTGAATCTTTGAGGTAGATGGACGTGGCGATTGAGTCCTTGTCTTTTTTCCTTTTCTTTGCTCATGACCTCTTACCTTGGATTCACCATGATTTTGTGTTGTTTCTGAAAAAATAAATTGGTAGAAACTTGTTTTTTGATATGATTTGAAGATTATGGAAGAAAATTTAAAGAATATTGATTAAAAATTGAAGAATTTGGAGTGTGTTTGAGAGAAAATTAGGTTAGGCTTAAAAATTTTGAAAGAGAATTGTGAAATTTGGGGTTAAGAACCCTCTTTCATATCTTTAATCGTATTCAGTCAACCGACCGGCTGGTCGAGTAGGTTGACCAGCTGGATCAGAAAGTGTGAAAAATAGGCACATTCAGTCGAGCGCCCTGGGTCAGAATATGCAGAAATGCATATTTTTGCATACTCAATCCATAACCATACATATAAACACTATTAAATGTGGCCCGTATTCTTGGGTAACAAGAATAACAAATTTCTTCATTAGTATATTACTTTATTAGCTTATTACCTTTCTAGCACATAATTAATTAGTTGTCTTTTCTGCTTAATAAGTTTTAGGAAACCTTTGCACTGTAAATATGTGGCAATACTCATTTTGTTAGAGGTGTGAGAGAAACCAGAGTAAGAGCCATGTAATCTTCGCTAATCAATAATAAATTATTCTCTGTTGCCTGTGGATGTAGGCTTTTAGGCCGAACCACGTAATTCTCTTGTGTCCGTTTTCTTATCGTATTCTTCGTTTTTGCGTGTTTTTTCCCAACAAATTGGTATCGAGAGCTTGGTACTAATCTAATGCAAGAGGGATAAAGAAAAATCAAACTCAATTTAATATCCCCCATAAACCAAACAGAGCCTAACTTGAATTTTGCAACAACCTAACAAAGCCTTTTGAAACAAAACTAGACAAGTCTCATTCTTGAGTTCAAAAAATTGTTGGCTGCCAAATTTCAATAACTCGATTTTGTCAACGAAATAGCACAAACTTGGTACCAACAGACTCTTCTCGAATCAAGGAGTGAATTGGTGGTGTTTTTGATAAGAAAATAGGTTGAAATCAACTCTAGCAAAGGGCTTCAAGTTCGCAGGTTTCAAGCTTGATGGAGAAGGCATTTTTTGGCATTAAATCGACAATTAATTGCTATCGGCAAGGTCTTCGTCAAACAAGGATCGTCTTGGTGTAAGCAGTGCGAAGTTTGGTGGCTTGGTTCGGGAGAAAAATCCGGGTCCGATCGCGGGTTTTTTGTTGGGTCTTGGGGCTAAGAAACTGGTAAAGAAGAAAGCACTCACGGGTATTTGGTTTTGCTTTTCGGGTCAGGTTTTTGGATTTGAGTTTCGGATCATTTGGATTTTTTCTCGGGCCGGATTTTTTTTTCATTTTCGGTTGGTGGAGCTTGGTTGCTTTGGGTTAGGTCTTTGGATCAGGCCTTGGGCCTTGTCCAACTTGGCAAGGTCTTGGGTTAATTAACTTTTTTTTGTTGGACCTGGGTTCTAGGCTAGGATAATACTAAAATTCCTTTTTTGGATTTGGGCTTTGGTTAGTTCAAAAGAATAAAAAAAGGGGGAGGATATTTTTCTATTTGGGCTTAGATTTAGTCTAGAAACCGTTTGACCAAAGCCTTACCCTACTTTTTTCGACGTGCTGAGTCCATTTTTGGGCTCTGTTTTTCTAGATTCTGCTCTAAAGTGCGTGTTTTGGGATGGTGTTGACTTTGACCAATAGGTTTGACTTTGACAGATGTTGACCAAAGTTGACCGGGGGTGTTCATAAGCTTTTTTGACATGCTAAATCCGTTTTTGCTATCCGTTGAGCCAAATTCTATCCCGAAGTGCGAGTTTTGTGCAAACGAAGATGTCTTCCACAGGTGAAAAGTTTGAAATCGAGAAGTTTGACAGGAGAATGAGTTTCGGTCTATGGAGGATCAGATTCAAGGCATTTATGACAATGCAAGGACTTTGGAAAGTCATTGAAGAAGTGATCACAGAAAAGACGGAACTAGCAGCAAAACAAGAACTTGAAGCAAAAGCCTTAAGTGCAACATATATGTTCGTGACGAATGAAGTATTGCTGGAGATTGCTGAGAAGACGACAGCAATTGAGGCTTGGAATACTTCAGTGGAATTGTATGCATCTAAATCTCTCACAAATTGCCTCTACTTGAAGAAGCAATTGTATCATCTTAGAATGAAAGAAGATACATCACTAAAGCAATACATTGATGAGTTTACCTCTTGTTTTATTGCTTTGAAGCATGTGGGTGTTAAAATTGATGACGAAGACCAAGCTATGATCCTATTATGCTCCTTACTACCTTCATATTTGAACTTTGTGGACATTATGTTGTACGGGAGGGATAAAATTACCTTTAAAGATGTGATTGCTTCATTAAAATCAAAGGATCTTCAAACACATATTCCAGGACATAGAGAAGAAGTTCATGGGGAGGATTTAGTGAGTAAAGGGAGATCGAAGAATAGAGGGGGATCTTTGGGTAGAAAGAAAAGCAAGTCAAGGTCAAAATCAAGAGCAAGAAAGCTACGTTATTTCGAGTATAGTGAGAAAGGTCACACTAAGAAAGAATGTCCAAAACTAAAAAAAGAAAAGAAAAATGTGGAGAATTCAGCCAATATGGTAGAGAGTGCTGACAGTGATGGGGGGAACTCGAGTAGTACTAGGGATGTTTTGACTATGAGTGTATCACAGTGGCAAAATCAATGGATTCTTGATACTGGTGCAACGTTCCATATGTGTCCTAGGCGTGACTGGTTTTCTTCTTATTCCAAAAGAGAAGGGAAAGTCTTTCTAGGCAATGATCTTTCATTGAAGGTGGAGGGTATGGGCATAGTAAATATCAAGATGTTTGATGGTATTACAAGATCTCTCGATTGTTGTTATGTACTTGAGCTGAAGAAAAACTTGATTTCTCTTGGTGTTTGGATTCTCATTGGTATAAATTCCGAAGTCAGAATGGTGTCTTAAATGTGACCAAAGGTACAATTGTGCTCTTCAAAGGGAACTTGACTGGTGGCGTATATGTTCTTCAAAGTAGTACAGTTACAAGTGTTGTAGCTGTTGCATTCGAGGAGAGTAATAATGACACCATGCAGTTATGGCACAAAAGGTTGGGCCATATGAGTGAGAGGGGACTAACCGAGCTAAGCAAGAGGGATTTGCTTTATGGGCAAAGAACAAGAAAGCTTGAATTATGCGAGCATTGTGTTTTTGGAAAGCAAACCAGGGTGAAGTTCAAGAAGGGGTAGGAGAATACCGAAGGTACACTTGATTACATTCATTCTAATCTTTGGGGTCCTAATAAAGTTCTTGCCAAGAAAGGTGCCAGGTATTACATCACTTTCGTTGATGCATACTCTCAGATGATGTGGTATACTTCTTGAAAACTAAAGATGAGGCGTTTCCAACATTTGTCAAGTGGAAGATGTTGATTGAGAAGCAGACTGGTAAATAGATCAAGTGTCTTAAGACTGACAATGGGTTGGAATATTGAAATAAAGAGTTTGATGAGTTCTGCACGAAACATGGCATTATGAGACACCGCACATGTGTAGGGACACCACAACAGAATGGAGTTGCAGAATGTATGAATAGAACTCTGGTAGAGAAAGCTTGTTGTATGCTCTCTCATTCTGGCTTGAGTTAAGACTTTTGGACCAAAGCTATTAATACGACATGCTGCTTGGTGAATAGGTTTCCATGCAAAGCTATTGAACTGAAAACTCCTTTTGAGTTATGGTCTGGTAAGCTTGCAGACTACTCTCGATTGAGGGTGTTCGATTGCCCTACATACGCTCACGTAAAGGATGGCACATTGGAGCCGAGGGCAAAGAAATATATATTCTTAGGCTATGCGTCCGAGAAGAAAGGTTACAGACAGTGTTGCACAGATTCAAAGTCTCCAGGTTTCCTCATCAGCAAGGATGTCACATTCAATGAGTCTACTTCATTAGACCAAGAAAAGAAGAAAGCGGTAGCTAGTTTAAACCACAGTGTCAAAGAGAAGGTAAAGGTATTTGTTGATGTTCTAAATGTTCCATCTAGCAGTAGTAGCAGTCCAATTCAAACAACTCAACTAACTGAGGTGCATGATCAAAATATGCCTAAACAACAGAAGTACAGGGGCAGGAAAGGAGATAGATTAGAGAGCCTCAAAGGTATGGATACGCTGATCTTGTTGCTTATGCTTTGACTATTGTCGAAACAATTGAAGGACATGAGCCGAATTCATACAAAGAGGCTATATCTGGGAAAGATTTTGCTCAGTGAGTAGGTGCTATGAATGAGGAGATTGAGTCTCTTCAGAAGAATCAGACATGAGAGCTTATTAAATTGCCTGAGGGATAGTGAGTTGTTGGTTACAAATGAATTTAAAAGAAAAAAGGCAGCTATTCTAGGGGTTGAAGGTCCTCAATACAAGGCACGGCTAGTGGCAAAAGGCTATACACAAAGGAAGGTTATTGACTTCAATGATATATTCTCTCCAGTTGTGAAGCATACTTCCATGAGGGTTTTACTTGCCTTGGTTTCTCTTCATAACTTAGAGCTTGGGCAGCTAGATGTGAAAATGACATTTTTGCATGGTGATCTTGAAGAGAAAATTTACATGAGTCAACCAGAGGGGTATGTAGTTTCTAGTCTAGAGAACCATGTTTGCAAAGTGAAGAAGTCCTTGTATGGGTTGAAGCAGTCGCCTCGGCAATGGTACAAGAGATTTGACACATTTATGGTAGGCGTTGGATACACTAGGAGTGTGTATCTCAAGAAGCTTCCAGATGGTTTGTTTGTGTACTTGTTGTTGTATGTTGATGATATGCTTATTGTACTAAAAGCATGTCTGCCATCGACAAATTAAAGAAGCGGCTGGGTGATGAGTTTGAGATGAAGGATCTTGGAGCAGCTAAGAAGATTCTTGGCATGGAGATTCGCAGGGATAGAAATGCTGGGAAGTTGTTCTTGTCTCAACAGAGTTATATTGAGAAGGTGCTGGAGCATTTCGAGATGCTTAAAACAAAGCCTGTGAGTGTGCCGTTTGTTGCTCATTTCAAGTTGTTTGTAGATTTATCACCTAAAACCAAGGGGTAGGTGAAGCATATGTATCATGTTCCATACTTGAGTGCTGTTGGTATCTTGATGTATGTTATAGTGTACACTCATCCTGACATTTCACATGCAGTTAGTGTTGTGAGTAAGTATATGGCATCGCCTGAGAAAGCACATTAGGAAGCGGTGAAATGGATAATGAAATATTTGCATGGCACTACAAATGCAGGATTGCTATTTAGTAAGATGACTGGAGATTGCGCAAGGTTGATAGGTAATTATGATTCAGACTTTGCGGGTGATCTTGATAAGAGGATCTCTTACGGGTTATGTGTTTACGCTCTCTGGATTTGCTATCAGTTGGAAAGCGACATTGCAGTCTACTGTGGCATTATTGACTATTGAGATAGAGTACATGGCAATTGCAGAAGCTGTGAAGGAGGCCATGTGGTTACAAGACCTGGTTCGTGATCTTAGACTGCAACAAGATACAAGTATAGTCTTTTTGATAGCCAAAGTGCAATTCATCTGACAAAGAATCAGATGTATCATGAGAAGACTAAACACATTGATATCAGATATCACTTTATCAGAGATGTTATATCACAAAGGATCATATCGGTGCAGAAAATTTCTACCCATGAGAATCCAGCAAATATGATGACCAAGGTTGTTTCAGTCAGCAAGTTCTAGCATTGCTTGAACTTGGTTGCTATTTGCAGTGCGGAGCATTGAGCCCTTAGGGGCATTTGGCAGCAGGGATGATCGGTGTGTTGATTGGAGCAAATACGTGCCAAGGTGGATATTTGTTGAATGTGGCCCGTATTCTTGGGCAACAAGAATAGCAAATTTCTTCATTAGTATATTACCTTATTAGCTTATTACCTTTCTAGCACATAATTAATTAGTTGTCTTTTTTGCTTAATAGGTTTTAGGAAACATTTGTACTATAAATATGTGGCAATACTTATTGTCTTAGAGGTGTGAGAGAAACCAGAGTAAGAGCCGTGTAATCTTCGCTAATCAATAATAAATAAACCAGAGTAAGAGTCGTGTAATCTTCGCTAATCAATAATAAATTATTCTCTGCTGCTCGTGGACGTAAGCTTTTAGGCCGAACCACGTAATTCTCTTGTGTCCGTTTTCTTTTCGTATTCTTCATTTTGCATATTTTTCCCCAACAAACACATTTAACCACAATATATCATTCCAATTTCTCTTCTAATTTTATAAAACTGATCCTCATGCAAGGTTTTAGTGAAAATATCAGCAAGTTGGTGCAAAATATCAACAAATTCAATCAAAATATCACCTTTTTGCACATGATCTCTAATAAAATGGTGTCTAATCTCATTATTCTTAATTCTAGAATGTTGAATGGGGTTCTTTGTAAGATTTATGACACTAGTATTGTCACAATAGATGGGAACATGATCATAATGCAAACTATAATCAAGTAAATTTTGTTTCATCTATAAGATCTGAGCTACACAATTTCTCGCAGCTATATATTTAGCTTCCGTAGTAGAGATTGCAACACTATTTTGTTTCCTACATGGCCAAGATACTAAAGAATGTCCTAGAATTTGACAAGTTCTACTAGTACTCTTACGATTTGCCTTACATCTGGTATAATCGATATCAGAAAATCTACATAAGTCAATTGACGTTCCTTTTGCGTACCAAAGGCCTAAATTGTTGGTTCCTTTAAGATATCTAATTATTCTTTTTACAACAACTAGATGTGCCTTCTTAGGATTAGATTGAAATCTAGCACATAAATACACAGCAAAAATAATATCTGGCCTAGAGGCTGTCAAGTAGAGTAGGCTACCGATCATACCTCTATACTTTTTCTCATCCATGGACTTACCTTTTCGTCCTTATCTAGCTTTGTTGATGAACTCATTGGGGTTCCGATGTCTGTGGCATTGTCAAGCCCAAACTTTTTGATTATTTCCTTTGTGTACTTGGCTTGATTGATGAATATCCCCTTCTTTGTTTGCTTGATTTAGCGGCCAAGGAAGAAGGTCAATACTCCACCACGCTCATTTCGAACCCCTTATGCATGCACCTTGAAAAACTCTCGCACGAGGCAACATCAGTGGCACCAAAAATTATATCATCAATATAAATTTGTACAAGTAACATATCATTTTTCTCCCTTTTAATAAACAAAGTGGAGTCAAGTTTTCCTCTTTCAAAGTCAGTTTCTACAAGAAATCCACTAAGTCTTTCATATCAAGCTCTAGGAAATTGCTTTAAACCATATAAAGTCTTTTCTAGTTTGAAAACATGGTTTGAAAAACAATGATCTTCAAAACCGGAAGGTTATTCAACATATACCTCCTCTTCAATAAAACTATTTAGAAAAAGCACTCTTGACATCCATTTGATAAATGTTAAAATCCATATAACATGTAAATGCCAGTAACATGCAAATAGATCCAAGTCTAGCTACAGGGGCATGGGTCTCATCATAGTCAATTCCTTCTTCTTGATTATACCATTGAGCTACAAGTCTAGCCTTGTTCCTAGTTACTGCACCATATTCATCTAGTTTGTTTCTAAATACCCCTATAGTTCTAATCACTGGGCAGTCTCTAGGTCTTGCAACTAATTTTCAAACTGTGTGTTTTAGCAAATTGATTTAGTTCTTCTTGCATAGCTATTATCCAATTTTCATCAAGTAAAGCCTCTTTAACATATTTAGGTTCTATATGAAAAATGAATGCATAATGTTCACAAAAGGCATTTATGTTACGCCTAGTTCTTACGCCTTGAGATGGATCACCAAGGATTTGATCTTGAGGGTGATTCCTCATGAACTTCCAACTCTTTGGTAACTCTTCATGAGTCTCATTCATCTCTGTGTTATTTTTGTTTGAGCATTTGTCTGTCATCCTTCTTAGCTTGAGATTCCTCTTCTTAATGTGAATTTTCTTGTTTTGTCAGAATTTCATCTTTTGGAAGTGGATCTTCAAGTGTAGTCTTTTCCAAAAGATAACCTATATCAACAATTTCTTTTTTTAGGTCAAATGGGTTAGTCTCATCAAATGTAACATGTATTGATTCTTCCACAACAAGAGTTCTTTTATTATTGAATCTACAAGATTTACTCTTAATAGAATATCCTAAAAATATGCCTTCATCCAATTTAGTATCAAATTCTCTCAAATGATCTTCAGTGTTCAAAATAAAACATTTGTAACCAAACACTTTGAAGTATGAAATTTTAGGGGTTTTTCTAACCTTTCTCATTTTGCATTTTTCTACATAATCTTGCAAATTTATTAAAGGCATCATTTTTATGTGCAAGAACATGACCCTTGTAAACCTAGTGTAGTTATCCATAACAAAAAAGGTATATCTAGAATCTCCTAGGCTTGCCACATCAATTGGTCCAAACAAGTCGATATGCAATAATTGTAATGCTCTATTATTTGAAACCTTATTAATGGATTTAAAAGATGTTTTGTGTTGTTTTCCTAGTTGACATGCATCACAAACTTTGTCTTTTTCAAATTTGAGTTTTGGCAAATCTCTAACAAGATCATGTTTTGATAAATCATTTAATAAACTCATGCTAGCATGCCCTAATCTTCTATACCACAACCAAGCATTATCATGCACAACTGATAAGCATTTAACATGGACGCACACAAGTTGATCAATTTCAATGGTATAGACATTTTCATTTCTCCTAGTGACAAATAACACATTATCATTACCACATTCATGTACAATGCTGCTAGAAGATTGAAATACTACTTTATGACCTTTATCACATAATTGGCTTATACTAAGTAAATTGAATTTAAGACCCTCTACAAGTAAGACATTGTAAATAGCAAGAGAATTTTCATTACCAATGTTACCTTTCCCAATTATTATTCCTTTGATATTATCCCCAGAGGTTACATCGCCACCTTTGAATCTCTTTAATTTATAGAAAAGTGATGGGTTTTTGGTCATGTGTTTGGAATAACCATGATCCAAGATCCACCTCATCTTGCTAGTTTTGGCTACATGACATACCTACATACACGAAATTCAAATGCAATTCTTTATTTTGGGTCCCCAACACCTTGGATCCTTGACATTGGTATCAATTTTTGGCCTTGACGACCCATTTTGGGTCTTTACCAATGCGGGATATGGGATCCTCTATCACGAACTTTCCTAAAGTAACAAAGAGTTGATACATGTCCTTTCTTTTCACAATATGTGCAAGTGATGTTTGACTTTGGAGAGATGGAGAAAGTAGAGGTAGAAATAGCTGCCTTGACAAAATAAATTTTAAAATATTTTTGGTTGATAGTTGGCTTATAATCAATTCCACTTTTATCATAGGCCATTTTTTGAGATCCAAAAAGCTTTTCAAATTCTCTTTGTCATTTGCAAATTTTTGAATAACTCAATTCAAATCTTTATTTCTCTTTGTCAAATTCTTTATTTCTTTTTCAAATCTTACAAAATCTTTGACAAGTGATTCATTTTCTTTTTCCAAAGTTTCAATTTTCACAATAAGAGATGCATTCTTATTTTCTAAAATCTCTTTTTCATCAAGAGTAAGTTTTAACTTTCTATGCATTTGTTTATTTTTTACTAAAACTAATGAGAAGTCATCATATAATTTTGCAAATGCCTCTTTTAGTTCCTCAAAAGTATACTTCTCTTCCTCCTCCTCACTAGATGAGTAATAAATAGATGAAGAAGATTGTACCTCATCCTCACTAGCCATGAGGCAAAAATTTGCAACCTTATGTTGTTCTTTCATGTTTTTCTTGCTTTCGAAAGTATCCCATGTTGCCTTAAGTGCTTTGCCTTCCTTATTCTTTACAAGCTTTGGACAATTTGTCTTAATGTGTCCCACGTTGTTGCAATTGAAGCACTTTAATTCATCACTTCTTGCTTGTTTTTGCTTCTTGAATTTCTTCACTTCTTTTCCTCTTTTCTTCCAATTGTTGTTGTTGGAGAAGGGTATTCTCTTCATCTTTCTAAATTTCATGAATTTTTTGAAGTTTCAAGCAAGAAGTGCAATCTTCTCATCTTCACTTGATGTGTATTTTGATGCAACATGTGCTATGGACTTCTTCATCTTTTTATATTCTTCTTCATGGTCCTTTATCTCAAAGTCATGAGTCATAAGTGACGCAATAAACTCATTGAGTTCCAAAGTATTGGGGCCTTTAGCTTTCTTGATGGCCATCGGCTTGGGTTGCCATGACGATGGAAAACTTTTTAGCACCTTTTTTACTTTTTCTACATTTGGATAATCTTTTCCAAGTGCCTTCAAGCCACTAGTAATTTCAACAAATCTAGAAAAAATTTGCTCAACACTTTCGTTAGGAAGCATTTTAAACAATTCATATTTATGTACAAGCATAGCAATTCTAGATTCTTTTACTTGGCTAGTCCCCCTATAGGTTACTTCTAATTGGTCCCAAAGTTCCTTAGCCAAAGTACACCCCATTACCCTAGAAAATTCGATTGCATTCATGGCATTGAACAAATAATGTAAAGCCTTTTGATTTAATTTAAACAACTTAATATCCTCATCATTCCATTCATTCTCGGGTTTTAGAACTCTCCTATCTCTTTCCATTTTAATAGGTAATGTAGGTCCATTTTCTATTATCTTCCAAGCTTTATAATCATGTGATTGAATGAATACTTTAATCCTTATTTTCCAAAAGGCATAATTAGTTTCATCAAAAGAGCGTACTTGCTTAATTGAAATTCGGTCCATATTTGCCAAATATAATTCTACTAGTTGTTAAACTATAGGTAGAACCTTAACTTTGATACCAATTGTAGGGGAAAATATCTTTTGGGGGGAGGGGGTGAATTAAGATATTGGACAATTTTTGCAATTAAAATTTATCAATAAATCACACACTTTCCCTTAAGTAATATATCAGATACTACTCAATCAATGATGGTATGTAAAGTAAAGTAGATATAAGGAAGAGAATAACAAACGATTTTTAGGACTGCAATCAACTCCGCTATGATGCTTCTTCAAAGCTTGGTGAAGCACAATCCAAGTGTTACAACTCTTTGAACTCAATTTCAAAGAACCCACGAGACAATTCTCTTTAGGATTTTCCCGCACTCTTCTCAAGGTTAATAAATATATCTCTCAAGATTTTCTAGCCTAAGGAGTGTGTATACAACAAAGATTGAAAAAGACTGTGTAGTAGCTGAAACTTCTCAAAAATGAGTATAGCAAAGTATAGCTCTTAAATGCTTAAAGATTTCACTAATAGCTTAGAGATTTTAGTAATGAATGATGATAAAAGATTTTTCAAGCTTGGATTGATGTTATTTTGATGCTTTGAAGGTGTATTTAAATAGTTTTTGGAGTTAGGGCTTTGGTAGGTAGAAGAAAGAAAGAAAAATGAGTTTGACCGGTAATAAACGGCTAGTGTATTTGTTACAGCAACATGCTTAGTCGGTCGATCGGCTTGCCCTTTGCCTTTTTGCCTAGGCCAGACGCCTCAGACAGTCGACCGGTTAGGGGGTCCGACTACGGCCCTTTACTTTCTGGTTAGGCTGGGCAACCTTTCTACTCAGCCAGTCAACTGACTAGGGGGTCCGGCTGGACTAGAATGCTGAAACCAAAGCCAAAGCAAACCAAAAGCTGTTTAAAACAATTCTAACTTATTTTTACAACACTAAAACAACTCCAAACAAGTTTTAAAAGACCAATTGAAACTAAAAATCATTCCAAAACATGTGTTTTAAGAATCTCATGCATTTTATGCAATCAAACCAAGTTATGCATTTGTAAAATCAATATCCATGAGATTTTAAAATAAGATAAAATGTTTGAGCTATTAAATGAGAAACTAAGGCTATTCACAAGATAGCATAATAATCCGTACCCCTTATGACGCCTTGTCTTTGCCTTATGACTTCTCTTCTTCTTCTTTTTCAAGCTTGAGCTCTATTCCTGATAAATGAATCTTCCATGTAGTCAAGCTCAAGGTTAAGCATCTTCTCCTATTTTCCAAGCACCTATCTTATGCTATTCACTTAAAGCTTCACAAGTTGCTCTTTAATAAGTAAGATATAATTTTCATCACCAAAATCGATATATTAATGAGTAATTTGCTAATTTAGCCAACACACTTTGTGTCACAAACTCTCCAGGATTTAGTAACGCAAAGTCCTTTCTAATCAAAATGTATAACTTCTTAGATCCAAGAGCAAACAATTCTTTCTTGCAAAATAAATGTAGTTCAAGTTCAAAAAAATATTGAATCAAAGATAATTAATGCAAAATGAAAATACAAAAAATTTCTCACTCTCTCTCGTAGCTCTTCCTTTCACTGACAAGATTATACAGTGCATAATCAAGAACCAACATATTGTGGCTATTGAACTTCACAGGATCTTTATTGTATTTAGACTAGAACGGAGACCTTAACTTTCTAGGAATTTGTACAAATCTCTTTGACCTCCTCTACAACTCCTTTTCCTTCTATATTAACAACTTAGCTTCTTCATTCCTTGTTGCAATTGGAGAAACTGGATCATCAAAACTCCCTTCCTTCTCCTTCTTACTATACTCCTTGCAATATCAAACACAACATTAACTTCTTGAACATTTTCTCTTGAAGGACTGTCTAGTATAACAACTCCAACATCAATCAACACTCTTGGATCACTGAAAAATTCATCATCATCAACATTAGTAGCATTAGATGGTTAAGATTCTATATGTTGAGGTTGGGACAAATGAATACTAGCTCTTGATTGCAACAACATAGATGTGGAGTCTTGCAAAGACTTTGTCCTCGCACTATCAGGATACTTCATTTATAGCTCATCTATAACAACTCCAAGATCAGTGAAGCCAATTACAACTTTCTCTGGAGCACTCACAAGCTTAGAAATAAAAATCTACACTTAAACAAACAATACATGTATAGTGAACAAACAATACAAGTCCAATGAACAAACACCAAAAAACAGAACAATGAACAAATATACCATACTTTATGAACACTTATTACTAAGTCAGTGAACAAACATTACAATTGATTTGACCATAAATAAAAAAAGATTACATCAACATAGTGACCAAAAACACTGCATCAAAACACTGAACAAATACTACAACTCCATTGAACAAACAATACAATCCATTAACCAAATAAGAATTTTGATAAATAAAAAAAAACATTACTAAGCCACTAAACAAGCATAACTTAGTCCTGAACAAACATATCATACTAGATGAATAAATAACACTGAATTGTAGAATAAATATTACTAAGCCACTAAACAAACACACTCAACAAGCAACCAACACATGAGCAAAAATAATGTACCAAAATACTGAACAAAAATCACAATTGCACTAAACAAACAGTATAAGTCCACTGAACAAGAAAAAAGTCTGATCAAACAACCCTGCTAACTCTTATCACAACCAACCAAGTGACCTAATAATGCACCAAAATACTGAACAAACATTATAATTGTACTGAACAAACAGCATAAAGTCAATGAACAAAAAAAACTTTGATAAATCACCCATGCTAACTGTTACTACAATAAACTAACATAGTGAGCAAATAGAATACACATAAATACTGAACAAACGTTAGAATTTCACTGAACAAAAGAGAACTCTGATCAAACAACTATGTTTATTGTTACTACAACTAATTTGACCTTAAAGGAAAAAATAAAAATTCTGAAAAATAGTAAACATCATATTTTTACCTCAAGATCAAACTGGACATTGACCAACTCAAGCTTCTCTTGCTCTTTATGAAAAGCTTTCTTCCTCAACGTGTCCTTCTCTTTCTCTTTAGAACCAAAATTCTCCAAAGCAGATAATTTGGTCTTTATACTTCCCTCCACACTACCAAGGCTAAACCCCCCAACTTTCAACTCATCTGCCACCCTCTTTCTCATCATCGAAGCAGTCCACCTAAACATAGTAGGATAATATCTCTCAACATTCCTACGAATATGGTCAACCCTGTCAGCATTGATAATACCTCTTAGGCTTTCACTTCCAATCAATAACATTATCAGTCAATGAATCTTTTACAAATTTAGACCACTTCAAATGCCTAATTTTCCTAACATCATTAATAGACTTTAAGAATTTTAGATTGACAAAGTTTGTTTGCTTGGGGAAGGGGGTATAAGCATTGACACCATGTAAATAAGAAAATTATGTTTAAAAGTATTCTTATGCCCTTGACGTAATATCTTTTCTACCATTGAAGTGATCGTAACTGGTTTTGTTTTAGCATTATCAACATCTTCCCTTTCAAGTCACACTCTCTTCCATTGAACAATATAATCCCTAATTTTAGAAAAATTTTCATTCTTAAAAACTTCAACCTCTTCACTGCCCAATTGGAAACCCCATCGTGTGATGAACATCCAATTCATCAATAGCAATGAATTCTCCATTACTCAACTCCAATCTATTATTAAAAAGGTTGTAAGGTGCACACAACTATTTACTCAACTTGCCATTCAACTCACCAGCCTTATGAAACAACATACAACCAAAACTAATATCAATCACTGCGTCTCTCTATTCACCATCAAGCTGCTTCACAAATTCAACAAAACGAGAAACGGATCCTCTTGACATGAACGCACTATCTTCATCTTTCTTATCGCTCTCCTTCTCCTCTTCTTCCTTCTTAGATTTCTTCCCCTTTTTTTCTTTTAGAATCACTGTTATCCTTACTGTTCTTTTCTTCATAACGCTGCTCTCCTCCTTACTCTTTTTCTTCTCAAAATCTTTCTTTCTCCCATAACACTTTTTCTCCTCTATCTTTTTCATGATCTTTCTTTCTTTCTGCTTCATTTTTGTCATCTCCACCTCATTACTTCTCTTCATTTCAAACTCCTGTTCCCCCTTACCTTTCTCTATTTCAAACTCTTTCCCTACATTCTTCTTAACAAATTCCTTCTTCTTACCCTTCTTTGTATCATTTTTCTCCTTATCTATCATTCTGCTTCTTGCTATCCTTCTTTTTTTGCTTCCTAGAAAACAAATAGCAACAAATAAACAAACAGCAAATATTAAGCATATAAAGCACCACTAGAAATTGCAATACATATTACATAATCACACAATTTTATACTTCCCAAATAACCACTTAATCATTGTAAAACATATTATACAATTAGAAAGTTTAAATCCATCAAAAGTATCCATAAACAATGCAATGTGATACAAAAACAAAGTTAACTAGTGCTTATACTAACAAATTTAAAATTTTCTTTTACCTACTCACTAAACTAATACTATGACATTAACACAATGAACAAGGAAAATGCACCAAAACAATGAACAAACAGTACTAATCCACTGAAATAGCATTGCTAAGCCATTGAATAAACATAAACTTTGAACAAAACTATTCAACTCCATCCCTGATAAACAAATAACAAGAATATCTATATTTAAAATCATTCCTTCCCGAAAACATCAACATCAAGCAATATGTGCAATTTAGCAACCATTGATGATTATTCAAACTTACTACCAACACAATCAAGATGGAATTACATATTCGTATGAGCTATATTGAACTAATTTATTACTTTAAATGACCAATAGATAAGTGAAATATATCCTTGGTCTTGATATTTTACAAATATGCATTAACAGTACAATTTTATTTTTCTACTAAAGTCTTTTTCTGATAAATGTTTTTCATATGAAAACATTTTAAGATATGCAGGCATGCTGCTAAACTACATGCTACCACATTCAAGCATATAGTTAAACACAAACCACCACTGATATGGAACTTCTTAAAGGGAAACTTCAAGGATGGAACTTAAAGAGAAGGCTAGAGGTGGAACTCACTTCTTAAAAAGGGAAAGGTCAAGGGTGGGAGGTAGGAGACTCTAGACAACTACAAATGACACACAAGAAATCAAAAGGTTTATTGAATTTTAAGCGCTTATACTAGACCACCACAGAAGGTACAATGTGGGAATAAACCAAATATCAAAACTGATAGAGAAGCATAAAAGTAGCAAGGCTGATCTTGAAAGTAAACTTATGCCATATTCTGATGTAATTGAAGTGATTAACAAACACAATCCATTACTTTTGAAATTGCTTTGAAATTGGCTAGTGCAATACTTATATGCTGCCTATTTTTCACATTTTCAAGATTATAATTATTTTGTTCTAACTTATGCCATATTCTGATGTAATTGAAGTGATTAACAAACACAATCCATTACTTTTGAAATTGCTTTGAAATTGGCTAGTGCAATACTTATATGCTGCCTATTTTTCACATTTTCAAGATTATAATTATTTTGTTCTTTTTTTACACCAGGGTCCTACTTCCATAAAAACCAGCCTAAGATGTAACAAATCAATTTAAGTTGTCTTGTCTACAATTCTTACTTTACTATAAAATGAGGATTCCATCTCTACTTTGTTCGACTATTAGATTTAATTGCACTTTACATGTGGTAAATGACCTATATTTTCATGCATAATTTTGCTTCAGTTTCTAACCTGGCAAATCTTTTAAGGTGGTTTACAAGCGTTCAGATACTGGGACTACTTTAAAATGTAGCACATGTAACAAACACATTCTTCATAACAAGGCAGCATTTATTATTCAAAATATTGACAACATACAGAACAAATAGATACTTCAACACCATATGTTCAGTAAATAGCCCTAATAACGCAAGAGAATCACACAATTATACTTCATAACTAGAGATCAAACACACCAACTAAACTGAACAAACATACTATACATTAACAGCAAAATATAAAAACTATTCTAAACAATCATAACAACTCCAACTAAAGAAATACATACAATATAGTGAACAAAAAATAGATACTTACGTCTTCTCCTTGTTCCTTCTACTATCTTCATCACTCGAAGGATTAATTGAATGTAGCTCGGCTAATGGAGGAATATTTTTCCCCTGTTAAAAAGCAATCACTTGTCTACCTTTGTTACCCTTTGCCGTTACTATAACAAAAAACCCTATGCTTAGTGAGAGAGAGAGCACTTAGAGAAAATCAACTAAAAAACACATTATAATCATATTCACATGTAGCAATGAAAATGAAGCAAGTATATAGAAAACCTGACAAAAAATAGCGCCTATGTTACTTCACAAAAACGAGAAAAATTGAAAAAAAGGTACCAAAAAATCAAAAAACAAACTATCCACTTCACACATTGATTGCGCGTCTGATAATGGCTTCAATATCACACCTAATTGATCGTGCATCATGCGTTCCAAAAGAGAGAACCAAGAGAGAGAGAGAGAAAGAGCAATTAGAGAGAAATCAAAGTAAGAAACAAAGCAGCAAGAGAAATAATGACAATTCATTTTTTTATATATATATAGGTACGTGTTGTCACGTGTCTAAAGGAGTACCATAGTACGGGAGCAAAATATAATTTGCACACATTTAAGCGAAAGTCCGTAATGTTTCATTATGTGGTTAGACAAATCAATATATTATATAAAACAAGGTAGTTGCCTGGCGCTCCTTCTTAAGTCCAGGATATGAAAAGAGAAGAAACTAAGAACTACACCTCATCCTGTATAGTGTTTTTCTCCCAATTGAAATGGTTGCTGGATTGCCCCTAGTTCAAGCTCTAAGTCACGTACCATAGACCTCTTACTACGCTTCTGAGCCTAGGAAAGAAAAATCCCATTTGCCTAATGGTATGCGTCTTCGAGTGCAAGCTCTAAAAGACCCGCAAGCATACGGATCGTGCAATATAGTGTGTACAAGTGCAGGTGTCGAACCACAGGGTGGCGTGAATAATGTGGGTGAATTCTATGCTTGGTGTTTTAGAAAGTGCTAAAAAGAAATATCTAAACTAGACATATTTTTGGGGTTTTGGATTATCGGGAGCTCTAGGTAAAGGAAATAAAACTAAACTATGAATATGAAAAATGGGAACACAAGTTGGTCAAGAGGGAACTAACAATTGAGAAGGGGTTAGGGTGACTTCGACTTATGAATGGGTAATTCTATACTCAAATGCTATGGGATTAAAGGATGATGGCTAACTATCATGAGTGCTCTTAACTAGGTTGCTAATTAGTGTCCTAATTTACCCATAGGACTCGGTGCGGGCTCGTCCCTAGGCGGCGCCTCCTAGAGCTACAGCGTGGTCCTTATGACCTAGGGCCTCAAGAGTGACTAACTAACTTCCTAGGTGACTTAGAATGAACCTACCTTAGTACCTATACCTTTGGCTAGATTTAAAGCCAAGACATAGTGTTGCTAAGGTAGACAAACCTATCCGGAAACCTATTGGCTGGATTTAAAGCCAAAGGAGACTCGGTCTAGACTAGCCCTAAATTACACTTCATCATTCTAAGGTCACTACAGCAGGATTTTACTTACTAGTGCATTCATACATGTTCAAGGCCAAGGTGCTCGTGAATAATGGAACCTATTCAACTACCAAACATCATCATGTTAAGTTCGCACCATTAGAAGCAATTAACAACCAACATGTATGCTTTATTGAAGTTATACTCATTACTAAGCATGCAAATATACATATAGACATGAATATAAGCATTACCCACTTCATAGCATCCACATATAAATACATAAACATGATTATAACATGGATTAGATGTGTTTAGTAACAAATAAACTTCAATTTATACACATGTTACTCATCTAGGCATTTTATCGAACACTTAGACATGAATCAGAAAATACCCATTTGAACAAGAGAATTCAAAACATGTATATATATATATATATATATATATATATATATATATTCAGCCATCACATCCCAAATCATAAGAGTATATAGTTAACCTATTACGTAAATTAAATCACCCTACACAAATCTACTCAATCATAATAGGAAATAGAATGAAAGAGAGATAATGAAGCTTCCCTTTCATCCTAGCTAAACATGTACAAAGCTTTTAAGCAAACTTGATTCCAAATGTTTGAACCCTCCAAATCAAGCTTGGCTCTTAGTGAGAAATGTGTGAAAAGTGTGTGTGAAGTGGGTGGGATCTAGGGTTAAGTGTGTGAGAATTTTAAGTGTGAAGTGCGTGTTAATCTTCCAAAAAGTCCTCCACTTTTCTGCAGAATCGGGCCCTATTTATATGTTCTCGGTCGACCGGCTTCTGGACCTAGCTCTACCGGCTTTTTAATGATGCTCTCTGGACTGGCCGGTCGACCGGCTATCTGGAGGGGTGGTCGTTCGGCTATTTTTGGCATCTCTCTAGAGTGGCCGGTCGACCGGCTCTTTTTCCTTGGTCGTCCGGCTAACTTTCTTCCTCCATTCTTTGTCTTTTCGGCCTTCATCTTCTCTCTTAGACCCGTGCATTTCCCATCTTCATCACCTTTCATCGTCCAATCTCGATCTTAGCCCAAAGTTCACCTAAATCATTGAAAACAAGCAATTAGTGTAGCAATTTGTCTCTTAAACTCGATATGTACATTTGTTTACACTTAAGCCTATTCTAATCAAAAGCACTACACTAATGCATTATTATGAGCACTCAACACCTCTTAAATATAGGTAAATGACAATGCAAACACACACAAAAATACAACACATCGACACCCCCAAACCTTCTCCTTACTTGTCCTCAAGCAAGCCCAATCTTAAATTTTATCTCTAAAGCCATACGATGGATTGCCTAAAGGATTGACTCTCTATCAAAGTTAGTCTAAGAAGCATAAAGGGGGAATTCCTATTGTGGAGAGATCCCAAAATCTCTTTGGTTCCTCCCTCTACTCATAAGAGGTCTCGTTCCTCGTAGGAATTTCCCGAGTAGCCAATCCACCACAACACTAGGATTCTAACTCACGCACTCGGGATGTTGATATTTCGTGCTTCCTCAACTAACATGGCCTCCCCAACATGCACCAAGCCTCAAAGACAAGAAGAGAGAATATACAAACACAATGGCTTATAAAAAGCCTTATTCACGTATCTACAAAGATGATAACTTGTGCTAAGTTGATATTGTGTCACTTATGCACTTATTCACTAACTTTTTGGTGCCTTTGGCTTTACCTCTTTTTCACTTCATTATATATATATATATATATATATATATATATATATATTCACCTTTTTGCCTTTTTCATTTTTTTTTGAACTTTTAATGCTTTGTATTGTATTTACAAAAAGAAAGAAAAAGAAAGGCTTAGACACATCAACAAAAACCAATCAAGGAAGGGGCGCTCACATCAACAACCCTTTTCCAACACTCTTTCCTACCAAGCTATGGGGTGGCCACAAGGGTCATTCTTTCCAGGTTTTCACTCCCCACAACTTTGAAGGGCATCCCCTCCAGGACTTAGTTTTCAAACCACTCTATTCATTTCCCCACAATGCCTCCCATCTTTATAAATCAATAAAGTCAATCACAAAAGCCAACACAATGATCAACAAAGAAATAAATGACTCTATATGCATCAAAATTGAAAAATTTTCACCATTTTTAAATGCATAATGCAATCTACCCTAAATAAGATATATAACAAGAAAACAAACTCCCACACCCCAAACCTAAACTTTGCTTGTCCTCAAGCAAAAAGATCAAAACACAACAACAAGCAAATTGTCATTACAAAACAAGTAAGGGTGGTGGGGATAGGGTATAAACATGGGGAACAAGTGGAGAAAGGATAGATACAACCTTGCATTTTCTTCAAAGCTTTCCATGCCAATGATAAATCACCATACTACTAATCTTGTGACTCACAATTCATAAACACTCACAAAGAAAACAAGATTAGTAGCATTGCCTATGCATACTTGCATTGGCATATGCAATAATGAGCAATGGTGTATCTTATGGGACAAAGGATTGGGATTCAACACTTTGGTTTGGGTGCAAGAAAGATAAAAGAAAGAAAATAAAAAGAAAAGAAAGTGAAACAAATGCAAAACCGCAAAATTGAACCTAGGTTGCCTCCTAATAGCGCTAACCACCATGCCGTCAGCCAGGCAAACACCAACTCATCTTCAACTTCCATAGATGGGATCCTGAAGCATTAAAACCTCCACACGAGCCATGCTTGGATCATATGCATGCTTCAGGCGTTGCCCATTCACCATCAACTCTCGGCAATCCTTCAAGTCTTTAATCTTGGCTGCTCCGGAAGGATAAGCAACCATCACCTCATATGGACCATCCCATCTTGTCTTAAGCTTACCTGGAAAGAGTTTCAATTGTGAGTTAAACAACCAAACTTTATCATGAATTCTTTTCATCCTATCCTTATAAAGTTTAGCGTTCTCATACGCCTCGAATCTAAGCTCTTCCAATTCCACTAGGTCTAGCTTCCTTTTCTCACCCACTCTTGCCAAGTCAAAATTTAGGGCTTTGATTGCCCAATAAGCTCTATGCTCTAGTTCTACCGGCAAGTGACAAACTTTACCATAAACCAATCTATATGGAGACATGCCAATAGGAGTCTTAAAGGCAGTATGGTAGGACCACAAAGTATCATTTAGCCTAATAGACCAATCTCTCCTATCGGGCCTAATCGTTTTCTCTAAAATGTGCTTGATCTCCCTATTGGACACCTCTACTTGTCCACTAGTTTGCGGGTGATAAGGAGTGGCTACCTTATTGGTGACCAAATATCTTCTCAATAAAGCCTCTAAAGTCCTATGGTGAAAATGCAAACCCCCATCACTAATTAAGACCCTAGGGATTCCAAATCTAGAGAAAATGTTTTCCCTAATGAACTTAACCACTACCCTACAGTCATTAGTGCGTGTGGGAATTGCTTCAACCCATTTGGACACATAATTAATGGGCACTAAAATGTATTGGTACCCAAAGGAAGGTGGAAATGGACCCATGAAATCTATACCCTAAACATCAAACAATTCACAAGGAAGAATAGGGGATAAAGGCATCATGTTTCTCCTAGCGATGGACCCAGATTGTTGACATCTAAAGCACTTCTTACAATATTCTTGGGCATCCCTAAAGAGAGTGGGCCAAAATAGTCCACTTTGCAAGACCTTCGCGGCAGTCTTCTTCCCACTAAAATGACCTTCACACCCCTTATCATGACACATACTCAAAACATTCTCAAACTCGTCCTCAGGCACACACCGATGAATCATTTGATCTGCACACACTTTGAAAAGATAGGGATCCTCCCAAAAGAAATTCCTAACTTGTGCTAGGAACCTATCTTTTTCTCTTGTCTCCCAATGGGAAGGAAAACGCCCTGTGGCAAGATAATTGACAATATGAGCAAACCAAGGTGTGTGATGAGAGACGGCAAACAATTGCTTATCGGGGAATGAATCATGAAAAGGAGATGGATCACTAGAAGATTCGCTAACAAGACAGGAAAGATGATCCGCAACTAAATTTTCTCTACCTTTCTTATCCCAGATTTCTATGTCAAACTCTTGAAGGAGGAGCAACCACCTAATAAAGTAGGGCTTAGATTCTTTCTTAGACAACAAATACTTCAATGTCGCATGATCGGTGTAGACAATCACTTTGATTCCTAGGATGTATGACTTAAACTTGTCAAGGGAGAAAACTATTGCTAGAAGCTCTTTTTCCGTAGTGGTATAATTCTTTTGTGCTTCATCAAGAGTCTTGCTAGCATAGTAGACAACATAGGGCAACTTATCCTTCCTTTGACCTAAAACAACTCCTATCGCATAATTGGATGCATCACACATAACCTCAAATAGGAGACTGTAGTTAGGTGGCTGGATAATTGGGGATGTAGACAATAAGGATTTAAGCCTATTGAAAGCTCTAACACATTCATCATAAAAGTCAAAAGGGACATCTTGTGCTAGGAGCCTAGACAAGGGGCGTGCAATGTGACTAAAATCCTTAATGAATCTACGGTAAAATCCTGCATGCCCTAGAAAAGATCTAACATCCTTGACACACTTAGGGACATGCAACTTTTCAATTAATTCTACCTTAGCTGGGTCAACTTGAATTCCACTATATGAGACAACATAACCCAATACTATCCCTCGTTGCACCATGAAGTAGGATTTTTTCCAACTTAACACTAGATTCTTCTTTACACATCGGTCTAAGACTAAAGAGAGATGACTTAAGCACTCATCAAAGCTATCTCCAAAGACTGAGAAATCATCCATGAAAATCTCTAAATGTCTCTCAATCATGTCACTAAAAATGGCCATCATACATCTCTGAAAAATCGCTGGGGCATTGCAAAGACCGAAGGGCATTCTCCTATAAGCAAAAGTGCCATTAAGACAAGTAAATGTGGTCTTTTCCTGGTCCTCGGGAAACACAAGGATCTGGTTATAACCCGAATAGCCATCTAGAAAACAATAGTAGTTATGCCCAGCTACTCTATCTAAGATCTGGTCTAGAAAAGGCAATGGGAAATGATCCTTCCTAGTTTTGGAGTTGAGCTTCCTATAGTCAATACAAACTCTCCATCCCATGGGAGTATGTGTAGGGATAAGCTCTCCTCTCTCATTCTCAACAACCGTGATCCCGGACTTCTTAGGGACAACTTAGACCGGGCTAACCCACTGACTATCGGAGATCGAATAAATAATGCCTGCACCTATAAGCTTAATGATCTCTTTCTTAACTACTTCGCTCATGTATGAGTTTAGCCTCCTTTGCATTTCCCTAGAAGGAATGGCTCTATTCCTCAAGGTGAATACGATGCATACAAACTGAGGGGTCTATATCTCTCAAATCATCAATTTTCCACCCTATAGCCTTCCTATGTTTCCTAAGGACCTCTAAGAGACGCTCCTTATGCTCACTAGAAAGATCGGAAGCTATGATGACCGGAAGGGTCTCACTAGGGCCTAGGAATGCGTATTTTAAATGATCGGGAAGGGGTTTAAGCTTTAAAGAAGGGTTAAGCTCAACCAAGGGGGACTTAACCTCAATATTATCAATGGGGAAATCAATAGAAATGAGACTAGAAGGATTAACCTCAATTGATTTATTAGTCAAATGGCTCTCAATCAAGGAAGTAGAAGCTACACATTTTCGCTCTAAGGTTTCCAAATCAAAACTAGACATCAATTCCTCAAATTTCTTCAATTCTTCTCCATCAGTCAGAGTCTTCTCTATAAGATCCTCAACGCAAGAATCAATCACATCTACCCTAAAGCACTCTTCTCCATCCTCTCCTCCTATACTAGCCCTATTCACTGCATCGGCAACCTTCATAGTGGATCTCAAATTCCCAAATTTCATCTCCAATAGCCCCGACCTACAATGGATAATGGCATCTGTGGTGGCAAGGAAGGGGTGACCTAGAAGAATGGGTGTAAAGTATTTAGAGTCATGTCCCTAATCCATATCTAACACTATAAAGTCAACAGGATACACAAACTCACCTACCTGAACCATAACATCTTCTATCACACCCCTAGGTCTACGCTCAGACCTATTAGCTAGCTGAAGATTAACATGTGTAGGAGACAACTCACCTAGACCTAGCTGCTGATAGACAGAGTAGGGAATGAGATTCACACTAGATCCTAAATCTAACAAGGCATGATCAATCTGGGTCTCACAGATCCTACAAGGAATGGTGAAGGCTCCGGGGTCACTCATCTTGGGCGAAAGGCCCGAAGTACAAATACTACTCACCTTCTCCGTAAGCCTCACCTTCTTAAGAATGTTCGATGACCTACGTTTCCTTGTACAAAGATCCTTAAAGAACTTAGAATAAGAGGGAATGGAAAGGATCGTATCTATCAAAGGAAGATTGACCTTAAGGTCCTTAAGATGCTCTAAAACCTTGAAGAACCTAGAATCCTCACTAGGTGTAAGCCTCTCTAAGGCGGATGGAAAGGGAACTCTAGGCTCTACACCTCTAGATACATGGGAGTCATCAATAGGATCTTTTCCCTCCCGATGTGGGCGGGAAGTACTACTCTCTCCATGATCTCTAATGGGCTCATCTCTCTCAATAGGACCTTCTCTAGAATTTCCCTCAACAGGGCTACAATGTGGTGCTTTAGACTCGGAAGGACCACTAGGTGCAGGCACTGCAAAGTCAACTCCTACCTTATTATCCACTACCCGACCGCTCCTAAGAGTGGTGAGGGCCTTAGCCTAGGCCTGAGGGGGATAAGTGGTATCAGTGGAGGAATATGATTGGACTCTAGGGTTCACCTCCGGCTAAGAATTTCCCTGGGTCTTTAGCGCTCAATTGACTAGAAATCTGTCCTAACTGTGCCTCAAACCTAGTCATCTGCTATCTATAGCTAGCCATTTCTTACCTATTATCAGCTAACTCCTGTTGCTGACTAGCTAATGCCTGCTGCTGATTCTAAATAAACTGTATTAACTTCATCACGTCATTACTAGGAGTCTAGCTACTAGAAGGAACAGGTAAAGCTTGAGGTTGAGGAGCACTAGTGAGACGGTGCTGATTAACATGATAAAAACCTGAGGGATACTGAGCACGGGGTCGCTGCTGAGGTGAAACCTGAGGATGTGAACTAGACTCATGCTGGCCTTGTCTCCAAGAAAATTTTGGGTTGTCCCTCCAACCCGGATTGTATGTGTTCGAGTATGGGTTGTACTCACGAGAATAACCTTGTGTTGCACACACTTGCTCTTTCATGAATTCAAGAAATTGGGATGCTAAAGGGCAAGCTATAGTCTCATGAGATGACTCAAAGCACAATGCACAAACTTCGGCAACTAAAGGGGCGGAGGAAGAACCTAAAGAACTAGTCCTATGACCTTAGGATGAAATGGACAAAGAAATGAATTGATCTAGCTTATTCGTCAAAGCCTCAACCTTAGCGGGTAAGTCTAAAGAAACTCCAACCTCACTAACACTTCTCTTGTTGCCTTCCCGACTAGACCTTTCCATTGCAAAATTTTGAAAAGAATTTTCAGCCATCATTTCTATTTTCTCCCATGCCTCGGTCGGTCTCAAAAGATAGAAGCCACCACCGGAGGCGGCATTGACCATTATCCTATTTCGTTCATTTAAGCCTCGAAAGAAGTATTGCATTAGGTTATGATTGCCGTACCCGTGGTGTGGACATTGTTTAAGGAGATCCTTGAACCTCTCCCAAGCCTCATGAAAAGATTCTAGGTCATGTTGGGAGAAAGTCATAATGGCGGTCCTAAGGTCGGCCGTCTTGGCCATGGGATAAAATTTTTGAAAGAACTTAGATTGAAGCTCAGCCCATGTATTAATGCAACCGTTAGGTAAAGAGTGCAACCAAGTCCTAGCCTTGTCCTTAAGAGAGAAAGGAAACAATCTTAGATGTATGACCTCTTGAGAGACATTGGAGATATAGAGAGTGGAACTCATCTCAACAAAATCAGTGATATGATCTAGAGAACTCTCATTGCTTCTCCCGTGGAAGGAGGGAAGCATAGCCAACATATTAGGCTTAATCTCAAAGTTTGTTTCCTCTAAACCCTGAATTTGAATAGCCAAATTAGGCTTAAAGGCTTCGGGAAGAAAGAATTGCCTAAGAGTAGGTTCCTCATCTATGGGTGGGTTCGGTCTATGGGGCTTTCGTCTAAAATGATCTTGGGCTTGATGCCCAATGTGATCATAAGGTGGAATGGGATTCATTGGGGGATTGAGAGGATTAGGAGAATGATTAGGATCGGCCATCTCCTCAAGAAGATCTCCTAAATTCCTAAAATGTCTAGCAATTCCATCAGGTTCGGGATTAAGAGGAACTAGGGGATTCCTAAGGAATCTCCTACCAAACATGCACAATCTATCCTAACTCCGGCCACTTCAACCCCTGAAAACTTCAATATTCCTAAAACTACAGCAAATAAACCACAATACTAGTACTAAAAATAAAGACAAAAGTTGAAATAGATAAGCAAGGATCAAAGCAAGATAATATCAACAATAAACAAGATAAACAAAAACTAAATAAACTATAAAGGAAAAGCAAGAAAGTAAGAAAAGCAACCACCAAAACAGACAAACAAAGAATGCAAATCACTGTGCCTCCCCGGCAACGGCGCCAAGAACTTGGTGTGTGCTTTCGAGTGCAAGCTCTAAAAGACTCGCAAGCTTACAAATCGTGCAATATAGTGTGTACAAGTGCGGGTGTCGAACCACAGGGAGGCATGAATAATGTGGGTGAATTCTATGCTTGGTGTTCTAGAAAGTGCCAAAAAGAAAGATCTAAACTAGACATATTTTTGGGGTTTTGGATTATCGGGAGCTCTAGGTAAAGGAAATAAAACTAAACTATGAATATAAAAAATGGCAACACAAGTTGGTCAAGAGGAAATTAACAATTGAGAAGGGGTTAGGGTGACTTCGACTTATGAATGGGTAATTTTATACTCAAATGCTATGGGATTAAAGGATGATGGCTAACTATCATGAGTGCTCTTAATTGGGTTGCTAGTTAGTGTCCTAATTTTCCCCTAGGACTCGGTGCGGGTTTGTCTCTAAGCGGTGCCTCCTAGAGCTACGGCGTGGTCCTTATGACCTTAGGCCTCAAGAGTGACTAACTAAGTTCCTAGGTGACTTAAAATGAACCTACCTTAGTACCTAAACCTTTGGCTAGATTTAAAGCTAAGACCTAGTGTTGCTAAGGTCGACCAAACCTATCCGAAAACCTATTGGCTAGATTTAAAGCCAAAGGAGACTCGGTCTAGACTAGCCCTAAATTACACTTCATCATTCTAAGGTCACTACAGCAGGATTTGACTTACTAGTGCGTTCATACATGTTCAAGGCCAAGGTGCTCGTGAATAATGGAACCTATTCAACTAACAAACATCATCATGTTAAGTTCGCACCATTAGAACCAATTAACAACCAACATGAATGCTTTATTGAAGTTATACTTATTACTAGGCATGCAAATATACATATAGACATGAATATGAGCATTACCCACTTCATAGCATCCACATATAAACACATAGACATGATTATAACATGGATTAGATGTGTTTAGTAACAAATAAACTTCAATTTATACACATGTTACTCATCTAGGCATTTTATCGAACACTTAGACATGAATAAGAAAATACTCATTTGAACAAGAGAATTCAAAACATGTATATATATATATATATATATATATATTCAGCCATCACATCCCAAATCATAAAAGTATATAGTTAACCCATTACATAAGTTAAATCACCCTACACAAATCTACTCAATTTTAATAGGAAATAGAATGAAAGAGAGATAATGAAGCTTCCCTTTCATCCTAGCTAAACATGTACAAAGTTTTTGAGCAAACTTGATTCCAAATGTTTGAACCCTCCAAATCAAGCTTGGCTCTTAGTGAGAAATGTGTGAAAAGTGTGTGTGAAGTGGGTGGGATCTAGGGTTAAGTGTGTGAGAATTTTAAGTGTGAAGTGCGTGTTAATCTTCCAAAAAGTCCTCCACTTTTCTGCAGAATCGGGCCCTATTTATATGTTCTCGGTCGACCGGCTTCTGGACCTAGCTCTACCGGCTTTTTAATGATGCTTTCTGGACTGGCCGGTCGATCGGCTATCTGGAGGGGTGGTCGTTCGGCTATTTTTGGCATCTCTCTAGAGTGGCCGGTCGACCGGCTCTTTTTCCTTGGTCGTCCGGCTAACTTTCTTCCTCCATTCTTTGTCTTTTCGGCCTTCATCTTCTCTCTTAGACCCGTGCATTTCCCATCTTCATCACCTTTCATCGTCCAATCTCGATCTTAGCCCAAAGTTCACCTAAATCATTGAAAACAAGCAATTAGTGTAGTAATTTGTCTCTTAAACTCGATATGTACATTTGTTTACGCTTAAGCCTATTCTAATCAAAAGCACTACACTAATGCATTATTATGAGCGCTCAACACCTCTTAAATATAGGTAAATGACAATGCAAATATGCACAAAAACACAACACATCACCTAAAATGTACTACTGTGTAGCAAATGATTTATCTACTAAACGAAGCTGTTTCTCTAATAGCCTCATTGAGTAGGTGGGCGAAGGCTTTTTGAAAAAGTGTTTTTTTTTTTTTTTGTCTTGTAAATGAATTTCTTTCTATTTAGAAAGAATGGGCATTAAGTTCTTAGGAAAAGCCGTACGAGATAGCTCATGTACGATTAGGGAAAGCTAGTTCATTAGCAAGCTGATCTCTTGTAGCCACTTCTGTACTAGCTTGAGAAGCTAAAATAAGGGTGGCCACTAAAACCCTTGAACTTGAACAAGCCTTTCAATCCATTACCGATGAACAAGAGTGAGCAAAGATGGTGGAGTCACTGGTTTTTTATTTCCTTCCTTAGTCCCTAAGCTTTCTGTAAGAAGTGCCACTGACAATGTCAAGTCTCGAGCCACATTTTCAACGCTAGCCTTTCAATTTACAATTCAGTTAACGTGAATCATAGCCGTCTCATTACTCAATACCTCCAAGGAATCAGTCTTTTGGGAAAGGCCTACTAACTCTGTGGTTTAAACCGTCATCCAAGGTACCCTCTGAGTGTTTCTGTGATCACATAAGATAATAGTACTCCCCCCTTTTAAGTGGCTAAGATGGAGTTCCAGTAGCTACCTTTGGAGAACGCCTCAGACACCAGCTTCACAGGAAAGGCTTGGGCCGGGGAGTTGTAGGTAGTAGAAGTAACCATTCTTACTTCCTTTATGGTAGCCTCTGAACCTCAGTTGAGGTAAAGAGGTGTATTAATGAAGTAGTTCTAGTAGATAAATATATATTTTACAACAACATTTTGAAAAACGATATTAATAGATATCAAGTAGTTGTCCCGTCATATCCCTACCTATCTCTTGTAGGACTTATATAGCTACCAACAAACTGTAGCTTTAGCAGTTCTGTTGCCTCACCCAGTTATTCTATCTGTGAAATAAAGTAAAGGGCGTGCATTTCACAAGTCATAAAAAAAAAAAAACTTTTCTCCCATCCAATTGGAAAAATTTTACAAATGGTCTCTATTGTTTCAAGAGTGACCAATTTGGTCCTCAATATTTGTAAAAATTAACCAAATTGATCCTTATTTTAACCCTGACAATGGTCATAGAGATAGTCAGATGACCAATTAAAATTAATACTTTTCCAAATATTAAAGACTAAATGGGTAAATTTTTGAGACAATAAGGACTAAATTTAATTATTTTATTGAACATTGAGAACTAAGTGGGTCACTTTTAAAATAATAGGGACTAAACTAACACTTTATGTAAATAATAGTACCAAAAGTAGAATTCTTCCTAGTTATTAGCTAATTTCAATCTATTTAATCACTAATAAATAATGCTATTTCTTTCGAAAATAACATTCAAAAATCCTATATTGCTCATTTTCCCATTAAATCATTGTCTAAATTTATGTTTTTAATTTAAACATTTATTTAGTTATTAGAGATCTCTCATAGATAATTTAAAATTTTTATTCAATTATTGAAAATCTGTCATAAAAACATATAAGTATAAAAATGTTATATGAATTAAATTTTTAAAAATATATTTATATTTCGACCTCATATAAAATATAAAAAATCATAACTAATTGTAAATAAAAATATGAGTTAATGAGTGAATTAACCACCTTATAAAACTTATATACTAAAATAACCAAGTTGGGAAAAAAATAAGAAAAATGACCAACTTATGAAATCGTGTTTGGGCCACTCCACATTAGCACCGAATCGAGCATAAACAGCTAACATGGCATGTGAAAATAGTGAGTTGAACTCACCAATACTGAACTCCTGAGTTTAACTCACGAAATCTTTATTCAGTTCATGACTTCAAGTTATGTTTTTGGAGATTGTGGAGTCAACCCATGTTTTTTTGCTTTTCTTTTTCACACTGCTTTTACTTGGGATGCGCTTTAAAAGCTATCTTGTAATTGAAATTGGGCGTAATTATACAATTAAATGTGTTTGTTAAACCGAGTAACTACATGGTTAGAGGTGAATTAGGTATAATTAAACCTCCTCAATTACACCTCCAATTCTTATGGGAGGAAGTGTGAATTGGTGTAATTACTCTCTATAACTTTTGTTAATTTTTATTCTATTTATATTTGACATACTTTACAGTAAAATAAATAAAATAATAAATAAGAAATAAAAACAAAAATAAATAAATATAAATAAAATTAAGATAAATAAGTAATAAATAAATAAAAATATAAGTAAATATTTTTTTAAATATATAATTTATTTAATTTTAATAGTGTTGTTGATTATAATTAAATATTATTATGCTTTTTGTTAAATAGTTATTAATTTTAAAAATATTAATAATAAATAAATTTTAGTTTCATATATTTTTAGTAAGTCATATTTATTTTTATAATAGAAATATTATATTTTAAATATTTTTAGCATTATAAATATTTATTGGTATTAATATAAATTTTAAAAATGAATATTATTTTTAAAATTAAATTATTCAATTGTGTAATTACTACTTGTACTGCCAAACATGTCATATGAAATTGATGCATAATTAGACTATGATAATCAAACAGACCTGGTAATTTTAATTATTATATAATTACTAAATTGTGTAATTACTATTATAATAATTACCCTGTTTAGTAATTATACTCTGCTGTTTAAATAGACCCTTAGTATAAACCAAGTGTATTAAGTGTCTTTGGTAAAACCCAATTGTAAGAGTTAAAGAGGGGAAAAAAAAAAAAAAAAACACTCTACCGATCAAGAAAAAAGCCCTCACTGTATCGATCAGAGAAAAAAAAATCTCACTCTATTGCTGCCCAAAAAAAAAAATTCGTCCCTGGTGGGCTGTCTCTAGCACTGGTAAGTTCCTCTCTCACATTTTTTTTTATGTTGGTTAATTGTGATTTAATTGAGTGGGTTCTTTTATGTATTTGTTTTTGGCTAATTGTGATTTAATTGAGTGAGATCTGTGTTGATTTGTGTATTTTATCTTCAAAATACTATTTTACTTTTTTATTGAAATCATGTCTTCAAGTAAATTTTAATTTTTAATTTTTACTTTTTTTATTTAAAGACACGATTTCGAGATGGGGCAGCTCTGCCACATGTAAATCCACGGACAAGACACGATTTCACCCCACCTGTATTCAAGGTTCATCATTTTAGTACATAATTTTTGTATAATGAAAGCCAATTTGGTCGTCAAGCATTTTCCAGGGCAGCTGAAAAGTTTGTGGAACCCGGCCAAAGGAGAAAGTAGATTATAGTAGAAGAAGAAAAAACCCATTAATAAAAGCCACCTCTTCTCTTCTTCTACTTATTAATATCACATATAAACTTATAATCATTTAGTCAGTCAAATAGGAACAAAAAGAAATCCAAGAATTTTTTTTTTTAATTTGCTTTTAAACAACACGTAGTAGCAGCCATGGTTGTGATCGAGCCGGTCCCAATCCCTCCATCCGAACAAGATCGCGAGCCGCAACCCAAACCAACAACGAAATCGACAACCGCGGCAGCAGCAACGGCCGCACCGTCGCCGTCTGGTTACAATTCCGAGGGGTATGAAACGGCCAGCGACACCGAACTTAACAACGAAACCGAGAACGAAGAAGAGCGAAAAACCGTGGACCCCATCGAAAGCGAAAACAACGGCGCCACCGTTCAGGCCCCATCATCTATAGACGACGATGAGGTACCTAGTATTTCTATATACTATTTTTCGAACTTTTATGTTTTGATTAAATCAATCATATTTTTAAATCGATTTCTTGACTTTGGAAGATTTTAAGATATGTTTAATCAGTTGTCTACGCATCTTGGTTTGATTTTGAGGGCTCAATTGATGTTCAGCTTCTCTTTTGTTGTCAATCATCTATTGGGTTCGTTTGGATTAGCTATTTTTTAAAAGCTGTTTTCAATCTGCTTTTGAAAGACGTACTTTCCTGCAAAGCTAAAATTTCTAACTTCTGGAAAAAGCTCTAATGAGATTTAGGTTTTTTGGAAACCAAGCCAAATAGTTATCTCAAAAAGAATAAACTTTTTTTTTTAGAAAAGGAAATGATTTTTCCTGAAAAAAAAAAAAGTCAATCCAAACAGGCCTGTTAACGTGGCAAGCGGAAAATGCATAGACCTCTATTTGTTTACTGATATTTTGCATTCCTGGTTGTAGAGAGCCATAGCTCAAGCTAATGATGCAAAGCTTGATGGAAATGCATTGTTTAAAGAAGGGCGATATGAGGAGGCATTATTGAAGTATGAACTTGCTTTACAAGTGGCTCCCGATGCACCCTCATCTGCTGAAATACGCTCAATCTGTCATGCGAACCGGGGGGTGTGTTTCTCCAAACTGGTATGCTCTTTCTTGATTATATTTATGAGAGCACATCTAGCAACGGTTTTCACATGTCGATCCTCTTATAGCATGACAAGATTATCTATGTAATTTGGTGAAGTTGTGATCAACTGAAATTTGCAAATTAGTGTAGTGAGATTTTCAATGTAGTTCAGAAGGTAGTATTTATTTCTTTTTCTCTTTACTGTTTGTTTTCTCTTTACCTCTTTACGTGGACTATTATTTCTGGTCAATCATACTAAAGCAGACCTTTACATATTTGCTGCTAAGTTTATCTTCTGTAATAATTGGAACTATTTTAAATGTGAACCTAAATAATAGCTATACATTGATTTTATTATCATCCTCCAATTTGGAAGCTTAAGTCTTTAAGATACGCATAATTATATATATATATATTATTTTTTGTTGGATCATTGTTGAGAAGGGGAATAACAGATTTGAATCCTCTGCTTAAAGATTGATGTGAAACCTAATACGTCTTTTGAAGTTGATCCTTTTCTAATAATTGCTGGGTCCTGTTCACCATTGCATCTCTCTCTGTTCCATTGTTTTTTCTTTGTTATTTTTGTCCAGCTGTTAGCAAAATGATCTGCGTCTGGGAAATATATAAAAGATGGATAGTTATCTCATGTCATTTCATCTCGAAGTAGAACATGACTAATTATGTGCTTATCCTTACTCTTAAACATCCAAGATTTTGATCAAGGTATTCTGTCAGATCTTATAATTGTGTGTTCAACGGACTGGACTGGGTATCTGTAGATATATATTATTTTTTCTGGTTAATAGCTTTGATCAAATAGCTGACCCACTTAATTGGATAAGGCTTGGTTTGCTTTTCTTTGTTAATACCTTTGATTGTGATGAAGATTCAGAGTTGGCTTGGGTCAACTTGTTTACATTATTTAAAATTAAGAAAAATTATAAGCTTGCTATGGACAATTTCTTTTAGTCTAGAACTTCAGTATCTGGTGGTAAAACATGCAATGATCAAGAAATTAGGTCTCCAAGCCTCACTCCCAGCCAACAGGCTCAAAAACCACAAGTAAAGAAGTAATTGTTTATCACTATTTTTAGCAGTGCTATGAAATTCACTCTTTATTGCTCTAATTTGTCTCAAACTTTGTACAAGTATGCTTGTACCTATCTTGAGTCCCTTTAAATCTCTGCCTGTTTGTGTCTTCTACTCCTAAAATTTCTTAATAAATCAGCCCTAGGATCCAATTCTTTGACCTACAGTGAAATGACACAATCACAAAAAAGGAACACCAACTATGCTTTCTTTTAGTTGAATAGGCACATTTTAGTCAATGAAAGCTTAGTCATATGTCGAAGCTTTGTAAAGATATGTGATGCCAATTGTTGTAATTTTCCATATTAGTGCCTAGTTATCTACTTGGTTGTGTATTATAAAAGAGAAAGAGCAAGACTTGAGAAGGGTTTGATGGAACACCCAAATGAGATCTCACGTGCATGGAGATAAGAGAGGAGCGCTCTAAATAAGAATGAATAGCTTTGTCGAATCCATATGGTTGATCTCACAGAGTGGGATAAAAGTTCCGTTTTGTTTGGTTTGGTCTAGTTATGTCTGCTAGACAGTATTACGCAATCAAGGAATGTTTCTTAATAACAGTAGATGATGCAGAATAAGTTCTTGTTACATTTTCTTTCTGACAGGCCAGACATTTTTTTTTTAAAAAAAAAGGACTTGATATATGCATATCTACATGTTCTTGAACTTGTCATCATGTTTGCATGTAGGTCTGCATGCTGTATACAGTCCATCAGAGGTATGATGAAGATGGTCTATCAGTAAAGCTTTGAATGCTGGCTACATTGAATTAGTGCACAAGGTTTACCTAAAATAGCAAGTAGAAAGGGAGAAAGAGAAGAATATGTGGCCTGTCTAAATATCTCTGGAAAATCATTGAAATCTAGGAAAGCATAGGGCAGCTAATAACCTGCTGCCTGTAAAATCACATAGCTGGTGCACTAGAATATTGCATCACGGGTCGGAAATATGGTATATTGATGACGAGAAGTCTAGAACTCTAAATCTGGCAGTTGGAACTATTTTGTACTCCATCTTTTGAGTCCTTTTTGGCAATTCTAACTCTTTTGCAGATTGGTGAAGAGTAGTGGAACTCTCAAGTTTTTCCTTCAATACAAATCAATTGTATGGACTCTTATCCCTGGACATGGAGCACCTTTGAACAATGTATGAAAGAGGCTCTTGAAAGCTATCAAAGTGGACAATAGCTGCTTCTTATGAGAAAGCCCTCTAGGGCCATTGGGCTATTATTAGCTCTTAGAACAAGGAATATGCAAGGAAGAAACAAGGACTATAAACAAAGAAAGAAATATACAAGGAAAGACCAAGGAAGCAGTCCTAATGGTGAAAATGGTGTATCCATTTTGAGGGAAGTACTCTTATTTGGACGGACTAAGAGGAAATAAGGACTCAAATTTTGAGTTAAGATTAACTTATTTCCATGTGAAGTTTAACGATTTAATACATTTTTAGGCAAAACACACAAATCATATGATCTATTTATAAACAACGCTGCCTTCATGTAAATAAAACTATGAATGTTACACTATTTTAGTAAGATATGATAAATAAGCATTCCCTAGTGTTCGATATCCTTTACCAGGTAAGGAATTGCATTCTCGTATCCATTACGTGATCCACACCTATAGCTGACAAAATGGTTGGGTTGAGGTGGAGTGAATAATGGGGTATTGACTTGTGGGTTGTTTCACTCAATTAGTTGATGGATCAAAATAAGTTTGGTAAACCCATTGATCCATTTTGAATTTTCAACGATTGAATGAAAATTTTTAAAATTATTTAAAACTGAACCTTTCTCGTTTGGGTGTCCAAAGGAGTTGTTGCCTTTTATGGGATACACATAATAGGATACCCCATCCTTCTCTTCTATAATGTCTTTAGAGTTATTATTGTTATGGTCTTCTTCCACTTTTTTTTCTCCTCTGGGAAGCACGCCCATATTTTTACATGTAGTACCTGCCCTCAATATACACAATGTTCTCTGGCAATTCAGTGATGGATTTCTGTTAGTTTCCATGGCCTCTAGAGCAAGCAAGTTCATGGTCTGTCTCAGGTGTTCACAGTATAGTAGTTAGAGCTATAAAGCAGGTGAAGATATTTGTATGAAACTATGAGATGTCAAAAAGATTTGCCTTAAGTTGATGACTACATTGTCTGCTGACTATGGAGCTTATTACAAACTGCACCGGATGATCGTTTTAGTTCTAGACACAGCAAGTCTCAAGCTAATGTTGCGAGCATTTCAATCTTTGCCTATGAAAACTAGAGAAGGTTGGGGGGAGGTAATTTAGTCTCCACTGTTCTTCAAACAAAATTGGTGGAGAAGAGAAGTAAAACTTGTTATAAAGCTCCCTTTAGCCTCAATTTGGACAGGATCGCTCTTATTGTCCTTCTTTGCATTGTTCTCTATTATCATTATTATTATTATTATTATTATTATTATTATTATTATTATTTTATTTTATTTTTTTTCCTGTCATTTATGAGCCATCTTTTTGTATGGTAATATTCAGGAAGAGATATTGAGGCTACAGTTGACATTGACCTTTGTGAAGCACACATTAATTTGTGCACATGTGTGGGATTGTTACCTTATTGTCATTCTTAGTTCTTTCTTCTTTCATTCTTTATATTTTGGTAGTGTAAGAATTGGGGTGGGAGGAGGGACAATCTTTGGGTCCTACATGCTTACCTGAAGTCTGTTTGGCCCAGGTTTTAGATACTAAAAAGTGTTTTCTGTGGGTTCAAAAGTTGAAATTGGCCTTTTTGGCCCATTTTAAAAGAGTTGTCACACAAAGGATGAAGTTAAGAAAAAATTGAAAAACCAGAAGCTCTAAATTGGAACTTTTCTAAAAAGGTTTTTGAGAGGCTATTTTTACGTTATGTCAAGAGTTATTATTATTATTTTTTAATCTTTTTCCAAAAATACTACTACATATTTTTAAAGTCCAATATTGCCTTTAAAATAGTTGGAAGCTCAACTCGTAAAATACAAGGCCATAGAATCAATGGTTTTATCTAACCGTACTTTTAGCCAAAGCTTTACTTCAAAAAGCTCTAGAGCTTAACATTTCAAATCTCACAGCTAAGTCAAACACAGCCATAGTGAGGAGTGGCTTTTTATTTTTTAATCCATTGATTAACTTACTCCCCTCCAGTATTCTGCTTGTAATGTGATTAAAAAAGTGCTCCTTTTGGCTTTTATTTTGTTCTACTATTTCTCTGCTTAAGTTGTCTATGCCTAATTGATGCTTTGTTATCCTTGTGGCTCTCTTACAGGGAAAACACAAGGAGACAGTCACGGAATGCACTAAAGCACTGGAACTAAATCCTTCATATATAAAGGCCTTAATCAGAAGAGGAGAGGCCCATGAAAAGCTTGAAAACTATGAAGAGGCCATTGCTGGTAAGTTACATCTGGTCTCAAAATGTCATAAATGAAAGCAATGGTTACCGGTTTGCTGTTGGGTACTTTAGCTCTTATCTTTATGATCTCTGTGTGTGTCTCTTTCTATCTCTGGAATTATGTGTGCATTTGTTTACTGACGGGTTCTATTTATGTATTTGTTATCTTCATCATGACTCTTCAAATGCAAGCAAGATTCCTTTGATTGAGCTTGCATATGGATATATTCTTTTTTAAATGGGAGGCTTTGAGACTTAAAGCGAGGCCATACGTTAAATAATTATCCAACTTAACAGTTCAACTGCTAAATAGGTAATTAGTTTTTGTAGTAATTGTCTTCAAGGTAATAAAGTGAATATGTTCTCATGACAAATGGCATTGGTGAGCCTTTCTGCTGCATTATATCAGTCAATTCTGAAAGCTCTTAAGTTTTTTATCTTATTTGTTATAACCCTTTTCATTTTGTTATAGACATGACGAAAATTTTGGAGCTGGATCCATCATATGACCAAGCTAGGAGGACCATCATTCGCTTGAAGCCCTTGGCTGATGAAAAGCGTGAAAAGATGAAGGAAGAGATGATTGGTTAGATTCCTATGGCTTTTATTATTATTGTTGTTGTTGTTGTTATTGTTGTGATTTTTCACCAGCCATAGTTGCAAATTTCTGGCTCACAACTGGTTGAGTAATAACAGGGTAATTGAATATGTGATCAGTATGAGCTCATGGCTAACCAATATGAGTATGTCCTCATTGATGTTTATGGTTTTCTATAAACCTTTTTACATGCATGTGGTCCATAAACAACCTTTAAATCAGCTTAAAAACGGAGAGTGCTATGTGTATTTGAAGGGTTCAATGCATCCATGTGCAACCTAATTACTTGAGCAAGGCTGCAATTTTGCAGGTCCAAGTCAAATTGGCCTTCGCCCCTTAAGCACTAGCACAGTGTACCTGAGTTAACTTTAGATTTTGTTTTTGTTTTATCCAGACCAAACCAAAGCTGGATGAGCTTCCACTCTTTAAAAACGTACTCCTCCTCTGCCCATGTGGCAAGGCTTTATCCTCATGTATGCTGCATTTCTTTTCCATGTATGCAGCATTTGGCTATCTATAACTTTGGGGAGATGGACACTCCCAATCAGTATTGCCATGGAACGACGTTAATCATTATATGAGATGACAAATTTGTAAAACTACAAATTATGATTTTAAGGGTTAAATACAAGGTCTTTGATTGAATTGCAGTAGTTTTAGTTTCCTTAAATGTTTATGGTGTTAAATCAGCCTTTTGGTTGTCGGCTGTAAGAAAGATAGATGAAGAACTAAGAGGAGTTTGATGGAAATGCTTAGAGAAGATCTTGCATTTGTGGAGCTAAAAGAGACGATGCTTTCAGTAGGAGTTAATGACACAGTTAGATCCATATATCCAAGCCACCTAGAGGGATAATGCTTACTTTACTTTGGTTTAGTTTTAAACACTCTTTTCGCTTTTATTTCTTCTTGCTCATTTCTTTACCTCTCTCCCCGCCATTTTTCTCGTGTTTTTCTTTCACTACCTTTAGCCAATGATTGGAAAGTCATTATAGGTAAACCTTTGCTTTATCTCTTAATTTGTTTGAAGAATATCTAACACAGTAATGAGAATGAGAGGATGGCTCAGTTTGAGTTGATAGCTAGGTTGCCAATCTTAGTTAGCAAGTTCCAAATGAAGAGCATGAAAGGGTTGATGGTTCTTCTAGGGGGTTTGTTATTAAGCATGACACTGCAGAGCATATCTGCCATATCATCAACTACAGAGCTTGTCTGTGGCTGCAAGTTTGAGACAGTACTCCAGTGTTTTGCTCCTTTTGGAGTATCGCTAAGTTTTGGGATCTACTGATAATTTGAATGGCATCTAATCAGGGATTGTGGCTGGGACTTGATGGGTGGTTGGTGGTGAGGCAGAATAACTAAATATTTTTAGGTAAGCGAAAAGGCATCTTCAAATGGACTTCGTTTTAGTCAACTTACTTGGTGGTGGCAACAGATATGATAGTTTAACAAGGCTGATCAACAAAATAAAAAGTAGCCCCTCCCTGCTTCTTAAAAAGTGTGCTTATAAGCATCCAAAATAAGGACCACTAAACAGGCACAAAATTATAGCAATCGTTACTTGCCAGAACAGTCCCTTGATATATTATCAATGCTAGAGGTAGTAAGGTTCCTTTAATGTGTTTTAGAATTGGTTGTCAGTATCGAATCCATTTGTTCTGAGCAAAGTAAAAACTCGTCGGGTTCTACAAAGTTTAAAACTTAAAGAGGTACCTTGTCAGATCTGTCAGTTCTGGTTAAAGTTTTTATTGGGAAGTTTAAGACACATATAACATGAGCCTACATGGTGACAGATATCAGGAACTTTTTTCTTGTGAAGCACCTTTGTTTCTTGCCCGCTTAGTTGTCCTATCTGTCATTTTTTCCTTCTCATTTCCGGCACTCCCCTTTCCCGTTTTTTCTTTCTTTTGTTCCTCAAGACAAGGTTATAAGATGCTATAGTTCAAAATTTATGATTGATCTACTGTGATTGCCTCTGAAACCCATTAATGGAGCGGATTATTACATTAGAGAACTTAGCTATTTTGCAAATTCTGCACAAGCGTATGATGTTATGATGTTAACCATATAACGTTCCATCAGGTGTGATTATATTAATTTCTTCTGCTGCTTCACTTTCTATTTATGTATTATTTTTATCCCAAATTTGAAGCTACAAAAATTGCGGTTTTTTTCTGAATGGAGTTTTATACTCTGCATTATAATTTAGCTAAGAAGCTAACATCTGGTGTCATTTGTGATCAGGGAAATTGAAAGAAATGGGAAATTCTATTTTGGGTAGATTTGGAATGAGCGTTGACAACTTCAAAGCCGTCAAAGATCCGAATACCGGGTCCTATTCCATATCATTTCAGCGCTAGTGTGGTTCTTGCATTATCTTGATTATATGCGGCGTCCCACAAAGGTAACTCTCAAGAGATGTGGCCACCAGCTGACTGAGGGACATGGGAATTGGATGCTTGTAATGATACTTATGAGTCTCTACTTGGATGTGTTTCATTGTTAAAGCATAATGCTTATTCAATTTCTAGACTGAAGTGTGCTTCATTGTCAAGGCATGATGCTTATTCAGTTTCTTCTATTGAAGAGTGCAAAATTCTGTATCTGGATCTCATGTTGCAATCTATCCCTGCGTCAGATCTCTCTCTCTCTTTTATGTTGCTATGTTTACTGGGTTAAGGACCTTGTAAAATCCCGTCTTCTGTGCTCCTTTCATGTATTACAAGTTTTGCTTTTGTCACCCCATTTAGCATAACGAATGACATCGATAAGCTTGCATGTGAACATAATTAAGGTTTTGAGCACATAGATATTTATATTCAGGGTTTAATAGAAGTTTTCATTTTTTTTTTTTTACAGAAAAAATAGGCTCAATTGGTTTAAAATATTTAAATTGATGCTCGATGTTTCACTGACATAATTCAATTAGTTCTAATTCTTCAATAACATCTATATTATATGTCAATATTCTACTAACTCGTTTAAATTAGTCTTTATTGTTGTACTCTTTCTCGAAGTGTGGGAATTAATTTGAGTAAGTTTTGAAAGATTGGGAACTAATATGTGTTTTAGAACAATGAGAACTAATTGGTATGCTTGTTTTCATCTATACCTACTTGCTATTATAAAAGAGAGTTTATGCTATGTTAATCAATGTCACTTGTTATCATGTTATGTAATTTTTTTTGTATAATTTTTTTTATTAAAATAGTTTTCTAATTTAATGAATTTATTCTCAATCTATATATTATGGAGAGTATATGTCTTTTTTTGGTCTATGCTTCATGTCGATGCCATTCTTTTAAATGTTCATGCTTCTTTTTTTTTTTTTTTTACTTTCTAATTAAAATGTTATATTCAATTATTATAGATGTCTTATTAAAAAAAAATATAATTAATGTTAAAAATTTACCAAATATTAAAATTTTCAAAATATTTATATGGATAATTAAAATATAGTCGACTGTCAAGAATAAATAAAATATTAAAATACTCATTTTTCTAGAGTATTGCATAAGTTATAATCTAGTTGAGGATTACACGTGTTACAGAGAAATGGGTATTAAATTAAAATTAAGTGAACATTAGATTTTTTTTTTTGGTTGAAAAAATTATTGAAATTTATATTAACATCAAAAGTATCAACAAGAATACAAAGACATCAACAAAAATACAAGATACAAAATAAAGAAAAATATATATATAAACAAACACAGCTCTAAAAGTACAAAGTCCAATAGAAAGAGAAAATCTATCATAATCACATAAACAACCCTAATTGTCATGCGATTGGCATGACCATAGATAGACATGTTTGGTTGCATGGCCAGGACCAGAAGATAGGAGGAATTTCCGAATAACAAAGAAACGTCTCCAAAACGAAAATTGAGAAAGTTGTGAGGGCACAAGAAACTTGTATTATACCAGAGCCAACCATTACACTGGCAGTAACATAACCAGGCTGCTTATTACTCCAACTAGAGTTGTCAAGAGAACAAAATACCTCAAAACACCATATGACTAGTGAAGGAAACATTCACAATAACTACAAGGTAAAAAGATGATGCCACCAGCCCATAGTCGGGGCACGAAGAAAAAAGAGAAAAACTCTGAAAGATTAGCGCTGCACAAGGAAACTAATTTAGGAGGAAGAAGAGAGAAGGGAAGAGAGGGAGAGGCGGGAGAGGGCGAGAATGAGAGAGAGGCGGTGTTAATATGTGTTGCTTGTACCCAATGGTTATGAACATAGATGGTGAATGCGCCAATTTTCCAATTACTCAGGCTTCATATTAGATATTCTCTCAAGTATCTTTACTTACTGATTTGGTCTAAATGAATTTCTAATTCCAATGTTAATGATGGTGGGGTTAACGCATTAACCAAAAGATTTGAAAAGCAATATTTAAATTTAATGAAACAGATTATAATGATTGAACTTGAGAGAAACCCCTTTTTTCTCTCTTTAGTCTCTCTCTTGAGTGTAATAGATCCCTAGGTCCTAGTACCTCTTTCCTGGTGATGGCTCCTACCATCGTTTAGCTTTTTTCTCCTTTCTGTATGCTATATCAAAACCCTCCATCGTTTCTTTAAGCCTATTTGGTCTGAATTCTTCTTCTTTCTCCTCGAGTCTAGAGCTTTTCGTTGGGTTTTTTCTATCACCCTTTTGTTTTTCTTCTATTTTTAACATTGGTCTTTGCTTTTTGTATCTTCTTATTTCATCTTTTTCCTCTGTCTTACATCATATTTTGTGTCTTCTTTTGTGGTCCTTCTTGTGTGTTCTTGCATGACCTTGTTTACCACCCCTGTTTTTTTGTTTCACTATTTTGCTTTCCTTTACACCTGATTTTCAAGACTAGTGCTAAGTCAATGTCTACTACTAGAGATGACTTGTCCAGTCTGCTTAACAGTGCCACATCTAATTTTACAACCATTGATTTTCATCTAAACAATCACGAGGATGTAGATCGATTCAAAATCTAGCTTTAGTGAGGAAAATACTCTCAAACAAAAGGGTTTTAACGCATGTTGTCAAGATAACCATTTAAGGCTCATGGGGTCTAGACAATCCTATTGAGATAACAAACACATCATTCAATGTTTTTCTTATTGTTTTCAAGTCCAAAGGTGATAGAAGAAAAGCATGGGATGGAAGACCTTGGAATATACAGAGATGCCACTTTTTTCTTCAGCAACAAAAACCAAGTTGTACTGTAGAGAAGATAAACCTTAAAAACCTCCATTCGGATTAGGATAGACAGAATACTCATGGACTACATATTAGTTGATAATGTAAGAAAAATTGCAAGCATCTTAGGATGACTTAAAGAATTGGAAAAAGGGTGCATTAAAAAAAGGACATTCCTGAGGTTTAGAGCTGAGGTCAGTATTAAAGAGCACCTAAAGCCAGGTTTCATCTTTCCAAGAGGAAATCTGGGTCTAGTTTAGTTGTCATGATAGTATGAAAAATTAGCTAACTTTTGCTCTATTTGTCGGCGACTTGGTCATTAATTTAAGAACTAGAAGAAGTTTGATAAAGTTGAATTTAAGAACTGCGAGAAGTTTGATGAAGCTGCATTACCAGATATGTCAAACAAGAACAAGTACAAACATAGACCATGGATGAAATATGATGGGCCCCTAGTCTAATCTGATGAAGCTACTACCATCTGGAGAGAAAAGCATGGTGAAAAACAAGATGAAGTAGATATGCAAGAGATTAATGCTAGTGACAGAAAATGGATAGGAACGAGATGCAACATTTTGGAGATCGGGATTCAAGTATGGATAGTGTAACACCAACTCTGTACCAATGTACAATGGCAAAACATTTAAGTGAGCATGTCGTGACAAAAGAAGTGTAAGGAGGTGCGAATACTTGTAAAGGTATGCTTCTCTCTGTTAGGAGCTGGTCAAATTACAAACACTATAACTTCTAGATTAAAACCTTACATACACAAAACCCAAGCCCAACCACAAATAGTAGCCCAAACATAAAAATGATCCAACTAAATCCTATACTTAATGAAAACCCAAACCCAATCACACCTAACACCCAAAACCCATATCAATGTTTGCCACCCTCTAAGCCCCTTGCAAATTTCCCAAGCCTGAATAACAAACATTGTCCTGTTCGAAACATACCCAAGAATCATGTGCACCATACAAAACATTGTGGACATCTCCAGTCACTACCAAGCCCAAAGACAAGTGCTACCCAACAAAAACATAATTGTTGGTGGTAAATGTGCTCTAGAAGGGGGTGAATAGAGTGACTTAGGCTCACTGCAATAATGTAGTGCAACGATTAATATTTTAAGATTTGCACAATTGCAAAAGCTAAGAAAGTACAAGGAAATCAACAAAATAAAGCACATGCACAATTTATAATGGTTCGGTGTGTAGCCTACATCCACCCCTCGATCCTCCCAATCGAGAATTTCCACAAATTCCATTGGAAACCTATGCTTTTCAAATGTTGGGTTAGCACGAACCAACTTATAACCTTAATTCTTCCGTGAATCAGTAAAAGATCAGATAGAGTAGTCAACGATCTTCTTCTCTGGTAACATTGCTCTGACATGGACGGCTCTAGTGACGAAAGACCTGCAAAGGAAGGCTATACATCGGCAGGAGTCTGGTTAACCCTTCGACGATCAAGTCCGTATACATTTTCTGAAAGTGTAAATTAAAAAACATTTTTGAGGGGGGGGGGGGGAAGGAGGGGAGGCTCTCTCTTCTTCTTTAATTTACAATTACCTACTTTTCATTTCTATTTCTATCAATTTGCTACTTTACATTTATCCACGCATCAATCTTCATAATAATATCCCTATTAATTTGCTATTGTATTTTCAAAATTATTTTTGTATTACGAACTTCTCTTCACTACTTATTTTTTATATACTCTCAATTTTGCAGCAAATGGTGATCATGATTTGTTTTCCTCTCACAATTTTTGTTTATGATTAGTTTCATTATTTGCTATACTGATCCTAGTAAGTTTTATGCGTCACACAGATTGTCAAATTTGACCATTGAAAATAATAAAACATAAAAATACTCATTTCTCCTGTGTATCACACAAGCACTATCATATTATATAAATAACAAAATAATTGTAAAAAATATTTTTAATTTTGAAATCATTATATAATTTTTAATATTATATCATATTATATAAATATTGAAATTTATGTATCACATGGGAAGACATTCTAGTAATATACTAATTTGACGTCATATAGTGAGGGATAATGATTAAAAAAAAAAAGGAGATGCCACATCTTAATTAGAGTGTGATTAGGAAAAAGAAGAAAAAAGGAAAAGGCAAAATCTTGACAAATTTTGATTAAATTATGATTAGAAAAAGTCATAAAAAGGAAACATAATTCTTTTTTTTTAAATGCATTAACTAAATTTTTAATTGAATGGCCAAGATGTGAATATTTGAATTCAATGGACTATAATACACCTCTTAGTCATTCGGAGAAAACTCTACTGGGAGAGGATTCAATACATTAATTAATGTGTGTTTGCATGAAATTAAGTATTTACCAAAATTGAAACATGAGCAAAAAGATTAATGATCATATCTTTGATTATAATTTTTATGCTATATGTTCACAACTTTTGGTTATTTACAAACAGTAAGTTATATGTTTATAATTTTAACAATTTATGTTCAAAACTTTTAATTGTTCATAATTTACTTATCTATAACTGTTATATTATATGTTCAAAAGTTTTATATCATATATGCACAATAATAAATTATTAATTTATAATTCTTTACGATACGTTCACAATCTGTAAACGATTTTGAAGCTCACATTCAGAGGTGTTACCAGCGTTCGATCAACGATCGAATGTCGGAGGTGTTACTGGTATTCCATTAACGATCAGATTTTTGTTTTATATTTGTCGACATAAGAAAGTAAACATGTTAAATTTTACGTTCATGCGACGGTCATATTATAAAATCTATTTGGTGGTACACCAGCTACCACCCAAGAAAGTTTATTGTAGTTTGTGCCGAAATGGCAGGGGCATATTCGTCTTAGTAATATATCAACAAGACCTAGGGTTTCTTGCACCTCTCCAATAATACAAATACCCATCAGCGGTTGAGAGAGGGGAGACAAAGCAAGCCAAGCCATCTTGAATAATCACTCCGCCTGATATCGTTTTGTGAAGAAGAAGAGAAAGCAGAAGGGAGAAGATGGGAGTGTTCACGTTCGTGTGCAGAGGATCAGGAGACGAATGGACCGCTAAGCAGCTTAGCGGCGATCTGGAAGCTTCTGCCGCCTGCACTTACGATCTCCAACGCAAGCTCGTCAACGCCGCTCTCTCTTCCGACTCCTCCGGCGCCGTCCAGTCTTCTTTCTCCTTCGTCACCCCTTCCTCCGCCGTTTTCCAGGTCTACCTTTACTCTGTCTCATTCCTACTTAATGCTCCACTGTTGATCTCCACAGATTTTGATTATTTACATTGTTTTTATCACTGATTTAATTCCTTTTGTTGTATCTAATCTTTGTTAACCTGTTCTAATCGTGTTATTTAGTTCTCTTATGTTTGAATTCTTATTTGGATCTTGCGATGAATTATTAGTTAATTATGAGACGCCCCACCATAATCCAAAGGAGAGACATTACTGTTTACAATTAATAATAAGACTTGACATACGAATTTTTGACTGCTAACGGACTGATGATCGATAAGGTCTGTGATAATTCCACGTTTTATAGCAGCCCAATCTGGTACTGGCTGTGCTCTTGGGCATATTTCACAGCCGTGTGGCAGTTAGGTTGTAACGGCAATTCAGATGGATTTTCTTCCCGTAAATTTGGTCTTTTCCCCCTTCAGATTTGTAGTGTGTTTTTGTTGTGTTGTGTATGGAATGAGCTTATTTATGAGATGTTTTTTCTATTGATGTGAAAGAGACTATCATCTTATAAGAGTAATCTATCATTGTCTTACTCTTTTATAACTATAGATAAGATATCTTTTTATCACAAATCCAGCATCTTAAAATAAGCTTATGACGAACAGAGCATTAGAGTTGCTTGTAAATTCTGATTTTGTAGCATCTTGCTGGTAGCGGTTTCTTCTGTTAATAAGAAAAGGGAAAGGAAAAGTTTCTGGTACTGGTAGGCGTAAAATTTGGACAATGATCGTTAATTTTATTTGTCCCCATGTTCTTTGTTGAACAAATTGTAAAACAAGTGCTTTTATTCATGTGGAAAATCTGCTCTTGCATTTTTGTTTTTATATACTATTACACAGTTGTGGGTTAAAGTTGTCCTTAAAGGGAAAAATAAAAAATAACAAAGAAAAGAAAAGAAAGAAATAAATCTCTCCAGTTCCTGGTTCTTCTCTAGTTCTCTCCCGTGCTTCCACTTTACATCAATTTGTAGGGATTAATTGTTAGTGAGGTGAAACGCTAACCATTCTCCTCCTTCCATTTCTCTTAATGCAAACACAGTGTTAATGTTTATGCTAAATGCAGGTGATTATCGGAGGTGGCAGTGGTGCTTTTACTGGAGGTGCTGCAGCTGCCGCTGCTGCAGCTCCTGCAGCAGCTGCTGATGCACCGCCAGCTGAGGAGAAGAAGAAGGAAGAAAAGGAGGAGAGCGAAGACGAAGATATGGGATTCTCACTCTTTGATTAGAAGTAGTTTATTATTATTTTTGCTGGTTTTGGGAGCATGAGAGACTGTATTTCTTACCACAAAGTATTGCTAGTGTCAATTTTGAAGACTTGCAGAACGCAGTGGCTAATTATAATAGTGGACATCCTTTCTGCCCATTTATTGTTATGTATCAATCTGTGCGTTTGCTTGCTGAATCACTCCATTTCAAATGGAAAATAACTGAAAAACAATTCGAAAGCACAAGCATGTTGGCACCAGAATGGGCAATAGGAGACAGATTTGATCCTTGACCAATTCGATTCGATTCAATTCAATTCGATTCAATTCAGTTGGTTCGAAATGGCTTGGAACAAATCCAGGTGAGCCTTGATTTTTATTCCTGCGACTTTGCCTCGAAGCAGTCTTGGGCCAACAAGCAGGTTATGTTGATGGCTCAAAGTAGAGTATGCAATGGGTTAAAGTGGTCACATTTTGCGTTACCAAACCCTGGTTAACTCAGAATGCAGGACCTCTTTCCTCCAACCCTCTCTGTTTTACACGTAGGGTTCCACGAAAGTGTTTTTTTAAGTTAAAAATTGACCTTTTAAACTTTTTTTAAAATTTTAACTTTCTTAAAAGTTAAATTAAATAATTATTGCAAAAAAATATATTTTTTTTGAAAAAAAAAAGTTATTTTTTCTTTAAAAAACCAATCCAAACGTGCCTTAAGTAACAAATAACCCACGTAAAGCAGAAATAACCAAGCAAAGACGAGAACAGAAGCAGCTGCAAGCCCCCAACTGTTTGAAAGTAGATTACCATAATTTAAATGTCACACGATGAATAAATAAAAATCCTAGCTTTAACAAATTAACTCTAAATACACCCCTTCTCTATACATATACAAATAAATACAGAGTGTTTAGAAACACTGTACAACACATAATCTAAAGCCCTTCAATATCATCAACCTAGCAACTGCAGCAGATGCTGCTGCTCAACGATTATCACAGACACTCTGGTCTGGAGTGATTTAGATTTGAAATCCGCCAAAGGCATAGGCAACGCCAGATACAACTGTAGATACGCTGTTATTCCAAATTCTAATTTGCTGCATAAAACAGAAAACTAGTAGTTATCATGCTACCATTCGTGATTAGGAATCATTAAGACCATCATACATGCCAATCAACAATTGAAATGGGTAGCATATTGGTATAAGAAAGCCAACTAATAGGTTAGCTCTCTACATTTTCCTTGTTCTTGTTATCTGATCTTATTTTTTCCAATTCCTTTTCACAGAAAGTGAAAAGAAAATACAAATAAATAAGTGAAAAAGCTTCGAAAGTAACAATGAAAAGTTCAAACTACATCACTTAGTAAATCCTTCACTCTCCTTTACGTCTCAACTCTGCTCCAGACTGATTCCGCAAAAGAAAGAAACAAACAAAGAAAGAAGAAGAAGAAGAAGAAAAAGAGAACTCTGCTCTGGACTCAATGTGACTGGCAGAAAATACTCTGATCAAGGATAGACAACAACTATGTTCTATATTTCTTATCAAGGCAACCATCGGATGGACTAAATTCCCAAGAACCCCAATTTAATTAAGCTAACTGCTACCCTCGACAATAACTCCCTGGGTTGACCTATATATCAACATTCATACGGTCCGAAGACAAATGGGACGGTCCTTTTATAAGCCAAGGTTTGGAGGATGCAAGCAGATACAGTCCATATGCCTACACATGTTAATTGATGCCGCAAATAATCCATTCACTTTAAATGGTCCGTCTCACCCATGTTACTTTTACAGGAAGAACCAGCTTAACACTGGAAAACATAAAACCATTCCCAGTTATTTCTTAAGCATTATGCGCATAAACAGTCCAAGGATAATAGAACTATCTAATTCATCCGCTTGAGAATTCATATAACCATTATAGGTTTCATTTAGGGCCTGTTTGGATTGGCTTTTTTTGAGAAAAAGCACTTTTTTTTCCCGAAAAAGTCACATTAAATTTGCAATAACTATTTGATTTGGCTTCCAAAAAAGCTGAAATTCTGAAAAAAGCTCAAATACAGCTTTTTTCAGAACCCAGAATTTTCAAAAGCTGTTAAAAAAACGCTTTTGAAAAAAACCAATCCAAACGAGCCCTTAACCCTTCCTGCTCACAAAAAAGGTTATCCCGTTAGCCATGCTGCAATATCTCTTCCTCCCAAGTATCAATATTTCTTACATGACCTCTACTAACATCAAAGTCAATGTTATGCTGATCATATATCAGCTTCACCCATGTCAATATCAGACATGAAAAATGTGGTCATTAGCAGCTAACAAGTTGAGTTTGTACTGTTGAAGTCCGACTGATGTTTATGATATTTTATTTGACAAACAATTTCTTCAGTGACCATCAATTGCCAATCTCATATGCTAAACATGAAAATGGAAATGTTCAGATGAAAAAGTGTAATGATAATCAACTAATACTTTTCACTGGTACATAAAGTAGGAAAAATATTCTGGAAAGATAATTTTCATTTATCTCAAATTTGACAACTATACGCACCTAAGGCAGTCACAGGTGTTTCTTTTGTGTTGTTCATGGGAAACAGCTGATACATGAATCTCCTCTTACACTCAAAGTACCATAGAGGGGAAAAGTAAAGAAATAATATGGAGGTGTTACCATAATAAATAAATAAATAAATATCCTCTCTACAAGCTTAAGCTTTTAGATGAGGTAGTAACTCAATATGGTATCATAGCCTGGAAGCCAAATGGCACAGGTTCGATCCTTATCGCCACCCATTTAAAAGAATATTAAATTGTCCACGTGCAAGCTCTAAACAAATTATGCTGCACGTGAGGGGGTATGTTAACATAATAAATAAATAAATAAACAAATAAATATCCTCTCTACAAGCTTAAGCTGAGGTGGTAACTTTTAACTAGTTTGTGGAAAGTATATAAAACATAAAATATGGAAAGAAAATATGAAAGTGCTGAAGATGGGTGGAACCACCACCAATGGTGGCTCTAGTACAGAAATACTCATAAAGATTACATTGTAAATCTTGATATTTCATGAATACAATAAAAGAGCCTCTTTATAGGCATGATAACTTGAAGAGCAAGACTAGAAGCTAGACTAATAAGGTAACTAGAATTCTAAAGAAACTAGAATAATAAGGAAACCAACTTGATTAATTACCTAATCAAGACTATTGCCTAATTTAATACCATAGAATAAGAAAATAATATTAATAACCAAAATATTCTTCAACAGGAGGAATATGTGTATATATATGTATGTGTGTGTATATATATATATATATATGTATGTATATATATGTGTGTGTGTGTATATATATATATATGTATGTCTATATATATTTTGTAATATAATAAGATGCATTTTCTTTCAAAAAGTCTCCTATTTAAATATTTTTCCAGTGTAACGACCAAACCCCACAAACCAGACAAATATTTTCACCTAGCAAGTCATAAAAATAGGACAAATATATTGTTCTCCTATTTAGATTCTTCAACTGTCACAGTTAGCCCACAAAAATGAAACAGCTAACAACAACAAGTTGACAAAGCATCAAATATAAATCTCAAATCCCAGTGAAACTCAAAACAAAGCCAAGAGATGGTATATGAGATAGGCATGTAGTATAGGTTTTCGATTTCCTTCCCTAGTCCCAAAGCTTTCTGCAAAAAATCCCACTGGCAGTTAGCAATGCCATCAAAGACCACCATCCATTTCATGGGTGGGCAGTTCAAAAGCCTTCCTGGTTTTCCAACTGGTCTCATCAGACCATCTATTTGGGTTTATATAGAAACTTGCTAACACATTCTTTCCCACAGTTTCATTTATTTTGGCACAACTCAATTAGCTTGAGCTAATACCAAATTTTGAGATAGCTACTCAACTTCCTCAACACTACATCCCCAGTCAATGTACAACCTATGATGTTTGCTATGTCATTCTACAAACTCAGATGAAAGAGCACAAGAATATTAGAAGGAACAGACAAAAGTACAATTCAAAAATGAAGCAAAAATATATTCAGAATAGCATGATTCAAGCACTACTTATTATTACCTTCTCCATATAGTTGTTCAAATCGAGCAACAATGTGTTTTCCATAGGTATATTTCTTCAATGCATTAATATGATCTTTTACACGACTTAGTAACATTTCCCTTTGAGTATCGCTGCACGTGTTAAGAATCTTCTGGACTACATAATTTGCAAATTGGTCTTTCATCATTACCTGAGTAGAAAGATCAGAAACATAAAATTCACAAGCTAACAAAAGCTTTGCAAGAACACTGCTTAGGATCTGGTATTTGCAAGAGAAAGAAGTGACAAAACTAGAACTTTTGAACCACCCTGCTACGAATCTCTCATAAACTGTGAGTAACAGCATCAATTTGATTGCAGAGCTTATATTACAAGAACTGAGACTACACCATGTGAAGGGAATGATAAAAGATATTTTCATGAGTATTGATAATTTAACAGATTATTACATAGACATACACAGAAAATTGTCTCATACAGCTTCAAATACACAAAACTTAAAGACTACACCACGTGATGGGAATGATAAAAGATATTTTCATGAGTATTGATAATTTACCAGATTATTATATACCAGACATACAGAAATTTGTCTCATACAGTTTCAAATACATCCTAATAGATTTTCAAAGTAGTGTTAGTGCATTTCGGAAAGGGTAAAGGAAACATTTAAGGAACAACAAAGATAAGAAATGATAAAGTGGCATTTTTTGAAAGTAGTGGTACATGTAAAAGTAGGTATTAGAATAACTCCCACAAGCTAAGGTCATTCTTCTCTATGTTTCGGCATTCCTGCTGTTACAAGTCTATTGCAGTTTTATATTCAATCAACATCCAGGACTCAACAGTAACCATGGTTTCTTTAGGTCCTCATATGAAACAGTTTCTCCTCATGGCAATATTCAAGGTTACATTAATTAAGTCTGGCTATAGATCTTCCCAAGAACTCCTAGGTCCTGCCAAGTTCACTCCTCCAGGTTTTATGCCCAAGGTTTCCCTAAGAAAGACCCATGTAATTCTCAACGTGGATTATACTTCTAAGCATCTACCAAATTAGCAAGTATCATAAGATATGCGAGCAACACAAAAATGTCAAGAATACAAGAATGTAAATGCACAATGACCTACAAAACTTGTGGCAAGTAATTCTACTTGACATAAGCATCTAAAAAGAGTGATAGATGACATAGAACGTAGAATCATATTTTATGTCAAGAAAGAAATGATATTTCTCTTTCACCTCCTTGACAGCAAATATCAGATTGAATGTATACAGCAGCAACTTACCAGTAAGTTATCATTTCCATCAGTATGCCCAAGAATCTCCCCAATTAGGAGTTCCCTGGAAGAAGAATCACCATATTCCAAACATTTTTCAATGACATTTGATGCAAACTTATGCTGGCTCAGTTGCACAATGCGTCCAGATAACTTGCTAATGATTTGGCTTCTCTCATGAGGCTTTCCTCTTTCTAATATATGCTGCAATTTGCCAAAGTTAACCAAGGGAAAATTCAAAGGGCAATTAAAGTTTGTAACAATATTAGAAAACTGGTATATGAACATGCACGATGCAGTGGGTGTTCTATTTTGTTTTTATTTTTTCTTTTATGTTTTGTGCGATTTATATAATTATATAGTTAAATATAATCATTGATTAGTGAATAGCTAAAATAGTTGAGGCTATTCTTCCAAGAGTCATGATTTGGATTAAAATCCCATTTGGGGAAGAAGTTGAGTTGAGGGTAGAGATTAAAAAAGATTAAAATCCCATTTGGGGAAGAAGTTGAGTTGAGGGTAGAGATTAAAAAAGAAGGTTAAAGATGATCAGTTTTATAAATAAAGGAATCTATATGATGTATTGAAGATAAATTTTTTAGTCTATACATTCATGAGATTAGAATAAAAAGGACAAAAATCAGGAAACTAATTTACTTTTGAATTTTTATCAATTTGTTAATGATAAAAATATTGAGGTATATCAAAAAAAAAATTAAACAAGCATCATTGCAATTATAAAAGCATCAATAAAGAAAGAATTACTTGGTCTATGTCACTAATTAGAATTATAATATATGTGATAAATAAAAAGTAAAAAGAACAATTTACTTTTTAAATTCTTTTATGGTTTGTCAATTGTTAAAAAATGACGTTGCCAGTTAAAAAATGAATGAAGTATAGGGAGAAAAAGATAAAGACCAGTGTCACATGACATCCTACCCAAGCATTAAATTTAAAAAAAAAGAAAAAGGAAAAATAACTCTTTATAGCTTAAAAGAAGAAAATGGCGTTTTTATTTTTTAAAGAAAATATAGTTGTTAGAGGGGCTCAGTAAACTTTTCTATAGTATAAATAAATTTTAGTTATAAAAAGAAGAAAACTTGGTGGGGTGCCATGTGGTGTCCCACTTTGTCATTTTTAACGTATATATAGACTTAGTTCAATTGTAGAAACTTATCTCAATTGCTCCCCGAAGAACTTGAGTTCCACTAATTAGGCGGAACAACCAATTAACATACTATCCTCGTGACCATAGTCGCAGAACCAAAAAATTATTTATATACTATTTTTTCACTTTCATCACTATCCTATCTTCTTTTCTTTCTTTATTTTTAATTCATTATCAATTTCTTGCTTTTCTCTATACAGTAAATTACAAATTTAAATCTTTTTTCATCAGTCATCATGTCATGAATGGGAGCACCCTCATCATGAGGGGTGCACCATCATTACAAGCAGATGTAGTTCATGTGAAATAATCTTTCATTACAATAATAATAATAATAATAATAATAATAATAATAATTGAAAAACACTAATTTTTTTCTCTTGTTCTTTTTGGGAGAAAAGCCAGGGGTGCCCCTCACACTCATGTGTGTCTCTGCCAATGCATAGTCATACATGAGCAGCATGCTTCTTTTTAGAGTTTATTTTTATTATCTTCCCTCCCTATGTTTTTGGGGTTGTTTTAAACAATCAAGATTTAGACATATTAATTAGGTTTTCCCTCTAGTAGGGCTTCTCTATTCCCCTACTTACCAGCAATAACAACCATGTCCAGACAGCTTATATGCTATTAATGGAAATTGCTCTTCAGCTTTAGAAAACCTCCAAAGAACTTAATCAGTCACCTGTGCTAAAAGCCTCCATTTATGATTTCAAACCCAGTCATTTGGGTGGATCAGATAATTACTCCCACTTGCATTGCAGACAAGACAAAATACATAAGGCACACATGTCCATGCACCACCATAAAGAGATTAAGACAGAAACCTGCTACCAGGAAAAGGGGAAGCCACTATGTTCAAAGCAGGTTCAAATCTTATTCAGGGACTCTGATTATTATTAGATGGCTACTAATTCTGTGTCGAAGTGTACAACCAAATATTGCTCAACGTAGTAATGCTCCTTGAAACTCAAAAATACTTGAACAAATCACTGTGTATAATCTCAAGGCCTACCAAGAGTTAGGCTTACCTTTCTACTTCGGCATAATGTTTGTTTCAAATTTCAAATATATCAGAAGAACTTATATTTCTTTGAGTTCCTACATTTTGGCATAATTTAAGTGATCATACACGTCTCTTAACGCTCTTTCATCTTTTCCTACTAAAAGAATATGCAGGATGTAGAGTTTTAGTGGCTGAGGATTTCACTCAAGTTCATTTTAGCCATTCCCATCCCAATTTCCTACTCTTTTGTTTTGGCTTCACTTTACCTATTCCAAGTAAAGAGACATCAAAGGCACTTTTTCTTTGTCCCCTTATCAAGTTCAGACACAGTAGTGTAGATACACTTCATTTTCCAAATATTCAGCTGCTCTGAGCTTTGGAAGAAATTGTTTGAGAAATAGGACAATCGTTTTTTTTTCTTTTTTTCTTTTTTTTTTTTTTTTGCCAAAGACAATCCAATTCCTTCCAGCTTCTGGCTCTCTCTTTTGGATTAATTCCAGCTTCAACATTAATAACAGATGAAACTTTGTAAAGCACATTAGCTACCAAAAATCCTGTCTAATCCTTCTAAGCCTTGCACCTTGCCACTTTTTTGCAGATGATTTTTGCTACCGACCATTATATGCAAGGTCTTTATTTGGCCTAATTGTGAGATTTCAGCTATTGAGTTATACAACTTTTAACATAAAAGCTTTGGGTAAAAGTGTTGTTGAATAAAAGCCATTAATTGTTTGGCTTCAAATTTTAGTAGTTGAGCTTTCAATTGTTTTAAGGAGAATATTGGACTTTCGAAAGTACGTTCTGATACTTTTGAGAAAAAAATGAAGAAAAACAGTTTCTGACATGATGTAAAAACAACTTTTCAAAAGCTTTTTTTGAAAAACTCCAACTTGGAGCTTCCAGGTTTTCAACTTTAAACTTTCGCTTTTATGTAAAAGCTCTTTTGAAAATGGGCCAAACAAATTAGCTTAAACTTTTGAACTCACAAAAAGTTCTTTCTTTTGATTGTCTAAAGCTAGGCCAAACAAACTCCAAGGCTGATGTACAAGTATGAGAAAGAAAAAGAACAATCACACATAAAAAGAACCAGAAGTATGAAACGAAACAAGAAAAAGCCAACCTGGGTCACATAATTGCCATACTGGTCCTGAGCAAGAGCACAAACTGACTCCAAAATCTCATCCACTATAAATTGACTCTGTAATTGGTCGGTACAATGCTCCAATACCCTCTATTTCACATCAAAAAGACTTGGAGTATTAACAAGAAAAACAAGGAAAAGAAGAATAAAGCTAAAAAGAAGAGAGAGGAACTGAAATGGAGATTCCACTAACTAAAAATGTAAGATTACCTGTATCACACGACAACCATAAGGATGTGTTGAAAGCTGTGCAACTTGACCATGGAAAGAAGAAAGTATAAACCCAATCTTGTCAGTCGGGATGCTCTCAATGCATTTTTGAATTACATGATTTCCATTTTGATCACGTACGCATCTCATGATTTGTCCATCCAGCTCTTGCACAAGCCTGACCTTCTGTTCCAACTGAATAACTTCGAGAGCCTACAGCAAATGTTAAGCAAAAGATCAAAATCTCTTTCACAGCAATGTAAGAGAAAGTTTGTGTAAAATGTGGCAGTACTTTTTGAAGAAACTGACAATGGTTTTCATAAAGATCCATCTCAACTGTACAAGATAAGTGGCAGAAATACTGATGGATTGCAGAACTGTCAGGCATGTTCTTTAAAAGTATTATAGAACACGATTCTTAAACATCAACACAACATCTTCTCTTGGATATAGAAACTACATAGAATCATATTGTGCATGATAATACAATTAGGAAGAGGCACAAACAGCGCATTGTTCTTCAAAACCCCACAACTAAAATAGGAAAACTTGATTTCTTTCAGTAGTAATAACCAATCCTAGGAGCTTCATTCAGGGTTGAACCTACTTCAGTAAACTGCTGCTAAGCATTCCTCTCCAATCAAAATTAACATGTGCGGTACACATATAACATAATCCAGATAATATCATAAAACACATACTGGAAGGTCAAACAATTTATATCTTGTAAAGGATTCAACAGTCATCAGAGAGATTACGCACAACATAAATTGTATAATCACAATATCAATTAGGATCTTCTTGAGTCCATAAGTCCTGTTCTTAATAAGGGTCAAGGAGGTATGTCCTATGTCTAAAATATACTTCAATCAGGCTATATCAATAAACCTGAACAGCATTACCGTGGCTTATACAGGAGTACGTCTTGGTAAAAATATAGAGCAGATAGATGAAGAAGAGATACTTCAATTATCCAAGCAAAAAATGTGAATTAAAGAAAAAGGAACTTGAATATGACCCCATGATTTAGTTGAATACACATTCAGACATACCCAAAACAGAAGTGCATTAACATATTACAGAAATAATCAATTAAAAACAATAGAAGTAACAAATGTCCTTGTATGAAAATCTTCACTCTTCATCAATAACATGCAAGTCATTTGATGCTTCCATACTTGTAATTACAGACATGAAAATGCATTATATATGCTGAACCATCAGGTCTCATACATATGTGCATGTGCACCCATACAGGTAATCCAATAGCTGAGAAAAGTATATTTTATAGATAAATGAAAAAGCAAAAAGAGACGTAGGATGAAGACTTGAATACTATAAGGAACAAATAAACCAGAAGAAAAACGAAGTAAATTCCTCCATGCAACTTCCAAGCACATATAAATAGATGATAGCAGAACAGTACAAATGATACTTAATATGTGGAGGCATATGGTATTACCTTTTGGATTACCCGGCAACCATACATCTGCAAGCTCAAAGGTAAAACTTGACCTTCGAGTTGATCCGAGAGTTCCTTCCGCTGCTCAGTTGTCCCATACTCATAGAACTGTAGCACAATAAAAGAAAAATATGTGGACCTTATTGAAAGGAAACAGGAAAAGCATACCAAATAATGCTATGAAGATGATATGGCACCTTCTGAATAACATAGTTCCCGAAAACATCAGTCATTAACTTCGGAGCATGTGGCAGAATTTCCTTAAACACCGATGCCTTTTCCTCAGAACTACAATTTTCCAACTTCTGTTGAATGAATCTACTTCCATGCTGATCAGTGCTGCAGTATAAATTGGAAAATATTCTCGTCTAGTAAGACCGTTCTTTGATTAGTCTATAAAAGCAATTCATGTCAATTAAAACACTTGCCTGAATTCAACTATATGGCCTGTGATATCTGATAGCTCAAATCGTCGACCTTTACCAGACTTCAACTCTTCGAGCAAAGAGCACAAGTTGGAATTATCCAAACCCTGACCCTGCCATGCAGCATAGACACCTGTATTTCTAGCAGAAATTGAAGGAAATTTCATGTCATTTCTCCCTCCTGCTAAACTGGTTCCAACCACTGAGGTTCCTGACAGAACAGGACTAGCAACAGGTGAAGATGGGAATTGCATCAATGGACCAACGTTTGTTGGACTACCCAAATAGAAGTGACTTGGAATATTCCCTCTTCTCGGGTGGTTCAAAACACTGTGTCCTGCGCTCCCTGGAAGTTGAAGTTTCTGGTCAGCTATAAGTGTAGCAACTTCTGCTCCTTTTCTCAAATCAAGAGCACCAACTGGTCTCCCACCAGCGACATCTCTTGGTGCTGACTGATCCAAGTGACTAGAAAAACTGTAGCTGTCTCGAAAAGGCTGCTGGAAGTATTGCATATGGAGAGGATCACCAAAAGAAGGCTGCATGGTTAATCCAAGTTGTCCATAGAACCTGTTCAAGAGTGGATCAATCATGCTGGTGGTGTTTCCCCCACTTGAAACTCCAGAGATTGAAGATGTTGCACCTTGAAAAGCCTGAGGTACAGCACCATAAGGGGAGTATCCACCTAGATAAGGCAGATGGACTGTAGGATTCACAGCATATCCTCCAGCACCAAATTGCGGATGGAAATAGCCCGGAAGCTGCATATTGTGATAAAAAGGAGTAGGTGAAGTCATAATGGCTGTTGCAGTTGCATAGAGTGGAGGGGTGTACCCAGATGACTGGAGTATTGGCTGCCCCTCTGTAGCTGAAAAGGTTGAGGGACCCTGAAAAAACCGAGGCATGCCGCTGTACCCATAGTTTATTCCTCTGGATGTCATTTCGGCTTGGGAACCCTGGAACTGAAGTGTAGTGTTATGATGTTGCCATCCTTGGTGCTGTGGCAATATATTCTGTGAACCCTGCTGCTGATCCTTCAGATTATTGCTTTCTGAATTCTGGGTCATGTATATATCAACAGCTTTTATTGCAGAATCAACAAGCACAGCTTCAGAATCAGTAACATTACTACTTGAGAGGTTTTGACCTATACAACCGTCATTTGTGGGCAACTGTCTCCCAGACAAAGATGGTCTCACAAATGTACCACTTGTATTATTAGCAAATGATGAACCAGAAACTGAAGCAGTTGGGGGACTAGAGAGTGAGACTTCTCGCACATTAGCATCATGAACAACTGCTTCCTCCAATGATCCATAACTCATCAAGCGAGATGGATTGGTTGCTGGTGATTGAGTAAAGGTCCTATCATCCTGCAACAAATATTTTCATGCCTACAATTAATTATGATAATTACGATAATTACGATATGATATCCAAACATCCCTCATTACCAGTTACATTGAAAAATGATTCCCCAATATACACATCTTTTTCCTAGTAAAGAGAATTGTAGATTTTTCCTTTCAACGTTTTATCTTCTCTCGTGGGGGTTGGGGGTGAGGCACAGGCTAGATCAGTATATAGAGTCTGATATAATTAAAACCAGAATGACCTACTAACAGAAAATTGCTTACCTGCATCAATGCAACTGAACTTCTCTGTTGGCCCTGGTCACCTACAGTCCCTCGGGGAGATCCATCATCCTCAGGCTCCTCCTTGTGTGTTGGAAGGTTGGGATGCAAGGATCTTTTACCAAAATCATCATGTGACTTCACCTTCCAATCACTGCCTAGAGCACCAATACGGTGAACCAGATCATTTTCCCACGAGTTAATAGGTGGGGAGATCCTTGTGTTTAAACTGACATTGGAAGAATCATAAGTAAAATAAGCTGAATTTGCACGCGGTTGATTTTCAATCTCACAGCCATCAATGGAATTTCTTGGATGTGCAAAGCCAGCAAACAAAGTGGAGTTTTGCTGGGTCATAAGGTTTTGAATGGCTGAAATAGAGCCTTCCATGCTTGGGGGTGCACTTTCACATCGATTAGGGACCAAATTTCTCCCATCACCTTTAAACTTCCCCTTAAAAGAAAGCCCCAGATCTTCAACAGTTATGGTGGAAGATGACTGTCCGAAACTTGCAGCATCCTTACAGGATGACCATTTTTCACTTGTTTCCAACCTAATGAGGCTTTCTGTTGCCATCTTGCTAAAGGAATGATAATTCTTTCCAACAGCAAATGCCTTCAAGTTCCTGAAAGCCTCAATAGAGCAACTTGTAATTGATTTGAAAGTAATATAATATAATTATAGGAATAAGATGACCACCAAAAACCAAGGAACTTGGTAGAAAAGCACAGGAATGCTAGACTAATTGAATACATAGCCCTCGGTACAATAGTTTAGTCATATCTACAGGTGAATAGCTGCAGCATTCAGATATATACAACTTTACAGATTCTATTAGGTAGTTATCGGTATTTATCTCAACAGGTTTGGGGAAACTTCATTTATCAAAGTAACAATGAAGAGAATAAAGATTTTGTTAGTTTGCATGGGTGAGTTACATGTGTAAGGATCACATAGAATAAGACAAAGATGTCAAAACCTCCAAACTCAAAAGTGTCATGCCTCATGTCCAAAATACTAAGGTCACAGGGAAATCAATGCTATAGCCTTGAGAATAGCTATGTTCAACCTCAAGGTTCAAATCCCTGATCCAAAAAGGTCAACCCAAGCTACACCTCAAACATATACACCAACTTATATATCAACGGTTTACCAGCCTATCCCACAGATATGGGACATTGAAAGTTCTCCGGTGCCCTCTTTAAAACAATTAGTCCAGACAATGCAATGCGAGTTCGTAATTTAGGCTGACATACAAATTCAACAGGTGACTCCTGTAACACCCTAACGGTGTAGCACTTTGTCCTGAACCAATTAGTTCCTGAAATTCTGGCAGGTGACTGGCTTTGGTAACTTTGTCTCGTGCTCCAAGCCCAAAATTCTAGGGCCACAAAAGGAGAGCAATTATAGAGACTTGAGATTAAATATGTTGAGCCTCAAGTCCATAAACCCAAAATGATAAATCTGTGTTACACGTCAAACCCATACCACAATTACAAACTACTCATTACTCCCCTATCCAACCAATGTTGCACAACATACAACGGGTAGCAATAGAGCTTTAAAGTTTGAACTACGGTGATACCAGCAAATTAATTTAAAAAAGATCAAATATTACGAATCAGATAATCATTTGTCTATTTTCTGAGAGCGGTACAAAGAAAATATTGATGTGTCTCTACTCAGACAAATATTAAACTTCCCAAACATTTCTTAACCCTTATAGACACCATTTTCTTCTGTCAACAACATAAGCGAAATATCAAACTTAATCAGTACAAAGACCCATGCATTAGGAAAAGACATCGCCTGCATCCAAGTAGGTAAATATAGTTGACTTGGAAAATTTCAATCTTGAACACGAGAACAAGAGACAAATTCAACTGTCCAGCATATTTTTCCTCTCTTGGTTCATCAAAATGAAAATTAAACCTTTTCTATGCATATGTAGGGGCGAACGAAAAGTAATCAAGTTGAGTATACTAAAAGATAAAATTGCTCAATCCAGTAATCAGTCACCCAAGTCAAAGAATTTAACTTTCCGAACTAAATTTTAGACTTCGCAAGAAGAAAATCCCAGAACAATGAATGAATTCAATAAACCCCAAGAACCAAAAAGTTAGAGCAAATTATTAGAATATATTATCAAACAAAAAAAAAAATTGTAAGCGCACAGACAAAGTCAACACAATATCAGCAAAAAAGAATCAATAAAAAAACAAACAAAAGCTTCCACAGATTTTAATTTCTTTTTCTTTTCTGTTTGCAGTATCTCATCATTTCACAGCAATAGGCTAAGAAGCTTACAGCCTTCTATTGAAAAACCTCAACTTCAGGAACAAATAGCATAAAGAATCTTACCCCCGATACTCTCTGCCGTGTATTAGTTCTGTGTATTCAAAACCCTAGACTCTTTTTCCGCAGAGCGAAGAAAAAGCCACAAACACAGAGAGAGAGAGAGAGAGAGAGAGAGAGAGAGAGAGAGAAAGATATGACGGGTATGCTTTGTGGGTAGGGGTTTTGTGGGGGGGGGGGGGTGTTGATGTTGAAAATGAAGTTGGGGGGGGGGGGCGGGGGGTGAGTGGGGGCTTTGGTCAGAGCATATAAGTTGAAAGACAAAAAGTAGAAGGGTGTGCGCTATAAAGAGCAAAATAGGAGCATATCTTCAGAAAGCTTTTGAGTTTACAAGTAAAATATTTTTGGCTGATTTTGGACAGATATTCTTTTGATATGGATGGAATAGATATGTGTGTCTTCATATGCATGTAATAGGAGAGAAATACCTTAACACTTTTGTCTTTGGGTTGTGGATGTTTGTGCTGCCATAAATGGGTACACCTGTCAATTTAAAGAAAAAGTGCCATAACAAGACACGTGCATGTAATTAACTAACAAGTAGGATATTTTTTGTCCACTGAAAATGGAAAATATTTTTGCTAATAGAAAAGGGTACAATGATAAAAGATTGATCTCATTCTGCCTGCAACATGAGGCAATGCTTGATGTTAGTATCATTCTGTTATGCTCGCCTGGTCCAAGTGCTGCTGGAATCAGGACAACTATTGCTACTTTAAAAAGCTTTTAGGGTTTATGAACTAGTGGAAGAGCATACGTACACCTCTTTATTATTCATTCTGAGTAAACATGTCATGCCTCATCTTATAATGGGGAAGCACGGGACACAACACACCACAAGCCCAAGAGATAAAACACCCCTTAAACTCGTAAGGCCAAGCATAAACATACCAAATCACAAAGCACTACAATCCATAATAGCAATTCTACCACCCCTTCCAAGCAACTTTAACAATAAAGAACTCCTAAATTGGCCAAAAAACTCTCAAATTATTGTAACACGAGAAACTCCAAAACATTTTAATTTATTACATAACCAATGCTAAATCCAAATGCCTTAACTAGAGAAACACACTAGAGAAATATCAAAAGCTTAACAGCAACATCTCTGGTCTTATTGGATTTCATGGTCGTTTACCCCATCCTACCAGTTCTAGTTCAAACTCATTCCTTAAGATCTGAAAAGAAGAACGAGAGAAAAAAAAGCGCGAGCAAACGAATGCTCAGCAAGAGGATCTTCTCCCAAGAACATGATAACGATAACAAGTGCAAAAGTAGAGAGCTCAAACTGAACATATAACTAATGAATACGAATAGAGTGTTAAAACTGCCATGATGACAAAATATCTTGAGAGAAAATTATCATTTATTCAATTCAGTTTGTTATAATTATCAAGTATATATAAGCACCGGACTACAAGAGTTAGTTAATTGAAACTAACCGCCAGTACAATATGAGCTGTCAACTCATTAATGAGTTGACTTGGACTCTACAAACAATAACTACTCTACAGTATATAAACAACAACAATAACAATTTCCTATACTCTAACAACCCCCGATCTCTGATGAATAATCAAGGGCAGCTTCCTCCTCAAGTAGTCAAATTGTTGTGTGGTAAGAGACTTGGTAAAGATGTCAACTACCTGGTCTTCAAAGGGAACATATGAAATAGATAGCTTTTTAGCAACAACCTGCTCCCTGATGTAGTGATAGTCTAATTCAATGTGCTTAGTTATTGCATGGAAAACAAGATTAGTGGCAAGAGCTAAGGCAAAGACATTATCACAAGCTAAAGTAGGAACACAAATGAAGATATGTAAAGCTTTTAAATATAAGTCAACCAAGTTATCTCTACAGCAATAGTTGCCATTGATTTATACTCTGCTTCTGTACTTGATCTAGCTACTGTAGGTCGTTTCTTGTTATACCATGATACTAGATTATGACTTAAGAATACATAGAAACCAATGGTTGACCTTTTGTTAGATGTGTCACTTGGCTAGTCACTGTCTGAGTATGCTGCAAGAGTTAGCAGACCTGGAGCGAAATATAAGCCCATAGACAAAGTCCCTTTAACATATTTGAGAACTCTTTTCAAAGAAGCAAAGTCTACATTTGTAGGATTGTGCATCTTTTGGCACAGAGTATTAATAGCAAATTGTATATCAGGCCTTGTTATAGTGAGATATTGTAAAGCACCTATTAGACTTCTGAATAAGATAGGATTGCTAAAAGGCTCACTGGCATTTGCAGACTGCTTGACATACATAGAAACAGTAGGAGTTGAGACTAACTTGCATCCAGACATGCCTGTTTTTTGTAGTAAGTCCACTGCATACTTCTTTTGATGTAACAAGAGCCCTAAACTTGTTTCCTGGACTTCAAGACCTAGGAAATATGATATCCTTCCTAGGTACTTCATTACAAAATTATTATTCATGACTAAAATTAGTTGAACAATGGCTTCAGGTGATGAGCTAGTGACAAGTATATCATCTACATACACAAGGAGAATGAGATGTGTGTAGATGTCTAAAGAGTGAACAATGATGTGTCAGCTAATGTTGTAACAAACCCTTATTGTAGAAGAAAAAAGTGCAATTAGCATACTAAGCCCTAGGGGCTTGTTTAAGTCCACATAGTGACTTTTGGAGTTTGTAGACAAATGTGGCCTTGTAGAATCCTGAAAGCCCTGAGGCTACTCCATGTATACTATCTCCTCTAAGTCCCTATGTAAAAAGGCATTAGATATATCTAGCTGATGTATTTGCAACCATAATACAGGGCAAGAGACAAAACAGTCCTAATTGTGGGAGCTTTAACCACTAGACTAAATGTTTTAGAGTAGTCCAATCCATGTTCCTGATGAAAACCCTTTGCTATCAACCTGGCCTTATATCTAGCAATTGAACCATTAGGTTTTCTCTTGATTTTGAACACCACTTACACCCTATAGGTTGTCTATAAGTGGGATGAGGCACTAGACTAAGTTTGTCGATTCATGAGAGCATCATATTCCTTTTTCATTACAGCTTTCCAACATGACAATTTAGAAGCCTGTTTATAAGTTTCAGGCTTAGATTTAGTAGAAATGAGCTCTAAAGAGTGTAAAGGATATAGTGGTGGTGGAAAGGATCCAGTTTTGGATCTGGTCATCATGGGATGTGTATTGTGAGGATAAGTTATGGCAATAGAAGACTGAGTAGAAAACTGAGAAACTAAATCAATGGATGAATTATTAGAGGAGTCAAGAGACTTAGAGGAAGATGTACTAGGGTGATGGACATCTGTTTTTGGATAGTGGCTGGTGAGAGTTTGAGTAGGAGTGATAGACTGAATTGGGCTATTAGCCTAATATGACTGAAGATTTGAATCTGACTAAGTAGAGGATGCAAGATGGACATAAGTAAGGAAATTTGGAGAAGAATCCATGGCAGAAGCCTCTAAAGTTGATTCAAAGGAGGAGATTTAAAATGGAAATTGTGCTATTGTAAGCTAGGTAATGACTGAGGTGAGCTGACAAAAGGAAAAGTTTCTTCAACAAATTTAACATGTCTAGACAGATATACTCTATTAGTGTCTAAGTCGAAGCATTTATAGCCCTTAGTAGTGGAAGAGTACCCTAACAAGACACATGGCTTAGACCTATTCTCCAATTTATGTGCAAAATATGGCCTAAGCCAGGGAAAACATAAGCAGCCAAACACTTTTATGCCATTGTAATCAGGTAATTCTGCACATAAGCACTCATAGGGTGATTTATTTGATAAGATAGGGGTTAAAAGCCTATTAATCAGGTAATTAGCTATGGCTAAGGCTTTCAACCAATATTTGGAAGGCATGCAACTATTATTAAGCAAGGCTAAAGGGGTCTCAAGCAGATGTAGGTGTTTTCTTTCCACTTTTCCACTCTATTCTGGGGTATGAGGACAAGTTGTATGATGAATAGTTCCCAAAGACTGAAGATAAGACTAAAACTGGTGATTAATGTATTCACCACCATTGTCAGTCTTGAAAACTTTGATGTCAGTATCAAATTGTGTTTTTATCATGGAGTGAAAACTTAAAAAAGCAGTATAACCCTCACTTTTTGCGTTTAGAGGATAAATCCAAGAGAACTTAGTAAAATCATCCAGAAAAATGATATAGTATTTATATTTCATACAAGATTCAATAGGAGATGGTCCCCATACATCAAAACGTACTAAAGCAAAAGGCTTAGAAGTCTTTGTAGTAGACCTAGGAAAAGGCAGCTTGTGAGCTTTGGTTACAGAACAATCATTACAATGTTCAGAAAAATAGCCTAGCTGCTTATTTATGATAGAAGAAACCACAATAGACACTTGTTTAGCAAGACGCCCCAACTTCAGATGCCATTTTCTATTAACAATTGCTTCTGAGTTGGTGCAAACACAATGAAAAGTAGTAGAGTTGGATGAAAAAGTGATGGATGACTGTGTAGTAGGAGGAGGATGCAACAAGAATGGAATAGGATAGAGACCTCCTTCACAGGGGCCCTGGAAGAGTACCAAATTAAAGTGATTATCCAGAGTGATCACCACCTTGGAAGTAAACACAATGGTACAATTGTTATCCTTGGTTAGTTGATAGACATATAAAAGATTTGATGATAAAGTAGGCACAATAACATATTAGAAACCACAAGATTAGTAGAGGATGTTTTAACAATACTAGAACCAATTTTGGATATAGAGTTGAGCACCATTTCCTATTGCCACTGAGGAAGAACCTATATAGACTTAAGGCTGATAAAGTGTTGTGTAGTTAGAGGTAACATGACTTGTAGCTCCTGCGTCAAGGTACCAGGGCTTTGGAGTTGAATTAGTAGCCTGATCAGTGGTAGAAACTTGTGCAGTCAGTGCAATTTGTGTTGACTTCTCAGAGTAGTAGTTGTTTGTGTTAAGCCTTTGCCAATATTGTAAGGCATGATGATTAGGCTTGCCGCAAATTTGACAATATAGTTTAGATCCTGGAGGAGCTTGATGTGATGGATTAGGAGTAGGAATGTTCCCAGTCCTACCCTGGCCCCTCTGTCCCCTGCCTCTATTATTGAATGATCTGTCTTTGCCTCTGCCTCTCTGAGAATTAGTGTTTATAAACAGGGTAGTTTGGAGATCTGAGGAAGAGGAGTCTGACTACTGCATCTTATTATTGAAAGATAGATTGATTTCTTAATTAAGAATAAGGGCCTATTTGGATTGGCTTTTTTTTAAGGAAAAAGTACTTTTTTTTCCTGAAAAAGTTACATTAAATTTGCAATAACTATTTGATTTGGCTTCCAAAAAAGCTGAAACGTTGAAAAAAACCTCAAATACAGCTTTTTTTAGAAGCCAGAATTTTCAGCTTCTAAAAAAAAACTATTTTTCAAAAGTTGTTAAAAAAAGGGCTTTTAAAAAAGCCAATCCAAACAAGCCTTAAGACTAGTGAGTTCAGGAGCTCTAATAGGTTCTGGCCTGACTTGAAAAGTGTTTCTAATAGAGTTAAAAGCTTAAGGCAGGCCTTGAAGTATATAGGAGACTAGATCTTCCTCTTTGAGTAGTTCACTGGCTGTAGCAAGGTTATCAGCTTTGGCCTTCACCTCATCAACATAAACCTGAATTGTTTTGGATCCTTAGGTAAATGTTCATCAATTTGTGCCTGAGATGATAGACTTGAGATCTGCTGCTAGTTTGAAATCTCTTTTCAATTGCACTCCAAATTTCAAAAGAGGTAGGAAGATGATAAATGTGTGAATATAGAGAGAAGGTCACAAAAGCATATAGACAAGATTTCAAATTCTCATCAGTGGTTTGCCACATAGCATAATCAAGATTAGGAGATATAGATCCATCTAGTTTAGTGATGGTAGGAGAAGGGGTATGGTAGCAGTCCAGTTACATGATTGAAAACTTGCAGGCCTTCAAGAAACTCTAGAATTGTGTTTTCTAGAACAAATGATTAGTAGTGTCCTGTTTGATTGTTAAATAAACTGGAAAATAATAGAGACGAAGCTTCACAGTTGGAGCTAGTGCCTTATCTGATAGTAGAGCCATGAATTAGGGTTTTTGCGCAGAGTAAGAAGTGATCAAAACTCGAATATGAAGCAGGAATCAAAAAAGTAAACCACTAGATTAATTTGCACTGGTGAGATGTGTAAGATGATATAGTTTGAGATCTGGATGTAGAGAAACAAAGAAGATACGAAAGATCAAAGATGTAAAAAAACCCTAATTATGAAATTGGAGGAAAAAATTTTTGAGAATTTTTGTGTTTTTGATTGATAAAATGCACAACTTGTCTATGTTTGTGCTTCACTTGATTGAGAAAAACAAGAAAAGATCAGAGTTTAGCAGTCATGGAAGCCATGGTTATGGAGCTTCAAGCTTTGAAGACTGAGAAAGAGCTAGGTCTCGATCCCTGCTTTGAATACTATGACAAAATATCTTGAGAGAAAATTATTATTTCTTCAATTTAGTTTGTTACAATAATAATAATAATAATAATTTTTTTTTTCTTCAACACAAATTCTTGCAGGGTTTAACTCAAAAGTGCTTGGAATTCATATTTGTTTACCTCACACAAATATTCTAGACATTCAAGAGAAAAGCCCTAAAGCTAGACGCAAGAGGAATTTAGGAAAAAAAAGGACAGGTCCTGAGAAAGAATCTTAAGCAAGTGGAAATTTTTAAAATCCCGATTCTAGAATCACAAAATAATAAATAGTATTTAGAGTTCTTAAAGGGAATTCAAACTATCAGAATAGTACTCAGAGTTCTCAAGGAGAATTCGATAATAAGGAATGGAAGGATCCTACTTACCTCAATCTCCAAAACTATATCTCCAAGAAAAATTCCTCTGAAAGTTCTTAAGATTGAAATCCTATAGTCATTGAACAAATATGTATACATTTTTTTTATCAACCTCAAAACTTGATCTTAGGAAATGTAAGCTAATATTAGATTTTAACATATCTAATCACTTACAAAATACCAAAACGTCGAGAACCTTCAACTAGCAGGGACAAAAGCTTATGAGTTTTCCCTAGAGTTTTCTATTGAGAAACATACGAGAAGATTTTAGAGGAGAAACTTTTATACATATTCATCTATTTTTTAAACTAAAGTCTTCTTGATCCACTAGGAATCATATCTTAATCGATATATATTCTTATATTATATATACATATATATATATATATTTTAAAAAAAAGAACATTATCCTGGTTAGTTGGGGAGTGGAGTGGCCGTTATCCCCACAAAATAGCTGGACGTTATAAAACGACTATTACTATTTGAGTGTTTTGATTGGTGAAGCTAAGTTTGTATTGTGGGGAGTGAATAAAGTGGAAGGAGATCTGGGACTTTGAGGAGATGACTTTTGAAAGTTATGGAGAGTAAATACTTCTAAGAATGCACCTTGTAGCTACTCTATGGCTTGGTTTGGAAATGTGTTTATAAGAGCTTGTTGATATGAGTGCCTTTTTCTTGATTGGTTCTTTTTGATATGCCTTAGCCTTTCTTTTTCTTTTCTTTTTGTTATATAATGCAAAAGTATCCAAAAACAATAGGAAAAGGAAAAAATGAGAAAAAAATTGAAAAACCCAAAAAAATGTGAAAAAAGGTGAAAAATGCGAAAAGCCAAAAGACTATAAAAATATGCAAAACTGAAGTTCATTGAATAAGTGCTTAAGTGACACAATGTCAATTTAGCACAAGCATCTCATTTCGTTCTTCTGATGTAATGTGAATAAGGTTGTTACATCATTTATGAGCCATTGTGTTTGTATATTCGTTCTCTCCTTATCTTTGAGGCTTTGTGCATGTAGAGAAGGCCATGTGATTCAAGGGGCCTGCAAAGTGTCAACACCACTTGTATGTGTGTAAGAATTCTAGGTTTGTGACGGTTAAGGCTACTTGGGAACTTCCTGGAGATGCAAGACCCCTTGTGAGTGAAGGGGAGGATCCAAAAAGGCTAGGGGATCCTTCTACAAAAGGAATGACCCTTTCATATTCCTTTGATCTCCAAGACAACAAGTTAATACTTTAGGCAACCCTCTTAGCAACTTTGACATAAACTTAGGTTTGGTCTTGCTTGGAGACAAGCAATGAGAAGGTATTGAGCTGTTAATGTGTTGGTATTGTGTGTGTAAATTGCATTATATTTCTTTATCTCTTTAGAGGTGTTTTTGAGCTTATTAGATAGTTTAAGCGTGTTATTTATACTATATTTGTGCATATCAGAATATAAGTGTATATTGTTGAGTTTAAAGGTCAAATACTACACTAAATGCTTATTCTATGCCATAAGTGAGTCATATGGTGAAACAGAGCTTGAACGATGAAGATAGAAGAAATACAAGTCGTGGGATAAAGGTCAAAAGAACGAAGAATGAAGATTGAAGACTAAATGGAGCTACCGGTTGGGTTAAAGGAAGTACCAGCTTACCCTATCGGTCAGTTGGTATAACCAGAGAGTGAAGGTTGGAACCGGTTGAGCGTACGGTCAGCTGATTGATCTAGAGAGAATTATATTGTTACCGATCAACCTCCCTTAAAGTACCGGCTGACCAGTAGGGTCATTTGGTTGTGCCGCTGAGCTGTCTATAAAATCCCACATTTAGGCCATTTTTAGGGGAACCTTAAGCCACATTCACATACTCTTCACACCTACTTCTCACACACTAAACCCTAACTCTTGCCCACCTTACACACACACTTCTATGCATAAAACACCTTGGAATCAAGCATCTAAAAGGATCAAACACAAGGATTTGGGTATTAGCTCTTAGATTGTAATGCATGACTATGGATAAAAAGGTATTTCTTTTTTATCCTAAGTTAATCCATGTATGATCACAACTATATAGGGTGATTTACTCTTGTATTATGGATTGATTATTACATTATTGTAATAGGTACTTGATGGATTTATGTATATATGCTTTTTGTTCTTAGGGTTTCTGTGGCTATTTTATGTACATGTCTACATGTTTGATAAAATGCCTCAATGAAATTACACACACACATACACAAAAAACACACACACACACACACACACACATATATATATATATATATATAACTGCTCCTAAATCATTGTGCTAGCAGGTCTATGTGTTTGTGTGGTAATTACACGAAGTAGGTAGTGTGTTCATGCATGTCTATGTGTGTGATGACATGTTTAATAGCAAGAATAACTTCTATTGCATACATGTTAGGTGCCATTGTTTAAATTGGTATAATCTAAGCATATTTATGTGTTTAGTAGTAGAATAAGCTAGTATATTCTCGAATACCAAGCCCTAGATATGTATGCCTTTGCACTTTAACATTAATTCCCACTATTATGATGGATAATTGATGGTGATTAATTAATGGCTAGTCTAGATCAAGTCTTCTTTGGCTTTAAACCCAGTTAATAGGTTTCAGGGTAGGTTACTCGACCTTAGACGGAGTAGGTCTTGGCTTTAAACCTAGCCAATGGTTTAGGCACTAAGGTTAGATCGATCTAAGTCACCTATAACCTTAACTAGCTAGCCTTAGTGCCTAGGTTATAAGGACCACACCGTAGGTCTAGGTAGTCGACGCCTAAGGACGGACCCGTGCCAAGTCCTAGGGTACCATTATGAGGCTAATTAAAGCTCTAGATAAGCGCAACCTAAACAATCCATCAAGTAACCCTAACAAAAACATAGTATTCACTCATAAGTAAGTCGTAATCACCCTAATCCCCTATTTTTGACGTTTAACTCCCCATAGACACTTGATTCCCCCGTCACACACACACACACCCTTTTATTTTCTTGCCCTTAGGTTAGATTTACGTTTTCGAGCTCGCTTTAAACAAAAAACCCAAAAATATTGTAGTTTAGGTCCCAACATATAGCTCTTTAGGATACACTTAGTTTAGGACACCATACATGTTTGGCCTCCCCGTGAATTTGACCCTGCATTCGCACACATTACACTATAATTGATCCTTGTACTTATGGGCTATTTAGACCTGAGCACAAAAATAGCATATCACGTATCCCTCCTAGGATACGACGGTTGTATCTCTTACGACATTAGTAGCCCTTTTATGTAAGAGCTTACGACCTGGCAGCGAAGAACCCTCTTTAGAGTGCACTAGCAGTACTACAAGGATTTTATGCTATGTCATGTAAGAGTGCAGAAAATCTTTGAAAATTCTATGTGTTTTTGGACCTCCAAAGAAACCAATTATTTGTATATAAAGGTGTGTCCAACAACATTCAAATATGGAGTAAAGTCTATGACCATTAACATTCAAAAGATCTTGAAGTGGTGCAAAAAATGCTCCAACATGCAGGAAAGGTTATAGTTTAGTCGAGCCCTTAATGCATTTCAGTTATGATCTCTTCAATTTTTGGCCATTAGAGTAAAGATTTTAGCAAAAAGATTAAATTGGAGCCAAAACCATGGCCACACCCACTCCCTAGCCACACCCACACCCATACCACATCCTTGGAACTGACCTAATCAGGTTGAGGGCACATACGCGTGTATGGTAGGTTTCAGGCCATGCCGTTAGTATAGAGTCTTTCCCTTTAGCCACATGTTGGCACCCCCCAACAAGGCTCCTATATATAAAGTAAGCGAAAACTCCTTGGTTTTCTGATGTGAGAAATCTTTCTGTAGGAACTAAACTAGTTAATAATCCAACTTTGATTGCTAATTTCTCATTTACTACAAGCCCATTTTTTACATGTAAATGTATATGCTCATCTACTTGGAATGAGGAATATAACGGTACCATGACCCGTTTGACAAGTGGGACCTTACCCAGATTTTGAGTAAAAAAACCCACAATGCTAACTAATGTATTAGTTTTGTGTGTGTTTATGCATTGCATTTCTATACTTGTTTTGAGGTGTTTTATGCTCTATTAGGTGTATTAGTATAGCATTTATACTATACTTGTGCATATTAGGCTTTAAGTGTCCATAATTGAGCTTAGAATGTAAATGCTACATTAATGTGCACTTATTTCTTATTTTAGGTGAGAATAGGAGAAGTGTTTAAAGCTTAAATGGATTATGTTAGATGATAAAGCAAAGATAGGGATGATTTTGGGGAAAAAAGTATGAAGAAAAGGGCCTTTGAAAATTCCCAGACGAAGAATGATGCAACAGGGAAAAACCAAGCACGTTTGGAGCGAAATTTGGAAGTTGTAGCATAAGGCTAGTCACCCAGAGCCGAGGGCCGGTCAACCAACCCTCATGGCTGGCCATCTCCAGAAAACAGGGCCCAGGGCCGGCCTCACCCTTTCCAGGGTCGAGAGATCGTCCTCGAGCCCGACTTTTGCAGTGGAAATGGCTTATTTAAGCGCTTTATTAGTCTATTTTCATAATCTTTCACCTCTATCTCTTATACTCATTACACCAAACCCTAATTCCATCACTTACCCATCTCACACACTTAATCCCACATCAATTCCATCCATAAACAAGCTTGAAATTGAGAGTCAAACAAGGAAATAGAGGCTTTAGAGCAATATTTGTAAAAAGCAAGCAAGGATAATGAGGAAGCTTTTCATTCTTCTCTTTATTCTTGTTTATAATATGTTAGATTAGCTTTAAATTAGGGTTGATTGCTACTTTTGCAATGGGTTAATGATCTTAATACCTATTTTGAATTTCTGATGGTCATATAATATGCTTTGTTCTTACATTTCTTTGGCTTGGAATTAAACATGTCAATGTGTTTGATGTGCCTCTATGAATGTGCTTAGACACCAATAGTAACGGCCTCACCTTAGCCTTAATCCATGCTAAAGGCATGAGCCCTACTTGCAACTACATTCATGTTGATTAATTAAGTTTATAAATGACTTAGTATAGTAGGTGGTGTGTTTATTTTGTGTGATAGAGCATAGCATTTGCATACATTTCTTGAGGTGTTTAGAGGTTTTGAAATGCATTTGTGTGATATTTATGCACAACTAGTGATAATTGTACATATCGAGTTCATAAGTGAATAAGTGCCTCATTAATGCATTATTTGTATTTAAGGTGCATTCCAAATGAGTTTGAAGCTTGATTGATCATGAATGAGGGTGATATGGGCATAGAGAAAGAGTTTTGGATTAAAAAAAGTGAAGAAAGAAGCTAAAACGATCAACTGATGAATTTTTGAAGCAAACCGTGCGGAACTGTGGAAAAATAAGTGAATCGGTCACATATACTTCTCTAAACTGGTAGACCGGCATATGACTTCGTAGGGGACTGAGAGCAGAGCCAGGACCCAGTCACATCATGCCAAGAATCAGTCGACAGAAGGGTGAACCGACCTCTGCAACAGAGCCTACAAAATCTGCCCAATGTGCTCATTTTTGGGGAGTTTTTCATTAATTCCTTAACACCTGCTTCACCAAAACCCTAATCCTATCACATACTCACCTCACACACTCATTTCCACACCATTAAACACCTATAAAAAAGCTTGGAGTATGGATTACACTTGGATTTGGAGGGCATTTTCAAGGGTTTTCTCTATCAAATAAGTAAGGATACGAGGGAGTTTTCTATACTAATCTTTGTTCTTGTTTATACAATGTGAGATTAGCTTTAAATTTGGGTTAATTGCTGCTCTTGTAAAGAGTTAATTGTTCTAAGACTTATTTTGAGTTTTTGATGGTTAAATAACATACAATGTTCTTATATCTCTATGGCTTTGAATTAACCACGTCTATGTGTTTGATGGATTATCTCAATGACTTGCATGTGCTAATTTGTGCTTAGATGCTAATCGTATCTGACCTTAGCCTTAATCCATGCTAATGGCATGAGCCCTACTTAAAACTATATTTGGGTTGATTAATTGAGTTCTTAATGGCTTAGTATAGTAGGTAATCACTTCTAGCATGAAACATGGCTAAAAAGGTACCAACTATTACTTGATTGACCTAGGTGGCCTAACTCCAGTTTGAAACAAAACTAATTGGTTAGTTCCCCACTTAGGCAATTAATCAAACCTTCAGGACTTAGTAACTAGACCTGAAAACTCTAGTTACTTAGGACAAGCCTATACTTCTAATTGGGCCCAGTTGGGGATAGGGTAGCACTAATAGATAGAGATAATAAGGCTAGCAAACTAAGTCCATAATCATAGTTTTTGGACCATCAAATAGCCAAAACAAGGATAGGAATCTAAACCTATTCAAAACGAGCAATCACCCTTAGGTTCCCCAAGATCTCTTTGTTTTTCCCTTTCCATAGCTTGTTTATCATTCCAACCCCCATTTGTTAGGTTTACTTTTCCTTTAGTTTAGTTCATTAGAACTCCAATCAATCCTAAAAGATCAAAAATAGTAGATAGAATCTTACATAGCTCATTATAGGACACACGTGGATGTAGAAACCACACTTAGGTAGCCTTCCTGAGAAAAAAGATCCCTGTACTCAAGCCCTAGGCTACCAGGTCCTGTGTACTTGTGGGTTTAAACCCATCAAGATTTTGGCATAGTTGCCAGGGATCGAACCCGGGTCACTTGTATGACAGGTGGGAATACTCACCACTATAATTTATTTAGTCTTGTTTTATACTTCATTTAGGGTAGATTTGCATTATTTTCATAAAAATTGTAAAATTTTTCAATTTTTTTGCATTTAAAATCATTTATCTCTTTGTTGATTGAAGTGTTAGCTCTTGTTTATTGACTTAATTGATTGAAGAAGATAAGGTTATACTGCATGGAGTGAATGGAGTAGAGGGAGAATCGAGACTTTGAAGAGAATCCTTTTGAAAATTGTGGGGAGTGAGCATTTCTAAGAATGCACCTTATAGTTGTCATACAACTTGGTTGGAAAATGTGTTTTAAGGGTTGTTAATATAAGTGCCCCTTCCTTGATTGGTTCTTTTAGTGTGCCTTAGTCCTTTTCCTTTTTCTTTTAGTTTTATGTTATGTATTGAAAGAAAATGCAAAAAAAATGGAAAAAATGCAAAAATACAAAGTGAAAAAAATTGAAAAGAATGAAAAAAAAAAGTAAGAAGAATTGAATAGTGAAGTATGTTGAATTAGTGTCAAGTGACACAATGTCAATTTGACATGCGTTTTCTTTTGTTACTTTATTGTGTTATTAGTAAGACTCTTAGTCAAGATGTGACCCATTGTGATGTATATTTTCTTTTCATTGTATCTTCGGGCTAAGTACATGTAGGGAGGCCATGTTAGTTGATAGGGGCATGAAGTATTAACATCTTGTGTGCATGAGTTAGAATCCTAGGTTTGTGGCGATTCTAGCTACTTGTTAAGTTCCTAAAAGGTGTGAGAACTCTTGTGCTTGAGAGAACGATTCAAAAAAAGCTTGGAGATAGCTTACACAAAAGGAATGATCTTTTCATACTCCCTTAGAATCAAAGAGATAGCAAATCAATACTTTGACAATCTTTTCAGCAACTTGGAGATAAACTTAGGATAGGTCTTGCTTGGGGCAATCAAGGAGAAGGTTTAAGGGTGTTGATGTATGTTGTTTTGTGTGATTGAGCATTACATTTGCATACCTTTCTAAGGTGTTTAGAGGTTCTGGAATGCATTTGTGTGATATTTATGCACAACTAGTGATAATTGTATATATCGAGTTCATATGTGCATAAATGCCTTATTAATGCATTATTTTGTATTTTAGGTGTATGCCAAAATGAGTTTGAAGCTTGATTGATCATGCATGAGGGTGATATGGGTTTAAAGAAAGAGTTTTGGATGAAGAAAAGTGAAAAAAAGAAGCTAAAAAGGTCAATCGATGAACTTTTGAAGCAAATCATGCGCAGCTGTGGAAAAATGGGTGAACCGGTCTCGTGTATGCCTTTGAACCAATAAACCAGCACATGACTATGTAGAGACTAAGAGTAGGTAGATCCAAGAACCAGTCACCCCATGCCAAGAATCGGTCAATCGAATGGTGAATCGGCCTCTACAACATAGCTTATAAGATCTGCCCGCTGTGCTTATTTTTGGGAGTTTTTCATTAATTCCTTAACACTCACTTCACCAAACCCTAATCCAATCACATACCCCACCACTTACACTCATTTGTACACCACTAAAAACCTAGAAACAAGCTTGGATTATGGATTACACTCAGATTTAGAGGGCATTTTCAACGGTTTTCTACCAAATATGCAAGGATGTGGGGAAGTTTTCTAAACTACTCTTTATTCTTGTTTATACTATGTTAGATTAGCTTTAAATTTGGGTTGATTATTGCTTTTGTAAAGGATTAATAGTTCTAAGAGTTTTTTTGAGCCTTTGATGGTTAAATAATGTGCTATGTTCTTAAATCTCCATGGCTTTGAATTGAACATGTTTATGTGTTTGATGAATTGTCTTAGTGACTTGCATGTGCTGATTTGTGCTTAGATGCTTATAGTAATGGTCTTACCTTAGCCTTAATCCATGCTAATGGCATGAGCTTTACTTGCAACTACATTTTGGTTGATTAACTGAGTTTTTAATGGTTTAATATAGGATGTAATTACCTCTAACATGAAACAAGGCTAAAAGGGTACCCACTATCAATTGATTGACTTAAGTGATGTAACCTTTAGTTTGAAACAAAGTTAAAAGGTTAGATTCACAATTAGGCAATTAATTAAACCCTAAGGACTTAGAAAATAGACCTGAAAGCTCTAGCTAGTTAGGACAAACCTATACTTTTCATTGGGCCCGGTTAGGGATAGGGTTGCACTAATAGTTAAAGGTAATAAGGCTAATAAATTAGGCCCGTAGTTAGAGTATCCAAACCATCAAATAATCAAAACAAGTATAGGAATCTAAACCTATTCAAAAGGAGCAATCCCTAAGTTCCTCAAAATCTAGTTGGTTTTCCATTTCCATAACTTGTATATCATTTCATCCCTTGTTAGTTAGGTTTACTTTTCCTTTAGTTTAGATCATTAGAACTTTAATCAATCCTAAAAGACCAAAAATAGTTGGTAGAATCTTACATAGCTCATTGTAGGACACACATGGACATAAGTATTGCAGTTAGGTAGCCTCCCTAAGGAAGATGATCCCCGTACTCAAGCCCTACACTACTAGGTCCCGTGCACTTACGGGTTTAAACATATTAGTAGGTACTGACCTCTAGCATGATACATCGCTAAAAGGATACTCATTATCACTTGATAGACCTAGGTGACCTAACCTCTAGTTTGAAACAAAGCTAAAAGGTTAGACTACCAACTGTGCACTTAATTAAACCTTAAAGAACTAGAAACTAGACCCGAAAGCTTTAGCTAGTTAAGACAAACCTATACTTGTAATTGGGCCTGGTGAGGGATACGGTTGCACCGGTAGTTAGAGGCAATAAGGCTAGTAAACTAAGCCCGCAAGTAGATTATTCAGACTACCAATAGTCTCAAGATAAGGATAGGAACCTAAACTCATTCAAAAGGAGCAATCACCTTTAAGTTTCTCAAAACCTAGTTGATTTCCCATTTCCATAGCTTGTTTATACCTTTATTCTTATTAGTTAGGCTTACTTTCCCTTTAGTTCAAGTTTAAATTTGAGCTCAACTTAATCCCAAAACCTTAAAAATAGTAGGTAAAATCACACGTAGCTATTGTAGGACGCATTTGCATATAAGGACCACTCTTATGTAGCCTCTATGAGGAATAGCTATACTCAAGCCCCAGACTACAAAGTCTTGTGTGCTTGCGAGTGTTTTAACTTGGTAAAAATGCATTACTAACACTTTACCACATGAATGAAAATTAGTCGACCATAATCATATAGATGCAAGAGAGAGCTTGTAGAAAGATACTACCCTAGGATAGGTAGTTTTTGGTTTTGAACCTTTCTTAGTAGGCACTAATGGGTTTACTCGCTAACCAGTGGACTCGAGGTCTTAAACTATTAGCTTTAATGTAAACCAAGACATCAACACATATACAATACCCTTTAGTACCCTACTAAATCTCACGATTGTGTTCATTTCGACCTTGAACAACTCTTAATACTCATGAGGACTCAGAGAATTTAGCATTCAATTTTCTTAAGAGTAGCCCATCCTTACTCATGTAGGTGATTCTTCATGAAGAGTACCCTGCTATACCTAACTTGGTCTTTCTAATCTACGAGAATCACTAAAATCAAATGCTTATCGTCAACTGCATAGGTAATATTGTCTGCTTGTCATAGGAATCAGTAATGGAGGTCTATGCCCTCACAGTGCGTGAATAGAGTCATATGTAATCCAGTTTCCCTTTTGAACTAAGATTAAGGGGTTTGCTATTAACAAGATAAGTTTGTCAATTATGATGTCCCTTTTATTAGTTCGTAGGCTTAAGACCATTCTCCTCGACAACTTAAGGACTTGTTCTTCTTTCACCCTTTTGGTGAGCATATTTGTCATGTTCTTCTTTGACATTACATAGGCCAAAGTTATAACCCTATTAGAGAGCATTGCTTAACAATGTGATGTCTACAATGTGTATGCCTAGAATTGTCGTTATACATTTGTTTATGCCTGAAAATTACACCATATCGGCCTAAGGGTCGAAAGAAAGGCTATTAGGGTGTACAGAACAAGAAATTTAAAGGCCAAACCCATGGCTTGACAAAATTTAGTGGCTGATCGTTGACCTAAGAAATAAACCAATAAATTGGCGTATGACATGCACGTGATTAATTCAAATAAAAGGAGACCAAGTCAAATAAAGAACATGTAACACCAAACTAAAGGGTGAAAGCTAAGCAAGGAAGTTAGCCAAGCCTTCAATGGTTAAGAGAAGCACCAGAGACGAAACTATTGAGAGATTTAGGGGAATGATAAAAAATAAAAGCCAGACGAAGATACAAGAAAAAAGGTCCTAGAACCACTAATTTTTATCATCTACCTTAGTTCTTCGTAGCTTTATCCTTAGCTTAGCTTAGTCATGTTGTAGCTTAGTTGTAGTTAGCTTAGATAACAAAAACTCCATCACTGTAATCAACTTTACGGCCTAGATTTTTCCTTCTTCATTGTAATTAAGTTTATGGCTTTGCTATAATTAGGTTTACATCCTTATTCCTTTAGCTACAATTAGCTCTGTGACTTTGATTTTCATTTTCTCCTTACTGTAATTTAGTTTATGGTAGGATCAATTTCACTGCGATTTGGTTCGTGATGAAATTAGCAATGGCAACGGTTCTTTACTGCAGACTTTTTCTTGTATAGGTTGTGGATTTGTCTTAATTTCATTTCAATTATAATAAAATTGACGACTTGGTTTAATTCGTGTTCGTCTTATTCCTTGTAGGATTTTTGTTACAATTAAAGACTCCATATCTCAGCTTATAAAAAGTCCCTGAATGGAGTTCAGGGCAGGAGATAAAGAACCATTTTTGTAAAATTGTGTGAGAAAACATTGAGGTCACATAGGCGATGCATGAAAGTTCAACTTTTGCACTCAAAGAGCTCTTGGATTAGGCTTTGGCTGAGGGTGTGTAGTTTGATTAAAGTTTTTCCAAAAAAAAAATTTTGGCATGCCCAATGGGACCTACACCAAATATGAGTCGAAATTCACCTAGTAGAGATCTAGTGGCAGAGATTGACGAATAAAATGATCCCTTAACTATCCCTTTATCTTTAGACGTTGTTGTATCAGAGGCAAAACATGTTGCTGTTACACCATTTCCACCAAGCAGACGACAGAAGTCACATCAGCCTAGCGATGAGTTGCCAAGGTCAGATTTGGCTGAGCGAGTCATTGCTCAGTTGTAAGAGGGACTCATGACCCAAGTACAAAGGCGCTATTGCTTACGCTATGGCAAAAGTCAGAGAAAAGACATTTATTAGAGTGTTGTCAGAGTCAAATTACATGCTCATAAATGCTGTTGCCCCTTTTAATTAATGTCATTGAGCAAATCGCCAAGGCAACTCAAACTGTTTCCTCTATATTGTTTTTGAAATGTTTTAATGATGCAAATTATGATAAATGGTTGAATATGATTGAATTGAATACTACTAATATATACCTTGTGAGACTACTTTGATTGCAACCTTAGATAGGTAATCAAAGAATTCAAAAATTAAAGATATAAGAAGGAGACGAGACGTCATTGGTGTGTGTGATATGTGCGTGTTTGTACATAGTGTTTGCATACACATTTAGAGGTGTTTATAGCTTAATTGAGTGCATTTAGCATATAATTTATACGTTTTTGTTAATATTTGTACGTAAGGTGAATAATTGCATAAATGCTATAATAAGTGCTATATTTCGTGTTTTAGGTGAGTTTCGGTAAAAAAAAGAGTTTTTAAAGAATGCAATTAATTAAACCAAAAATAAGGTTCTTGATGCGAAGATGATTTATGCCTAAAGTTGCCAGAATGGGAGGAGAATGCAAGGAAATTTCACATTTGGCTGAGGTGTTGCCATCTAGATAGGAAATTTCCCATCTAGATGACTGACAAATTTAGAAATGCATGTTGTGGAAGAAAAGCTCCTATCTAGATGGGAGAAAATGCCATTTAGTTGATTGGAATGAATTTAGAAAACATGTAACAGCTATAAACATCTCACTTTTTAGCATTTTTTAAGGGAGGAACCTAATAATCTCTCAACCTTATAAACCTTAACCCTTTTCTAGGTTCCCCAAACACCTCATGATGTGCTTTGATTTGATGTGTGTTTATACTACATTTTCTATATATTTTAAAGGTGTTATGTTCGTATATAGTGGCATTAATATAGTACATTTGCTAAAGCTTAAGCAAAGATAATTGTACATAGTAGAGTTTAATAGATAAAGGCCACACTAATTACTTGTTTTTATGACTCAGGTGAGATGTGGGTTGAAAATAAGGCTTTCACGATGATGGATGATGAAGATAGAAGGTGTATGGGTCATGGGAAAGAAGCCAGAAGCAGAAGAAGATGAAGAATGAAGGAGAAAAGAGCTACTGGTCGACCTCTAAAGGTTACTGGTTGACCGGTATGGTCAATCGGTAAATTCAAAGCACAGAAGATTGTAATGGTTGAGCTTATGATATCGGTCAACCGGTTAATCCAAAGAGCCACTTAGAGTACCAATTGACCCCCTCATCTTCCGGCCAGCCGGTAGGGTTAACCGGTACTGTTGCTGTTACCTATAAACAGGACCCGACTTTCAACATTTATGCGAAATCAATTCACACATACGTCACACCCACTTTTCATACACACCAAACCTTAACTCACCCACATTGCACACATATTTTCATACACCTCCCACTTGAATTCAAGCTTGTTTAGAAGGATTTAACAACTTTGGAGTGAGGATTTACTCAAGTTTTGTACAAGGATAGCGAAGATGGAAGGGAAGTTTTGTATTCTTTCTTTCATCCTATTTTCATTTATGTTTGAGTAGACTTGATTAGGTTGATTTAGCTTCTGTAATGGGTTGATTTAACACTCTTATATTCTGGGATTTGATGGCTTAATACACACACATACACACTTTGTTTTTCTTGTTCAATGGCTTTTATTTAACACATCTAGATGTTTGATATAGTGTCTATATGAGTAGTATGTATATAAATTAGACTGGATCTGCTAGTAAACACCTTTAGTCCATTCTATAATCATTTCTATGTGTTTATGTGTAGATTTAATGAAGTGGATATTGTTATTATTCATGTCTATATGTATGATAGCATGCCAATAGTGAATATAACTTCAATAATGCCTACATGTTGGTACCCAATTACTATTGATGGTGTAATCCGAGCCTGACAATGCTTGGTAGTTAAATAGGTTCATGTATTCGCAAACACCATATGCTAGAACATGTAGGATTGCGCATACTAGATCGAGTCCCTTTTAGCTTTAAATCCAGCTAATAAGAGTCTAGATGGGTTTAGTGGACTGTAGTAACCCCAGGTCTTGGCTTTAAATCCATCCAATGGTTTAGGAACTAGGGTAGGTTTGTTCTAGGTCGCCTAGGAAACTATTTAGTCCCTTCTATGGCCCTAAGTCATAAAGACCATGCCATAGCTCTAGGAATGCATGCCTAGGGATGGACTCGCACCAAGTCCTAGGGATAAATTAGGACGCTAGTTAGCGACCTAGTTAAAACTTCCCATAGTTAAACCATTTCCTATAATCCCATAGCATAAGGGTCTAGAATGACCCATTAGTCAACATAAGTCACCCTAATCCATTCTAATTGTCAATTTCTCTCTAGATTAGTTTGTCTCCTAGTTTTCCATAATTTAGTTCAATTTCCTTGCCTTGAGCACTTGCTATATCCAAAAAAACCCAAAATATATGCCTCGTTTAGGTTTTCTTTTAGGCACATTCTAGGACACACACGTATAGGATCACTTCCACGTAATAGCTTCCCTGTGGTTTGACACTCATTCTTGCACATATTATATTGAATCAATCCATGCACATGCGGGTCTTTAGGGCTTGCACCTCTAGAAAGACATCAAGTTCTTGGTGTCGTTGCTTGGGAGGCACGGTAGTTTGTATTCTTCGCTTGTGAGTTTTAAATAGTTTCTTGCTTTATTTGTTCGTTTTGCTTTATTTGTCTTTCTTGCTTTATCTTATTAGTTTGATTTCATAGTTTCTTGTTTTACTTCTGGTTTTTCTAGTTTGTTATCTTTTGTTTAGTTTTCTTTTGTAGTATAGCTTGCTTGTTTCTCTTGTTTACCTTTAGTTTGTTTTGCTTTCTCTTTTTAGCAGACCCTATAGATTTGTGGCTTTGTTGTTGTAAATTTATGAAAATTGTTGAAGTTTCGGGGGTTGAAGTGGTAGGAGTTAGAATAGTATTGTATGCTTGGTGAGCGATCACTTAGGAATTCCCTAATTCCATTTAATCTTAAATTTGATAGGATTGCACGACATTTTAGGAATTTAGGTGAGCTTCTAAGAGAGATGGCCAATTTTATTAATTCTCCTATTCCTCCTCCCGTTCCCCCAGTGAATCTTATTCCACCGCATGATCACCATAGGCATAAAGCCTAAGATCATTTTAGACAAGAGCCCCATAGGCCGAACCCATCCATAAATGATGAACCCACGCTTAGGCAATTCTTCATCCCCAACACTTTTGAGCCTAATTTGTCAATTCATGTTCTGGGGTTGGAGGAAGCGAATTTCAAGATTAAGCCTAGCATGTTGGCTATGCTCCCTTCTTTCTATGGGAGGAGCAATAAGAGTCCTTTGGACCACATTACCAATTTTATAGAGATGAGTTCCACCCTTCACTTCCTCAACGTACCTGAAGATGTCAGTCACCTCAAGTTGTTCTTGTTCTCCTTTAAGGATAAGGCTAGGTCTTGGTATCATTCTTTACCTAGCAGTTGTATCACATCATCGGATGTGCTTTAATCTAGGTTTTACCAAAAATTCCCATGGCCAAGATGGCTGACCTTAGGGCTTTCACTATGACTTTCTCCTAACATGATCTAGAGCCATTTCATGAGGCTTGGGAGAGATTTAATGAGCTTCTTAGGCAATGCTCGCACTACGAGTGTGGTAATCATGACTTACTCTAGTATTTCCTTCGAGGTTTGAATGAACAAAATAGAATGATGGTTAATATCATCTCTAGTAGTGGATTATATAATTTGAGACCGACTAAGGCATGGGAGAAAATGGATTTGTTGGCCAAGAACCCGTTCCTAAACTCTATTATGGATAGGTCCAGTCGAGGAGTGAATGAAAGAGGTGTCCATTAGGTTGGAGTTTCTTTAGATTTGCCCACTAAGGTTAGAGCATTAACTAATAAGTTGGATCAATTCATTTCTTTGTCTATTTCTTCTCAGAGTCGTAGAGCTAGCTCTATTGGTTCGTCCCTTGCCCTTTCGGCAGTTAAAGTGTATACTTTGTGTTCTGAGTCATCTCACAAGACCATTGCTTGCCCCTAGCTTCTGAGTTTCCCAAATTTATGTAGTAGCAAGTGTACACCACCCAAGGTTATTCTTGTGAGTATAACCCATATTCTAACATTTACAACCTAGGTTGGAGGGACAACCCTAAATTCTCTTGGAGACAAGGTCAGCATGAGTTATATTCCTATCCCTAGGCCTTACTTCAACAGTGACCCTGTCCTATAAATCCCCCAAGGTTCTACAATGTCAGTTAACCTTGGCTCTCTAATGTTTCTTAGCCTTAAGCATTCTCTGCTCCTTCTAGTAGTTAGCCTTCTAGCGATGATAGAGTCAAGAAGATGTTTTAGTTGTTGTAGTAGGAGCTTGCTAGTAATAGGTAGCACATGGCTAGGTTAGAGGCACAGTTAAGGTAGCTAGCTAGTCAGGTAAACACTAGAGACCCCAGGAAGTTGCCTTTTGGCTAGAAGTGAACCCTAGAGCTCAATCTTGTTCCTCTACTGACACTATTTATCTCCTTCAGGCCCAGGCCAAAGTAATTACCACTCTTAGGAGTGATAGGATAGTGGATAATAGGGTAGAAATTGAATATGTAGTGCTTGCACCTAGGGTCCTTTTAAGTCTAAAAACCCTGATAGTAGCCCTATGGAGAGAGATCTTAAAGAGAGTCCTATTGAGAGAGTAGAGCCCACGGGAGACCATGGTAAGAATATTACTTCCTGTCTACATAAGAAGGGAAAATAGCTCGTTGTAGATTCCCATGAGTCTAGGGATGTTGAACCTAGAGTTCCTAACCTATCTGCCTTAGAGAGGCCATCACCTAGTAAAGATACTAGGTTTCTCAAAGTCCTAGAGCATTTTAAGGATCTTGAGGTCAATCTGCCTTTGATAGATGTAGTTCATTCTATTCCCTCCTACTTCAAATTCTTTAAGGATCTTTGCATGAGGAACGATAGAGCCTCGATTATGCCTAAGAAAGTGAATGTTGATATGCTATTTTGTGCACAAGCCCTAATAGCTTGCAAGCACATAGGTCGTTTATAATATAGCGTACGAGGACGGGGTGAAATCCATCGGGAGGCCAAACGTGTATGGTGTCCTAAGCTAAGTGTGTCCTAGAAGGCTACGTGTTGGGTTCCTAAACTATGATCCTTTTTGGGTTTTTGGTTTAAAGGAAGCTTGAAAAAGTAAATCTAACCTAAGGCAAGAAAATAAAAGGGTGTGTGTGTGAAACGAGGGAATCAAATGACCTAGGTGGATTCAAACATTGAAAATAAGGACTAGGGTGATTACAACTTGCAAATGGGTGATTACTACTTCTTGTTAAGGTTACTTGATAGATTATACTTGGTTGGTTTCGTCTATAGTCCTAATTAACCTCCTAATCAGTACCCAAAGCCTCAGTGTAGGTCCATCCATAGATGACGACTCCTATAGCTACAACATGGTCTTTATGCCTTAGGAATTAGGGCTCGCTAATTAGGATTCTAGGTGGCTTAGATTGATCTAACCCTACCATTTAGTCCACTAATTTCTTCCCCAATCTATCCCTAGAACTTAATGCGGGTCCATCCCTAAGCGTCATCTACTTAGAGATACCTCGTGATCCTTATGAACTAGGGCCTTAGGGTTGACTAACTAGCTTCCTAAATGAACTAAGGTCAACTAAACTTATCCGAACATCTATTAGTTGGATTTAAAGCCAAAGAGGACTTAACCTAGACTAGTTACTAGTTATACACCATCGATCCTTGTCACAATAGTGGAAATTAGTGATTGAGCGCAAAGCATATACATCTAGGACATGGCATTCGAAAATATCCTAGCATATTCTACTACTAAGTACATAGACATACTTAGATTAAATCAATTTAAACAATAGCACCCAATGTGTAAGCGATAGAAGCTATTTATGCTATTAAGTATGCAAACACACACATAGACATGTATATAGGCATGCCCACTTTATGTAATCACCACACAAACACATAGACATGCTAGCACAATGATTTAGAAATGGTTAATAGAAAAATAGACTTCAATATACATATGCAACATTATTGAGGCTTTTCTACAAACTCATAGACCTATATATATAAATTTGCCATAGAAACCCCAAGCACAAGCATATATATACAAAAACCAACAAGTAACCATTACAAAAGAGTAGTAATTGATGTTGTTTTAACCCACAAGTGCATGGGTCATGTGTAACAAAGCACGCAAGTACTGGTATGTGTGCAAGAGTGCCTAAAACTAGCTACGTGCGTATGTGTGCTTTCTTTAGGATTGAAGGGAGCTCGAGAAAAGCAAAATAAACCTAATCTAATGAAGGAACCTACAGTGCCAAGCTAAGAAAAGAAAGCTCTACAAGGTAGAAGGGGATCTAGGGTAATGGCATTGCAACTAGACTCGGGCTATTATGGTCTATCTATGGCTCGATTGCTCTTTTTAGTGCTGATTAACAACTTAATCGAGAGACTAACCTATTAGTATTATTTTAGACTAGAGATTAGACTCCTAGAGCATTAATTAGTGTTAGTGGGTACCCTTTTAGTATTGTTTCAGACTAGAGATGTATTCCTACAATGCTAAGCCATTAATTAAGCATATTAATAAACACACTTAGCTGTAAATAGGGTTCATGCTGTTAACATGGATTAAGGCTAAGGTGATACCATTACCGACAGCATTTAAGTATAAAATAACACATGCAACTTTACTTAGGCATTTTAACAAACACATAGACATGTTTGATTTTCAATACATAGACATATTGAATCATGCCATTAATCAATGTAAACAAGCATATATTAAGAGCTAAAGATATACATAAATCCTTTATTCATAACCCTAATCTAATATACAACAACAAACACACAAAGATCTAGCCTAATCTAGCAACGTATTTGTAAGAAATAGAAAGAGAACAAGAAGAGCTCCCCTAAATCTTGCTTCCAAATCCATGCAAGCCCTCTAAATCCTTGTTAGATGCTTCAATGCTAGCTTGTTAAAGGCTTTAGATGGTGGTTTTTAGGTTTTAATTAAAGTGGGAAAATGGTTAGGGTTAATGGATGCGAGAGATTATTGGGTTCCGCCCCTCAAAATGAGTTAAACCCCTTAAATATAGCCTTTTCGTTGTAAAAGTTGGTTGTCAGGTCAGTCTCCTAGCCTAAATTTAAGTGAGTCCAGCCAAAATTATGGAGCTCTCTAATCTAGGTTAGAAGCAGGCTAGTTGACTAGCCCAGGGATGGGGTGCGACCGGCCTTAGGAAGAAAAAATCTAATGTTTGTTCTTTTTGTGCTTGGCTTTGTTCAGTTGCTCCCTTCGTTGCTTGTCGACCTCTAAATGCACTTTTCTTGATTTCTTCACATCCAAAACACCCTTAGCTTTGCTCCATCATCAAATCATCATCAATCTGAGCTCAAGTCCTTCTCCTAAAATGCACCTAAAACATGAAATAAGGCACTCAGTGTAGCATTTATGCGTTTTAACACCTATATGCACAAATATGACTACAAGTGCACAAATGCAACCCTAAATGCACTCAATTATGCTCAAAACACTCTAGAAAGTACATGAAAACAATATGTACAAACATACACAAACCACACACATCAACACCCCCAAACCTTCCCCTTACTTGTCCTCAAGCAAGCCTAAACCAAAATCTATCCTCATGCTTTTCAAAGAGTTGCTAGTTGCATTGACTTGCTATCTTTTTGCTTCCAAGGGATATAAGGGGTCATTCCTTTCATGTTAGGGCTTCTTTACCCTTTTTTAGATCCTCTCTTCAGTCACAAGGAGTATCGCAACTCTTGGGAAGTTACCAAGTAGCTAGAACTACCAGAAAATTAGGATTCCAACTCACACACCCGGGAAGTTGATACTTCGTGCCCTATCAACTAACATAGTCCCTCAGCATGCACTTAGCCCTCAAAGATACGAGAAGAAAGAAGATACAATCACAATGGCTCACAATTGATGTAAGAGCCTTATTCATATTACAACAAAATAACAAAAAGGGAATACTTGTGTCAAATTGACATTATGTCACTTGACATTTATTCAACGTACTTCACTTTTCAATCTTTTTGTTGCCTTTTTGGTTTGTTCTCATTTTCTCATTTTTTTGCACTTTTCTATTTTTTTTCAATACATAACATGTAACAAAAAGAAAAGAAAAAGAAGAGGCTAAGGCACACTAAAAGATCCAATCAAGGAAGGGGCGCTCATATCAACAACACTTAAAAACACTTTTTCCAACCAAGTTGTAAGGAGACTACTAGGTACATTCTTAGAAGTGCTTACTCCCTATAGTTTTCAAAAGGATTCTCTTCAAAGTCTAGGTCATACCCCACACTTCATTCACTTCTCACAATACACTCTCATCTTCTCCAAACAATTGAATCAATAACAAAAGCCAACTCTCCAGCCAACATCGAGATAAACCAGCTCAAAACATGCAAAAAATAAACAAAATTGAACACATTTTGGGCAAAAACAAGGCATGCTATGCAAATCTACCCCAAACATGATATAAACAATAAAGGAACAACCATACCACCAAACTTAAACTTTGCTTGTCCTCAAGCGAGTAGCATCCAACCATAACAAGCAGGTACATGAAACACATATGGAATGTGGTAAGGATAGATAGGGACAAGTAATAATGGAAAGATACAACCTTGTTTCCATGCAGTTCACAAATGCCATGGTAATCCAATGATCTACTTCTCTATTCTTTAGTAGAAAGCAATACACAAAAAAAAAAGAAGAAAGAAGAGAATAGTAGTCTATACAATACAAGTTCACATTGGCATTTAAAAGATAAGCAAGGATATATGCAAGGGTATAGAATCGATGCACAAATGATGGAATGGAGAAAGAAAAACAAATAAGGGAGCAAAAATTCTAACCTACTAAGTATGAAAGCAAAGAAAAGAAAGCGTAAACTATCGAAAGGTAAAAGAAACAAAAGCAATCTCATCTACTATATACAAAGCAAGAATAAGTAAAAGAAAACTAAGCTACTATATACAAGATGAAAAATAAGTAAATACAAGAAGAATAACAAGAAAAATATAAACAAGCCTAGGATGCCTTTTAGTAGTGCTGGAATTAATGCCCCTAGCAGGGTGCCAATTTTAGAGCAAAATGTGTTTAAAGTTGCATGGCACAAATTTCCAGATAATCATCAAAGCACAGAACGTAAAAGGAAAGGGATCATGCAATAAATGATAGGGCAAAGAGTGAACAATGCAAGCCCTTTCTAAAATGTCCCACCTCGAAGTATGAAAAATGAATGTATGCTCAAATGTGGTGGTGACCATGCAACAATGCAAATGATCATGCCCCATTTGCTCACTAACTAACCATACCATGGCCTTCTTCTTATGATCTAGGGCTAAAAGCATACCCTCCCCTTGAATCAATGAAAAGTTTGATGTATAAAGAATGTAAGGAGTATGCACAAACCCTACATGGACATCTTTAAAGAATGCGTAAAAATGTGTTCTCTAGGAGGAGACACAACGGGAGGAGAGAAAGCATAATTACATGAAGTGACATGAATTAGAGGAGTTGAATGAATGGATTTGGAGGAAAAGGAATTAGGATTAAGACTGATGCGCTCAAAAGAGGGATAAAAGTCATCCAAAAGTCTTTGAAATTTCTCCATTTCATCATCAAATGTTACACCTGGGAGAAAAACTATGCTTTCTCCAACATATGGCTCCAAATCAACACTTACCAAGAGCTTGTCAAACTCCTTCAATTCATCACTAGCACTCGACTCAAAGTTTTGCTCCATAACCTTCTCTAATAGGGTTAGTTCACACATGGGTGGAGGGGAATAATGGGACTCAACGGATTCCTCATCATGCGAACATGGATGCTCAAGAGAGTTGTGTGTACCAATCTCTCTAAAGATGGATTTGGAAAGTAATTGAGTACTCAAAACATAAAGATTGTCCTCCAAACATGTTTAAGAAGTAGGAAGGGAAGGAAAAATGGGTTCACATGACTCAATGGGAAACGATGAAAGCATAGAAGGATAAGATACCACTTTCTCTAATAGATGCCCAAATCGTCATCTAGAACCAGAGTACCATTAAGCTCATCTTTCTCCTTACTACAAGATGTAAACTCTCCATCTACCTCTTTCTCTCTATCTCTTCCTCCCAAACATTGTTTTTCACCACTAATCTCTTCATTTATAGGTCTCATTCCTATCCCTTTAACCCAGTCTAAAGGTATCTCAACTCTCTCACTCATGGGCTGTTCATTCTCAACTTCTCTACTTAAGCACTTGACTATTCCGGATACTTGATCGGTTATCTCCTCTAGTCTCTCATGGCTGGAATGAATTAGGGATTGGAGATATTCTAATTTTTCATCTTCATATAAAGGAGACCCAAGAGAAGAGGGTTTACCCAAATAGAAATGATAATCATTTTGAAAGTCATTTTGAGCATAACCATAAAGAACTCGGGAGAAGAATAAGTAAGAAAAGACGGTATAGAAGACTGATTCTCAAAAACAAGGAGGTGGCTAGAATGAAGAGTCATCTTAATCCCAAGACAAATATACATGATGTGGCTACCTATAATCATGATGACTAGATGAAGATGCATGCATAGGCATATGATTACTTGGGGCATAATTGGGCTTTGCAAGAAAAAAAGGACAAGAATCAAAGTCATGGCTACCGCTTCCACAAAGATCGTAAAAATAATTATAGACACCCTATAATCATGATAGCTAGATGGAGATACATGAATGGATGCATGACTATAGGGAGCCATGACTCACATTATCCTGATATTGGGGATTTCCATATGTGAGGGGATAATAACTAGTTTGATGCTCGCAACTATCACATAGAACCCAAGTATTGGGAGCATATATGGGAGGTGGAGAAGAGGATACAAGTGACCACCAAGAAGCATTCAATCTATCCATACTCAAGTAACATAGGTAAACCTATTTTCAATTTAAAAAAAAAACATGAGGGAAAGCAAGTAAAGATAAAATACACGTAAATAACCAATCACAAACACAAAAGCACACAAAGAACCAATACCATGCCTCATAGTAACGGTGCCAAAAGCTTGATGTTGTTGTAGCCCATAAGTGCATGGGTAATATGGAGCAAAGCACGTAAGTACATGTATCGTTCTTCCATGGAAGGGTTCCTTAGTTCGATCTCTATGTGCAAGAGTTCCTAAAACTAGCTATGTGCATATGTGTGCTTTCTTTAGGATTAAAGAAAGCTCAGGAAAAGAAAAATAAACCTAAGCTAGCGTAATCTAATGAAGGAATCTAAGGTGCCAAGCTAACGAAAGAAAGCTCTACAAGGTGGAAGGGGATCTAGGGTGATTGCATTGCAACTAGACTCGAGCTATTATAAGGATTCGGTCTATCTATGACTCAATGGCTTTTTTGATGTTGATTAACGTCCTACTCAAGAGACTAACCTTTTAATATTGTTTCAGACTAGAGATTAAACTCCTAAAGCATTAATTAGCACTAGTAGATACCTTGTTTCAGACTAGATGTACACTCCTACCATACTAAGTCATTAATTAAGCGTATTAATAAACACACTTAGTTGCAAATAGGGTTCACACTATTAGCATGGATTAAGGCTAAGGTGATACCACTACTCATAGCATTTAAGCATGAAATAACACATGCAACTTCACTTAAGCATTTTAATAAACATATAGACATATTGAATCATGCCATTAATCAATGTAAACAAGCATGTCTTAAGAGCCAAAGATATACACAAATCCTTTATTCATATCCATAATCTAATATACAACAACAAAGACCCAAAGATCTAGCCTAATCTAGCAACATATTTACAAGAAATGATAAGAGAATAAGAAGAACTCCCTTAAATTTTGCTTCAAAATTTGGACAAGCCCTTCAAATCCTTGTTAGATTTTTCAATCCTAGCTTAGTATGGGGTTTAGATGGTGGTTTTAGGTTTTAATTGAAGTGGGAAAAGGTTTAGGGTTAATAAGTATGAGAGATTATTAGGTTCGTCCCCTCAAAATAAGCCAAAACCTTTGAATATAGCCTTTTCCCTACAAAAGTTAGTCGCCGGGTCGGTCTCCTGACTTAAATTTAAGTGAGTCTAGCCAAAATTGTAGAGCTCTTTGATCTAGGTCAGAAGCAAGGCCGGTCGACCAGCCTTGGGATGGAGTGTGACCAGTCTTAGGGAGAAAAAATCCAACCTTTGCTCCTTTCGTGCTTGGCTTTGCTTGGTTGCTTCCTTTTTCGCTTGGCGACCTCCAAATGCACTTTTTTTTTATTTTGTCACATCCAAAACACCCCTTCACTTTGCTCCATCATCAAATCATCATCAATTTGAGCTCAAGTCCTTCTTTCACAATGTGCCTAAAACATGGAATAAGGCACTTACTGTAGCATCTATGCGTTTTAACACCTAGATGCACAAATATGACTACAAGTGCACAAATGCAACCTTAAATGCACTCAATTATGCTCAAAGCACCCTAGAAAGTGTATGAAAACATTATATCCAAACATACACAAATCACACACATCAGTAGTCAATCCATAATGCAAGATATAATCACCCTACATGCTCTAATTACACATATATTAACTTGGGATAAAAGGGGAATAAGGAATATACCCTTCTATCCAAAGCTAATCCTTTACATGAGCCCCAAATCTTGTGTTTGATCCTTTTAAAAGCTTGATTCCAAGGTGTTTTTGTGTGTGAGTGAGCGTGTGTGAGGTGGGTGAGTTAGGGTTTAGTATGTGTAAAAGTTGGTGTGAATTATGTGTGAATGGATGATAAAAAGTTCTCCCCAAAATGCTGAACTATCGGGCCCTATTTATAGTTGCCTGTGGTGCTATTGGTCAACCCTGCCGGTCAGCTGGTAACTAAGAAGGGTCGACTGGTTCTTTTCTCTGCTCTTTGGAATAATCGACTGACCGATAAGCTCGATCGCACAGCTACTCTTCTTTGGATCTACTGGCAGACCGGTATTTCAAGGGGGTTGATTGAGTTTCTTCTTAACCTTCAATCTTTATCTTCCTTGCTTTTGGCCTTTACCCCACGACCAATAAATCATCTATCTTCATCGCCCATTGTCTTGCAAGCTCGTCATTAACCCAAGACTCATTTAACTTATTAAAAAATAAGCAATTAGAGTAGTGTTTATCTATAAAACTCAGCTATAAACAGTTATCAATGCTTATGCACAAATACAATATAAATGCTATACTACAGCTATCTATTAAGCACAAATCACCTCAAAATAATTATAAACATATAAGGCAAATACACATACAAAACCAACACATCAACACCCCCAAACCTTCTTCTTGCTTGTCCCCATGCAAGACTAAACCTAAGTTTATCTCAAAGTTGCTAATGAGGGTTGCCTAGAGGATTAAATTGCTGACTTGGTGGCTCTAAAGAGGCACCAAGCCTTTTTGGATCCTTTACTTACTCACAAGGGGTCTCGTACCTCACAGGAAGTTCCTAAGTAGCTATAACATCACAAACTTAGGATTCTAACATACGCACATGGGATATTGATATTTCGTGCCCCCTCGACTAACATGGCCTTCCCAATATGCACAAGCCTCAAAGATAAGGAGAGAAAGAATGTACAAACACAATGACTTACAAAATAACGTAAGAGCCTTATTCATAATACAACAAAAGAATGAGAAGAAAAACATGTGCCAAGTTGACATTATGTCACTTAACACTTATTAAATGAACTTCAATTTTTCAATCTTTTTGATGCCTCTTGGATTTTTGTATTTTTCACTATTTTTTTAGATTTTTCTGGCTTTTTCAATTTTTTGTCATTTTTTTTTGCATTTTTCATCATTACATATCATAAGTAAAGAGAAAAGTAAAAGAAAGGCTAAGGCACATAAAAACGAATCAATCAAGGAAGGGGCACTCATATCAACAGCCCCTTATATTCACTTTTTCTAACTAAGCCATGGGGTAGTTACAAGGTGCATTCTTAAAGGCCCTCATTTCCCACAGCTTTCAGAAGGCATCTCCTTCAAAACTTGGATTTCTCTCTACTCTATTCACTCCCCACAATATAACCTCATTTCCACCAATCAATTAAATCAATCACAAAAGCCAACACTCCAATCAAACAAGAGATAAACGACTCTATATGCATAAAAATTGAAAACTTTTCACCATTTTAAGCATATAATGCAATCAACCCTGAATAAATCATAAGACAATAAAACCAAACTCCTACACCCCTAAACCTAAACTTTGCTTGTCCTCAAACAAATAGAACAATACTACTCAAAAGCAAATAAGCATCACAAAGCAAGTAAGGGTGGTAAGGATGGGGTAGATGAATGGGGAACAAGTGGAGAAAGAATTGATACAACCTTGCATCCTTTTGAAGCTCTTTGATGCCAACGATTAATGATTAGCCTATTAACCCTATTTTTAAACAAACCACAAACACTCACAAAGCACAAGATTAGTGGCATATGTTAGGAATAGTGTCCTAAAGTCAGTCATCTATTGTATTTTAAGAATTGTTTACACAGGAGTTATGTTAATAATATTTGGCCATTACATCATATCGCACCATCTTCTCTTATTTTGGTCATGATGTAGTTCCTTAGAACAATTGCGTGAGATCATGTGAATGAGGCATGGTCTGATTGTTCTTAAAATTTGTTCGTAACTGAATGATGGAATTGGTACTAGGACGTCAATTCCTTCGAGTAGAGGTTATTGTTTGTCATATGGGTTGGTCTTTCTCATGACCAATGGGTGTTAAGACGCCGGTGTGACACACAAGCAGGGTGTGGAGACACGATTACTGAACATGACTCGTTTACAAGCATCCTATGGTACTTACCCTACTGTCAAAGGATTGCTTGTGGAGCACATGGTTGTAGTATTCCCTTTAACCTGAGACTGCCATAGATGCTTGCGAATTACTCCTCGTACTTTGGTGTCGGATTACCCGAATTTCCAATTTGGTGATGAAGGGTTACTGGGTACGAGCAAGTGTTGTGAAGCCAATGTGCAGGACAAGATGGGATTGACCTACTCCGGGTATTGGGAGAATGATGTTCCACCTAGTCCTAACTCGTTAAGACTTTGGCCAAAGCTTTCTACATGATGTATCATGGAGACATGTCGTGATAAGTCATGACAAGATTAGGACTTAATACGGAATAACTAATTAGGGGTTTGATAGTTGACCATGCTCCTAGGATTGTTTCGGAATATCGAGGGTCATAGGGGATGTGTCATAGTGCCCAGGTTCATTGATAGTTGTCTTGCAATTTTTCAGCTTATCTGGACGTTGGGAACCGTTGCTAGACGATATCTCCGATTAGTACAGAGATTGTCTTTGTATTACCGCTTAAGCTTGAGCCTACGGAGTCACGCAAAAGGTCAAGAATTTTATTGATGGATTGGTCTAATATATTTAATTGAGAATTAAATATTTCATTATTTAATTGTGAATTAAATAAAGGAATTAATAATTATTGTATTTGAATATTTAATTAGAAATTAAATATTTAATATTAATTATTAAAAGTTCACGGATTTAATTTCATCTATTTTTTGCTAGCACAGAAAATGTGGCATGAATTAAATCTTGGGCTAAATGGGTTAAAAAAATTAAATAGAGATTTAATTTATAATTGGGTTAAAAGGTTTGGGCCCAATTGGGTTGGAGGAAATAAGCCTGAGACTTATGAAGGCCCGACTCCTTTTGTTATATAAAAGGAGAGGTATTGTACGTTTTTCTTTCTAGGGTTTTTAGTTTTTCCTATAGAAAAAAAAATATTCCTCCTTCCTTAAAAACCCTAGCCTCCATCATTATTTCTTGGCTGCGTACGAAGAGGAGGAAGATCAAGCTTCCACAAGATTACTTGTCAAGAACACATATTCGTGTCACGAATATCTAGGTACTAATCATGTTCTTTGTGAAATTTTTAATTTACAAGAGCCTGATCCTGGAAGAATTTGTGAAAAAGTTTTGCAAAATTACTTCAGCATATACTATGCAAGCTTGCATTGGCATTACCAAAAGATAAACAAGGTGTATAAAAATGGGAAATGATATAAATAAGGTTCAACACTTGGGTGGGTGAAAAAGAAAACAAATGAAAAGAAAATGAAAGCAAAAGCAAAAAGACAAAAGGAACAAAAATATCAAAAAAGGAAAAGTCAAAGTAAGTAAAGGACGAGGAAAACAAAAATAGTATAAACACATCTAGAGTGCCTTTTAGTAGTGCTGGATTTAACGCCTCTAGCTGGACGCCAATGTTAGAGCAAGCCATGTTTAAAATTGCAAGATACAAATTGCTAGATATTCAACCAAGCATATACAGTAGAGGGAAAAGGGTCATGCAACAAATAATGGGGCGATGAATGCATAATGCACCTCTTTTCTAAATCTCACCCTGAAACATCAAATGAGAAAGTGTGCATAAGTGTGAAAGGTGTCATGCACAAATGTGAATGATCATGCCCCACTTGCTCTTTAACTAATCACCCCATGATCTTCTTCTCATAATCAAAGGCTAAGAAAACACCCTTTCCATGGGTCAATGACAGGTCTAATACATGCGACATGGGAAAAGTGTTTTCTAACCCTCGATGAAAAGTTTTTATGCAAGAAGGAACAAACTTGAACTCTAAAGAGGGAGGATCAATGGAATGAGAAAGGGGAGTAAGAACGACATTTTGGAGAAAGAGGAGCAAAAATAAAGGAAGTGAAAGTACAATACTCTTCTTCTCTAAAAGATATAACATTATCAAGCCTAGGTCACTCTAACTCCTCACAAGGGGTGGTATCGATCTTAATGGGATCTCTCATTAACAAAGATTTATCAAACATTCAAAAGGTCCTATAGATCATTCCTCCAAGGTCACCAATTTCTTTCTTAAGTGTCTTCTTAGAGTTGCTATTCTCTTTAGCATAATGATCCTTAACTCCAAGAGACATATCATCTATAAACTCTGAAATTGAAGTCTTGTTCTCCCTAATGGATGACTCTAAATCTTTACTACCTAAAGTCTCATCAACTCTATCTATATATTCATCACTACTGGGTTTCATCTCACTATCATTCTTCTCACAAGGGGCATACACATATAGAGGGGACAATAGGGACTCAAAGGATTCTAGTTCATGTATGCATGAATGGTCAAAAGAAGTGTATACCTTAGACTCTCTAAATGTAGAATCGAAATGTGAAATAGTGCCATGAACATAAGACTCAACCTTCAAATGTGTGGAATGTGTGGGATGAGAACAAAAGAAAAGCTCACATTGCTCAATGGAAGGCGTTAAAAGCTTAGGAGGATAGGGTACTACCTCTTCTAGAATATAACCACAGGAGTTATCAAGGACCAAATTATCATCAAGCTCATTCTTGTCCTCACCACGTGATGTGTAACTCTTCATCCACCTCGCTTTCTAAATTTCTCTGCAAAACATCATCTTTTTCACCACTATTAGCCTTCTCTTTAGGTCTCATCTCTATCCCTTCAACTTGTTCTAAGGTTATCTCAACATTCTTGATCATGAGTTACACACTCTTTACTATTTGCTTCAATCATTCAACTATAAATTGGGTTTCTTGCCTCAAATTCTCTAAGTCTCATTATCTAGATTAGAAGAGATATTGGGATTTCTCAAGCATTTGATCTAATTGATCCAAGGATGTAAACTTAATGGAAGAAGGTTCAACCGGGTGAGAATGGTAGACATCTTGATTGAGATTACTATAAGCACAACCATTATAAAACTCAGAGGAAGGTTGGGCGGGAAAAAATGGTACGGAGATGGATTTTTAAAGCAAAGAGGTGGACTAAATGAAAAGTCATCTTGACCCTAATATGTTGATGCATGATGTTGCTCCCTATAATCATGGTATGTAGATGTAGATGCATGTATAGGCACATGTTTGCTAAGGGCACTAGATGTTGTATGTAATCGGGAACGACAACAGTAGAAGGTAGGACAAATACTAGAAAATGAGCACGACTTCCACAATGATTGCAATTACAAGAATATAATGGTCATAGTTAGAACTTACCCTAGATTGGGGATTATCATACGGACAAAACAAAAGTTTGATGCATACGACTTCCACACATATGATATGTATTGGGAATAGGTTCGGGTGATGGGGTAAAAGGATAATAAGGACTACCAAGAAGTAGTTAGGTCACTCATATTCAATCAAGCACAAGTATTCCTCTTCACAATGCTCAAATTTTTTTTTAGATTTTTTTCTTTCATTATTCAACATATAGAAAACATGAAAAGAAAAGATAAAACAACAAGTAATAAGCTAAGACACACAAAATGAAGAAACCAAACAATTGTTGCCTCCTTGGAATGATGCCAAGAGCTTGATATGCTATTTTATGCACAAGCCCTAAATAGCCCGAGAGTGCACAGGTCGTCCATAGTATACTGTACATGGGGTCAAATCTAGGGGGAGGCGAAATGTGTGTGGTGTCCTAAGCTAAGTGCGTTAAAAAAGGGTACGTGTTGGGTCCTTAAACTATGACCTTTTATGTGTTTTGGTTTAAAGGGAGCTTGGAAAAGTAAATCTAACCTAAGGCAAGAAAATAAAAGGGTACGTGTGTGAAATGGGGGAATCAAGTGACCTAAGGGGAGTCAAATGTTGAAAATAGGGATTAGGGTGATTACGACTTGCAAATAGGTGATTACAACTTCTCATTAGGGTTACTTGATGAATTATACTTGGTTGCTCTCGTCTAAACTCCTAATTAACCTCCTAATTGGTACCCTGAGCCTCAATGTGGGTTTGTCCTATGCGATGACTCTTAAAGCTACGGTGTGGTCTTTATGACTTAGGAATTAGGGCTAGCTAATTAGGATTCTAGGTGACTCAGATCAATCTAACCCTAGTGTTTAGTCCACTAATTTGTTCTCTAATCTATCCCAAGAACTTAGTGTGGGTAAGTGCCTAAGCATCTTCTACTTAGAGCTATGGCATGGTCTTTATGCACTAAGGCCTTAGGATTGACTAACTAGCTTCTTAAATGAACTAAGGTCAACTAAACCTATACGAACACCTATTGGACGGATTTGAAGCCAAAGGGGACTTGACCTAGGCTAGTTACTTGTTATGCACCATCGATCCTTATCACAATAGTAGAAATTAGCAATTGAGCAAAAGGCATATACATCTTGGGCATGGCATTTGAGAATATCCCAGCATATTCTACTATTAATCATATAGATATGCATAGATTGCATCAATTTAAGCAGTAGCACCCAACATGTAAGCAATAGAAGCTATTTATGCTATTAAGTATGCAAACACACACATAGATATGTATATAGGCATACTCACTTCATATAATCACCACACAAACACATAAACATGCTAGCACAATGATTTAGAAATGGTTAATAGCAAATAGACTTCAATGTACATATGTAATATCATTAAGGCATTTCTACAAACACATAGACATGTATGTAAAATTTCCATAGAAACCCTAAATACAAGCATATATATACAAAATCCAACAAGTACCCATTACAAAAGAGTAGTAATCATTCCATAATACAAGATATAATCACCTTACATGCTCTAATTACGCATATATTAACTTGAGATAAAAGGGGAATAAGGAATATACCTTTCTATCCAAAGCTAATCCTTTACAATATATGAGCATGAGCCCTAAATCTTGTGTTTAATCCTCTTAGAAGCTTAACTCCTAGGTGTTTTTGTGTATGGTGAGTGTGTGTGAGATAGGTAAGTTAAGGTTTAATGTGTTAGAAAGTTAGGTGTGAAATATGTGTATAGATGATAAAAAGTTCTCCCCAAACTACTGAACTATCTGGCCCTATTTATAACTGTCTGCGGTGCTACTTGTTAACCCTACCAATCAGTCAGTAATTGGGTTTGCTGATTTTTTTCTTTGCTTTCTATAATAATTGACTGACCGGTAAGCTCAACTAGCACAACTATTCTTCTCTAGATCAATCAACTGACCTTTCCGGTCAGTCAGTACTTCAAGGGGGTTGACTGGTTCAATCTTTATCTTCCATGCTTCCAATCTTTATGCCACGACCTATACACCTTCTATCTTCATTGCCTATTGTCTTGCAAGCTCCCCATTAACCCAAGACTTACCTAAATCATAAAAAATAAGCAATTAGTGTAGCATTTTTCTATAAAACTCAACTATAAATAAATATCAATACTTATGCATAGATATAGTGTAAATGCTACACTAAGGCTATCTATTAAGCGTAAATCACCATCAAATAAGTACAAACATATAATGCAAATACACACACAAAACTAACACATCAAAGCTCACAGAGAAGGTGGGTAGCATTTGTACCTCGGGGCTTTCTGCCCAAGTTAAGTGACCTCGAAGCTTTTCATCATTCCTTGTAGGATTCAAGAGGCCCAAATTGATCACGCTTGCTAGATTTAGGGTCCAGTGTGAACCTCATTCCTTACTCAGTCCTTCAACAGCTAGGTCTAAGAGACTTGTCACCCACACACATTACCCTTCAGCTAGCTGATAAGTCTAGGAGGAGACGTAAGTTTATAGTAAAAGATATGCTAGTTCAAGTAGGAGAGTTCATGTATCCCATAGGCTTCATTTTGTTAGATATGGATTCAGGTCACGATTTGAGGCATTCTACTCCCGTCCTTTTAGGTCGGCCTTTCTTTGCTACCGCGAATGCCATCGTTCATTGTAGGTTGGGGTTATTACAGATAAAATTTGAAAATTTGAGGTCCATTATGAAAGTTGCAGAGGCAGTAATAGGGCTAGTGTAGGAGGAGAAGAAGATAGAGAAAAGTGCTTTAGAGTTGATGTTATTGATTCTTATATTGAGGACTTTGTAGAGAAGATCATGTCTGATAGCGAGGATTTGAGAAAATTTGAGAATTTATTGTTTAACTTTAATTTGGAGACCTTATAGCAGAAACTTGTAGCTTCCATCTCCTTAATTGAGGAATCTTCGATTGATAAGTTGCTTGAGGTTATTCTTTCTAGTCTTGATTCTAGTGTTGTTCATGCTGATAAAGTTAAGGTTGAGTGCCCCTTGGTTGATCTTAGTCCATCCTTAAAGGTCAAACCCCTTCTTGACCATTTGAAGTACGTATTCTTAGGCCCTAGAGAGGCCTTTCTAGTAACCATAGCATTTAATCTTTCTAGTGAGCACGAGGAGCGTCTCTTAAGAGTTCTTAGGAAACATAGGAAGGCTATAGGGTAGAGAATAGATGATTTAAGAGGCATAGACCTTTCAGTTTGTACGCACCATATTCATCTTGAGGATGAAGCTGCTCCTTTTAAGGAGATGCAAAGGAGACTAAACCTACACATGAGCAAGGTAGTTAAGCAGGAGATCATTAAGCTTTTAGACATAGGCATTATCTTTTCTATTTCTAATAGTGAATGGGTTAGTCCGATTCAAGTAGTCCTTAAGAAGTCTGGGATCACAGTTGTGGAGAATGAGAGAGGAGAGCTTATCTCTACAAGTACTCTCATAGGTTGTAGAGTCTGTATTGACTATGGAAAGCTCAACTCTATAACTCGGAAGAATCATTTCCTGTTGCCTTTTGTAGACCAGATCTTAGATAGAGTAGTTGGGCATAGCTACTATTGTTTTTTGGTATTCTGGATACAATCAGATCCTTGTGTTCCCGGAGGACTAGGAGAAAACCACATTTACTTGTCCCTGTGTTACTTTTGACTATAAGAGAATGCCCTTTGGTCTTTGTAATGTGCCTACGACGTTCTAGAGATATATGATGGCCATTTTTAGTGACATGATAGAGAAGTACTTAGAGATATTCATGGATGATTTCTCAATCTTTGGTGATAGCTTTGATGAGTATCTTAGTCACCTTTCTTTAGTCTTAGACCGTTGTGTGGAAAAGAACCTAGTGTTGAGTTAGGAGAAGTCTTGCTTCATGGTGTAGAGAAGGATTGTCTTAGGTCATGTAGTTTCCTCTAGTGGCATTCAAGTTGACCTAGCAAAGGTAGAATTAATGGAGAAGTTGCCTGTTCGTAAGTGTGTTAAGGATATTAAATCTTTTCTAGGGCATGCAGGGTTCTACTGTAGGTTCATTAAAGATTTTAGCCATATTGTGCATCTTTTGTCTAGGCTCTTAGCATAGGATGTTCCTTTTGAGTTCAATGATGAGCGTGATTATAGCTTTTAACAGACTTAAATCCTTATTATCTTCCTCCCTAATTATCCAGCCTCCTGACTATAGTCTCCCATTCGAGGTTATGTGTAATGCATTCGATTTTGCGATAGGGGCTATTCTAGGCCAAAGAAGGGATAAGTTGCCCCATGTAGTGTACTAAAACTATACCACTACTAAAAAAGAGCTTCTAGTGGTAGTCTTCTCCCTTCACAAGTTTAGGTCACACATCCTAAGGTCTAAGGTAATTGTGTACACCGATCATGTAGTGTTGAGGTATTTGTTGGCTAAGAAAGAGTCAAATTCCCATTTGATTAAATGGATGCTCTTTTTTTAATAGTTTGATTAGAAATTTAGGACAAGAAGGGTAGTGATAATTTGGTTGCAGATTATCTTTCTCAGCTTGTTAGTGAGTCTTCTAGTGATCCTTCCCTTTTTTGCGATTCCTTTCTCAACGAGCAATTATTTTCCATTTCTCATCACACACGATGGTTTGCTCACATCGTTAATTATTTTGAGATAGGGCATTCCATTGGGAGAAGAGAGAGAGAGATAAGTTCTTAGTGCAAGTGAGACATTTCTTTTGGGATGATCCCTATCTTTTCAAGGTTTGTGCGGTTTAAGTGATTCGCCAGTGTGTGCCCGAGGATGAGTATAAGGGTTGTAGCGGCCATTTTAGTGGCAAGAAGACCACAGCTAAAGTCTTGCAAAGTGGACTCTTTTAGCCTACTCTTTTTAGGGATGCCCAAGCGTATCATAAGAAGTGTGTTCGATATCAACAATCCGGGCCCATCTTTAGGAGAAACATGATGCCATTGTGCCCCATTCTTCCTTGTGAACTATTTGATGTTTGGGGTATTGATTTCTTGGGTCCATTTCCACTTTTCTTTGGGTACCAATACATTTTAGTGGCCATCGACTATGTGTACAAATGGGTTGAGGCAACTCCCATACATACTAATGACTCTAGGAAAGTGGTTAAGTTTATTAAGGAGAACATTTTCTCTAGATTTGGAGTCCCTAGGGTCTTGATTAGTAATGGTAGCATTCATTTTCACCATAGGACACTTAAGGCATTGTTGAGAAGATATTTGCTCACTCGTAAAGTTGCTACCCCTTATCACCTGCAAACTAGTGGATAAGTTGAAGTGTCCAATAGGTAGATCAAGCACATCTTAGAGAAAACAGTTTGGCCCAATAGGTGAGATTGGTCTATTACGTTGAATGATGCTTTGTAGGCCTACCATATCGCTTTTAAAATTCCCATTGGTGTGTCCTCGTACAGGTTGGTTTACGGGAAGGCTTGTCACTTGCTTATAGAACTTAAGCAATCAAGGCCCTAAATTTTGATATGGCAAGAGCGAGTAAGAAAAGGAAGCTTGACCTAGTAGACGAGCTTAGATATGGGGCGTGTGAGAACATCAAACTTTATAAGGATAGGATGAGGAAGATCCATGGTAAGTATATCCTTAAGACATCATTTTCTCCCTCCAATAAAGTTTGGCTATTTAATTCACATTTAAAGCCCTTTCCAGGAAAGCTCAAGTCACGATGGAATGGTCCGTATGAGGTATTGGTTGCCTACCTTTCTAGAGCGGTGAAGATCAAAGATTTGAAGAATGACCGAGAGTTAATGGCAAATGGTCATTGCCTGAAGCACGCATATTCTGAACATGGCTTGTATAGAGACTTTAGTGCTTTAGGATGAGTTGATGATCGCCTGGCTGATGACGTTGTGGTTAGTGCTACTAATAGGTAACCTAGGTTAAATTTTGTCATTTTCATTCCTTGTTTTATTTTCCCTTTGTTTGTTTTCTTTCTTTTCATCCGCACAAAGTGTTGAATCCCAATCTCCTTTCATATAGGGCACACCTTGTCTCATTATTTGCACACGCCAATGCAAGCTTGCATTGGAAATGCTACTAACCTAGTTCTTTATGAGTGTTTATGGTTTGTTGAGTAGCAAGATTAGTAGTTGAAATGTTGATCATTGGCATGGAGAACTTCAAGAACACAAGGTTGTATAAATCTTTTCTCCACTTGTTCACCGTATATCTACCCAGTCCCCACCACGCTTACTTGCTTTGTGTTGTTTATTTGCTTGCCGTGTGGTTTTATTTTATTTGCTTGAGGAAAAGTAAAGTTTAGCTTTGGGGGTCTGGGAGTTTGGTTCTTATTGTTTTCTTATTGCTTTTATGTTTCGTTAAGGTAGATTGTATTATTTGCTTAAAAATGGTGAATTTATTTTTTTGATTTTTGTGCATAAAAAAGTCGTCTCTCTCTTGGTTGATGGGAGTGTTGGCTATTGTGATTAACTTAGTTGATTGGTAAAAACAAGCTTGCATTGTGAGGAGTGAATAGAGTGGAGGGAGATCTGAGTCTCAAAAGGGATGCCCTTGAAAGTTGTGAGGAGTGAGTGTCATTAAGAATGCACCTTATAGCTACACTATGGCTTGGTTGGAAAGAGTGTTAAAAAAGAGTATTGATATGAGTGCCCCTTCCTTAATTGGTTCTTTTTTATGTGTCTTAGCCTTTCTTTTTCTTTCCTTTTTGTTATGTAATGAAATACAATAATGCAAAAATCCAAAAAAAAATCAAAAAAGGGAAAAAATGCAAAAAGATGAAAGAGATTGAAAAATTGAAAAAAAAAAGTAAAAAAGAGAAAAAGGCCAAAAGTTTATTGAATAAGTGCTCAAGTGACACAATTTCAACTTAGCACAAGTTGTTCTTTCGTTCTTAACTGTAATGTGAATAAAGCTCTTACATCATTTTGTGAGCCATTGTGTTTGTACATTTCTTCTGTCATTCTCTTTTAGGCTTTATGCATATTGGGAAGGCTATGTTAGTTTAGGGGGCACAAAATATCAACATCTGTCGTGCGTGCTTAAGACTCCTAAGCTTGTGGTGGTTTAGCTATTTGGGAATTTCTCGCGAGGTATGAGGCCCTTTATGAGTAAGGGGAGGATCCAAAAAGGCTTGGGGGCCCTTCTACAAAAGGAATTACCCCTTCATGCTCTTAGATTCCCTTTGATAGCAAGTCAACTTTAGGATAAACTTAGGTTTGGGCTTACTTAGTGACAAGCAAGGAGAAGGTTTAGGGTTGTTGATATGCTTTTATTTGGTGTGTGTTTGTATTGCATTTTCTATATATTTTAAAGGTGTTATGTGCATATATAATGGCATTAGTGTTGTACATTTGCTAGATATTGGCTTAAGCGAAGATAATTGTATATAGTTGAGTTTGATAGATAAATGCTACACTAATTGCTTGTTTTTATGATTTAGGTGAGACGTGGATTGAAAATGAGGCTTGCACAATGATGGGTGATGAAGATAGAAGGTGTACGGGTTGTAGGGAAGAAGCCAGAAGTAAAAGAAGATAAAGAATGAAGGAGAAAAGAGCTACAGGTCGACCCATTAAAGGCTACCAATTGATCGGTAGGGTTAGCCGGTAAATACAAAGCATAGAAGACTGTATAGTCAGCCGGTAGGGTCAACTGGTAGCACCGCTGCTACCTATAAATAGGACCTGATTTCCAGCATTTATGAGGAATCAATTCACACACACACACTTCACACTCATTTTTCACACACACCAAACCCTAATTCACCCAACTCATATATACCTTTTGACATACTTCCCACTTGGATTCAAGCTTGTTTGGATGGATTTAACAACTTTGGAGTGAGGATTTACTCAAAGTTTGTACAAGGATAGCTAGGATGGAAGGGAAGTTTCATATTCTCTCTTTCATCCTATTTTTATTTACATTTGAGTAGACTTGGATAGGGTGATTTAGCATGTGTGATAGGTTGATTTAGCGCTATTATGTTATGGGATTTGATGGCTTAATATATATATATATATATATATATATGTATATGTATATGTATACATATATACTTTGTTTTGCTTGTTCAATGGCTTTTATTAAACACATGTCTAGATATTTGATAAAATGTCTACATGAGTAGTATGTATATAAATTGGAGATGATTTGCTACTAAACACCTCTAATCCATTCTATAATCATGTCTATGTGTGGATTTAATGAACTGGGTATTACTTTTATCCATGTCTATGTGCATGATAGCATGCCCAATAGTGAATATAACTTCAATAATGCCTATGTGTTGGTACCCAATTGCTATCAATCGTGTAACCCGAGCATGATGATGTTTGATAGTCGAATAGGTCCACGTATTCGCAAACACCATAGGCCAAAACATTTAGGATTGCGCACATAAGTCAAATCCTACTTTACTGACCCTAGAATGACGGTGTACAATTTAGGACTAGCCTAGATCGGGTCCCCTTTAGCTTTAAATCCAGCTAATAGGAGTCTGGTTAGGTTTAATCGAGCTTAGTAACCCTAGGTCTTGGCTTTAAATCTAGCCAATGGTTTAAGAACTGAGTGGGTTTGTTCTAGGTCACCTAAGAAGCCATTTAGTCCTTCTTATGGCTCAAGGTCATAAAGGCCATGTTATAGCTCTAGGAGTGCATGACTAGGGATGGACTCATACCGAGTCCTAGGGATAAATTGGGACACTAGTTAGCGACCTAGTTAAAGAGCTTCCCGTAGTTAAGCCATTTCCCATAATCTCATAGCATAAAAGTCTAGAATCAACCATTAGTGAGCATAACCCTAACCTATTAGAATTGTTGATTTCCCGCTAGATTAGTTTGTTTCCCTATTTCCCATTCTCACTTCTCATAGTTTAGTTCAATTTCCTTCCCTTAAGCTCCTGCAATATCCAACAAGCCCAAAAATATGCTTAGTTTAAGTTTTCTTTTAAGCACTTTCTAGGACACACTCGCATAGGATCACTTCCATGCTATAGCTTCCCTATGGTTTGACACCCATTCTCATATGCATTATATTGCACCGATCTGTGTGCTTGTAGGTCTTTAGGGCTTCCATCTCTAGAGAGACATCACTTCCATACACTATCTAAACACCAAACCAAGCAAGAATTGAAGCTTTTAACAAGGGTTTGAAGGGGAATTTCTCAATCCTTTTCTTATTCTTATAAATATACTTTATAATTGAGTTAGATATAAGATTGATTGATGCTGTAAATTAGACTAGGGAAATGAATAAAGGATTTGTATGTATCTATGGCTCTTAATACATGCTTGCTTACATTAACTAATGGCATGATTCAATATGTCTATGTGTTCGATAAAATGTCTAAGTGAAGGTGCATGGGTAATTTGTGCTATTTAAGCTTGTATCTTGCTATTGTGATGATTGATTAGTGATTCCTAATTCCTAATCTATGCTTAAGCTAGGTTGAGTGGTCTTTAGTTTTAAACCCAACTAATAGGCTTCCAACTAGTTTAATCCATCCTAAATGGCTTTCTTGGGTTAGGTCCACTTGTTTCCCTTGTGGGTCACACAATGCTAAATCCTAACCTACATTTTAGTGGGTTAAATGGTTTGGCCCGAGGGTTCTGACCCATTTTGCCAACCCTAGCTACTAGGAGGCACACTAAACTTGTATATATTCTTTGCTACTTAAAATTCTGTTATTTACGTTTTTTGTTGTTTTTACTTTGTATATATCTTTAGTAGATTAGTCTACTTTGTTTTCTTTTATTTTCCTTGTCTTTTTGTAGTTTATATTAGCATTTCTTTGTACATATTTAGTAGTTTAGGTTGTTTCCTCCTCATTTATTCTTCCGCTTTTCTTTCTTTGGTGGATGATCCATACTTGCCTCTAATACAACCTTGATGTATTGAACGTCATTGTGAACTTTCATTGCATTGTCAACTATTCTCTTTTATGTTTTTTTGAGCTATAGTGGCTCTTTCATGGAGAAGCAAGTTAATAGAGGATTCTATTGCCTTTGGCATTTGCGAACTACATGAAAACAAGGTTGTATCTCTCCATTCTTTACTTGTCCATATCTATCCCTTCTATATTCCCCATATGTGTTTAATGTTGCTTGCTTGGTGTGCCTTGATGTTATTTGGTTGAGGACAAGCATAGTTTAGGTTTAGGCTTGTGGCTATTTCTTTCTTGGTTATATCATTTATGGGGTACATTTACACAACATGCCTTGTTTTTTCTTCAAATGTGTTCAATTTTTCAAAATTTTTCACATGTTTTGAGTTGTTTAACTCTATGTTTGTTGGAGAGTTGACTTTTGCTATTAACTTAATTGATTGGAAAAGATAAGGAAATATTATGGAGAGTGAATAGAGTGTAGGGTAAGATCTAGACTTTGAAGATAATCCATTTGAAAATTGTGGGGAGTGAGAATTTCTAAGAATGTACCTTGTAGTTGCCCCACAACTTGGTTGGAAAAGTGTTTTTAGAGGGTCATTGATATGAGTGCCCTTGTCTTGATTGTTTCTTTTAGTATGGCTTAGCTCTTTGTCTTTCTTTTTCTTTTTGTTTATGTTATGTAATGCAAAAATGTGAAAAAAGCAAAAAAAGGCAAAAAGATTGAAAAAATAGTGAGAAATATGACAAAAAGGGAAAATGAGAAAAAGCCAAAAGGCAACAAAAAGGTGAAAAAATTGTGAGGTATGTTGAACAAGTGTCAAGTGACACAACGTCAATTTGACACAAGTGTTTTCTTTTGTTATTTTGTTGTGTTGTGAATAAGGCTCTTACGTTAAAATGTGAGCCATTGTGATGTATTTTTCTTTTCCTTGTATCTTTAGGCTAAGTGCATGTTGAGAGGCCATTTTAGTTGATAGGGTAGAAGTATCAATATCCTTGTGTGCATGACTGTTATCCTACGTTTGTGGTGGTTCTAAGCTACTTCATAAGTTCCCAAGAGATGCAAGGCTGCTTGAGATTTGGAGGAGGATCGAAAAAGGCTAAGGGCCCTTATACAAAAGGAATAACCTCTTATACCCCTTTGAGGTGAAAAGATAGCAAGTCAATACAATTGGCAACTTTTTGAAAAGCATGAGGATAGACTTTGGTTTAGGCTTGCTTGGGGACAAGCAAGAGGAATGTTTGGGGTTATTGATGTATGTGATATGTGTGCGTTTATACATAGTGTTTGCATGCACACTTAGAGGTGTTTGAGCTTAATTGAGTGCATTTAGCATATCATTTGTGCATCTTTATCAATATTTGTACATAAGGTGAATAATTGCATAAATGCCATACTAAGTGCTATATTTCGTGTTTTAGGTGAGTTTTGGTGAAGAAAAGAGTTTTAAAGAATGCAATTAATTAACCCAAAAATAAGTTGCTTGAAGCAAAGCATATTCATTCCTAAAGTTGCTAGAAAGAGAGGAGAATGCAAGAAAATTTCACATTTGGTTGAGGTGTTGCCATCTAGATGGAAAATTCCCATCTAGATGGTTGACTATTGGCTTTATGATAAATATATGATTTTAATGATAACAAATTAAAGGAACTTGCGAGTATGTTGATTCTAATACTTAAACACACACTTGTTTGGCTTTGGGATTGATTATTTATATCTTTATATGGTAAATATATCTGTACATAATCTTTATAAGTGAAGTATTGACTTATTGGTGTGAATGCATTAAATGTAAATTGGAGTTATTGAGATATATGTTTTTGGATATGTTGAAATTAGATTGATTATAATTGGATATTTGAATGTTGGCATTACATGATTTGCAATTAATGTTTTGATAATGTAAATAAAAGATTAGCCATGATTCATAATGATGTGTTATAAACATGAGTTGGATAAATTATATGGCTATGAATGAAAGCATTGAATAAATGAGCTTTTGATAAATTATATAAATTGCTTGAACTCTAATGCATGAATTTTTCTATGGATTGAACGCTTCATAAAGATTATATATGGATTATTCTTTTTTGATGGGCTATGTTTTTGCAAAGTATCATCTTATGGAAGCTCATGAAAAAGCTCGTGTATTTGAGGATAAAAGATGGATATCCATACATGAAAAATCTCAAGTCAAAGACAAGGGAAGATATAAGGCTGGAGATGTGAAGTCACAAGGGGTACTGGCTTGTTTCTTATATTTATTGCTCTATGTTGTGTATATCCTTGAATTCACACATAAGGCTCAAAATCTTTCCAAATCAATTTTAATCCTCAACATCTACTTTTTCCAAAATCATATTTTAATCCTTAAAACATGTTTTTTCAGAAGTCACAAATTTACATCTTGAGATCTTTTGCGAAAATAATTGATTACTTACTTTTGGAAAGTTTTCTAAAGGAAATCTTTGGCTTTCTCTTTCATTTTGAAATTATTCTATATTGTCAAATCTTCTTGAAAGAATTTCAAATCTTCTCAAGTTTCAAAAAGTCGTTTAAAGATATTCTTAAACCTTTTTTTTCTTGATTTTAAATCATTTTTATTGACTTTTAAATTGCTAAATATTTTTTCTATTGAAAAGGATTCAAAGGAAATTAAAAAAAGGCAAAAATAGCGTTTTTTTGGTATAGGTCGGACTGTCAGCCGGGCTTTCAACTAGGACCCAATGTGATCGCCCTTGAAATGCTATCTTGTGGACCCCACTGAACTCCCCAGTCGGGTGACGGATTTGGGCAACCGGGGCTAGGCAAAATGTCAGAGGTCTTGGCTAGACTCTGCACCGATCTACCAGCCCTTGCAATCGACATTGCTTGTTGTGTTTTAAAAATAGCCGTTTTAACTTGTTTTGATAAAAAATTTCAACTCTCTAACACCATATACAATTTTCTTTCATACTTAACATTCCTATGGCTATTCATATCACTATATATACTCTTATCTAAAGCTTTCAAATCATCACTTGAGCATTACAAACATATTGAGCTTTAGATTGTTGATTCTTGATTTATATAAGAGTTATACACTTTCATATTCTTTTGAGTGAGCTATTAAGAAACACTTACATTTCTTGTATTCAATTATCAAGTGAGTTTACACTCTATAGCTGGGATAGAATTGAGGTTGAATTTTTAGCTAGAGAAGAGTGGAGAAATCCTTAGTGAGGTGCTTGCACTTGGGTTCTTTGAAGAGGGTGTTTCAAAGAGTTGTAACAAGTTGATTTGTACTCCATTAACATTTGAAGGAGTATCTATAGTGAAAGAGGTTGAAGTCTTAAAGGGAGAATCCTTAATTGGTGGACGTAGGCTTGGTTGAATGACCTAAACATCCAGTGCATTTATTTCCTTTCTTTTCCTACTTTAATTGTTTTCATATTGCTTGCTACCTGTTTGATCATTTGCTTGTGTGAAGTGTATTTATTATCTTGCATTCAGAGTTGCATTAAATCAATTTTATTTTCTGCAAAAGTAGCATAGTCTTAATTTACCCCTTTTTACGATTATTTGCTCTATAACATTGACAGAACTGAAAATGCATACTGTGGACAGAGAAGCTCCCATCTAGATGAGAGAAAATGCCATGTAGTAGATTGGTATGAATTTAGAAACACGTTTCAGCTATCAATATCTTGTCTTTTTGGCATTTTTTAGCGGAGGAACCTAATAATCTCTCAACCCATAAACCCTAACCTTTTTCCATCTTCACCAAACACCTCTAAACACCATCTAAACACCAAACCAAGCAAGGATTGAAGCTTTTAACAAGGGATTGAAGGGATTTCTTTGGATTTGAGCAGGGGTTTGAAGGGGAGTTTCTTATTCATTTTCATATTCTTGTAAATAGGCCTTGTAATTGAGCTAGATATAGGGTTGACTGATGTTGTATATTAGATTAGGGCAATGAATAAAGGATTTGTGTTATCTATGGCTCTTAATACATTCTTGCTTACATTGATTAATGGCATGATTTAATATGTTTATTTGTTTAATAAAATGCCTAAGTGAAGATGCATGTATAATTTGTGCTATTTATGCTTATATCTTAAAATTATAATGATTGATTAGTGGTTCCTAATCTATGTTTAAGCTAGCTTGTGTGGTCTTTAGTTTTAACCTAACTAATAAGCTTCCAACTAGTTTAATCCATCTTAGATGGCTTAGTTCTTAGCTTTAAACCTAATTAACAAGTTAAACACTAGGATTATATCTAATTCAACCACATGTAGGACCTAATTAACTAAGTCCTAAAACCTTAGGTTATAAGGACCACGCTATACTCTGGGGGTTGGCACCTAGGGATAGACCTACACTGGGTCCTAGAGGATAATAAGGTTAGTTGGTGAGATCCAGAGAGAGAACTTAGTTGATTAAGCCCTAAAACCACAATTGGCTTGAAGAATCCTATACTACTAAGAGATAAAGCTTAAGGATAAGAGTTCACCCACAATTGGAGGATAATAAGGTTAATTAGCTAGAATCCTCAAGAAAGCAAATCAAAGACATAGATAGACCAAATCATTGTCACAACTTGAACCTAGTTGCAATCCAATCACCCTAGATCCTCTTCTATCTCGTAGAGTTTTCTTTCCTTAGCTTGGTATATTAGTTCTTTCATTAGTTTAGATTTAGATTTAGGCTTTATTTTAGAGCCCTGTTTAATCAAAAAGATAAAAAAAATATACCAACATACGCACATAAGTAGTCTTAAACACCCTTAGACATAGAGACCAAACTAAGATAGCCTCTCTGTGGAAAAATGCCCGTACTTATGCGCTTCACTACACAAGACCCATGCATTTGTGGGTTTGAAGGGTACCAGCTCGTGTGCTTTTTTATGATTGGCTTAGAATGACATATTATAGCTCTTCTTTCACGATCTCTTTGCACTTGCATTCTTAAACTTGCTATGGGTTTTTAAACCAAACCCTAAAGCTTTCTTTAGTTGCATAAATTTCTTAAGATCATCAATGGTTTGCAAAATATGTTATTGGGTGATGTGTTGTGTTTTTGTGTGTCTTTGCGTTGTTATTTGCCTATGCTTAAGTGGTGTTTTGAGCTTTAAGAGATGCATTAGTATAGTACATATACTAGAGTTAGGCTTAAGCGTTAGCAAATGTACATAGTTGAGTTTAAAGACAAACGCTACACTAATGCATACTTATTTCTTGTGTTTGGTGAAGTTAGATCAAAAGCTCAGGTCAGGACTTGAATTAATGGAGAATTGATGTTGAACTCAAGCTTGAGGTTTTGGGATTTAGAAGAAGCATGAAAAGAGCTTTTAGAGGCAACTGGGTGAAGAAAAGGGCAACTAGAGCGAAATGGACACAATGCGAGAAAATCGGCCAAGCTTTGAAGTTGACCGGTTGACCTCCCTTTGAGGGCCAGTTGACCAGCCTAGGCGACTGGCCAAAATAGAGAGTAACCCTTTTGGGCTAGTCGACCTCAAGGCTAGGCTGGTTGACTGGCCAAGGCCCCCGGCTAAACGCAATTACTGCACTATTTTAGCCCTTTTTCAGCCTATATTGAGCAAATTTTGAACCCCTTTTCACCTCCCATTCACACATCCACTTCTCACACACAAAACCCTACTTTCACCCACCTCTAATGCACATACTAACATATACACCCATTTAGAATTAAGTTGATTTTGGAGGATTCAAACATCATTTGGTGAAAATTTACTCAAGTTTGAAAAGAAACAAGTAAGGATGGAAGAGGAGATTTCTATAATCTCTTTCATTCTTATCTATTTCATGCTTGAGTACATAGATTAGGGTGACTAAACTTGTGTAATGGGATGATTTTTCATACTCTTTTTTATGGGATTCTATTGGCTTACATATATATATATATATATATATATATATATACATGCTTTATTCTTATTTTGAGAAGCTTTATATCATTTCATGTCTATATGTTTGATGTAATGCTTGAATGAGTTGCATGCGTATAGATTGAGTTGTATTTGCTATAGAAGACTTCTAATCTTTTGAATATACATGTCTATGTGTGTGTTTGAGGATAATATGAAGTGGGTTAGTTAGATTCATGTCTATGTGAATGTTAACATGCCTTGTAGTGAATACATGCTCAAATATTGCTACATATTGATGCTTAAATGCTTCCAATGGTGTAAATCAAACTTGCTTGTGTTTGTATTGTGCATAGGATGTTATATTCACAATGTCTTACGTTAAAATAGGTAGGACTGTGCCTATTAGATACCAATCCACTTTAGTGTTCCTAGAATTACGGTGCTTAAGTTAGGACTATAGATCGAGTCCTTTTTAGCTTTAAATCTAGCTAATAGGAGTCCCGATAGGTTTAGTCGATCCTAGAAACCCTAGGTCTTACCTTTAAATCTAGCTAATGGTTTAGGAACTAAGGTGGGATCGTTCTAGGACACCTAAGTAACTCCTTAGTCTCTCATATGGCCTTAGGTACATAAGGACCACACCGTAGCTCTAAGTATGCATGCTTAGAGATGGACATGTACCGAGTCCTAGGGTGTAATTAGGATACTAGCTAGTTTCTTAATATTTAGAGCTTTATTTAGTAAGTCAATATCTTGAATCTTATAGCATTGAGTTAAAGAGTCACCTACTCACAAATGTAGGTCACCCTATTACCTTCCTATAGATTTAATCCCCCTAGATTAGTTAGTTCTTGCTTTTCCTTTCTAGATTCCATAGTGTAGTCTTTTCATTTCTTTCCTAGCTCCTTAAAATCCAAAAGCAAAAAAATATTACTAGTTTAGGTTTCTTTTTAAGCTTCCACTAGAATGCACTAGCTTAGAAGTTTACCTTACTTTACACCTCCTTGTGGTTCGACACCTGTGTTAGTACCCTTATATTGCACGATCGGTGCACTTGCAGGGCCTTTTAGTGCTTGCGCCATCTAGGGCACATCAAGTTCTTGGCATCATTACTAGGGAGGCATGGTGAAGTGGCCAAAGTTACGATAGTTTTTGTATGCTTGGTAGAAGATCCCTTGGAAATCCCCTAGTTCCCTTTAATCCCGAACCCAGTAGGATTGCTAGACATCTTAGGAATTTAGGAGATCTTCTTAAAGAGATGGTCGATCCAAATCATCCTCCTAATCCTCCTATTCCCCTAATAAATCCTGTTCCACCTCCTGATCACTATAGGCATCAATCCCAATACCATTTTAGACAAGAGCCTCTTAGACCGGACCAACGCATGAATGAGGAGCCCGCTCTTAGGTAATTCTTTCTCGCTGAAGCCTTTGAGCCTAATTTGGCTATTCAAATTCTGGGTTTAAAGGAGCCATATTTCGAGATTAAGCATAATATGTTGGCCATGCATGCTTCTTCTATGGGAGAAGCAATGAGACTCCTTTAGAGCATATTACCAATTTTGTTGAGATGAGTTCCACCCTCCATGTCCCCAATGTCTCCCATGAGGTTATACGTCTAAGATTGTTCCCTTTCTCTCTTCAGAACAAGGCTAGGACTTGGTTGTATTCCATACATAATGGTTGCATCACTTTATGGGCCGAGCTTCAATCTAAGTTCTTCCAAAAATTCTATCCTCTGGCCAAGATGACCGACTTTAGGACTGCCATCATGACTTTCTCCGAGCATAATCTAGAATCTTTTCATGAGGCTTGGGAGAGGTTCAAAGACCTTATTAGATAGTGTCTGCACCATCGGTATTGTAGTCATGACCTACTCCAGTATTTCTTTCTAGGTTTAAATGAACAAAATAGAATGATAGTTAACACCGTCTCTGGTGGTAGCTTCTATACTCTGATACCGACTGAGGCATGGGAGAAAATGGAATTGATGGCTAAAATTCTTTTCAAAACTTTGCCATGGATAGGTCTAGTCAGGGAGGTACGAAGAGAAGTGTTAGTGAGATGGGAGTTTCTTTAGATTTACCCGCTAAGGTAGAGGCGTTAACAAATAAGTTAGATCAATTCATTTCTTGGTATCTTTCATTTCACAGTCATAGGAAATAGTTCCATAAGTTCGTCCTCCGTCCCTTTGCTAGTTGAAGTGTATGCTTTATGTTCTGAATCATCTGATGATACCATAGCTTGCCCTTTAGCACCCCAGTTTCCCGAATTTATGAAAGAGCAAGTGTATGCTATTCAAGGTTATTCTCATGAGTATAATCCGTAATTGAACACGTACAATCCGGTTTGAAGGGACAACCCAAAATTTTCTTGGAGACAGAGTCAGCATGAATCTTCTTCTTCCCAACCCCAAGTCCCACTCAAGTAGTGACCCTGTCCTATTAATCCTCCAAGTTTCTACAATATCCATCAACTTAGACTTCTTTGTACTTCCCAGTACTCCCCAGCCATAGAAACTCCCTGCTCCCTCTAGTAGCCAATCTTCTAGCAATGATGTGATGAAGTTGATGCAGTTTATTCAGAATCAACAGTAGGTATTAACTAGTCAGCAACAGGAGTTAGCAAATAATAGGCAAAAGATGGCTAGCTATAAGTAATAGATGGCTAGGTATTAGGCATAGTTAGGGTAGCCTGTTACCTAGTTGAGCACTAAAGACCCTGGGAAATCACCTTCTCAACCAAAGGTAGACCCTAGAGTCTAGTCTTGTTTATCTACCAATACCACTTATCCCCTTCAGGCCCAGGCTAAGGCTGTCACCACTCTTAAGAGCAGTAGGATAATGGACAATAGAGTATGAGTTGACTTTACAATGCCTGCACCTAGTAGTCTTTCCGAGTTTAGTGAGCCTGATTGTAGCCCTGTAGAAAGAAATCTAGCTGAGAGAGTTGAGTCCATTAGAGACCATGAAGAGAGTAGTATTTCCTGCCTATGTTAGGTGGGAAAAGAGCCTATTAATGAGTCCTATGTGTCTAGAGGTGTTGCATCTAGAAGTCCTTTCCCATCCCTTTAGACAGGTCCACGTCTAGTGAGGATTCTAGGTTTTTAAAGATTTTAAAGCATTTTAAGGACCTTAAGGTTAATTTTTCCCCTGATAGATGCAATTCTTTCCATTCCCTTCTATTCTAAGTTCTTCAAGGACCTTTGTACAAGGAAGCATAGATCATTAAACATTCATAAGAAGGTGAGGCTTACGGAGAAAGTGAGTAGTATTTATACTTCGGGCCTTCCGGCCAAGATGAGTGACTTCGGAGCTTTCACCATTCATTGTAGAATCTGTAAAACCCAGATTGATCATGCCTTGCTAGATTTAGGGTCTAGTGTGAATCTCATTCCCTATTCTGTCTATCAGTAGCTAGGTCTAGGTGAGTTGTCCCCTATACAAGTCACTTTTCAGCTAGTTGATAGGTCCGAGCGTAGACCTAGGGTTGTGGTAGAGGATGTTATGGTCCAGGTAGGTAAGTTCGTGTACCCTATTGACTTCATAGTATTAGATATGGATTTGAGTCATGATTCTAAGCATTCCATTCCCGTTCTATTAGGTCACCCCTTCCTTGCCACCGCAGATGTCATTATTCATTATAGGTTGAGGTTATTAGAGATGAAGTTTGAGAATTTGAGGTCTACTTGGAAGGTTGCCGAGGTGATGAATAGAGCTACTGTAGAAGGAGAAGAGGATGGAGAAGAGTGCTTTAGAGTGGATGTTATTGATTCTTGTGTAAAGGACTTTGTAGAGAAGACTATGATCGATTGAGAAGATTTGAGGATTTGTTGACTAGCTTTGTTTTGAAGACTTTATAACAAAAATGTGCAGCTTCTACCTCCTTAGTTGAGAGTTCTTTGATTGATAAGTCACTTGAGGTTAATCTTTTTAGTCTTAATTCTAGTAATGTCCCCATAGATGTTGTTGAGGTTAAGTCCCCCTTGGTTGAGCCTAGCCCATCTTCAGAGCTCAAACCTTTTCCTAAGAATTTAAAGTATGCTTTCCTAGGCCTTAGTGAGACCCTTCTGGTTATCATAGCTTCCAATCTTTCTAGAGAGCATAAGGAGTGTCTCTTCGAGATTCTTAGGGAACATGGGATGGCTATAGGGTGGAAAATTGATGATTTGAGAGGTATAGATTGATTGCTATCTCATGGCACAAGCCTAAATAGCCCACAAGTGCACGGGTCGTGTGTAGCATTGTGTGTCCGAGTGCGAGGTCAAATCTACGGGGAGACTTAATGTGAGTGGTGTTCTAAGCTAAGTGTGTCCTAAAAAGCTATGTGTTGGGATCCTAAATATAATCTTTTTGTTTTTTTGTGGTTGAAGGGAGCTTGGTAAAGATAAACCTAAACTAGGAACAAAGAAATAAAAGGGTGTGTATGTGTGACGATGGAATTAAGCAATCAAAGGGGATTCTAACACGTGGAAATAGGGGAATAGGGTGATTACTACTTCTTGTTAGGGTTGCTTGATGGATTAAAATAGGTTGCTCTCATCTATATTCCTAATTAACCTCCTAACTACACCCTAAGCCTCAGTACAGGTCCATTCCTAGGCACGTCTACCTAGAGCTACGGTGTGGTCTTTATGACTTAGGGCCATAAGGCTAGCTAGTTAGGATTCTACGTGACTTAGATCGATCTAATCCTAGCATCTAAACCGTTGGTTGGATTTAAAGCCAAGACCTAGTCCGTATAAGGTTGACTAACCTACCCTGAAACCTATTAGCTGGATTTAAAGCTAAGGGAGACTCGACGTAGGCTAGCCATTACTTATGCACCATTGATCATCATCACAATAGCAGGTATTAACGTTTGAGTGCAAAGCAAACACATCTAGGGCATGGCATTCGAGAATATTCTGGGGTATTCTACTACTAAGCACATAGACATACTTAGATTAGACCAATTTAGGCAATGGCACCCGACATGTATGCAATATAAGCATTTATGCTATTAAGTATGCAAACACATACATAAACATGTATATAAGCATACCCACTTCATGTAATCACCATACTAACACATAGACATGCTAGCATAATGATTTAGAGATGGTTAATATCATAATAGACTTTAATATATATAAGCTACATCATTGAGGCATTTCTACGAACTCATAGACATGTATGTAAATTTGCCATAGAAACACTAAGCACAAAGCATATATACATAGATCCATCAAGAACAATAATATAATAATCAGTCCATAATATAAGAGTAAATCACCCTACGTAGCTCTAACAAACATACATTAACTTAGGATAAAAGAGAGACAAAGAAGCTACCCTATTGTCCAAAGCCATATCTTTACAATCCAAGAGCTAATGCCCAAATCCTTGTGTTTGATCCTCCTAAGATGCTAAGTATTTTTGTGTGTGGAAAAGTGTGTAAGAGGTGGAAGATGAGATGATTAGGGTTTGGCAGATGGGTGTGAAAGAATATGACTTATTGTTTAATAAAATGGCCAAAAGTGAGCTTATATCGCCAATTTCTGCGACTATCAAAACACTTAACCAGAGCACCTGTACCAAGGGGCCTCTATTCCAGTAGTAGAAGCTTGCTCTCTATTTTTGGCGGAATAGTGATCCGGTGCACTGGTACTCTAAAGCCAGTGTTCCGATAGTGCTTATTTGCTTTCTTTTGGCTTCATTTTTACCTTCATTTTGCTTCCGATTGTTTTGGTCTTTATCCAGAAGTCTCCAATCTTGTTTTTCTTCCACTTTTCATTCTTAAGATCTTCTTCAATTTTTGCCCAAGCCATCTCCATCTTTGCTCGGCTCAAGATATTCCTCAAACTCACCTAAAACACAAAATAAGTGTACTTTAGTGTAACATTTATACTTTAAGCTCAATTATAGACACCTAAAGCTTAATATGCTCAAGTATGATATAAATGCTATATTAATACCTTATAGAGCACAAAACACCTCAAAATAGATATAGAAATACAATGAAAAATCACACATGAAACCAACACATCATAAATCCTTCAGTTTGCGTGCGTCTTATTCGCCTTGAGGATAAAGCCATTCCTTCTAGGGAAATGCAAAGAAGACTAAACCCACACATGAGTGAAGTAGTTAAGAAAGAGATCATTAAGCTTTTAGATACAAGTATTATTTATCTGATCTCCGATAGCGAGTGGGTTAGCCCAGTCTAAGTTGTCCCTAAGAAGTCCAGGATCATGGTTGTAGAGAATGCGAGAAGAGAGCTTATCCCTACATATTCTCCTATGGGTTGAAGAGTTTATACTGACTATAGAAAGCTCAACTGAACTAGGAAGGATTATTTCCCGTTGCCTTTTCTAGATCAAATTTATATAGAGTAGCTAGGCATAATTACTATTGCTTTCTAGATGGCTATTCCGGGTATAATCAGATCCCCTTGTTTCCCAAGGACTAGGAGAAGACCATCTTTACTTGTCTCTATGGCACTTTTGCATATAGAAGGATGCCCTTCGGTCTATGTAATGCCCTAGTGACTTTCCAAAGGTGTATGATGGCCATTTTTAGTGACATGATTGAGAGACATTTAGAGATATTCATGGATGATTTCTCAGTCTTTGGTGATAGTTTTGATGAGTGCTTGAGTCACTTCTCTTTAGTCTTGTGTGGAGAAGAACTTAGTGTTGTGTTAGGAGAAATACCACTTAATGGTGTAGTAGGGGATAATTTTGGGTCATGTAGTCTTATCTAGTGGAATTCAATTTGACCTGGGCTAAGGTAGAATTGATTGAGAAGTTGCCTATCTCGAAGTGCGTTAAGGATGTTAGATCTTTTCTAGGGCATGTAGGATTCTTCTATAAATTCATTAAGGATTTTATCCATATAGCGTGTCCTTTGTCTAGGCTCTTAGCACAAGATGTCTCATTTGAATTTGATGATGAGTGTGTTAGAGCTTTTAATAGGCTTAAATCCTTATTGTCTTCATCCCCAATCATCCAGCCACTTGACTCCAATCTCCCATTTGAGGTTATGTGTGATGCCTCCGATTATGCTATAGGAGTTGTTTTAATTCAATGGCGTGATAAGTTGCCCCATGTAGTATATTATGCTAGTACGATTCTTGATGAAGCCTAAAAGAATTATAACACCACAAAAAAAGAGCTTCTAGCAGTTGTTTTCTCCCTCAACAAGTTTAGATTGTACATCCTAGGCTCCAAAGTGATTGTTTACATCGATCATGCGGCATTGAGGTATTTGTTAGCTAAGAAAGAATCTAAGCCCCACTTGATTAGGTGGTTGCTTCTTTTTCAAGAGTTTGACATTGAAATCTGGGATAAAAAGGGTAGTAAGAATTTAGTAGCGGATCACCTTTCCCGTCTTGTTAGTGAGTCTTCTAGTGATCTATCTTCTTTTCGTGATTCATTCCCCAGCGAGCAATTGTTTGCCACCTCTCATCACACACCATGGTTTGCTCACATTGTAAATTATCTTGCCACTGGATGTTTTCCTCTCATTGAGAAAAGAGAGAGAGATAGGTTCCTAGAACAAGTGAGACAGTTCTTTTGGGAAGATCCCTATCTTTTCAAAGTGTGTATGGATCAAGTGTTTCACCGGTATGTGTCTGAGGTTGAGTTTAAGAGTATGTTGAGTATGTGTCATGATAAGGGGTGTAGAGGTCATTTTAGTGGAAAGAAAACCGCCACGAAGGTCTTGCAATGTGGACTCTTTTGGCCCACTCTCTTTAGGGATGCCTAAGAGTATTGCAAAAAGTGTCTTAGATGTTAACAATCTAGGTCCATCTCTAGGAGGAACATGGTACCTTTATATCCTATTCTTCTATATGAGTTATTTGATGTTTAGGGTATAGATTTCATGGTTCCATTTCCACTTTCCTTTGGGTACCAATACATTTTAGTGGCTGTTGACTACATGTCCAAATAGGTAAAGGCTATCCCCACGTGCATTAATGACCATAAGGAAGTGGTGAAATTCATTAAGGAGAACATTTTCTCTAGATTTGGAGTCCCTAGGGTCTTAATTAGTGATGGGGATTTGTATTTTCGCCATAAGACTTTAGAGGCCTTGTTGATGAGATATTAGGTTATCCATAAGGTTGCTATTCCTTACCATCTACAAACTAGTGGACAAGTAGAGATGTCCAACAGAGAGATTAAGCACATTTTAGAGAAGACGGTTAGACCCGATAGGAGAGATTGGTCTATTAGATTGAATGATGCTTTGTGGGCCTACTGTATTGTTTTTAAGACTCCTATTGGTATGTTTCCTTATAGATTGGTTTATGGAAAGCTTGTCACTTGCCAGTAGAACTTGAGCATAGGGCTTGTTGGGCCATCAAGGCCTTAAACTTCAATTTGGCAAGAGTGAGTGAGAAATGGAAGCTAGACCTAGCAAAGTTGGAGAAGCATAGATTTGAGACATATAAGAACACTAAGCTTTGTAAGGATAGGATGAAGAAATTGCATTATCAACACATTCTTAAGAAATTATTCTCTACCTCCGATAAAGTTTGGTTGTTTAACTCACGTTTGAAGCTCTTTCCAGTAAGCTCAAGTCAAGATAGGGTGGTCCATATGAAGTTTTAGTTGCCTACCCTTCCGGAGTGGTCAAGATTAAGGATTTGCAAGATGGCTGAGATATGATAGTAAAGGGCAATGCCTGAAGCATACATATGATTCGAGCATTGCTAGTGTGAAGGTTTTAATGCTTCAAGACCTATTAATGGATGTTGAAGAAAAGAAGATAATCGCTTGGCCAATGGCGTAGTGGTTAGTACTACTATGAGGTAACCTAGGTTAAATTTTGCAATTTTGTACTTGTTTCATTTTCCTTTCTTTTTGTTTTCTTTCTCTTTCTTTCACCACACCAAATGTTGAATCCAGATCCTTTGTCCCATAAGATACACCGTTGTTTATTATTGCATATGACAATGCAACCTTCCATAGGCAATACTACTAACCTCGTTTTCTTTGTGAGTGTTGATGGTTTATGAGTCACAAGGTTAGTAATATGGTGATGTATCATTGGAATGGAGAGCTTTGAAGACAATGCAAGGTTGTATCTATCCTTACTCCACTTGTTCCCCATGTTTCTACCCCATTCCCACCACCTTTACTTGTTTTGTGATGCGATTGCTTGTTTATGTGCTTTATCCTATTTGCTTGAGGACAAGCAAAGTTTAGATTTGGGGGTGTGGGGGTCTGGTCTTATTGTTTTACATTTTCTTAGGGTAGATTGCATTATTTGATTAAAAATGGTGAAAATATTTCAAATTTTGATGCATATAGAGTTATTTATTTCTTGGTTGATCGTTGTGTTAGCTATTGTAATTGACTCAATTGATTGTTAAATATAAGAAGCATTGTGGGGAAGTGATTAGAGTGGATTGAAAACCAGGTCTTGGAAGGGATGCCCTTGAAAGTTGTGGGGAGTGAAGACCTTTAAGAATGCCCTTGTAGTCACCCCATGGCTTGGTAGGAAAAGGTGAAAAAAAGGGTTGTTGATGTAAGCGCTTCTTTCTTGATTGGTTCTTTTTTATGTGCCTTAGCCTCTCTTTTTCTTTTCTTTTTGCGCAATACAAGGTATTAAAAATCCAAAAAAATTGAAAAAGGCAAAAATGGCGCAAAAAGATAAAAAATTTGAAAAATTGAAAAAACATGGAAGAGAGAAAAAGTCAAAAGCACCAAAAAGTTTTGTGAATAAATGTATAAGTGACACAATGCCAACTTAGCACAAGCTATCCTCTTTATATTTATGTGAATGAGGCTTTTATAAGTCATTACATTTGTATATTCTCTCATCTTGTCTTTGAGGCTTTGTGCATGTTGAGGAGGCCATGTTAATCAATTGGGAACAAAATACTAATAACCCGTGTACGTGAGTTAGAATCCTAGGCTTGTGGCAGTTTAATTACTTGGGAAATTTCTGTGAGGTTTGAGGCCCTTTATAAGTAGAGGAAGGATCCAAAGAGACTTGGGGATCTTTCCATGACAGGAATGCCCTCTTCATGCTTCTTAGACTAACCTTGATAGCAAGTAAATCCCTTAGGTAACCTTTTGCATTGGCTTTAGAAATAAACTTAAGATTGGGCTTGTTTCGAGACAAGGAAAAGGTTTAGGGGTGTTAATATGTTGGATTTTTGCGTGTGTTTGAATTGTTACTTGCTTAAGTTTAAGGGTGTTTTGAGCTTTAAGAGATGCATTAGTATAATACATATACTAGACTTAGGCTAAAGCATAAGCAAATGTATATAGTTGAGTTTAAAGACAAACGTTACACTAATGCATGCTTATTTCTTGTGTTTGGTGAAGTTAGGTCAAAAGCTCGGGACTTGAATTGATGGAGAATTGATGTTGGAGTCAAGCTCAAGGTGTTTGGGATGTGGGAGAAGCATGAAAAGAGCTTTTAGAGGCAACTGGGTGAAGGAAAGGGCAACCGGAGCGAAACAGATGCAATGTGAGAAAATTGGCCAAGCTTCTGACTTGGCTAGTCGACCCCCCTTCCAGGGCTAGTTGACCGGCCTAGGTGACCGGCCAAAATAGAGAGCAACCCATTTAGGTCAATCGACATCAAGGCTAAGCCAGTTGACCAGCTAAGGTCCCTGGTTGGATGCGATTGCTGCACTATTTACGCCTTTTTTCAACCTATTTTGAATAGATTTTGAACCCTTTTTCATCTCCTATTCACACACCTACTTCTCACACAAAACCCTACTTTCACCCACCTCTAATACACATTCTAACACATACACTCACCTAGTATTAAGTTGATTTTGGAGGATTTAAGCATTATTTGATAAAGATTTACTCAAGTTTGTAAAGAAACAAGCAAGGATGGAAAGGGAGATTTTTATAACCTCTTTCATTCTTATCTATTTCATGCTTGAGTAGATAGATTAGGGTGACTAAACTTCTGTAATGAGATGATTTTTCATATTCTTTGTTATGGGATTCTATTGGCTTATATATACACATTGTACTTTTTTTTAGAAGCTTTATATCGTTTCATATCTTTGTGTTTGATGTAATGCTTGGATGAGTTGTATGCATATAGATTGAGTTGTATTTGCTATAGAACACTTCTAATCTTTTGACTATGCATGTCTATGTTTGTGTTTGAGGATAATATAAAGTGGGTTAGTTAGATTCATGTCTATGTGAATGTTAACATGCCTTATAGTGAATACGTGCTCCAATATTACCACATTTTTTATGCTTAAATGTTTCCAATGGCATAAATCAAACTTGTTTGTGTTTCTCTCATGGATAAGACATCTTATTCACAACGTCTTAACTTAGAATATGTAAAACTGTGCCTATTAGATACCAATCCATTTTAGTGTCCCTAGAATGATGGTGCTTAAGTTCGGACTAGTTTAGATCGAGTCCCCTTTAGCTTTAAATCTAGCTAATAGGAGTTCGATAGGCTTAGTCGACCCTAACAACCATAGGTCTTAGCTTTAAGTCCAGCTAATGGTTTAAGAACTAGGGTGGGATTATTCTAGGATGCCTAAGTAACTCCCTAGTCCCTCATATGGCCTTAGGTACACAAGGACTATGTCGTAGCTCTAAGTGTGCACACTTAGGGATGGATCCGTACTGAGCCCTAGGGAATAACTAGGAGACTAGCTAGTTGCTTAGTATTAGAGCTTTATTTAGTAAGCCAATATCTCAAATTCAATAGCATTGAGTTAAAGAGTCACCCGTTTACAAGTGTAGGTCACATTATCACCTTCCTATAGATTTAATCCCCTTAGATTAACTTAGTTCTTACTTTTCTTTTCTAGTTTCCATAGTGTAGTCTTTTCATTTCCCTCCTAGCTCCTTAAAATCCAAAAGCACAAAAAGATAAGTAGTTTAGGTTTCTTTTTAAGCTTTCACTAGAACGCACTAGCTTAGGAGTTTACCACACTTTGAGCCTCCATGTGGTTCAACACCCTCATTAATACCCTTATATTGCACGATTGATGTGCTTTGGGACCTTTTAGGTCTTGCACCTTCTAGGGCACATCATTGGGCTTTTAAGTCGATTATAAATCTTCTTTGAATTGCTCTTATATTGCAAAAACAACATATGGTCAAAGAGCTTTGAGAAACAAGTTTTTAAAAGGTGAAATTTGCACTTTTTTTGGCATGGCCGGTCACCCTAGTAGGTTGATCGACTGACACCATTAGGCAACCGACTATTGTAGCATTTCAAGAGATTGGTTGGTCGCCCGGCCCGTGCGATCAGTGCATGCAAAATGTTGGCAAATGAAGTTGGTCACACCCTCGATTAACCAACCAAGAGCTGGACTTTCACTTGTAGCATTTAACGCCTTAGCTATTTATGACTGCTGTTAAGCCCTTTTAAAACCCTAATTCACCTACCAAGCCCAAGCATTGATTTCAACATTCAATACCAGTTCTAACTATTCTAAACTTTTTCAGTCATCTTTATTGCTTAGAAATCATCTCTATTGAGTTATAACTTGTGATATCCTTTGAGAAATCAAGAGCTTTCATTTGCTGTATTCACTTGAGAAAAGTTGTAAGCCTATTTAAATCTTCAAATCTTTATCTATTATATCTTACACACTCTTGAGCTAGGCTAGGTTGCGAGAATCAAAATTTAGCAAGAGAGAGCGTATTGAGAACCTTTGTAAGGTGACTGACGTGGGTTCTCTGAAGGAGGCTTCAAAGATGTGTATGGCTAGTTTTTGCTTCACCAATTCTTGAAGAAGTAAATCTACACTAGCGAAGGTGTTGAAATCTTAAGGGGAGAATCCTTAGGCGGTGGATATAGGCAAAACTGAACCACCTACAAATTTGGTGTTTTTTTATCACTTTCTCTTACCCTATACTTGCTTATGACTCTTGCTTGCAAAGTGTTTGATTAATTGCCTAAGTGACCATATTTGTTTTTATTGGTATCTTGTTGCGAAAATTGGACATAATCTTAATTCAACCTCGTTTTGAAGATTATTTGCCCCTTAAACAAACAATGATGAGGAATCAGGCATTGTTATTGGAACAATTGGTGTTGAACAAGTGGCAATCTCAGCGTAACAATGGTGGAGCACAAGAGGTAATTGGGCAAGTAAAAAACATTTGCGCTTATATGGAGAATCTTAGTAGGGCAACATAGCTAAACAATGAGACCTATCTTCACGAATTTGGGCACGTAATCAACCAACATGTTATGGATGTAATGCATTCATTAATGACCTAGCTAAGGCAGGACATTGAGCAGAGGCTTTTTAGTGGAAATCGAGCTATTGATAGAATAAATGGAAACCAACAAGTGAATCCTTAGGTTGTGGCTTATCAACCAGAATCAATCAGGCCGTGGCCTGGAGATAATGCACCCCAATTGGTTAGACCTATAGAGTTTGGACAGGTCCATGTCTTGTAAACCTAGGCTTGGCATATGTAACCACTCTTGTCGGGTATCTCAGTAAGGGAGACCTCATTCTCCTCAAAATTTCCCTGATCATATGCTACCAACTACCTAATGATTGACTCTATGGTATATACGCTGATGAATGTCAAATCTGATTTTTTTCTCTCTTCTTAGAGTAGCTATCCGTACTTAATAGCATGTGTCACTGGCTAAAATAGGTTTGTGAATAGCTTCCATTTGAATTTATTTCTACATTGAAAGTTTAGTCCTTCTAAGGCAAGCTTTGCATATTAGGGTTCATCAAGCCTCGTGTGGCACTTGTTGCATTGTTTTTTGAACCATGCAATTAGTTATTCCATTGATTCCCTCGTTATCTAACTCATTTTAGCCAGGTCTATAACTGAGAGCTGATGTGGCTTGATTGCATGTGTGCATTATGGCTATTTGCATGTGTTTTGATAGGCATTTAAGGCTTTTTGAGCACTTTTTTGAGTCATCTAGTGCATTCATAGAAGAATTGTGTGTTTGATGAATTTAGTGCATTAATGCCTCTGTAGTGCTTATTTGTATGCTTGAAGTGTGTCTAAATGAAGTTTATAGCATTGTGAGCATGTTTGGATATGTGGAGTACAGGCTTAAGAAGAGGCTATTCGCATGCTTTGATGATGATCTTGATGGTATGGAAAACGTTATTATGCATATTTGGAGATTTAAGTACATGCTTGAGCTAAAAGTTGAATGCATGATGAAAGTGCTTAGTACATGGCTAAATTTGAGTCTACATGTCTTTTTGTATGGTGTTTGAGTGCAATTTCATAAGGGTATTAGTAGTATCACATATTAGTAATGTATATATTAGTATAGTATTATTATTTTAGTAAGATAGAATAGTAGATTATACTATAGTATATAAATTTTATATAAGTATTTAGTATACTAATTAGTATATTGGCAGATTCGTATATATATATATATATATATATATATATATGTGTGTGTGTGTGTGTGTGTGTGTGTGTGTGTGTGTGTGTGTGTGTGCCCGTGTATGTGTGTGTGTATGTGTATGTATCTATGTATATTACTATATTAGTCTATTGGTAGTAGATTTAATTTTTAGGGTATACTATAGTTTAGATTAGACATTTCTTTTTATAGATTTTCATAGCATTAGATTTCTAGCTACATATATCTATACTATATAATAAAGCAAAATAAGTTGTAATTTCTTGCTGTCAAGTGACGCACTGTATGACAAGTTTTCATAATTGTTTATCAATTAATTAAATATGCCCATTCTTAGGTTATTCTTTGTTTTCCACTATTTATTTAGTTTCATTCCTATATTAAATATTTTAATTTAATATTATACCTTTTCTTTATATATGTCATAATTGTTTTATTAATTCTATGGTATATACAATTGTTTCAATAATTATTTAGTAAGATGTAAAACTTCTATAATTTTAATATATCTAATCACATAAGTCATTCCCCGTGCATCGCACGGGTGTCACACTAGTGTATATATATATATATATATATATATATATTTGTGTATGTATAAATTATAAGTATAAAGTTAGGAGTATACTATAAGATTATATTACATTATATAGTATTCTAGTTTTTTTTATTACATATGTATATAATTACATATCAGCTATGGCCAAACCTCCAGCCCCTCGCACACCCCAGCTCAAACAAGCCTCACGCGCCAAAAGAAATCTCAGCAGAAACAAGCACTCCCCCATCAGCTCACCCCTCTTCACACGTGCACCTATTCTATGCATTTTAAAGAAGAGCAGCAGCTGCTCGATAACCTAGAATACCCCAGCTCTATTTCACCAACTCCCTCGTAACCAGTCACCCACACACGCACCAGCAAACATAAGCGAAGGCCACATACTTCTCTCTCTCTGCCAAACATGCACAGCTAAGCGCGTAGCAAGCAGCAGCAGCTAACCCCCTCCCAATGCGCAGCAGCTAACGGCAAAGAAAGCAAAAGCCAAACACACCTGCATCTCTTTACCACTCACGCACCAGCTGATAATAAGCTCACTCCTCAGCTCAGCTGCTCTCTCTCATACTCACACGAGCACATAAACACATACACGGCAGCAGCTCGAAACATACCAGCTCTCCTCTCTCTAGCACACGCTACAAGCACAACACCAAACAAACTTTCAACATCACAAGCTCATCAACACACGCACAAGCTAGCAGCTCGACCCAACAACCCAAGAATGAGTAGCAGCCGCTAAACTCAGCTCATCAGCGAAGAAAAGCAACCAAAACCGCAGCTGATTCTTTGTTCTTGGAAAGCTAATGATACTAGAGCAGCTCACCACTTTGTTTTTCTTATTTTCAGCAGCTAAAGAGGAGAGGGGGCAGCCGTGGCTTGGGGAGAGGATAAGACTACAGCTAAAAGACCAGAAGGAGCTAAGAAGAGCACTCAAGCAAGCTAACTTTTGGAGTGCTCAAGCTGAAAATTAAAGAAAGCCAAAGCACGCTGATTTGGAGAGAAATCTGAGCTAACTGACTTTAGAAAGAGAGAAGCTAATTTAAGAGGTAAAAGAGACAAAGACAAGGAGAATTCAGCAGCTATAAAAGGAAACTTGCATCTCATTCTTGAGCTAGAGGAGGCTACAAGCCTCTTTCTCCTTTTCTTCCATTTTTTTTTCCCCCTTTTCTTCCATCTTCTTCCCCTCTCTTCTACACACACAAATACACTCAAGAACACTTTAAATCAAGCTTTTGAAGAGGGATTTGAGCATCCATTGAAGAAGATTGGGCAAGCTTTGTAATGGATTTGGCCAAGAATATAGTGGAGTTTCTCAAAATTCTATTTATTCTTGCTTTACATATGTTAGCTTAAATTGATGGAGGGTGATGAATACTTGTTGTTTGGAAATTTAATAGCATTTTATGATTGGCTTTGAATGACAGATAAAACATATACTTGAGCTTTGTGTTTTGAAATGGATATTTCCACGTGCATACTTAATGTTTGATGAAATGCCAATGAGATGTATATGTTTATATTTTAGCTTGTTTGTGCTTTTTATTGCTTTCACTTTATTTCCTAAGCATGAATGAATCTTTCTAAAAGAAGAATGAAAGTTGGGGTTAGGGTATTCAACATATGAAGAGTATGAGCCTTGATTTATAATTCATTAAACTTGTAATGATGTTTTGGATGAAAACAAGCTAGAATGTCATTGTATACTAGTCATGATTCGATCCAATAGCATCTAATATACTTGTGTATGAGTGTTCTAGAAGTTCTCCTTCCTAGCATGCAGTAAAATGGGCTCAGATTGCTATGAAAGCTTGTAGAAATGGTTGATTTTTGGTTCATTAATGTGTTTTCATAGTAAGTATATTCTTCTTAGCATGCTTGGCTTTAGGTGAATATTCATAATCTTTTACATGTCTATGTGTCTAAGATATGGCTTCCACAAGTCGATGCATTGCTAAATCTCCCATATCCCATATATGCATGTTATGATGCAATTTCATGGCCTCTAATTCACTTATTTATAAGTAATTAGTGAGTTTATCTTTCATGCATATGTGGAAATGATCTTAAAGTTCTTTGAATGCTTGTTGTAGTGTTTAATTGTTGGATCATAACTTATGTTTAGGTGTAATTGAGGGCCCTTTAGTTTTGAATCCAACTAATAGGACTCCAGTTAGCCTAATATTACTTAGGTCCACGTAGGTCTTAGTTTTAAACCCAACTAATGACCCAAGGTACAAAGTAAAGATGCAATCAACCTACCTAGAATGCTTTCTTAACTAGCCTTAAACCCTTAAGTCATAAAGACCATGCTATTCTCTAGGGGTTCACCTAGGGATAGACCCACACTGAGACTCTAAGGTTAATATGGTAGTTGCCTATGTTTCTAGAGACTAAAGCGCATTTGCTCACCTTTAGTCCATCGTTCAAACCCTAGCTTGGAGTGTATTAGAGCCCATATACTAGTAGGATTCACCTTAATCCCTTCATTTGTGTTCAAATTCCCTTTAAATAGCTTGATTTCCCATCCATCCATCACACACATTTTTCTAGATTAAGTAGTTTAGTCTTTAGTTTAATTTACTTGTCTTGCACTTCTAGTCTTTAAGAAAACCCAATAGGGAGTTAGGATTAATAGTTTGTAGCTCTTTTTAACACATAGGATTGTAGAAGTAGACCCAATTGATAGCTTCCGTATGGAAGAACGACCCTATACTTGTACGTCTACTACACATGACCTGCGTACTTGCAGGCTTTTCTAGGGTTCAACCTTAGAATCACATTAAGAGTCCAAAATAAACCTTGAATCTATAGTTATTTGTGCTTAATTTCAAGATTAAATGCTTCCTAATTGAGGTTATTTTGTGTGTTTTCATATAGCTATGCTTGGAAAAGAAGATGAAAGCAATACATATGGATCTAGTGGACTTTTGGACTTGTTTGAAGTTGTTAAAAATATGTTGCTGCCTTAAACGTGACCACGCTAGAGTCTACACAGGATTGACCAAGTTTGACTACATTAGAAGATATTTTTTAGGCTTTCTTGAGGAAGACTTTTTGACCAAAGCCATATCTTATCTGTGGAAGAAAGGAAGATTATTTTGGAAGACTATATCTTTTTTATAAGGATTGTGTTATGAGATATTTACCTTTTATTTTAGATAAATCATTAAGAGTTTCCTTATTTGAAGGAACTTTTAGATTAGATGTTTTTCTATATATTTTTTAGGGAACTATGTAGAATCTATCTAGCTTTTCTTTTTTCATTATTTTCCAACAAATACTCTCTTTATTTTAGGCACATACATCATGATGATGGATGGCTAAACTTTCATTCTAGCCTGTGATTAATCGAGTTTATGGTCCTTCAATTATATGAGATCTAACTAATTCATGTCTTTTCACTTTTATTTTTCTATTTATACGTTGTCTGATTTAAGAATTAATATTATCTCGTGATTGTTCAATTTTGCATCTGATTGTTCAATTGATATATGATAGGTAGCCAATTAGAGAAATTAGATAATTAATCTAATTGATCTAAAAATAGTGGTAAACCGGTTTCTTAGGAAAGCATATAATCTAACTGAGCGATTGTCGTGAAAGAATCGACTTTTAGAATTAAGTCTTCTAAAGCTTGTTAAGGCTACCTTTAGATAGACCATGCAAGCATCTCTGGAGGTTAGACTATCGAACAAGTAAGGAAAGTAATTGGTGAAAGAGCAAGAAGTTCTTGAACCATTATAGAAACTGCAAAAAGGATTAGGTTGATTGGTTGAGTAGACAACTTTAACTGATTTAGCAAAATAACCAAATGTCGTCCTTGCATCTAGGATAAGAATTATAAGCCTAAACAAAAATTATATCCTAGGCTAGGCTTGATTTAATTGAATATCCCCTTTGAGAAATTTTCCTATTTTTATTTTGATATTCTTTTGCAATAATTGAATTTAGTTTGCTATTAATTGAATTTTAATTAAATATGTCCAGCTTAAGTGCTCGCGCTTAATGATCCGGTGCATTGTCCAAATTTGTTATTTTTCAATTTTAATTATTAAACGCCCTCTTTCGCATGCAACTTGTTTGATTAATCTTCTAGGCATAATAAACACTTTTAAGTCAATCAATCTTTGTGGTACAACCCTTTCTCACCTCTTCTACAAATTTTGTGAGAGTAAGGTAATATTTTTTGTGGTTCCATCGCCCATAAAAATTTAGAGTCATTGCTAGGGATTAGTCCTGATTTTTATTGTTTTTATGACTAGGTTCGATCGTCCAAGTGAGTTGCAATTTGATCCCGAGATTTAAAAGACCACAAAGAGTTTGAAAAGAGGATCAAGGTTGCAAAAACACAACAAGAATAAGTTGGAACCTCACAAGTGCAAATCGAATCATTAAGTGATTTCGAGAAAGAAGAGGAGATAGCTGAAACAAATAGGACTTTGCGCAAATTGGCTGCTACCCCTTGAATGAATAGCCTCTTTGCATCACTTATCCGGAGCTAAATACGAATTTTGAGCTAAAATTAGGTGTTGTCACTTTTTGCCCACCTTTCGCGGATTGGAAAATGAGGATCCTTATAAACACTTGAAAGAATTTCATGTGGTTTGTTCGAGTGTGAGACCTAATGGTATAACGGAGAAGTAAATTAAACTAAAAGCCTTCCCTTTTTCCTTGGCAGATGCGGTGAAATAGTTGTTATTCTATCTTCCATCCGGCACCATTACTACTAGGCGTGAGATGGCAAGAGCTTTTCTTGATAAATTTTTCCCTGTTTCTAGAGCCATCATGATTAGAAGAGAAATTTGTGCCATCAAGCAAAAAGATGCCGAATCTTTTTATGAATATTAGGAGAGATTTAAGAGATTGTGTACAAGTTGTCCTCAGCATGGAATATCTGAGTAATCTCTTGTTCAATATTTTTATGATGGCTTGCTTCCTATAGAAAGGAGAATGATGGATGCCATTAGTGGAGGAGCAACAGTGAACAGAACACCTTGAGAAGCTAAGGATTTAATTTGCATCATGGCTCTAAATTCATAGTAATTTGGGAATAAGCAAGAGCCTTTGAGAAGAGTTAATGAAATAAGTGTTTCTTCTCTTGATTCGAAAATAACTTAGTTAACTTTTCTTATTAAAAGTTTGGTTGCAAGTGGTAGTGTTCTTACACCTAAAGTTTGTGGAATTTACACTATGGCGGGTCATCTAACCAATATGTGTTCCACGACTCCAAGAAGAGTATCCATAGTATGCTAATACCGTTGGAGGATTTTCCAGTCCAAATATGATCCTTTTTTCGAGTACATGCAATCTTGGTTGAAGCGATCATCCAAAGTTTAGCTATGGAGTTAGGTCACAAAATTTTAATTCGCCAAGTCCACAGCACTGTTAGCCACAACCAACCCTATCATCATAACCCAAGTCCTCAAATTCACGTACTTCTCTTGAGAATATTGTAAAATCTCTTGCTCTTAATACTCAAGAATTTCATCAGGAAACAAGAGCAAGTATTAAGAACTTGAAGAATCAAGTTAATTAGTTGGCCACTTTGTTGGCTTACTAGAGTCCCAAGGTAAGTTACCCTCGTAACTCGTTGTCAATCTAAAGAAAAACACAAGTGCAGTAACCTTAAGAAGTGAAAAAGAGTTACTGAATAGTACTTGTTAGACTAGGTGTGGGCACGCTAGGCTGACAACACCTGAAACAAAGAAAGAAAAAGAAAAAGAGGTTGTTATACATGATGAAACAGAGGTAGACAGCAAGGAATCTGAGCTTAAAAAAAAAAAAAACCACAGTTGGTGATTAAGCCTCCATTCCCTGAGAGATTTAAAAAATCCCAAAAAAAGAAGGAAGAGAAAGAGATTTTTGAGCTTTTTCCCAGTACCTCGAATTGCAAAATTCCTTAAAGAATTGTTTACTAACAAAAATAAGCTTGTTGGGAATGTAAAGATAAGTGTGAAAGAGAATATCTCCACTGTGCTTAAAAAGAGATCGCCACCGCAATGCAAGGACCAAGGTATGTTTGCTATCTCTAGTCAAGTAGGCTCTTTGGGTATTAAGAAAGTCGTGTAATCTAGGAGCATCTATAAGTGTCATGCCTAAGTCCATTTATTCGGCTTTGAATATGGGACCTACGAAAAAAATTGGGGTGGTAATTTAAGTAGTTGATAGGTCATTATTTATCCTAAATGTGTGCTAGAAGATGTTTTCGTGCAAGTTAATGGTTTGGTTTTCCCTGCTGATTTCTATGTGCTTGACTTGTCTTCCAAATCTTTCGAAATCTTGTTAGGCAGACCTTTCCTTAGCATAGCTAAAGCTAAAATTGAAGTGCATGATGGTACCTTAACTATGGAGTTTGATGGTGAAACAATCAAATTTAATGTTTATCATGCCATGAAATATCCTAGTGATGTCTCTTGTTTTTTTGGTTTTTGTTTCGAGATATGCATGATTTATGGGATTAAGAGTTGTTTGAATTATTTGAATTTGACATATTGAATTTGGTTATTCGTAAAAGTTTCACTATTGAGACATTCTAGAAATTTGACATGAATTTTGTTGTGGATAGTGATTTGTGCAAAGTGGTTTATGCTTTAGAAGAACAAAAGCCTTGGAGGTATGGTTCATCCTTTTTGGAACTTCCAATATATCACACAAAGCTTTTGCCTTCTATTTTGCAAGTCCTACAGTTGGAGTTGAAGCAATTACCTTATCATCTTAAGTATGTTTACTTGGGGGAAAAAGAAACTCCTTCAAGGATCGTCTCTGACAAGCTTAGCGTCTTAAAGGAGGAAAAGTTGATTGGAGTCTTGAAGGAGTTTAGAGAAGCTATTGGATATACCATCATAGATATTAAATGTTTGAGCCTTTCCACTTGCATGCATAGGATATTATTAGAGGATGATAACAAGACAAGTAGGAAAGCTCAATATCAACTCAATTTGTCAATAATGGAGGTAGTGAAGAAAAAGATCTTAAAACTTCTTGATGTAGGTATGATCTATCCAAATTCTGACAACAAATGGATAAGTCCAATTTCAAGTTATTCCAAAGAAAACAAGCGTCAAAATGATTGAGAATGCTAAAGGTGAGTTGGTACCCACTTGAGTTTAAAGTGGGTGGAGGGTTTGTATTGACTACTGGAAATTGAATGTGGCAACTAAAGAATATCACTTTCCCCTCCCCTTCACAAATCAAATGCTTGAAAGGTTGGAAAGTAAAACTCATTATTATTGTCTTGATAGTTATTCATGTTTTCATCAGATTTTGCTTGCACCGAAAGATCAAGAAAAGATGAATTTTACTTGCCCCTTAGGGACTTTTGCATATATAAGGATGTTATTTGGACTTTGTAATGCTTCGGCCACCTTCCAAAGATGTATGGTAATCAAATTTTTTAAATATGTGGATAATATCATTGAGACGTTCATGGATGACTTTACAATCTATGGTGAGTCTTTGATAGGTGCTTATATAATCTTTGCTTTAGTACTGAAAAGGTGTCTTGAATCAAACCTTGTTTTAAATTATGAAAAATGCCACTTTATTGTTGATCATGGTTTGCTTTTAGGTTATATAGTCTCTTCTAAAGAATTAAAGGCTGATAAAGAAAAGTTAGATGTGATAAAATCTTTGTGTTAACCTATAAGTGTAGAGGAGGTTCGTGCTTTTCTTGAACATGCAAGTTTTTATAGGCACTTTATCAAGGATTTTGTAAGAATTTTCAGCCACTTTACAAGCATCTACAAAAATATGCCATATTTGAATTCGATGAAGCATGTAAGAAAGCGTTTGACAAATTGAAAGAGAAGTTAATTTTAGCCCCAATCATCCAACCCCTTAATTGGGATCTCCTTTTTGAGATAACGTGCGATGCAAGTGACCACGCGGTTGGAATTGTCCTGGGCCAATGAGTTAGAAAAGATCAATAAGTCATATATTATGCCTCAAGGACGTTGGATAAGGCCCAAAGCAACTATTTGACAACAAAAAAAGAGCTTTTATTTTTGCTTTAGAGAAATTTTGTTCTTATCTGCTTGGCACTAAAGTAATTGTTTATTCTAATGATGCAACTTTGTGGTACTTGCTTATGAAGAAGGATGCGAAAGCAAGGCTCAACCAATGGGTGCTTCTCATACAAGAGTTTGATTTGGAGATTCAAGATAGAGAGGGGTTCGAAAATCTAGCTGCCGATCACCTTAGCTGACTGCCTATGAACGAGAAATTGACTTTTCTTAAGGATGATTTCCTAGATGAGTATCTTTTTTTGGTTCAAAATAAACCTCCTTGGTATGCTAATATTGTTTATTTCTTCGTTATTGGTTCATTACCAATGGAGTTGTCTAGGAATGAGAAGGATAAAATAAAAAGAGATGCTAGATATTATGTTTAGGGTGATCCTTATCTATGAAAACATTGCATTGATCAAGTTGTTAGAAAGTGTGTCACTGAATCTGAAATTCCATCTATCTTGAAGTTTTGTCATACATATGCATGTGGTGGTCATTTTGGTCCAGAGAGAACTACTCGTAAGATTTTAGAATATGGATTGTTTTGGCGAAGCTTATATTGTGATTCATATGAATTTTGTAAAACATGCGCTAATTGTCAAAGAACAGATAGTTCAGGACATAAGGGTTCAAATGCCATTAAGTTTTATCCTTGTGTGTGAAATTTTTTATGCATAGGGGATAGATTTCATGGGACCATTTCCTTCTTCCTTTGGTTACACTTACATCATTCTTGCATTTGATTATGTTTCTAAGTGGATTGAAGCAAGGCCTATGCATATTGATAAAGAAACGTACTTTTGTAAGAAGGTGTTTGAATCACTTTTGAAGAGATATGGTGTTACTTATAGGACCTCCACGGCATACCATTCACAAACCAATGGGCAAACTGAGGTGTAAAATCAAGAAATTAAATCTATTCTCAAGAAAACGGTGAATCCGAATAGGAAATATTGGAGTTTGCATCTGGATGACGTTTTATGGGCCTACCCATTGCATACAAAATGCCTATAGGTATGTCTCCCTATTGTTTGATGTTCAAAAAGCCATGTTATCTTCCTGTGGAAGTGGAACATAAAGCGTATTGGGCAATCAAACAATGTAACATGGAGTTGGACAAAGTAGGAGAACAAAGGAAATTGAGCTTAAGGAAATTCGAAATGAAGCTTATGAGAGCTCATGAATTTATAAGGCGGAAACGAAAGCTTTCCATGATAGGAAAATATCAAGGAAGCAATTTTTCGTTGGGCAAAAAGTGCTACTTTACTGATCTCCCCTTAAATTATTTCCAAGTAAGTTTCGTTCTCGTGGGATAGGTCCTTTCTTGTTTCTAAAGTTTTTGCTCATAGTGCACTGGAAATCCAAAGTTTGGAGACAAACAAGGCGCCAAATGTGAATGCTTATTGTTTGAAGCGTTTTTATGAAGAATTCCATGTGCAAATGGTTGAAGAAATCATTCTAGAAAAGTTGCCAGAATTTGAGTAAACGATTGGTTACATCGCGCCAATGACATTAAATAAAGGCGCTTGTGGAAGACAACCCATGTGCTTAGAAATTTTAATTTTAAGTTTCTAGATTTTTTTTTATTTATTTATTTTTTTTTTGGCAAATGTTTCTTATTTTTCTAAGAATTTTTAATTTATTTTTGGTCATATTCTTCCTTGAGAAACCTAATTGTTGTTCGATGAAGTTTTGGAAGGCTTTGACATTGACAGGAGGTGATTGCTATGGAAATTCATGAATTTTTGTGGTGCCCTATTCCCCCACGGAATAATGGAACACAAACTGAAACCCCCAAGGCCAAAGCTCTGCTTTGGTTTGCCACCTTCTTCGCTTGGTGTGCTCACTTCCTTGAGTTCCTATATGCCAACTGAGACCTGACTTGAGTGATTTTCAGTACCCAAAGAGTTTCGGCTTTCCGGGAGTTTAGAGTTTTATTAATCAAGCTAGTCAATCCTGGAAAGCTCCCATTGTTACCTTCGGAGAATACTCGTGGCACTAGCTCCATAGGAAAAAGCTCCTAAGGAGACTGACTGATAAGACGCCGTGATTCACATGCCACCTTCTTTACTCTGGCATGCCAAGCTCCTAGAGGTATATATTCCTATCAAGAGGTAGCTGAAAGGTCGATTAGGATTCTGCATTCACTCAATTCTCTAAATAAAGGGAGAGAAGTCGTGCGAGCTTTCTTGTTTTAAGAGGTAATAAAAGAGTTTTCCTTGTTCTAAATTGCTATGGAAATTCATGCATTTTTATGGTGTTTTCTTAAGGGAAAAAAAAAAAGGGCACTAGAGGCTTAATGGTGCCCATGCAAGGACTTATGGTTTATTTTAAAGGGTAAATTATTCCAAAGGTCTGGAGGCTTAACGGTGCCCACGTAGGGACTTATGGTTTATTTTAAAGGGTAAATTATTCCAAAGGCCACTAAATTATTTAGTTAGTCTTGTTTTAACCATCGAACTATTTTTGGTTTTAAAAGGACCATTAGCTTTTTAAAATGGTCCCATTTAAACCATTCCATTAAAAAACTTAGCAAATTATGTTAAAAACATAAATACTTAAAAATTAAGTGACTTGAGTATTTTTTTAATTTTTAATTAATTTTAAATCTTCTTTTATTTTTATCTCTTTATTCTTTTATTTTCTTTTCACCTTCTCTCTTTTTTTTTCCTCTTTCAATTTTTGCTTGTTTTACTTTCTTATTTTCATAAAATAATAAATTACAAGTATTTTTCTCCTAAATTTTTTATTTTACTTTGGCTAAAATAAAAAATTATAATAACAAAACAATTATTATGATGATGAAGGAAACACTCTCATCATAAGGAGGTCAATTCGTATTATTTCCTTTATTATAAAAGAAAAACAAAAGTAATAGTAATATTTTTTATTTAAAAAATAGGCACCACACACACAAACGTGGATCTACCACTGACTTTGAAGTATATTTAAGTTTGATCCTCATATTATATTATAAGAAAATAATCTTTGATTTAAAATATTTTATATTTCTATTTAATATAAAAATTTCTTTTATAACAACAGGCTAAATCATATGAAGTGCACCTCCTTAGGACGAGTTCTTCTTGTGATCGTAATAAGTGTATTATTATCATAATATTTGTTAGCCTAAGTAAAATAAAAAAATTTAGGACAAAAAAATAATTATGATTTATTATCTTATGAAAACAAGAATGTAAAACAAGCAAAAGTAGAAAGAAAAAAACAAGAGAAAGTAAAGAAGGAAAAAACAAAATCAAAGAATAAATAGATAGAAATGAAAAGAGATTGAAAATTAGTTAAAAATACTCAAGTCACTTAATTTTTAAGCTTCTTAATAGAATGGCTTAAACGAGACCATTTTGAAAATCTAATGGTCTTTTAGAAACCAAAAATAGTTCGATGGTTAAAACAAGACTAATTAAATAGTTTAGTGACCTCTTGAATAATTTATCCTATTTTAAATAAGCTTTCATGACTAACAAACCCTAATCTTTTTGCCCCTCTTGTTCCGCAAGAGAGAACCACCAAACCTACCACCATATTCCTTGACAACCACCACTCCAAAACCAAACCATTACGAATCCATCAAACCCGCTTGACAAATAGCATGGGGAAGAAGAAAATTGTAAAGAAAACACCATTTACACATTCTATAGCCAAGAGAGCAAGGAGCAAAACCTACCTGTCACCTCTACCATTGGTAACTGTGCCATTGCTACCCCTAGAGTGCCGGCCGCGTGTTTTTCATGGACTTGACCCTACCAAAACACCACAAAATGGCCTCCCACAACTTCCTACTATACCCAACCCCCCTCCCCCAAACCATACCCTACCCGCGACCACTTAGTTGTTCGACAGCCACTGGCAAGTGGCCAGATGTGCAGAGACACTGATATAACACCCTCCAGCCCCCCATTTCACTTTCACCTACTCCTTCGTGCAGTAGAACTTGAGCTCAAGAAGATCAAGTTTCAGAGCCATGGACCATGATTTTTCATGCAACACTCCTCAATTTTCAAATTTGGAACATTGCAAAAGATGTATCAAACTTACCACCTGAACTTTATATCCATGTAAATCCATGCATTTTAATACCTTAACCATTTTGGATATAGAGAATTACATGAATGTACTGCTTGAAAATATTGGATGGAAAGAATATGCTAAAATCAATTGTCCAACATACTCTAAGCTTACTAAGGAATTTTATGCAACATTGAAATTCGAACGGTCAAGTGATTTTAGTGTTAACTCACAGAGTAGGGTGTTCTTTAAATTGAATGGTAGACAACTTTCAATGTCCATCACTGATTTTAATTTGGCTTTAGGAGTCCCAATGGATTGTGTGCCCAATCTAGTGAATATTTGGATATTTTATGTGCATACTTGGAAGATTTACTACCCCACAAATGTATCATGAATTGGCTCTCCTTTACCCCGTTCTATACACTCTAAGCACCTTACGAGATCATTTACTTGAGAACCCTGCCTTGATTTACATATATTGTTTCTTGGCATATACATTTTCTGGAAGAAGAATAATCCATCTGTGTTGTCTAAGGTTGAACTCTTTTTCTTATGGTGCATGTTTTGTAAGAAACATGTTAATTTGGGCTATTGGCTTCTTTCTCACATTAGCAGTGTTGTCACTAAAAATAGGCCATTGATCTTGTGTTCTCTTGTCACACATATCGCTATTCGTTATATCTTGCTTAATGTGCGCAATACCACTCTTCTCAAAGCATGTGACATGGCACTATTAGATTTAACTTCTTTGCAGGCTATCAATCTCCTACACAAGGAGGAAGATAGAGTTGTGCTTATTTCTACAGGTGCGCTCGCTACAGGAGCACACCTAAAGGCCGCATAAGTCACTTTGGCATCTCATATAGCCGACCGTCCATATCTACTTCTTATGTCATTGACAATGACCGCCTAGCTTGCATGAAGGCAAGCTTGGCTGATCGATTGACGTGCCTAGCGCACTTGGAGAGCTTCATATATGCTTGGGGATGACTAGTCACCGATTCCACAGCCTGCTTCACATTTTTTAGGGAAGTCCTCAGTCTTGTTCTTTAATTTTGTCTTTCTTCTTTTTTTTACTATTTCTTCTTGTTTTTGCTTTCTTTTCTTTACTACACATTGAGGACAATGTGAGTTTCAAGTATAGCGGAGTATATGCTTCATTTTAGTGCTGTGTGTTTACTTGTGTTTTGTGCTTTGCTTTCATGATATAAATCTTGTAAATACACTTGTTAGTTTATACCTTTAATATGTCTTGAGTCTTTATGAAAATTGAAAAAAAAAATATAGCAAAACAAAAAAAAAATTGAATTGTTTTGCTTTGTAAAAATTTGGTCTTTTTCAACGTTTCTTTTAGAATCTTTTGGTGTTATTAAATGCATGTTTTCAAAAGTTCTTTTGTGATTACAAAACTCTAGTCAAGTTCTTTTTTTTCAATCTCAACTTTCCTCCATGTAAAATTGGCACCTATCTTGAGAAAGCACGGTTCCCATACTCAAAATAGTTTGATTGGTTGCAACGGTAAGTTGGTATATGCGATAAAATTTAGTTGCTTTTGATAGTTGCTTTAAACACAAAGTGCTTGAAACTTGCTTGAATTTTTGCTCGGGCTTAAAAGTTTGCATATGCTTGAATTGGAAATCAATGCATAGTTAGAGTTTGATGGGTGTGTGCCTTGGCTTTTTTTTTTGTGGTTGTATTATGAAAGAAAAGTGAGTGCCTTAGATTGGGGATGCCGAGTTTTAAGATCACTCTTGCTAAGTGTGGTGAAATTTGGAAATCTTGTTCCAAATAAGTACGAAAATAAAAATAAGGCATGAAACGTCCTCCCACTCCAGTAGTCAACAAAAAAGGGACTATAAGTGGAGCTAGTAGTCACTTAGAACTGTAACCAATTGAGTAATCGATTACATTTATCACAAATGTTTGTCCTCATGTCAAAAGGTTGAGCGACACTCTAGATAAGCAATGTATTATGCGTTGAAATGTATTACAACGTACAAAGTGAATGAAAGCAATTGAAGGGAACTGGTCTCTCAGCTAATTGAGACTTGGCACAAACTTCGTTTTTGAGGAAAATTCGACATCTTGGTGGCATATTTGATTTCTCTTCTATGCATTGGTATAATCATATTTTGGCTATAATTTTGCATGTGCTTTAATTGGTGCAAGGTTTATTTACCTAGTGTTTGGGTGCTATTAGGGTGGCTTATACATGTGGTGGTACTTGTTTTGTCTTGCTAAATACCGTCTTACCTTTGTTTTCCTCTTTGAGTTTTTGTGAGTTGTGGTGGAGAGACTTTTGAGGATTATGTACATGAGTTTGCATTTTGAGGATGTTAGGATTATTTTTGAAGAAAGGACAAATTTTTGGTGTAAAAAGGCTATGTTGATGGATTTGAAAAAAAAGGGCCATGCTTTGAAAAATGATTGTCTATTGTTCAATAGTCTCTTACTTCGAAAGAAGTAAATCTTTGAAAATTTTTGTTGGATTTAAGGTTCTTGAGAATGGTTTAAAGTCAATATTGTTAAAAAGAATGCGTGAAAAGTGTTATTTGATGCAAGTATTTATAAAAGTTAGATGCACTTTGTGTTAAAATATTGAAGCATTGCAAAGTTGAAAAAAAGGAAAAGAGTAGCTTGTTTATGTGTTCTGTAAAGAACCTTGAATTGCTTATCTTGTTTACACCATAGACTTGAGTTAGATTAAAGTGAAAAAATTGTGTTGAGAATATGGCCTTTTAGTTGGATTATCCTTTGTTCAAATGATGAATTGAAGTGGGATAATTGGTATGTGCTCGTGCTTGTCGGGGTACTTGTGAAGTAAAGATTTGTGTTGTATGTTCTCAAGTGTTGTTTATAAGTTGTGTGTCATGGAAAGGAGCTACTGCAAAGAGTTTTGAAAAGTGAAAGGAAGGAAACTTTAGCTTTGTGCTGTGAAAGTATTTGCAATTGTTTCACACTTTTAAATGTCCTTAGGTTGTGAAAAGCTAGCATATAACAAGGAAAAGAAGTCTTGGGAAAATTTTGCATATAGGTTCTATGATCTAAATTGTATTCATGCTTAAGGGCAAGCATGGTCTAAGTGAAGGGAAATTTGATAAGTCAAAAATAAACCTTGAATAGACAGTTATTTATGCTTAATTTCAAGATTAGATACTTCCTAATTGAGGTTATTTTTTGTGTTTTGGCATAGTTATGCTTGGAAAAGAAGATGGAAGCAATACATGTGGATCTAGGGTACATTTGGACTTGTTTGGAGCTGTTAGAAAGATGTCATTGCGTCAAACGTAACCACGCCAGAGTCTATACTGGATTGACCAAGTTTGACTACAGTAGAAGATATTTTTTTGGCTTTCTTGGGGAAGACTTTTTAACCAAAAGCATATGTTATCTCTAGAAAGAAGGAAGATTATTTTGGAAGACTATTTTTTATAAAGATTGTGTTATGGGATATTTACCTCTTATTTTAGATTAGTCATTTAGAGTTTCCTTATCTGAAGGAATTCTGAGTTTAGATATCTTTCTATATATTTTCTAGGGAATTACATAAGATCTATTTAGTTTTTTTTTATAATTATTTTCCAGCAAATACTCTCTTAAATTTTAGGCACATATATCATGATGATGGATTGCTGAACTTTCATTCTAGCCTATGATTAATCAAGTTTATGGTTCTTCAATTCTATGAGATTAAACTAATTCCTATCTTTTTGCTTTTATTTTGGTATTTATATGTTTCTGATTTAAGAATTAATATTATCTCGTGATTGTTCATTTTTGTATGTAGTTGTTCAATTGTTAGATGATAGGTATCCAATTAGAGAAATTAGATAATTAATATAATTGATCTAAAAATAGTGGTAGACTAGTTTTTGGGAAAACATATAATTTAACTGAGTGATTGCTGCAAGATAATCGACTTTTAGAATTAGGTCCTTTTGGAGCTTGTTAAGCCTGACTTTAGATAGACTTTACAGACATCTCTAGGGGTTAGACTGTCTAACAGTTAGAGAAAATAATTGGGTATAGAGTGTAGAGTCCTTAAACCATTATCGATTAAAAGAAAGGATTAAGTTGTTGGGCTAAACCAACAACTATAATTGATTTATCGAAATGAGGAAAAGTTATCCTTGCATCTAGGATCGAAATTGTAGGCCTAAACAAAGATTATATCCTAGGGTAGGCTTGATACCATTGAATTTCCTCTTTGATAAATTTTCTTATTTTTATTTTGATATTCTTTTGCAATAATTGAATTGAATTTGCTATTAATTGAATTTTAATTAAATCTCTCTAGCTAACGTGCCTGCACCTAAGGCTCTGGTGCACTGTCGAAATTTGTTATTTTTCAATTTTAATCATTTAAACCCCCCTCTTTCACTTACAACTTGTTTGATTAATCTTCTGGGCATAATGAACATTTTAAGTCAATCGATCTCTGTGATACGACCCTTTCTCACCACCTCTATGAATTTTGATAGAGTAAGGCAATATTTTTGGTCGTACTTTCAACCTCCCTAAAACCTTTGGCCATTAAGGCATTAGGTGTAACTTTTGGATGTAAACAATTATCCTACAACAAATTTATATTAATGTAACATCTAAATTTCACACTAACGGTCTGAGATGGCTAAAGAAGGAAAAGGCTTATTACAATTAAATTTTCTTATCCAAAGAGAATTGTTATTATGGGCTCCTTATAACATTGCATCCACAGTAATAAAATTTTGTGATTAGCTACATCACCTATTCATCCTATATGCTTTGGATTTTTTCTGTTCTAGTTGTGTCAATTTAATTAGCACTTGAATTATCGTGCAATTGATCTGTTATAATTAGAAAGTTTATGACCCATAGTAGTACAAGTCCTTGGATAGGGTTTGGGCCCATAAAAGAACCCTTCATAGTGAGTCAGCGTAAATGAACCAGGAGGCCACATAGGCATTGCAAGTAGACATAATTTCTTTATTGCAAAGGTCAAAGTCCAGATGAAACTGTGGTCAAGGACATGTAGTTAGCACGAATATTTTCTAAGCAAACAACTTTTGGCAAGCCACATGAGACCTGCTATAGATACGGCTTGGAATACTCACAGCAAAGTTCCAACAACAGATGCAAAAGGTGATTAAAATCCAGCCCTTTAGCCGTCAACTTCAAACCAAGACGAACCAGTATCCCAAACTATGGAAGTAGCCACTAGTTAGACAACAGCCATTCCTAATCCTCTCAATTGCAAGCATTTATTCCATCCATCTGGTGATGAATCCCCAAGGCCTAACATAATCGAATGAGCAATGGCATAATTGTAAGAGGGATTTACGTCCTGGGTACAAGATGCCATTGTTGAAGCTATGGACGATGTTAAAGATAAAACTTCAATTAGAGTAGCCGTAGAATCGAATAAGATTCTTTTGGATGCTTTAGCCCCTCTGATCGATGCCATGAGGGATGCGATCCAAGTCACAAAAAACATGTTGGCTAACCAGGTCACATTGCTTGAACAATTGACTTTAAATAATCATAGTCTCAACAATAGAATGGTGGAGTGTATGAAGTAGCTAAATAAGCCAAGAATATCATTGACCAGATGGAAAATCTTAACCGAGATATTTAGGTCAACAACAAGGCCCATTTCCATGAAATTTCCCATGCTATCCGTCATCAAGTAACTGACATGATAAAGACCACACGGTTACTTGAATCCTCAAGTCACACCTCATCCTCAAGAATTGTACAACCAAGAGGATGAGACAACCTACCACAACCAGGGCAACAACTAAAGTTCGACCAAATTCATATTCTTCAACAGCTAGTTGTATCAGTAACTAGGCCACATCTTGGGAACAATTAGGGGAAACCAATAGGACACCCCCGGGTAAGTTTTGATGGATTTCTAAGGAGGCATGAAGTACCTATTACACTACCATATGCTCCACATCCACAAGATTGGCTTGGAAGCCCACCAATGTAACCAGCCATTGGTTCACAGTCGGGTTAGACATCACTATAAGAGCAAGATATACATAGCCCATCACAACATAGAGTCAAGCATCCTAGTCACATCAGTATAACCTTATGGCTGCGTAGCCTTCTCAGCCACAGTCAACAGCCTGGGTCCCTGGGGCCAGCATGTGTCATAGCCAAGCCCTCGGAACCCAAACGGTGGGCTACAACAGCCACATATAGCCTCTTACATTAATCCCACGATGCAAGAAATGGTGGCCTCAATACTACAAGAACATCTTGGCTTTGAGCGTAGGCTAACCAATAGACCCACATGACCAACCATATGTAGAACGGGTCAACAGTATCATAGAGTTCTGTAGTGGCTTTAAGGCCTAAAAATTCACATTATTCTCTGGTGATACAGGTAAAAATCGCCCATCCAATTGGATTATGACATGTGGGGACAAGGGCCCACATGAGAGATGATAGGCAGACCCCAAGCCTACTGGTTCGATCCAAGAGGCCCCTGGGCGGACCTATCAAGTAAGGGTCCAATCTCTTTAAGTCTTCAAATGGTCACCATGCATATGACATGAATCTTCAATGAATTTATAAAGGCACGTGAAAGATAACCCCATTAGCCTAAGGGTCGCTAGGAGCTTAAAGTAGGCAGACCCATGCCTAACACTTCTAACCCTCAGCCAACGTCCAGCGTGGTCAAGTCTTTCCCCCCAAAATGGTTCAAGATGCCATGTCACGCTAAAGTAAAGCCTAGTCAGCATACTACTTATGGATAACCTCAGGATTTGAGCACAATTGCTTATAAATACCAAGCCATATTCCATGAAAAGTAAGTAAGTAAGGGTAAGAATTCTCTCTAAATATTCATGAACACCTTCATATATTCAAGTCAATCTTCATATGGCCCTTAGACTTGCAAACTAACTTGCTCGTCAGAGGTACAATGGAAGGATGGCCCCGTTGTCTCTCTCTTTTTGCAGAGAGATAGACTTATAGCTCACGCGCGCATAGGTGGATCCTCAACTCACTCGTTCGCCATCTACTCCTTCAACTTACAATTGAGAGATTGATTCATCTTTACTGACATGGGCAAATTTCCTTGAAGTCAAGGAGGCAACAAGCCTTACCAAAGCACACCGAGTAGATCAAGGACAAGGGGTCATCAGCTATGACCTTAAAGTAAGTGAGCAGACCATGAAGGTCTAGCCATAAGTAGTGTAAAGCATGAGCATATGCATTGGCAACGAATAAGAGGGGGTGCAACTCCAAAGATTAAAAGCCCGATGGCACCGGGTTCACCATGCAACACATATCTAAAGATGGAGGGCATGCCTTAGTGCATAGACCAACCTCGAAAATTGAGGATGTGGTACACACTGAATAAGGCAAGCAAACCCATTTGCACATGAGTCAAATTGTAAACCAACTCATGCGTCACATATCTAAAGACGAAGGGTATGCCTTAGTGTATAAACCAACCTCAAAAATTAAGGATGTGGTAGACACTGAATAAGGCGAGCAAACCCATTTGCAATCCATATAAGTCAAATTGTTAACCAACTCATAGCATGTTTGGGGCAAATGTCACCCCTCCGCGCATGCCTAACCTAGTCACCAGGTGGCACAGCCAAAGCTATGGTTGGAATGTTCACCCGAGCACATAAGCTAGTGACAAAATGAAGGATGTGGCAAATGCTAGGTGAAACGGGCAAATTGACTCGCGATGAATATGCAAGCCAAGCTACAAAACCGTTTAACCTGGCCAAGTGAGAAGGGAATGAGCCCTAAGGGACAAGAATGTAAGATGTAAAAATAGACAAAGCATTGGTCATAGAAACGCGTGTTAGGGAGCGTTAATGATTCAAACAATTTAATAGAAGACCCACTATAAAGTGTACGAACCTGAGACGTCAAATTGGGACCAAACCTGCTCATAGGATTAAAATTCTCATTAAAATCAGCATATTACAACCAAACTCGAGCAGCCGTAATGTTATAATGTATTTTTTGGTCTATTGTATGGCACAACCCTAGTTTAATGACTAAACTACAGTAATCAAAATATGTAGCATTACTAGTATGTCTTCGATACATAACTACGAACAAAATAACATTATGATGTTGACATCTTTATATTACATTTTATATGTATGCATCGAGATATTATACTCTATCCATTGCATAAATATCACACCATATATTTTATAGTCCATAATTGCAATTCTGAAGCAACACTTGCTCATTAGCAATTAGCATGTCTGTGCAACTCAAACAAGATGTCAGCGGATGGATCGGTCTACCATCTGAACCCTTTCTTCCCTTATTGTCGTAGGTGGTGATTACCTATGAAAGCAACCAAAAGCAACACTATTACTGGCCATCGTCTTTCCTCTGCTAGCTAGTTAGATAAAGAAAAGAGGCATCGTCAAGCTCTATTTGAGGCAGTAAAAAAAGAAAAACATGGCCAAACCAAGAAACAAGACCTCCGCGACGAGCTTGCCGGAGAAGAAAGAGAGGAAGGACCTGTTGTTGAGCCCTATTCGCAGAGAAAATAAAAGTGATAAGCTCGATGATGGTGATCTGGTACGCCTATCTGCTAAATACTTACCTGATAAATATGAGTTGCTTAGCTATAACCTGCCCTCGCCAAGACGAAAGACAAAAGGCGGACCCATGGCGCCCGACGGTAGCAAGAAGAGAATGGTTGACTCCTAATTGTCGCTCCTGACTTAGCGGTACGAGGAAAGATGACTTGCCCACGGTTGAGGCGTCCGAGGGCAGCAAGAAGATAGGGGGCACACATTGGCCTACGACGTCTGCACAACATTCAAAATATGAAGAAAAAGCATGGTGAGTTTCGATGAAGTTTATTCGTGGTGATTTAAAGGAAAATATGGATGAATGGTGGGAGGAAGGTCTGCTCATGAACCCATATATAACCAACGTGAGCACAACATTTTTTCGAAGGAGACTTCCACATTAGCTTTGGGCAACGTAGTTCACGCGAATATGGAGCAGCATTGAGCAAACCCGTTAAGGCAGTATCTTTTGTAGTAAATTTGAGAGGTCCATTCTTGACCAACGAGGCACTTGAGCTTGGAGAAGACATAGCTTTCACTGACCACTACCAGTATTCATTTTTGTTTTACTCAAATTACAACACATGGACAAACAATACAGGGGTGAAAGTCATATACCGGCAAATCTTCAACAAGGTTGTTCGACCAAAGAAAAGGGGCAAGGTGTGGATTTCTATGTACTGAGAGGAACGTTGCTGTAGGCGGCACTCATACTCATGTCAGTCCTGGTGGCTATTTGCAACATATTGTGTATTTTATAACGTTTCTTGGATTCATTCGTTTGTCATTTGAAGCTTCTGTTAATGGTGTTAAGCAAAGCACTATTCGAGCTCCTAAAAACCTTCAATCTGGGTCAATTTGGGTCAAAATTCATAAGCAAAGAAGCAGTTGCAAGATTTAAAGAAACTGGTGTACGGTGTTAAGTTGATAAAAGCCTGTACAGCAGTGGGTTCATTTGGAGAAGGAACGAAGAGCAACGGACCCTTTTGACAAGCATGGGCAGAGAAACGAAACAACATAATGGAACGAAGTTCGAGCAGAGGTTAATGTAAAAAAAAGAAGCAAAAGGCTCGTTTAAAAGATGACCGACCACGGACCCAAGACTACAGGTCATTCTCTTTAACTTCGTTAAAATGTTTTGCTGCGAATAAGCTGCCAGAGTTGTATAGCCATGGGGAGAGGTGGACCATGAGGATGGCAAATCCTTGACTATGGTGGCTGATATATATGTATATACAAAAGAAGTGCTTGCATCTGCTGCCTTCTGGGTCCTCTTGAAGGATTGATGACTCAAAGATTGGAGAAAAACGAAGAAGAGTTCATTTCAAGATCCCAGTGGACCCTGGAGCGTGGGGTATGATTCGGCAATGTGGCATAGATAGGCGGACCCTGGGCCATCGGGCCCAACAAAAAACAAGTCAAAAGCATATATATATATATATATATATATATATATGATGTGTGTTTACACCCACAAGTGCATGGGTCATGTGTAGTGAAGTGTGCAAATACGAGGTCGTTCTTCCTCAGGGAGGCTCCTTCATTTGGTCTCTGTTTGGTACCTAAAACAAGCTATGAGCGTGTATTGAAGTATTTTTGGTCTTTGTGATTGAAAGGGCTCTAAAATAAAATCTAAATCTAAACCTAAGCTAATAGAGGAACTATAGATGCCAAGCTAAGGAAATAAGGCTCTACAAGGCGGAAGGGGATCTTGGGTGATTGCATGTATCTAGACTCGAGCTATGATAACGGTGTGGTCTATTTATGGCTCAATTGCTCTCTTTAGTGTTAACTAATGTCGCACTTGAGACTAACCTATTAGTATTGTTTCCGACTAGAGTTTAGACTCCTAGACTATTAACTAGTGCTAATGGGTATCCTTTTTGTATTGTTTCAGACTAGAGGTATACTCCTCCTACACAAGTCATTAATTAAGCATATCAATCAACACACATAGTTGCAAATAGATCTAATGCTATTAGCATTGATTAAGGCTAAGATGACACCACTATCGATAGCATTTAAGCACAAAATAACACATGCAAGTTCACCTAGGCATTTTATCGAATATGTAGACATATTCGATTATCAACACATAGACATGTTGATTTATGCCTTTAATCAATGTAAACAAGCATATATTAAGAGTCAAAGATACACACAAATCTTTTATTCAAAACCATGATCTAGTATACAACATTAATCAACTCTAGATCTAACTCAAATACAAAACATATTTACAAGAATAAGAAAAGGAATAAGAAATTTCCCTTCAAATCCTTGCTCAAATCCGAAGCAAAACCCTTCAATCTCTTGTTACAAGCTTCAATCCTTGCTTGGTTTAGTGTGGAATGGTAGTTTTGGGTGTTTGGCGAAGTAGGTAAAGGGTTAGGGTTTATTAGGATTTAAGAAAATAAAGTTTCTCCCTTACAAATGAGCTGAAACAAGCTTTAAATAGGCCTTTAGCACGATGCTAGAAGACCTAACCGGTCAACCGGTAATAGGGCATCACTCAGTCGGTACTTTTGATGGAGCTTCTGGAACTACTAGAAGAGTAAATTGGAAGACAGTACCGATCAACCGGTACTGGAACATGGGGGATCGACCTGTAGTAGCATATCTTCTTCATTTTAGCTTCGTTTTCACTTCCATTTTCTCTAGTACTTCCTTCTTGGTCTCGTGCATCATCTAGCATGCTCGAATCTTGTTTCAAAACATCAAATCTTTATCAATATTCTTCTGGAATTCTTCATTTAAGCCCAAGCATCTACTTCACCCAAAATGCACCTAAGTCATGCAATTAGTGTACTTAATGTAGCATTTATGCAATTATTCACCCTCTGCACAACTATTAACAAATATGCATAAACTCTATACTAAATGCACAACAATGATCTCTAAAACACCCTCAAAAATGTATGCAAAAAAATATATACAAACATACACAAAACACACACATCAATATGCAGAGTCTTTCTTCTAAGCATGCATAAGTGTGGCAAGAATGAAGGTGCTCAAAAGAAATGAAAATGAAGAAGACCTATAACTCATATACTCAAATAGAAAAATGACAAGTAATGAAATAAAGAAGGGCAGACCCCAAGCTATCGGGTACAAGGAGAAGAAAGAGCATGCATATAGGGGGCAAACCCTTACGCCAAACATCAACCCAAGAACAAGAGTAGAACACAAATCAAGCATGAAATGTTCACTTTGAGCTGTGTAATTGATAGCCTGCAGAGAATTGGAGAGCTAAACAACTTGGTCGAAAATGTGAGGGACTGCTTCACATTTGTTGGGTCAATATTGCACATGAAAACAACGAGTCCCAGGATGCAACGGAGGAGAAGAAAAAAGTAAGAAGCTTGGTGATGGCCTGGGATGTCTATCAGAAGCTCGCTTAACTTAAAATGGGCATAAAGTGTTTAGTTGCAACCCATTTGAGGTGTTTATGAATGAAAATAAAGAAGATACAAGCAAGGGGTGGACCGTCGTGTCTCGCAACCAATTCAGAGAAGGGGAAGAGTAAAAGAGGGGCATACCATGGCCTAAGGTGTTCGTTCAGCATGTAACAAGTGAAAAGGAAAAAGTGAAGGTTATACCTTGATGATGCAAAGAGAAGAAGAGTGAAAGCCTAAAGGAGGCTGGAGCAAAGACGAATTTCAGACAACAGATGATAAAAGCTTTTGAAAAGCTTGGAAAAATATTGAATGTTGCAAATATACAAGTGCTGATAGTATGGCACAGAAGAATGGTTCTAAAATAGATAGAGAGTAAATGGCATATTACCCCCCTGTAGTCTAGTATACGTACACAATATCTCTCTGAAGTCTCAAAACTATCTGAGTACCCCCTCGAACTTTTTAAACGTGTGCTCGCTATCCCCTCGCTGTCTGCTTTTGGTTAGTTTTGACGGAAATTAAATTATATGTACATGTGTGGCGTTTTTCATTACATAATTTATATATAAAAATTAAATATTTTGGGCCATTTAAACCTTTACACTTTTTATAAAAACGCTTAATTCATTCATTCCCTAAAAACTCATGGGGGTAATTTTGAGACTTCAGAGGGATATTGCCCACTATGCAACACTACAGGGGGGTAATATACTATTTACTCTATATATTATGCAATGAAAAATACTACACACGTGCGTAGACTCCAACTCCCGTCAAAACTAACCAAAAACAGACAGCGGAGGGTAATTTGCACATGTTTAAGAAGTTCGAGAGGGTAATCAGATAATTTTGAGACTTCAGGGGAGCATTACGCATTTATGCCAGACTATAGGGGGTAATATACTATTTACTCATAGATAGAAGGAGAAAAAATATCTAGTGGGATGGACCTCAACATGGTGTCGCTGCTAGAGAAGAGAAAAAGCAAAAGATGAGTTGTAAAGCAACAAAACTCACCTTGAATCATGCAAAAAGCAAGAATGTGAATGTGATTGATTTGCTGCTAGCGTGGGATTGTGGGTCTTGAGAAAGGAGATTCCTAATCAGCTATAAGTTTTCAAGAGCAATTGAGCAATGGAGCTTTAGAGGAAGTTCTAACTTGGGAAGGAAGGCCAATCGCAGTATGAGGAGCTACACACGCCTGACATGCAGAGCATAGAATGGGTCTCCGAGCTAAACACGATCAACTCACGTGTGTTTTTGGTGGCACATAAACTAAGATGCATGCGTGCGTGAACTTGTTGTTGCACACTTCGAACATATATATGAGGCCAGAGACGAGTTGAAATTACTAATTGCACCATGGAAAGTATGGAGGTGTCTATGCAACAAGGCTCATATATACAACTGGGTGTTTTAACTTCGAAAAGTGATGAAAATATTATGGGTATCAAAACCCCCTCAATCGTGCAGAAGGAGCCGACCTATTTGAGATCAAGCAAGAAATAAAGACCAGAAAGCTGAAAAGAATTTTTGAAAAATTGCAAAGTTACTAAATGAAATAAGAGGGATTGAAGCTCTAATTGTAGACCAAGGCAAGCATGCAAAATGGGGGCACTATATGAGGTAAATGGAAAGCACGTGACAAAAAAAGAGGGTTTTTAAGAAGTAAAAGAAATGAAGTATAGGGCGGACCCTCACGTCCTACGTATGCTCGAAGGACAAGATGCGAAAAAATGAAGTTACAAAGTCAAATGAACTTCTTCTTCTAAGTATAAGTGCAAGAAAGATGTATGGGTGTACAACAGAAGGCATTGACGATAAGTATTAAGCAAATATAACGGGGACAAGTCCACGAAGAGGGGCAGACCGCCCTTTCCCGCATGGTGTCACCCTAAGATTGAGAAGTATGAATAAAAGCAAGGAGAGCACAAAATGATTCACCTCGAACTATGATACTGATAAACCTGCAAACAAGTTTTAAAAACAAGCAGGTTGGTTGAAAGCATGAGAGACCTATATGTTCTAAAGCAATTCTGAGTGCTATTTACAACATGGAGAAGACGCTTCAAAAAGAGTCATAACCAGAAAATCAACATAAAAACTAAGAAGAAAGTTTTTGGTCCTTACACGATATTAAAAAGATTGTATAAGAACCAAAAAGAGGGTGGTTGATAGGGGTAAAAATTGCCCCTCCAATCGGATTGCGACGCATGGTGGTAAAGGCCCACGTGAGTGATGATAGGCACACCCCAAGCGTACGAGTCTGATCGAAGAAGCCCCTGGGCGGACCCATCAACTAAGGCTCCGGCTTGCTTATGTCTTCAAATGGTCACCATGAACATGACATGAATTTTCAATGAATTTATAAAGGCACGTGGAGGATAACCCCCTGAGCTCAGAGGGTCGCTAGGAGCTTAAGGTAGGTAGACCCATGGCTAACGCATTCACCCCCGAGCCAACGTCCAGCATGGTCAAGTCTTTTCCCTCAAAATGGCAAAAGATGCCATGTCACACTAAAGTGTCAGCATACTACTTATAGATAACCTTAGGATTTGAACACTATTCCCTATAAATACCAAGCCATATTCCATGAACAATAAGTAAGTGAGGGTAAGAATTCTCTCGAAATATTTGTGAACACCTTTATATCTTCAAGTCAAACTTCATATGGCCTTTAGAACTGCAAACTAACTTGACCATCACAGGTACAACGGAGGGATAGCCCCGCCGTCTCTCTTCTTGTAGAGAGGTGGACCCACAGCTCACGCATGCATAGACAGGCACTCGGCTCACCCGTCTGCCATCTCCTCTTTAATTTTGGACCCATAGCTCATGCGTGCATAAGCCGATCCTCGGCTCACCATCTGCCATCTACTCCTTCAACTTGCAATTGGGAGATTGATTCATCTTTATTGACATGGGCAAATTTCCTTGACCACATCATCTGGGAAGACAACCAACCCACCCTAGAACATATGGCAAGCTTTACGACTTAGTGCACAAAAGTAGTAGGCAATGATTTTCTGAAATTAAGGCTATTTGGTAGCTCCTTGACAGGGTTAATATTTCAATTGTATGCAAAATTGTGTCCAAATTTAGTGTAATCTTGGGCTAACATGGAATGATGTTCTAGAAGTAGTTCTATATAACCGAGCTAGATGTGACCATTACTAATAGGCATCGAAACCACCAAAAATATTGCCTTACTCTATCAAAATTCATAGAGGTGGTGAGAAAGGGTCGTATCACAGAGATCGATTGACTTAAATATGATCTTATGTTTCTTTGAGGATATAAGGATAGTAGGGAAGGGGTAGACAAAAGGGGATGAGTGGAGAAAGGATAAATATGATCTTATGTTTCTTTGAAGCTTTTCAATGCCAATGGTTGATAAATCATCTGCTAATCTTGTTTTTCCACAAGCACTCACAAAGCATAAAGATTAGTTTGCCATGCAAGCTTGCATTGGCATGCAAAAATGATAAATAAGATGTATCCTAAGGGAAATGGGATAGGTGATCCTCACTTGTGAGGGCTAAAAAGAAAAAAAATGAAAAGAAAACGAAAACAAAGAACAAAAATGCCAAATTTAACCTGGGCTACCTCTCAGTAGCACTAACCTTTACGCCGTCCGCTAGGCAATCACCAACTCATCATTCTTCACAGATGGGGTCTTGAAGCCCAATGGTCTCTACACGAGCCATGCTCGGGTCAAATGTATGCATCAAGCGTTGTCCACTCATAGTCATCTCTCAGCCATCTTTCAAGTCTCTTATCCTCACGACTTCAAAAGGGTATGCTTGAATCACCTTATATGGACCATCCTATCTTGACTTCAACTTTCTTGGAAAGATTTTCAAATGAGAGTTAAACAACTAAACTCTATTGGAAGGAGAGAAAGATTTCCTAAGTATATGCCTATCATGCATTTTCTTTATCTTATCCTTGTAAAACTTGGCATTCTTATATGCCTTGAATCTAAGCTCTTTCAACTCCGCTAGGTGTAGCTTTCTTTTCTCACTCTTTCTTGATATATCAAAATTTGGGCTTTGATGGCCCTATATGCTTTATGCTTCAACTTTACCGATAAATGGAAAGCCTTCCCATACACTATTCTATATAGAGACATGCCAATGGGAGTCAAAAACACGGTACGGTAGGCACACAATACATCACTCAATCTACAAGACCAATCTTTCCTAGCCAGCCTAATCATCATCTCTGAAATGTGCTTGATCTCTCTATTAGACACTTCAACTTGTCCATTAGTTTGCAGGTTGTTATTTGGTAAATAATCTTAAAGGGAGTGAATTAAGATTATACTACTTTTTCAAAAAATAAAACTGATTTAATGAAACTTTGAATGCAAGATAATAAACATGCTTCACACAGTTAATTATCAAACAAATAGTAAATAATATAAGAGTAATTAAGTAGAAAGAAAAAGAGATAGAATCCACCGAGATTTTTAGGGGGTTCGGCCGAGCCTATATCCACTGCCCAAAGATTTTCCCCTTAGGACTTCATAACAACTCCACTAGATAAATGATGCTTCTTCAATTGTTGGTGAAGCACACACCAAGTCTATTACAACTCTTTGAAGCCAAATCTTCAAAGAACCCAAGTGAAAACACCTCACTAAGGTTTTCTCCACTCCGTTCTAGCTAAGAATTCACTCTCAATTGTATTCTAGCTTTTGGAGTGTAATTGTTTGAAAATTGAATACAAGGAATATAGATAATACTCAAAATCTTCCTCAAGAGAATATGAAAATGTATAGCTCTTGTATAACTTAAGAATCAACACTCTAAAGCTTAAGAGAATGATTTGTATTGATCAATTGATATGTAAGAAAGCTTTAGAGCAGAGTTTATATAGTGAACGAAAGAGCTAATATAGGGAAAGAGTCGTTTTGAGTGAGAGAGATATGAAAATCAAGCCAAAAATAGTTCCAATGGATAAAGTTTAAAAAAGGTTCACAGAAACTGGTCGACTAGGGGGGTAAGTCCGACCTCCGACTTGGGAGTTTGGTGAGGTCCAGAAAGCTACAAGATTTTAGTTGTCAAAATATGCCCAAGTTAGGAGCCCGACTAAGGGGTCTAACCATTACCAAAAAATGCAGTTTTTGGCTAATTTTGAGATAAAGAAGGATTGGCTATTTAAAGCATATCTTTTGGAGTTCAAAACATGATTTAGAAGGGATTTGAAATCTCAAGGAATTTTTATCGAATGAGTGACAAGATTTCAAAAAAAATCTTTTCAAAACTAGATATGTAACGACTAGATTTTCAAATTAGCTTTGTAATCTCAAAATAACATGTCTTAGAGGATTTAACAAGATTTCACAAAACTTTTAAAAATAATCAAGATGAGAGAATTAGAATGGAAAAACAAAGCCAAGATAGCAATAAGGATGATTAAAAGAACAAAGATAAAATAGTTCAAGACATGAAACTAAGAATTATCAAGATGAGATGATCAAAAGGAAAAGCTTTAGATAAAAGACTAAGAAATTTTTGATCTTTAGAATTTAGATTCAAGGATATACACAAATAAAAGCAAAAGAGACAAACCAAAACAAGCCGGTACCCTTTATGACTTCACGTCTCCGGCTTATATCTCCCCTTGTCTTTTTGGAGCTTGTTTTCATTCTTATCTTCTAGTATCTTCGTCTTCCATGCTCTTGATCTTCTACAAGCTTTCATAAGATATAGACTTTCCAAAACATAGCTTATAACATCATCTATCAATATATATGAAGCATTAGATTAATGCAACAATTCTTTCAATTCACAAGCCGTAGATCAATGCACTCATTATGAATCATAAAATATTACTTATTTTCATCATTAAAACATCAATAATCATTATATCAACCCATATCAAGTGAATCAAAACATCAAATAGATTATAATAACCCATATCCAAAATTACCATCATAAACCAACATAGAAATTATCCAAAAACCAAAACAACAAAAATAATAAAGATAGGAGTTCTCTTGTCTTCTCTTGTCCCCCTTTGGCATTATTAAAAAAATAGAAAAGTTAAAAACCAAAGGTGATAGAAGAAAACAAATGGTATAAAAAATGATGGAGAGGGATGAGTGGAAATGAAGATTGTAGAGATGGTTTAACAGCTAAAAACATGCATGAAAAGAGTGTGTGAAAAGGAGTGAGACATTCTAAGAGTATCATGGCTAATCTGGGAAGTAGTGAGAGCAGTAATCCTTGAAGAAGTTATCTAGGTCTTCACGCATACCACCTATATTCTCCTTAACTTCATCAACCCGAGAGTTCAAAGAAGCCATATTTATGTTCAAAGAGGTCATTTGTTCAAGAAGTTGCTCCAAACTGGATAATTCCCTGGTTTGTCCACTTGAACTAGTACCATGTCTCATCTCTTCCTTTCTAATCTCTTTAACTCTTTGAGTCCTCAAGGATACTTTTACAGCCCTAGTGAGTTATTCTTGGAAATTCTCATTGAATAAGTGTTGGCGAGGCTCATTTATCCCCATTTCTCTTTATGTGGCTCGCTCTTCTATCTCATCTAAAGCTGCTTGAACTTCATTTTCTTGAATTTTTGGACCAAGCACCAACTCAGAGAAATGGTTTCGTCCTTAGTTTTTTGCCTTATCTTTCTTTTGATATCATTACTTAAGGCTTGATATTGAGCTTCCTCAATTGGTTCCCCATTGTACCATTCAATTTGCATTTGGTTAATGTAAGACATATCAAACTTCCAAGAAAATGGGGTGGGTTCTTTATCAAATGGAACTTTGAAGTCATGGAAGATAGGGGTAAGAGCCATTCCATAAGCCAACTTGTTGAGTTTTGAGTGTTCCTTATTTATATTCTCTAAGTTGATTCCATACACATAAGTCATATGACACATTATGAGATAACCCACGTCAATCTTCTCTTTTTTGTTCAATAAGTAGAACAAGTATGCATCCATGAAATTTATTCTCCCATCATTTTTCTTTCTACGCACAATCACCTCACTAAGTATTTTGAGAATGATTTTAGTTCTAGGATGAACATCCTTTCTTTGTGGTGTGATTTGCTTAACAGGTATAAAGTCAAGCCCTTTTCAAATAAATGAAACCGTATTAGCAACCTCTTCTTTTTCAACTACCAGCCAACCTTGAGCACTATAAATCCTATGGTCTCCATATGGAAGATTAAAGACATCTCTAATATCTTTTTCTTGCAATTCAATCCTTTTCCCATTAACTTTTGACGTCAAGTGCATGTTGGGGGTATCAAACACATAAAGATTCTTATAGAATTCTCTAACCATCATCTTATAAACATTGCAATTTAAATGAACAAACATGTCCTAACCTTGCTCATGAAACAATTCAATAGCATTCTTATCTTTCATATCTTCATCAACAAAATATTTTCCATACACAATAAATTGAGAATCGATAGTACCTTTCTTCTTTAAAGGTTCTAGTGGAGAGGATAGTAGTGTCTGAGATGGTGGTGAAAGCTTTGCCTAACCCTCTTGCTCCTTGTTGTGGTTCTTCCTTTTAGGGGTGCCATGAGTGATGGATTTTCGAAAGAAAAAGTATTGCAAAGAAGGTTTTTTTTATGTGGGCAAGAAGATTTTAGCAAGAATTTTGAGAAAATTTTGTATTATAAGATGCTTGATGTGAAGGGAAATAAGGTTTATGGGAGAGGGTTTTAAAAATGAGGAGGTGAAAGTGAAAAGAGGATGATGAAACTAGCATTTTAACCTAGTCTATTTGCATAAGTCAGGCTCCTGGTTGGCAAAAAGAGGGCGACCGGCGAGGGCGATTGGCATATGGCATAGAGTAGAAAAATTTAGCAAACATAAGTCGAGCGACCAGTAGGGGCCTGGAGGGCGACCGACCGTGGTCAGAATGCAGATTTTTCAAGACTTACGAGTATACAATGAAGAAATAAGCCCTAAAACTGCCATCGGCAATCCAAAATAATTTCTAAACCATAAAATCAATAGTTTAACACATTTATCATGAAATTCATAGAACATCAAAATATTGCATAGCAATTTCTCTTGTAATGTTGCAACATTGTTATTTAGGAAGAGGTTTTGTGAAAATATAAGCAACTTGATGCAAAGTATCAACAAATTCAAGCAATATGTCACCTTTTTGAACATGATCTCTGATAAAGTGATGTCTAATCTCAATGTGCTTTGTTCTAGAATGTTGGATAGGATTTCTAGTGAGATTTATTGCACTTGTGTTATCATAGTAAATAGTCACATTATCATATTTCGAACCATAATCAATAAAATTTTGTTTCATTCAAAAAATTTATGCCACACAGCTACCAGCAGCTATATATTCAGCCTAAGTTCTAGATAAAGCAACACTGTTTTATTTTCTACTTGACCAAGAAATCAATGAATGACCAAGAAATTGATATATACTACTAGTACTTTTACAATCAACTTTACATCCCGCGAAATCAATATAAAAAAAACCACACAAATCAAAAGATATATCTCTAGGATACCACAAACCAACAAGTTCCTTTAAGATATCTAATTGTACGTTTCACAGCAATTAAGTGGGATCTTTAGGATTGGATTGAAACCTTGCACATAAACACACATGAAACATTATATTAGGTCTAGATGCTGTCAAGTATAAAAGGTTTCCGATCATACCTCAAAAGAGTTTCTCATCAACCGACTTATCGTTCTCATCTTCATCGGGCTTAATTGAGGGGCTTATGGGTTCCAATTTCTTTTGCTTTCTCTATTTTTGAACTTTTTGATTATTTCTTTTGTGTACTTTGCTTAGTTTATGAAGATCCCCTCTTTTGTTTGCTTGATTTACAATCCAAGGAAGAAGGTTAGTTGTCTCGTCATAATTATCTCAAATTCCATCGGCATACATTTAGAAAAGCTTTCGCACAAAGAAATATTAGTAGCACCAAATATGATATCATCTACATATATTTGAACAAATAAGATGATGTGTTTGTTTTGTGTTTATGTATTGCAAGTATATACTTGTTTTGAGATGTTTTGAGCTTTATTTGGTGTATTAGTATAGCATTTAGGTCATACTTGTGCATATTAGAGTTTACATGTTCATAGTTAAAGTTAAGACTTAAATGCTATACTAATGCTCGTTTATTGTTTGTTTTAGGTGTGATTTAGAGAGATAATTAGAGCTTGATTGAGGGTTCTTGGTGTGTGGAACAAAGCCAAGGGTATTTTGGACATAAAGGAATGAAGAAAAGTGCATTTGGAAGTGGCCGGGCGAAAGAAGGAGCGACCGAGATGAAACCGAGCACAACGTGAGCCAAATTTAGATCTTGCAACCTAAAAAGGACATGGACAACTTTGAATATGTTTTAGGGTGCTAACGATGGCTTGAGAGATCCCCCACAATGATACGAAGCCATGAAAAAAAAGGGTGCACGAATCGGAGCCAAAACGAGTAAGATATGGACATTTTACTGTCAAAACCGGTCGACCTCCAGTCAAGGCCGGTCGACCTAGCCAGATCAGAATCTGGGCCAATTTTAGCTGGACGACTTAGCCCAAAGCCGGATGACCGGTTAGGCCCCCAGCTAGACGCGCTAAAAGCTTTATTTAAGCCACTTTTCAGCCCTTTTTTAAGGAGAACAACACCCAAATCAAACACCCATTTCCCTAAACCCAAAATCCACCAAAAATCACCTCACACACTTACTTTTAAACACATTTAACACTTGAAATCAAGGATCCAAGAGGATCAAACACTAGGATTTAGGGCATAGCTCATGGATTGTAAAGCTTGGCTATGGATAGAAGGGTATGTCTCTTTTATCCTAAGTCAAATTATGTGTGATTAAAGCTATGTAGGCTGATTATATCTTGTATTTATGGATTGATTACTACTTTTTATTAATGGAAACTTCATGGATTCATGTATATATGCTTTATGCTCAGGGCTTCAAAGGCTATTTTACATACATGTCTATGCGTTTGTTGAAATGCCTCAATGATGTAGCATATGAATATTGAAGTCTATTGTGTTATTAACCATTTCTAAATCATTATGCTAGCATGTCTATGTGTTTGTGTGGTGATTACATGAAATGGGTATGACTATATACATGTCTATGTATGTGTTAGCATACTTAATAGCATAAATAGCTTCTATTGCATACATGTCGGGTGCCATTGCTTAAATTGATGTAATCTAAGTATGCCTATGTGCTTAGTAGCAGAATACCCCGGAATATTCTCGAACGCCATGCCTTAAATGTGTTTGCTTTGCACTCAAACGCTAATACCCGCTATTGTGATGATGATTGGTGGTGCATAACTAATGGCTAGCCTAGGTCGAGTCTTCCTTAGCTTTAAATCCAAATGAGTTTCAGGGTAGGTTAGTCAACCTTAGATGGACTAGGTCTTGGCTTTAAATCCAGCCAATGGTTTAGATGCTGGGGTTAGATTGATCTAAGTCACCTGGAATCCTAACTAGCTAGCCCTATGGCCCTAAGTCATAAAGACCATACGCCGTGGCTCTAGGGGTCGACACCTAGGGACGGATTTGTATTGAGTCTTAGGGTGTAATTAGGAGGTTAATTAGGAGACTAGACGAGAGCAACTAAGTTTAATCCGTCAAGCAACCTTAACAAGAAGTAGTAATCACCCATTTGCAAACCGTAATCACCTTATTTCCCATTTCTACGTGTTAGCATCCCCTTAGATCGCTTGATTCCCCTACCACACGTATACCCACACTGCCTTTTTATTTCCTTGTTCTTAGATTAGGTTTACTTTTCCCAAGCTCCCTTTAAATCAAAAACCCCAAAAACATTGTAGTTAGGACCTCAACGCGTAGCTTTTAGGACACATTTAGCTTAGAACACCATACACGTTAGGTCTTCCCGTGGATTCGACTTCGCACTCGTACACACTGTACTACACACGTGCTGTGCGCTTGCGGGGTATTTAGGCTTGTGCTCACAAATAGCGTATCAAGTTTTTGGCGTCGTTACGGGAGGCAATCGTTTTTTGGTTTCTTAGTTTTTGTGTGTCTTAGCTTGTTACGTCTTGTTTTATCTTTTCTTTTCATGTTTTTATTATTTTGATTAATAAAAGAAAAATTCAAAAAAAAATTGTTTAGCATTGTGAAGAGGTTTACTTGTGTCAATTAATCATGAACGATCCTAATGCATCATGGTGGTCACTTGTATCCTCTTCCCTACTACCCAAATGTGTTCCTATTGCTTGTCGTGTGTGTGGAAGTTATGAGCATCAAACTTTCTTTTGCCCCTATGATAATCCCCAATCGGCTTGTATGTAATCATTGCAAAAGCCATGATCATTTTTCTAGTGTTTGTTTTACCCTTGGCCGGTATTCTCGATTGCATACAACATCCAACGTACCTAGCAATCATATGCCCATGTATGCATCCACATCTAGTTATTACGATTCTAGGGAGGAACAACGTGCATATTCATATTGGGATCAAGATGACTCTTCATATTCCACCTCATTGCTTTGAAAATCTTGCTCCCGCACCATCGTTTCCCATCTACCCTTCTCCCGAGTACTATAATGGTTGTGCCTATAGTGATCCCAATCAAGATGTTTCCCATTTCTACTCAGTTGAGCCCTCTTCTTTTAGGTCTTCTTCTCAAGAGGAAGCACTTGACTATCTCCTATCCCTTATCCAATCTAACTAAGAACAACTAGAGAGTTTGAAGCGAGACACCAAATCTTTATGTGTGTCCTTGGAGAGAGTGGTTGAAGGTGTACAACTCATGAGCGAGCATGTTGAGATACCTTTAGAATGAGTTGAAGAGGTAGGAGACAGACCTAGAGATGAGAGAAATAGTGGTGAAAAAGATGATGTTTTAGAGGGACGATTAGAAAAAGAGGTCAATGGAGAGATCACATCTTGTAGTGAGGATGAGGATGAGTTTAATGATCATTTGGTTCTTAATGACTCTTATGAATATGTTTTAGAGGAAATAATACCCTATCCTCCTAAGCTTTCAACAACTTCCATTGAGTCACATGAGCCTTTTCTTTCTCCTCATCCCATACATTCCACACATTTGGAGGTTGAGTCTCATGATCATAGCACTTATTTACATTTCGAGTCTACATTTAGGGAGTCTAGGGTATACACCTCCTTTGAGCATTCACGCATCCATGACCCGAAATCCTTTAAGTCCCCATTATCCCCTCAATATGTGTCTACCCCATATGAAAAGCATAATGGTGAGATGACACCCATTAGTGATGAATGTATGTTGAATTTAAAGAGACTGTAGCTAGTGAAGGTTTAAAGTCATCCATTGGGGAAAACAAGACATCAATTTCGGAGGTTTTAGATGATAAATCTCTTGGAGTTAAGAATTATTGTATTGAAGAGAATAGCAACTCTAAGAAGACACCTAAGAAAGAAATTGGTGTGCTTGGAAGACTGAACTATGGGCCTCTTTGGATGTTTGATGAATCATTAATGGAAATACAGCCCATTAAGATTAAATCCACCCCTTGTGAGGAATTAGAGTGACCTAGGCTTGATGATGAGGTATCTTATGGAGAAGAAGAGTGTAGTACGTCTATTTCTCTTGTTGTTGCTCCTCCTTCTCCAAGTGTCGTTTCTACTCCCCTTTTCTGTTTCGTTGAGTCTCCATCTTTAGAGCTCATGTTTGTGCCTTCATGCATAGAACATTTTCATATAGGGTTAGAAAGCAAGTTTCCTATGTTGCATGCATTAGACCTATCTTTGACCCATGGGGAAGGCGTGTTCCTAGCCCTTGATTATGACAAAAAGGCAATAGAATGGTTAGTTAGAGAGCAAGCGAGGCTTGATCTTCCATGTTTATGCATGACACCTTCCACTCTTGCGCACACATTTTCATTTGATGTTTCAAGGTGGAATCTTGAAAAGGGGTGCATCATGTATTCATTACCCCATCATATAGTGCATGACCCTTTTCTTTCTACTATCTGTGCATGGTTAAATATCCGACAATTTGTGCCTCTCAATTTTAAATGTGCATTGCTCTAATACTAGTGCCCAGTTGGAGGTGTTAAATCCAGTGCTGCTAGGAGGCACCCTAGACATGTTTATATTTGATTTGCTTTCCTTTCTTTTCCTTTTCTTTTTTTTTGCTTTTAGTGTTATTGTTCTTTGACTTTCAATTGCTTTTGTTTTTTCTTTTCACCCTTCCAAATGTTGATCCTCACTTCTATCATTTCCCATTCTTCATGCACCTTGTTTATCATTTGATGATGCCAATGCAAGCTCGCATGGTAATGCTACTAATCATGTGCTTTGAGTGTTTATGATTTATTAAGAGATAGGGATTAGTAGTTCAATCATTATCCATTGGCATTGAAAAGCTTCAAAGAGCACAAGGTTGTATCTATCCTTTCTCTATTTGTTCTTTATTTATCTACCTCATCCCCACCACCCTTACTTGCTTTGTGTTGCCGATTTACTTGTTGAGTAATATTGTTCTATTTGCTTGAGGACAAGCAAAGTTTAGGTTTGGGGGTGTGGGAGTTTGATTTTCTTGTTATATGCTTTGTGTAGGGTAGATGTGCATTATGTGCTTAAAATGGTGAAATTTTTCGATTTTGATGCATGTAGAGTCGTTTGTCTCTTTCTTGATTAGAGCGTTGCTTTTGTGATTGATTTAATTGATTGGTGAATATGAGTTGCATAGTGGGGAAGTGAATGGAATGGATTGAAAATCGGGTCTTAGAGGGGATGCCCTTGAAAGTTGTGAGGAGTGAGGACCTTTAAGAATAACACTTGTAGCCACCCCATAGCTTGGTAGGAAAGACTGTTGAAAAAGGGTTGTTGATATGAGTGCTCTTCCTTAATTGGTTCTTTTTGCTGTACCAAAGCCTTTATTTTTCTTTGTTTTTGTGTAAAAGCCTTTATTTTTCTTTGTTTTTGTGTAAATGCAATGCAAAGCATGAAAAATTCAAAAAAAAATTGAAAAAGGCAAAAAGGTACAAAAATATCAAAAAGAAAGAAAAAAGTGAAAAAGAGAAAAAGCCAAAGGCATCAAAAAGTTTTGTGAATAAGTGCATAAGTGACACAATGTCAACTTAGCACAAGTTATTCTCTATGTAGATATGTAAATAAGGCTTTTTATAAGCCATTGTGTAAGTATATATTTTCTCTTCTTGTCTTTGAGGCTTTGTACATGTTGGAGAGGCCATGTTAGTTGAAGGGACACGAAATCTCAACATCTCGAGTGCGTGCGTTAGAATCCTAGGCTTGTTGTGGCTTGGCTACTTGGGAACTTCCCACGAGGTTCAAGGCCCTGAATGAGTAGAGAGAGGATCCAAAGAGACTTGAGGATCTCTCCACATTAGGAATGCCCCCTTTATGCATCTTAGTCTAACCATGATAGCGAGTCAATTCCTTAGGAAACCTTTTGTATCGACTTTAGATGTAAACTTAGGTTTGGCTTACTTAGGACAAGCAGGGAGAAGGTTTAGGGGTGTTGATGTGTTTGTTTTGTGTGTTTATGTATTGCAAGTATATACTTGTTTTGAGGTGTTTTGAGCTTCATTTGGTATATTAGTATAGCATTTAGGTCATATTTGTGCATATTAGAGTTTACATGTTCATAGTTAAAGTCAAGACTTAAATGCTATACTAATGCGCATTTATTGCATGTTTTAGGTGTGATTTGGAGAGATAATTAGAGCTTGATTGAGGGTTCTTGGTGTGTGGAACAAAGCCAAGGGTGTTTTGGACATAAAGGAATGAAGAAAAGTGCATTTGGAAATGGCCGGGCGAAAAAAGGAGCGACCAAGGCGAAACTGAGCACAACGTGAGCCAAATTCAGATCTTGCAACCTAAAAAGGACATGGAAAAACTTTGGATATGTTTTAGGGTGCAAAAGATGGCTTGGGAGATCCCCCACAATGATACGAAGCCATGAAAAAAAATGGTGCGCGAATCGGAGCCAAAACGAGTAAGATATGGACATTTAACTGTCAAGACCGATCAACCTTCAGTCAAGGCCGGTCGACCTAGCCGGATTAGAGTCTGGGCCAATTTTAGCCGGACGACTTAGCCCCAAAGCCGGACGACCAGTTGGGCCCCCGGCTGGACGCTCTGAAAGCTTTATTTAAGCCATTTTTCAACCCTTTTTGAAGGAGAATAACACCCAAATCAAACACCCATTTCCCTAAACCCAAAATCCACCAAAAATCACCTCACACACTTACTTTTAGACACATTTAACACTTGGAAATAAGGATCCAAGAGGATCAAACACTAGGATTTAGGGCATAGCTCATGGATTGTAAAGCTTGGCTATGGATAGAAGGGTATCTCTCTTTTATCCTAAGTCTAATTATGTGTGATTAAAGCTATGTAGGCTGATTATATCTTGTATTTATGGATTGATTACTACTTTTTATTAATGGAAAATGGATGGATTTATGTATATATGCTTTATGCTCAGGGCTTCAAAGGCTATTTTACATACATGTCTATGCGTTTGTTGAAATGCCTCAATGATGTAGCATATGTATATTGAAGTCTATTGTGTTATTAACCATTTCTAAATCATTATGCTAGCATGTCTATGTGTTTGTGTGGTGATTACATGAAATGGGTATGACTATATACATGTCTATGTATGTGTTAGCATACTTAATAGCATAAATAGCTTCTATTGCATACATGTCGGGTGCCATTGCTTAAATTGATGTAATCTAAGTATGCCTATGTGCTTAGTAGCAGAATACCCTGGAATATTCTCGAACGCCATGCCTTAAATGTGTTTGCTTTGCACTCAAACGCTAATACCCGCTATTGTGATGATGATTGGTGGTGCATAACTAATGGCTAGCCTAGGTCGAGTCTTCCTTAGCTTTAAATCCAGCTAATGGGTTTCAGGGTAGGTTAGTCAACCTTAGATGGACTAGGTCTTGGCTTTAAATCCAGCCAATGGTTTAGACGCTGGGGTTAGATTGATCTAAGTCACCTAGAATCCTAACTAGCTAGCCCTATGGCCCTAAGTCATAAAGACCATACGCCGTGGCTTTAGGGGTCGACACCTAGGGACGGATTCGTACTGAGTCTTAGGGTGTAATTAGGAGGTTAATTAGGAGACTAGACGAGAGCAACTAAGTTTAATCCGTCAAGCAACCTTAACAAGAAGTAGTAATCACCCATTTGAAAGCCGTAATCACCCTATTTCCCATTTCTACGTGTTACCATCCCCTTGGATTGCTTGATTCCCCTATCACACACAAACACATTGCCTTTTTATTTCCTTGTTCTTAGATTAGGTTTACTTTTCCCGAGCTCGCTTTAAATCAAAAACCCCAAAAACATTGTAGTTAGGACATCAACACGTAGCTTTTAGGACGCACTTAGCTTAGGACACCATACACGTTAGGTCTTCCTGTGGATTCCACCTTGCACTCGCACACGTTGTACTATACAGGTCCCGTGCGCTTGCGGGGTATTTAGGCTTATGCTCACGAATAGCGTATCATAAGGTATCATCTTTTTCTCTTTTAATGAATAGAGTAGAGTCGAGCTTATCTTTCTCAAATCCTTTCTCTATAAGGAATCCCTTTAACCTTTCACACCAAGCTCGTGGAGTTTGTTTCAATCTATATAATGCTTTCTCAAGTTTATAAACATGATTAGGAAAACATGTATCTTCAAAATCAAGAGGTTATTCAACATAAACTTCTTCTTCAGTGAAACCATTTAAGAATGCACTTTTTACATTCATTTGATATAACTTGAAATTCATATGATAAGCAAATGCAAGTAACATGCGGATGGATTCTAATCTAGCAATAGGTACAAAAGTCTCATCATAATCAATGCCTTCTTTTTGATTATATCCTTGTACAACTAATCTTGCTTTGTTTCTAGTTATATTTCCAAATTCATCTAATTTGTTTCTAAAAACCCATTTAGTGCCAATAATAAGGTGATCTTTAGGTCTTTCAACCAAATACCAAACTTCATTTTGAGTAAACTGATTTAGTTCTTCTTGTGTGGCATTTATCCAGCATTTATCCAATTTTTATCCAACAAGGCTTCATTAACATTTTTGGGTTCTATATGAGAAACAAATGCAACATATTCACAGAAAGTATTTATATTATTTCTAGTTCTTATTCCCTTTGATGGATCACCAATAATTTGCTCCTTTAGGTGGTTCTTCATGAACTTCCAACTCTTGGGTAAATTGGTGTGAGTTGGTGTTTGCTCCATTTGATGATCTTGTGCTTGTTCTTTATTGGTTTGAGGGTAATCATTTTGGTCTTCACCTTCCATATTTCACATTTCCTTTGTTTGTTCTTTCTCTTGTGTAGACTGTTCTATTAGATCTCATGCATCAATGATTTCCTTTCTCGGGTCAAAAGGATTAGCTTCATAGAAAATAACATGTATTGATTCTTCAATAACTTGTTTGCTTTTATTAAACACTCGATAAGCTTTACTTTTGGTTGAGTAACCAAGAAGGATTCTTTTATCAGATTTTGCATCAAATTTGTGTAAATGATCATTGGTAGTCAAAATAAAACATTTGTATCCAAACACTTTAAAGTATGAGATTTTTTGGGTCTTACCATGCCACAACTCATATGTAGTTTTATTTAGAATAGGCCTAATAAGAATTCTGTTTTGCACATAACACGTAATGTTTATAACCTTACTCCAAAAGTATGTTGGAAAGTTGTTTTCTTTAAGTAAAGTCCTTGCTATTTCTTGTAGAGTTTGGTTCTTCCTCTTTACTATCCCATTTTCTTTAGGAGTTCGAGGTTCCAAAAGATTATGTTCAATACCATGTTCATCAAAGAAATGTATAAAAGGAGAATTCACAAACTCAGTCCTATTATCACTACAAATGCAGTTAATAAAATAGCTTTCTCATTTTGCACTTGGCAACACAACCTTGCAAACTCATTAAAGGATTTATTTTTATATGCATGAAATATGACCCATGTAAGTCTAGTATAATCATCAACAATGACAAAAGTATATTTAGATCCACCTAAGCTAGCAAAATCAACAGGTCGAAACTAATCCATGTGCAACAATTGTAACGCTCTAGATGTTGAGACTATATTAATAGGTTTGAAGGAGGTCTTATGTTGTTTACCTAGTTGACATGCATCACACACTTTATCTTTTTCAAACTTGATTTTAGGAAAGTCTATAACTAATTCATTGCTAGAAAGATTTTTCCACAAACTCAAGTTAGCATACCCAAGCCTTTTATGCCATAACCAAGAGTTTTCATGCACAACAAATAAACAAGTAACAATTTGGTTTTCAAGTTGATCAAATTTGACAATATAAACATTATTATTTCTAGAAGCTACAAAGAGAACATTATCACTATCACAGTCATGTACTATGCAACTAGATAATTTGAAAGAAACTTTGTAACTTTTATCACATAGTTGACTAATGCTGAGTAGATTAAATTTAAGACCTTCTATAAGTAGCACATTGTGAATTGCAAAAGAGTATTTGTTACCAATACTTTCTTGCCAATGATTCTTCCTTCGCTATTATCTCCGAATGTCACATCTTCTCCGTTAACTCTTTTAAGATCATAGAATAGTGAGGAGTCACCAATCATGTGCTTTGAGTATCCATTGTCTAGAATCCATTTCTTTTTGTCATTCTTCACTTACACAATAAGAGAATACAAGAATATTTTATATTGGTCCCTAATTTCTTGGGTCCATGAGGTTAGTCTCAGTTTTTGCTTTTACAACCCATTTGGGTCTTTGCCAATATGGAATAAGAGTGCCTTTATCCCACAACTTCTTAAAATAGCATTGAGAAGAAATATGATTGTTCTTTTCACAATAGGTGCAAGTAATAGAAGATTTTAATGGTTCAGTGGAGGATGATGCTTTCACAAAGTAGTTTTTCAAATATTTTTGTTCGGTTATAGATTCATAACCAATTCTACTTTGTCAAACATTATTTTTTGTCATCCAAGTAGTTTCTTGAGATTTTCTTGTCCATTTGTAAACTTGTTCACAATCATTTGTAAATTGTTGTTTTTCTTTTTCAAATCGTTTAAGTTTTCCAAAAGAGATGCATTTTTCTTTTCAAGATCTCCTTTTTTTCTTTTAAAATGTTTTTCAAGCAATTTTGTAAAATCTTATTTTTGATTAAAACAATTGAGAAATCATCATGTAATTTTGAAAACACCTCTTATAGTTCTTTAAAAGTAAATTCTTCATCATCATATGAAAGATAGTTCATAGAATCACTTACTTCATCTTCATTTGACATGAGACGTACATAGTTTGTGAATTCATATTCTTCTTTCCTTTCAACTTCACTTTCCAAGCTCTTCCATGTTGCTTTGGGAGCTTTTCTTTCTCTTTGTTTTGTCAACTGAGGGCAATTTGTTTTGATGTGATCAGGTTTGTTACAGTTGAAGCATTTGAGTTCTTCATTTTTCCCTTCTTTAGATTTTCTTCCTTCTTTTCCTTTGCCTTTTGGATTAACTCCTTTATTCCACTTTTTGTATTTCATGAATTTTCTGAAATTTTTCGAAAGCAAGGCCATCTCTTTATCTTTGGATTCATCACTATCTTTTTCATCACTTAGAAGGTATTTGGAAGCAACAAATGCTATAGATTTCTTCATCTTTTTATCCTTCTCTTCATGTGCTTTGAGTTCTAACTCGTGCGTCATGAGAGAACCAACTAGCTTATTTAGAGTGAGCGTGTTAAGATCTCTTGCTTTTTAACAACCATCACTTTCGGTTTCCATTGAAGCAGTAGACTCCTTAGTAGCTTTCTCACCATTTCTACAGTTTGAGTATTCCTTTCCCAAAGCCTTAAGACCAGTAGTGATTTCAATAAATCGAGAAAATATATGTTTTATATTTTCACCAGGTTCCATCTTAAAACTTTTATATTTTTGAACAAACATGTTGATTCTAGATTTTTTAACTTGACTAGTACCTTCATAGGTGACTCTAAGTTGATCCTAAATTTCTTTAGCAGATGCACAACCCAATACTCTAACAAACTCAGTAGCATTCAATCCAGCATACAATGTACACAGAGCTTTAGTATTCAACTCAACAAGTTTATAATCTTTCTCATCCCATTCATCTTTTGTTTTCAATACTTTCTTATCTTCTACCATTTCCATAGGATATTGTGGTCCATTTTCAATTATTTTCCATGCTTTGTGATCATGAACTTGCATAAATACTTTCATTCTCATTTCCAAAAGGAGTAATTAAGGCCATCAATTATAGAAGCTTTATTAATTGACAAACCTTCAATGGTAGTAGCATTAACATTATTTGCCACACTAATTCTATTAGCTGTTAAACTATATGTAGAACCTCAGCTCTTGATACCACTTGTTATAGGGCAAATAATCTTAAAAGGAGGTGAATTAAGATTATGGTACTTTTTTAGAAAATAAAATTGATTTAATGCAACTTTGAATGCAAGATAATAAACATACTTCATATAGTCAATTTATCAAACAAGTAGTAAGCAATATAAAAGTAATTAAGTAGAAAGCAAAAGAGATAGAATGCACCGCAAATTTTAGGTGGTTCGGCCAAGCCTAAGTTTACCGTCCAAAGATTCTCTTCTTAGGACTTCACAACAACTCCACAAGATAAATGATGCTTCTTCAATTGTTGGTGAAGCACAAACCAACTCTATTACAACTCTTTGAAGCCAAATCTTCAAGGAACCCAAGTGAAAGCACCTCACTAATGTTTTCCCCACTCCTTTCTAGCTAAGAATTCACTCTCAATTCTATTCTAGCTTTTGGAGTGTAAATGTTTGATAATTGATACTTGAATACAAGGAATATAGATAATACTCAAAAGCTCACTCAAGAGAATATGAAAGTGTATAACTCTTGTATAACTCAAGAATCAATAACCTAAAGCTTAAGAGAATGATTTGTATTGATCAATTGTTGTGCAAAAAAGCTTTAGAGCAGAGTTCATATAGTGTATGAAAGTGCTAATATAAGGAAAGACTCGTTTTGAGTGAGAGAGATATGAAAATCAAGCCAAAAATAGTTTCTAACAGATAAATTTTAAAATAAGTCTGCAGAAACTGGTCGACCGGGGATGCATCCGACCTTTCTTGTGCTTCTCTGGTTACCCTTGGTCACCTAGGTCAGTCACCCAGCCTAAGAGTCTAATGAGGTCCAAAACGCTGCAAGATTTTAGTTGTCAAAATATGCCCAGGTTGGGAGCCCGACTTCACCATAAAATGCATTCTTTGGCTAATTTTGAGATAAAAAAGGATTGGTAATTTAAAGCATATCTTTAAGAGTTCAAAACAATGATTTAAAAGAGACTTGAAAATCTCAAGGAATTTTTGTAAAAAGAGAGACATGATTTGAAAAAAGATCTTTTCAAAACTAGATATGTAACACCTAGTTTTTCAAATCAACTTTATAATCTTAGAATAACATATCTTAAAGGATTTAATAATATTTCATGGAACTGTTAAAAAAAATCAATATGAGAGAATTAGAATGGAAAAACAAAACCAAGATAGAAATAAGGATGATTAAAAGAATCAAGATAAAATAGTTCAAGACACGAAACTAAGAATAATCAAGATGAGATGATCGAAATGAAAAGCTTTAGATAAAAGACTAAGAAAATTTTGAGCTAGAAATCATATTCAAGGACATACACAAATAAGAGCAAAAGAGACTTACCAACATGAGCCGGTATCCCTTATGACTTCACGTCTCTGGCCTTATATCTCCATTTGTCTTTGTAGGACTTGTTTTCATTCTCATCTTCTAATGTCTTCGTCTTCCATGCTCTTGATCTTCTATAAGCTTTCATAAGATCTAGGCTTTCCAAAACATAGCTTATAACATCGTTCATCAATATATATGAAGCATTCAATTAATATAACAATTCATTTAATTCACAAGCCATAGATCAATGTACTCATTATGAATTAAAGGATATTACTTATTTTCATCATCAAAACCTCAATAATCATTATATCAACCCATATAATGCCAACACGGGTGATATGGGGTAGCAATCTTGTGATTGACTAAATATCTTCTCAACAATGCCTCAAGTGTCTTATGGCAAAAATGTTGACCACCATCACTAATCAAGACCTTAAGGACTAAATCTAGAGAAAATGTTCTCTTTAATGAATTTGGCCACAACACTATGGTCAATAGTGCGTGTGGAAATAACCTCAACCCATTTGGACACATAATCTACAGCCACTAATATGTATTGGTACCCAAAGGAAAGTGGAAATGGACTCATGAATTCGGTGCCCCAAACATCAAATAACTCACAAGAAAGAATAGGGGATAAAGGCATCATGTCTCTCCTAGAAATGGACCCATAATACTAACATCTAACATATCTTCTATAATACTCCTGAGAATCTCTAAAGAATGTGGGCCAAAAATCTAATTTGCAAAACCTTAGCAGTGTCTTCTTGCCACTAAAGTCACTTCCACAACCCTTTCCATGACACATACTTAATATGCTCTCAAACTCATCCTTGACTACACACAAGTGAACCACCTGATCTGTACAAACCTAAAAGAGATAAGGGTCTTCCCAAAAGAAATGTCTAACTTGCACTAGGAACTTATCTCTCTCTTTTCCCAATGTGTGGGAAACTACCCTATAGCAAGATAATTCACTATGTTTGCAAACCATGGTGTATAGTAAGAAATGGCAAATGATTGCTTATCAGGAAACAAATCACAAAAGGGAAGAGAATCATTAAGGGACTTATGAATGAGACGGGATAGATGATCGGCAACCAAATTTTCACTACCTTTCTTGTCCCTAATCTCAATATCAAATTCTTGACAAAAGAGTAGCCACTCAAATGGGGCTTAGACTCTTTCTTAGCCGAAAAGTACTACAAAGCCACATGATTGGTGTAGACTATAACCTTGGACCCTAAGATGTATAACCTAAACTTGTCAAAGGAGAATACTGCTATTAGAACCTCTTTCTTTGTGGTAGTGCAGTTCTTTTGAGCCTCATCCAAAGTCTTACTAGCATAGCAGATGACATGGGGCAACTTATCTTTTCTTTGTCCTACTACAACTCTTATGGAGAAATTAGATGCATCAGACATAATATCAAAAGGAAGACCGTAATCACGTAGCTAAATGATAGGGTATAAGGATAATAAGAATTTAAGCCTATCAAACGCTTTAACCTACTTATCATCAAACACAAATGGGACATCTTATGCTAAGAGCCTAGACAATGGACGTGCTATGTGGCTAAAATCCCTAATGAACCTACAGTAGAACCCAGCGTGTCCTAGAAAGGATCTCACATCTCTAACACTTCTAGGAATAGGCAACTTCTTTATGATCTCTACCTTAGCTGGGTCAATTTTAATACCCTCGGAAGACACTACATGACCCAAGATTATGCCTCTTTACACCATGAAATGCGATATCTCCCAACTAAACACTAGGGTCATCTTACTGCACCTATCTAAGACTAAAGATACATGACTAAGGCACTCATCAAAGCTATCTCTAAAGACTAAGAAATTATCCATCAAAATCTCTAAGTGCTTCTCAATCATGTTGCTAAAAATGGCTATCATATACCTCTGAAATGTAGCATGCGTATTACAAAGACCGAAAGGTATCCTTCTATAGGAGAATGCACCATAAGACAAGTAAATGTGGTCTTCTCCTAGTTCTCAGGAAACATAGGGATCTGATTGTACATTAAATAAGCTCTATCTAGGATTTGATCAAGGAAGGGTAAAGGGAAATGATCTTTTCTAGTTCTAAAGTTGAGCTTCCTATAGTCAATGCAAACCCTCCAACTTATGGGTGAATGTGTAGGAATAAGCTCTCCTTTCTCATTTTTAACTACCATGATCCCTAACTTTTTAGGAACTACTTGAACTGGACTATAAATGATGCCTGCATCTAACAATTTAATGATCTCTTTCTTCATAACCTCACTCATATGTAGGTTTAGTCTCCTCTGCATCTCTCTTGAAAGATCTACTCTATCTTCAAGGTATATCCTATGCATGCACACTGAGGGATTTATACCTCTCAAATCTTCAATCTTCCACCTTATGGCCTTCCTACAGTCTCTAAGGACACATAATATACGCTCTTCATGCTCACTAGACAAATCTAAATGTATAATGATAGGATAAGTCTTATCAGGCCCTAGAAATGCATGCTTCAAATATCGAGAAGAGGTTTGAGCTCTAAAGTTGGGATAAGGTCAACTAAAGGGAGATCAACCTCACTATCATCACTGACATAACTAGAAATATGAATAGAAGAAATGGCCTCAAGTGACTGCTCAAGCCTAAAATCATCAACTATAGAAGTAGAAGCTACACATCTCCGTACAAAGGCCTCTGAGTCAAAGCTATCTAAAATGTCCTCAAGCTTTCAACACATGAATCAATTACATCAATCATAAAGCAATTTTCCTCATCGTTTCCACCTATACTCATTTTATTCATGGCTTCTGCTATCTTCATGGTAGAGTTCAAATTCCCAAATTTAATTTCTAGCAACCATGACTTGTAATAAATGACTGCATCAGCTGTGGCAAGAAAGAGGCGACCTAAAAGAATGGGTGTAGCATGCCTAGAGTCGTATCCAAGATCCATGTCCAAAATTATGAAGTCTATAGGGTACATGAACTCAGCAACCTAAACCATAATGTCCCTAACTGCATCTCTATGTCTATGCTCGATCTATTAGCTAATTGGACTATGGCATGAGTGGGCGATAAATAACCTATACCTAGCTACTAATAAACAAAAAAAGAAATGAGGTTCACACTAGACCCTAAATCTAATAAGGCATGATCAATCTGGGTCTCTCTAATGCAACAAGGAATGGTGAAAGCCCCAGGATCACTAAGCTTGGGTAGAAGGCCTGATGAGCAATATTACTTGCCTTCTCTGTGAGTTTCACCTTTTTGGGCATACTAAAAGCGCTATGCTTCCTAGTCCAAAGGTCTTTGAAAAACTTAGAGTCGGATGGAATGGAAAGGACTACATCAATTAATGAAAAATTCACTTTAAAATCTTTTAGATGCTTTAGAACCTTGATAAACCTAGTGTCCTCACTAGTTAATGGCTTTTCTAAAGCAGATGGGAATTGAACTCTAGGAGTGACATCTCTAGACTCATGTGACTCAACAACTGGCTATTTACCCTCCCTATGTGGATGGGTATCACTCTTAACATGGTCTTTAACAGTCTCTTCTCTCTCAACAGGACTCTTTCTAGACTCTATAAGGTAGTGACTAGGCTCTCTAAACTCAAAAGAATCACTAGATATAGGCTATGCATGTGGCTCAACTCTTACCCTATTATTAACTATCCTACCACTCCTAAGGGTTATGACAGCCTTAGCCTGGGCTTGAGAAGGATAAGTGGGGTCAGAGGAGGAACAAAAGTGGACTCTAGGATTAACCTTTGGTTGTGTTGGTATTTTGCCTAGATCACTAGTGCTCAACTGACTAGCAAACTGTTTTAACTGGTTATCTACTCTAGCCTGAAAACTCTTTAGCTGTCGCCGATAACCAGCTAACTCTTATTGGTTATTAACTAATGTCTGCTACTAGTTTTGAATCAACTGAAGCATCTTTTCAAACCTATTATCGCTAGTGGACTGGCTACTAGATGGAGAAGGAAGTGCTTGAGACTGAGGAGCACTAAGGAGTCCAGCTTGATTGACATTGTAAAACTCTGGAGGATTAGCAGGATGAGGTTTTTGCTGGAATAGAGCCTAGGGTAGGAAGACTCAAACTGGCCCTATTGCTACGAGAACTTAGGATTGTCTCTCCAACCTGGATTATATGTGTTCGAGTAAGGGTTATATTCTCATGAGTACCCTTGTGTGGTACAAACTTACTCTTGAATGAATTTTGGAATCTGTGGAGCTAAAGGGCAAGCTATGGTCTCATGTGTGGACTTGGAACATAAAGGACAAATATCTACGATCAACGGTGTAGAAGAGAAACCTAAAGGATTGGCCTTACGGCCCTGTGAAGAAAGACTCAAAGAAATGAATTGATCTAGATTATGCGTTAAAGCTCTAACCTCAGTAGGAAGATCGAAAAAAGTACCTACCTCGTGAATATCTTTCCTAGTGGCTCCTTTACTAGACCTATTCATGGTGGTATTTTGGAAAGAATCCACAGCTAAAAGTTTCATCTTCTCCCATGCTTCACTAGGTCTTAAGTTATTAAATCCACCATTAGACGCAACATTCACCATTATCCTTGGTCTTAAGTTATAAAATCCACCACTGGACACAACATTCACCATTATCCTTTGTTACTCGATCAAGCCTCTAAAGAAGTATTAAAGAAGATCATGTATGCCATAACTATGGTGTGGACATTATCTAAAAAGATCATTAAACCTTTCCCTAGCCTCATGGAAAGTCACAAAATCATGCTGAGAAAAGGTCATGATTGATGCCCTAACATCGGCAATCTTGGCCATGGGAAGAACTTTTGATAAAAGCATGATTGGAGCTTATCCCACAATATAATGAAACCACTAGGTAATGAATTAAGCCATTGTTTGGCTTTATCCTTTAAGGAAAATAGGAACAACTTAAGGTAGATAAACTCTTGAGAAACATTGGGAAAATAAAGAGTGGAGCAAATTTCCACAAAGTTTGTAACATGGGCCAAGGGACTCTCATTACTTATCCCATAAAAGAAAGGGAGCATTGCCCATGTGCTATGCTTGATTTCAAAGTTCATTTCACCTAACCCCAAAGTATAGGTAGCTAGGTTAGGCTCTGATGCATTAGAAAGGAAGTATTGCCTAAGTGTGAGTTCGTCTTCTAAAGGATGGTTTGGCTTAAGGGGCTCTTGGGCATGTGGATACCTATGGTGCTCATGTTGACGAGAAGAGGAGGGACACCTTGTTCTTGCCTATTGTCTGCCATCTCTTCTAAAAGATTCTTAAATTCCTAAGATGATGTGCAATTATTTAAGGCTCAGGATTAACGGGTGGTAAAGGCAATCTCAAGGATCTACTACCATGCATACAAAGCTAGAAAAAGAAACTCCTTTCACTTCAACTCCTGAAACTTCAACAATCCTATTTCTATAGCAAGCAAGCCACAAGTACCTAAAAGTCTACTAATAACAAAAGAAAAAAGACTCAAACTAAACAAACTCAACTAGTACTCCAGGCTAAGAAACAAAAGTAAACACAAGATAGCAAAATAACTAAATGAAAAGCAAGATAAAGAACTAATACAACAAAATAAGCACAAGAAGTAAGTTAAACAAGTAACAAACTAAAACACACAAAAAAAGAAACCAAACCAATCGTGCCTCCCTGGCAATGGCACCAAGAACTTGATGTGATTTTTTAAGAACAATCCTAAAATAGCCTACAAGCATACGGGTCGTGCGTAGTGTAGTGTGTTCGAGTGCAGGGTCGTGTCTACGGGGATGCTACAATGGGGAAAGACTCCTAAAAAGTGTGCTTTCGGGAGTTACTTAAATAAAAACTAAACTAACAATCTTTTTGATAGTTTTTGAATTAAAAGGAGCTCAATGAGGAAAATAAACCTAAACTAGAGGGAATTAACTAAGGAAGAATGGAATGGAAAGGGGACGAACACAAGCAAACTAAGGGGAACACTAATGGAATGGGGATTAGGGTGATCTCCGTTTGATTATGGGTAACTTAATACATTCTTGCTACGGGATTAATTGATGGGTTAAATCACAAGGATTGCTTTTAACTAAGATCATAATTAGTTACCTTATTATCCATTAGGCCTCAGTGCGGGTCTTTCCCTAGGCGACGTCTACCTAGAGCATAGCATGGTCTTTATGACCTAAAACCTAACTAACTAATCTCTTAGGTGACTTAGATTCACCCTACCTTAGTTCCTAAACCATTGGTTGGGTTTAAAGCCAAGACCTAGTCCATCTAAGGTCAACTAATCCTAATAAAAAACCAATTGACTGGGTTAAAAGCCAAAGGAGACTTAATCTAGGACTATTCTTTAGTTACGCACCATCAATCAATCATCACATTAGCGGGTTTAGCATATAAGTGCATATTCATACACATTCTAAGCATGGTATTCGTGAATACCTTGATATTTTTAACTACCAAACACATAGACATGCTTGGATTGCATCATATTTAGCATTGATAACCAACATATATGCTATTGAAGCTATATTTGCTACTAAGGTAAGTAAACACACACATAGACATGTATAAATGCATTACCCACATCATGGTTTCATCATGTAAACACATAGACATGCTCACATAATGACTTAGAAGTGATTAATTGAAAATAAACCTTAATCTATATATGCGCTGCTCATTTAGGCATATTATCAAACACATAGACAAGTAAGAAAATAGCCATTAAAAAAATAAAATCAAAGCATATATATATTAACCATCAATAATCCCATAACAGTAGAGTATTAAAGTGACACATAATACAAGCTTTAATCACCCTAAAGAGATTACTCAAACATGGAATAAATAGGATAAAAGGGAGATAAGAAAACTTCCCTCTCATCCTTGCACTTTCTTTACAAAACTTGAGTAAATCCTCCAATCCAAAGTGTTTTGATCCACCGAAGTGCTTGATTCTAAGTGTTAATGTGTGTGGGTGTGTGCGTGTGAGATAGGTGAGTAAGAATTAGGATTTTGTGGGTGTGAGAGTGTGTGTGAGGAAAGTGTGTTAAAAATCCCTTAAAATGTCGCAAAGATCAGGATTTTATAACAACTTTTGTGCACTATCAGTCAACCCTTCACCTAACCAGTAAAAATGGGATACTCTTTAGACTGATTGATCAACCTACTGGCTCCTGGGATAACTCGACTAGTAAAATTTCCTTGTTCTCTAGGGTGGCCAGTCGATCGATTGCTCCTTTAGGTCGACCAGTTGCCTCTTTGGCTTTCAATCTTCAATCTTCTTGCTTCTGGCCTTCATCCCACGACTTGTTCCACTTTGTTCTTTAACGATCATTCTCGATCAAACCCGATTCCATCTTATATCTCATTTTAGGCATAAAAATAAGCATTTAGTGTAGCATTTAGCCTTAAAACTCAAATATGAACACGTAACACCACATATACACAATTACTAGATAAGTACCAGACTAATGCCACCAAATAAGCACAAAGCACTTCTAAAACATAAGGAAGCACATAAACAAACACACACCAAACCAAGACACATCATATGCCCTAAAGACCACTTGTGCATGCATATTAGACTAGATATTTGATCATTGTATATATATATTTATGAAAATTTCTTACATATATTATCTCTAGAGTATATGTGTGATACATTATGTAAAGGTCCAATGATATAATCCAATGACTTTGACATGCAGTGAGATTAGACATAGTAGGTTCAAGTCTAGTTTTAGGCATATTATAAAAGGTGTCCATTGTCAGATGGTAGTGTTGGGCACTTCCACGAAATAAGGCTATAGTAGCGAGTCTCCTAATAAGGGTGATCTACCTAGGTCATTGAGGGTCTTTCTGAACTTCGCTCCTAGTGTGCGCGTCAAGCATTGGACAGAACTACCTTTAGTATGTCTTCTTGAACCATACCATCATTTTGAACCATACCATCATTTATAAAAGATAAGATACTCAGTGCTTCAAAGTGACCTATGCTCTTAATCTTGAGCACGTATGGATGAATTGGTAAAGTTAGGGTGCAGTGCTTTGATGTACCATGAGGAGAGGTCTTGAGTGATAAGATTGTCTACTTATATGTAAGGTGTTGTGTTTTAATCGATCAAGACATGCAAGTGAAATAATAGAATTTGTATACCCCCTTGGATTTCTCCTATTGGTCATCATAAATCTAGATCTATTGATATCACCCGTCAAGGGTATATTGATCATTTGGCTTGTGGGTCCTCCCTAGATCAAGAGATCTATGACCAGATGGCAATCACTTTTCTAGCACTAGAGATTCCAAATTTCCAGATGTAGTCTTAAAGGTGATGGTCCTTCTTAGACCGGCCTTGACTAGGAGTATACAAAGAAGGGCGTTTTGGTCATTTCACTTGGCTGGTCAAAGACAAAGGTTACTTTGTGTAACAAGCTCCTGCTTAGCCAGTAATTATTCTTGGAGTGTGGCTTTAGTCTTTTGGTGGAATGGATCAGAGTCAAAATAGCTACGATGTTGCCAAAGTGGTAGCAAAGGCATTTTGGTCATTTTGGGAGTCAAGGGTAATTATGTATGTTGGTTCAACTAGCTATTACTCTATTGGATACATAATTGAGGAAATTAATATGTGGATTGCTTAACTAAGATTTGAGTTAAGAAATTAAGAAAGGATTTAATTATTCAGATCTTCTTAATATAACTCATAGATATCTTAATTAGATAAGTGGGGACCACATAGGACATATTTAGTGTATGCATGGTATGAAATATTTGGGTGTCCTCTTATACCAAAGGAATATTTCTTATCTAAAAAGCTTAAGGAAAAGTATTGAGGGAATAAATATTCCTAGATCTTGTCCTTTTAGGGTAAGCTTAGTACTATATATAGTACTAGATGAGTAAGACCCATTTTGAGCCTCTTTGATGTTTTTCTTTCTTGGTGCATGTGTAGGATTTTTCACATGGTAACACCAAGAACACACACTAGATCTATTTTCCTCATTTTAGCCTTTTATTTTACTTGTCAACAACATAGCTAAATGTATCCTAATTGTAGAGGAAGGGTATAGTGGAAAAAACCACAGGAAGGCTACTATGAGAAAGATCTAATGTAATGAAGGGACTAGTTGATGTGCTATTCGTATCGAGTTTTACACCCGCAAGTGTACGGATTGTTTGTGGTATAGTGGATTTGAGTGCGGGTATCGTCTCCACAAGGAGGCTACCTTAGTTTAGTCTTTATGTGCTCGAGTGCCTCAAATTAGCTACGTGAGTGAGTGTGCTTACTTTAGGATGGAAGAGAGCTCGAAAAAAGGAAAATAAAAACTAATCTATGGAGGAACTTAAAGGAGCCAAACTAAGGAAGGAAAAACTAACAAAGAAGAAGGGAACCTAGGGTGATTGCATTGCAGCTAGACTTGGGCTATGATAACGGATGAGGTCTATCTAAGGCTCAGAACTTCTATTGCCGTTGTGTTGATCGGGGGCTTTCTTAACCAATACTAGTGGTTTAACTAGTTAGCTAGATTTAAAGCTAAGGGCCAATCCCTCATAGCCTACACAATTCGTGATTAGAACTTATCCTCTTGGCTAGATTTAAAGCCAAGGACTAGCAACTAAACACTACGTGATATTAAGGCTCGATTAACCAACACTAACATGGGTGAAGGATACTCTAGTCTAGGTTAACTTATCCACTTGCTGGATTTAAAGCCAAGGACTAGCACCTAAACTCAACTAAGCATAGCATGTAACCTATTAGTTGGATTTAAAGCTAAAGCCTACTCTACTAAAAAAATCCATGAGATTAAGCACAATCACATCACCATATAAGTAGATAAGAGCATTTGAAGCACAAATAACACATGCATATTCACTTAGGCATTTTAACAAATACATAGACATGTTTGATTTCCAATACATAGACATTTGAATCATGCCATAAATTTATGTAAACAAACATGTATTAAAAGCCAAAGATCTAGACAAATCCATTATTCAAAGCCTTAATCTAATATACAACAACAATCAACCCTAAATCTAGTCTAATCTAGCAACATATTTACAAGAAATAGAGAAAGAACAAGAAGAACTTCCCTAAATTCTTGCTTCCAAATCCGTACAAATCCTTTAAATCTTTGTTTAATGCTTCAATCCTAGCTTGGTATGGGGTTTAGATGGTGGTTTAGGGTGTTTGGTGAAATGGGTAAAAGGTTAGGGTTTATTAGGATTTAAGAAATAAAAGTTTCTCCCCTCAAAATCAGCTGAAACGAGCTTTAAGAAACAAAAGAAATAAAAGTGGCTAGTCGACCTAGACGGTCAACCGGCTCTTCTTCTAAGTTGATCACTGGATCAAAATGATCCATTCTTCATTCCTTTTGTTTCAGTCTTCATTCATTAGCTCATTTCTTTCTCGTGTAAGCTTGAACCCTTCCAAAACACTCCTAAAACATGGAATATAACACTTAGTATAGTATTTATGCATCTAAATACATTATGTACAAATATTAACAAATATGCATAAACTTTGTACTAAGTGCACTCAATTATGCTCTAAACACCCTTAAATGTGCATGCAAAAACTAGATACAAACATGCACAAATGACACACATCAACACCTCTAAACCTTCCCCTTGCTTGTCCTCAAGCAAGCCTAAATGAAGTCTATCCTTGTGCTTTTCAAAGAGTTGCTAATTGCATTGACTTCCTATCTTTTCGCATCCAAGGGGTACAAGGGGTCATTCCTTTCATGTAAGGGCTTCCCTAGTCTTTTTTGGATCCTCCCTTCAATCACACAGGGTCTCACACCTCTTGGGAATGTCACCAAGTAGCTAAAACCATCACAAACTTAGGATTCCAACTCACGCACTCGAGATGTTGATACTTCGTGCTCTATCAACTAACATGGCCTCCCAATATGCACTTAGCCCCAAAGATACAAGGAAGAGAAAATACATCACAATGGCTCACATTGACATTAGAGCCTTATTCACAACACATGAAAGAACAAAAGAGATACTTGTGTCAACTTGACATTATGTCACTTGACACTTATTCAACATACTTCACTTTTCAATCTTTTTGTTGCCTTTTTGGCTTTGTCTTTTTTTTTTAAATACAAAGATAGAACAAAAAGAAAGGAAAAAGAAGAGGCTAAGGCACACTAAAAGAACTAATCAAGGAATGGGCACTCGTATCAACAACCTTTTAAAAACACTTTTTTTTTCCACCAAGTTGTGGGGAAACTACAAGTGCATTCTTAGAAATGCTCACTCCCCACAGTTTTCAAAAGGATTCTCTTCAAAGTCTAGGTGATATCCTATACTCCATTTACTTCCCACAATACACCCTCATCTTCTCCAATCAATTAAGTCAATAGCAAAAGACAACTCTCTAACAAACGTGGAGATAAACCAACTCAAAATATGCAAAAAATTGAAAATTTTGAACACATTTTAAGCAAAAATAAGATATCACAAGCAAATCTATCCCACATATGATATAAACAAAAAATGAGCAACCACACCCTCAAACCTAAACTTTGCTTGTCCTCAAGCAAAGATCACAAAGCCACATGACAAGCAATCAACATGAAACACATATGGGGAATGCGAAGAGGGATAAATAAGGACAAGTAAAAGATGGATAGATACAATCTTGTTTCCATGTAGTCCGCAAATGCCAAAGATAATCCAATGATCTACTAGCCTCTATCTTTTGTGAAAAGCACTAATGCTCAAAAAAACAAAGAAGAGATTAGAAGATATGCTATGCAAGTTCACATTGACATTTCAAATGATAAACAAGGGGTAAGGGATTGATGCACAAATGAAAGAAAGGAGCAAGAACAAGTAAGGGAGCAAAAATCTAACCTACTAAGAATGAAAACAAACAAAAGAAATCCTAAAATATCAAAAGGTAAGATAAACAAAAGCAATCTAATCTATTATGTACAAAGCAAGAATAAGTACAAGAAAACTAATCTACTATATGCTAAGGCAAAGGCAAATAAATACAAGAAAAATATGAACAAGCCTAGAGCGCCTCCTAGTAGCGCTGGATTTAACACCTCCAGTTGGGCGCCAATGTTAGAGTAAAACATGTTTAAAGTTGCGTGGCACAAATTGCCAAATAATCATCAAGGCGCAGAACGTAGAGGGAAAAGGGTCATGCCCTAAGGGTTAAGGCAGTGAATGCATGATGCACCCATTTTCAAGATCTCACCCCCAAATATCAAATAAGCATGTGGGTGCAAGTGTGGAATAAAGTATGCTCAAACGTGAAAAATCATGTCCCGGTTGCTCTTTAATTAGCCACCCCATGGCCTTCTTCTCAAAATCAAGGGCTAAAAATACACCATTCTCATAGGTTAAAGATAAGTCAAATGCATGCAACATAAGAAACGTGCTTTCTAACCCTAGATGAAAGTGTTCTATGCAAGAAGGCATAAACATGAGCTCCAAATAGGGAGGCTCAATGGAATGGGCAAGGGGAGTAAGAATGACATTGGGAGAAGGAGGAGCAAAGATAGAGGAATTAGACGTACTACACTCTTCTTCTCCATAAAATATAGAATTTTCAAGCCTAGGTCGCTTTAACTCCTTGCAAAGGGTGGATTCGATCTTAATGGGCTTACTCACACCAATGAAAGTTTCATGTTCATCTAAAAAATGTTTAACCTCATCAATCGATTCCCTAGTGGAGAGGGTAGTACAAGGTATCTCCAATGATTCAGCAAACACACCCAAAGACCCGTAGATCGCAATTTCAAGCTCATCAATTTCTTCCTTAAGTGTCTTCTTGGAGTGGCCATTCTCCTCAATACAACAATCCTTAACTCCAAAAGACTTATCTTCTAAGGACTCCGAAATTGATGCCCTATTCTCCTTAATAGATGACTCTAGATCCACACTAGCAAAGATCTCATCAAATGCTTCCTCAAATTTATCACTAGTGGTCGTCATCTTCTCATCATGCTCTTTATAAGGGGTAGGCACAAATAGAGGAGACAATGAAGACTCAAAAGATTTCAAGTCATGGATGCGTGAATGCTCAAAGGATGTGTGTACCCTAGACTCCCTAAATGTGGACTCGAAATGCAAATGAGTGCTATGATCATGAGACTCAAACTCCAAGTGTGCGAAATGTGTAGGATGAGGATAAAGACAAGGCTCATATGACTCAACGAAAGACGTTGAAAGCTCAGGAGGGTAGGTTATTACTTCCTCTAAAACATATTCATAAGAGTCATTAAGAACCAAATTATCATTAAGCTCATCCTCGTTCTCACTACAAGATGTTATCTCTCCATCAACCTCTCTTTCTAGTTGCCTCTCCAATACATCATCATTTCCACCCCTAGTTACCTCATCGTGAGGTCTCATCTCTATCCCGTCAACTCGTTCAAAGGGTATCTCAAAAGTCTCACTAATGAGTTGCATACTCTTAGCCATTCTCTTCAAGTGCTCTCCGAGAGATTTGGATTCTCGCTTAAAACTCTCTAGTTCCTCTTGATTAGATTAGAAGAGAGATTGGGATTGCTCAAACATTTGATCTAATTGGTTCGAGAGTGAAGACATTGTGGAAAAGGGTTCAACCGAGTGAAAATGGTAAATATCTTGATTGGGGTCACTATAAGCACAACCATTAAAAAACTCGGAGGAAGTTTGGGTAGGAAATGACGGTGCAGGAGATGATCTTTCAAAGCAATGAGGTGGAAAATATGAAGAGTCATCTTGATCCCAATATGAAGATGCATGATATTGCTCCCTAGAATCATGATAATTGGATGAAGATGGATGCATAGGCATACGATTGCTAGGGGCATAGGATGTAGCATGCAATCAGGCATGAGGGTAGAAGGTAAGGCAAGTATTGGAATCATGAGCTCGCTTCCACAATGATTGTAATAACAAGAATATGCATCCCTATAGTCATGATTACTAAATAAAGATGCATGAGATGTTGCATTACTATAGGGGTCATTAGTAGCATTAGCCTTAGGTGGGGAATTTTCGTGGGGACAGAAAACGGTAGGATGCATGAAACTTCCACACAAGCGACATGCATAAGGGACATGTTCGGGTAGTGGGGAAGAGGATACAAGTGACCACCAAGAAGCATTAGGATCGGTCATATTCAATGAATCATAAGTAAAACCTCTTCACAATCAATTTTTTTTTTCAAAATTTTTTTTTGAGAGATTTTTTAAAAAATTTTTTTTTTTTTTGTTTTCAAAAAATGGAAAGCAAGTAAAAATAGTGCACATGCAAGCAACCAATCGTAAACACAAAAGCACACAAAGAACCAATACCGTGCCTCCTCAGCAACGGTGCCAAAAACTTGATGTGCTATTTGTATCGAGTTTTACACCTGCAAAAACTTGATGTGCTAGACTTGGGCTATGATAACGGATGAGGTCTATCTAAGGCTCGGGACTTCTATTGCTATTATGCTGATCGGGGGCTCTCTTAACCAATACTAGTGGTTTAACCCATTAGCTGGATTTAAAGCTAAGGGCCAATCCCTCCTAGCCTACGCAATCCGTGATTTGAACTTATCTTCTTGGCTGGATTTAAAGCCAAGGACTAGCACATAAACACTACGTGACATTAAGGCTCGATTAACCAACACTAACGTGGGTGAAGGATACTCTAGTCTAGGTTAACTTATCCATTTGGCTGGATTTAAAGCCAAGGACTAGCACCTAAACTCGACTAAGCATAGCATATAACCTATTAACTAGATTTAAAGCTAAAGCCTACTCTACTAAACAAAGCCATGAGATTAAGCACAATCACATCACCCATATCAGTAGATAAGAACATTTGAAGCATAAATAATACATGCATATTCACTTAGGCATTTTAACAAACACATAGACATGTTTGATTTCCAATACATAAACATATTGAATCATGCCATAAATTTATGTAAACAAACATGTATTAAGAGCCAAAGATCTACACAAATCCATTATTCAAAGCCTTAATCTAATATACAACAACAATCAACCCTAAATCTAGCCTAATCTAGCAACATATTTACAAGAAATAGAGAAAGAACAAGAAGAACTTCCCTAAATTCTTGCTTCCAAATTCGTACAAATCCTTCAAATCTTTGTTTAATGCTTCAATCCTAGCTTGGTATGGGGTTTAGATGGTGGTTTAGGGTGTTTGGTGAAGTGGGTAAAGGGTTAGGGTTTATTAGGATTTAAGAAATAAAAGTTCCTTTCTTGAAAATCGGTTGAAATGAGCTTTTTATAGATTTCTTCAGCGCACAGTCGGTCGACCGGCTCCTTGAGGAACTCGACCGGCTTAGATTCTTTATTCTCTAGAGTGGCCGGTCGACCGGCTCTTCTTCTAAGTTGACCCGTTGGATCAGAATGATCCATTCTTCATTCCTTTTGTTTCAGTCTTTATTCATTAGCTCATTTCTTCCTCGTGTAAGCTTGAACCCTTCTAAAACACTCTTAAAACATGGAATATAACACTTAGTATAATATTTATGCATCTAAATATATTATGTACAAATATTAACAAATATGCATAAACTTTGTACTAAGTGCACTCAATTATGCTCTAAACACCCTTAAATATGAATGCAAAAACTAGATGCAAACACGCACAAATGACACAAATCACTAGTTTTTGAATCACGCATCAAGGGTAACGATATATTCATCTATACTCATTTATCTTTGTATAATTGCATTGAATCCTCTGTGTATAACATGTTTTTGTGCTATATTCCGCTACCATATCTTGGTTATTTGTTTAAAATTAAAATCTAGGACTTAATCTTGCATGTGGTAACTGCCATTATACCTAACAAGTGATATCAAAGCTTAGGTATCGTTATACACATAGTTATGGCCTTAGATTGTGTAATAAATCAATAGAACTCGTAATAATCTTGTGGTTGGCAAGATTTATGTGTTTCTATGGTGTATCTGTTATGAGCTAACCTTTGTGATTGTAGCTTGTGTGTGTTTTTTTGTCCTAATCGATGGTTTGAACGTATGTTTTTATTTTCTTGCATATAAAGTTATTACAACTTCAAATTGAGATAAGCATATGAAAGGAAATGGCTTGTATTTTGTGGCCACATTTATGATTCTTGTCATAGATGTCACTTGTTTAGGTTGTTTTTCTATGTAATTCCTTGTAATGTATCGATCTGGAGCTATAAAAACTACTGAGCACATTGTTTGAGGTGTTTCTGGAGTAGCCAGTTGACTGACAGGAGCCTAGGAGTAACCAGTAGAGAATTGAAGAATTCTAGAAGGGCCGATCGACCTAGCCAGTTGACCAGTAGGAATCGTTAAAGAAACCAATGAGGCAGTTTTGCAGTTTTATGATAATTTTGGCATTCCAGTTGTTTTAGGCTTTGAGCCTAAGGCTTATTTATAGGGAACCATCGATTGAGGACCATTTAATTTAGCTATAGGTGTTTATTTTGTGATATTTATGTGCATGTTTGGTTGTATGTGTTGTTATTGCAATCTATCACACAGCAATATGTCCACCAAAGTAGGGTTTAAAATTGGCTAACCTTTGGCTCTTGTTCTTGGGTTGAGTTTGATAAGTCCATCGAGATTGCCGACCACGTTGTTGTATGTCCAAATAATAATGATATGCTATTTGAGCACAAGCCTAAATAGCCCGCAAGTGCACGGGACGTGTGTAGTACAGTGTGTGCAAGTGCGAGGTCGAATCCACTAGGAGGCTACCTTAGTTTAGTCTCTATGTGCTCGGGTGCCTTAAACTAGCTACATGCGTGTGTGTACTTACTTTGGGATGGAAGGGAGCTTGAAAAAAGGAAAATAAAAACTAATCTATGGAGGAACTTAAAGGAGCCAAACTAAGGAAGGAAACACTAATAAAGAAGAAGGGGACCTTGGGCGATTGCATTGCAACAAAACTTGGGCTATGATAACAGATGAGGTCTATCTAAAGCTCGGGACTTCTATTGCCATTGTGTTGATCGGGGGCTCTCTTAACCAATACTAGTGGTTCAACCCGTAGCTAGATTTAAAGCTAAGAGCCAATCTCTCCTAGCCTACGCAATCCGTGCTTAGAACTTATCCTCTTGCCTGGATTTAAAGCCAAGGACTAGCACCTAAACACTACGTGACATTAAGGCTCGATTAACCAACACTAACGCGGCTGAGGGATACTCTAGTCTAGGTTAACTTATCCGCTTGGCTGGATTTAAAGCCAAGGACTAGCACCTAAACTCGACTAAGCATAGCATGTAACCTATTAGCTGGATTTAAAGCTAAAGCCTACTCTACTAAGCAAAGCCATGAGATTAAGTACAATCACATCACCCATATAAGTAGATAAGAGCATTTGAAGCACAAATAACACATGCATATTCACTTAGGCATTTTAACAAACACATGGACATGTTTGATTTCCAATACATAGACATATTGAATCATGCCATAAATTTATGTAAATAAACAAGTATTAAGAGCCAAAGATCTACTCAAATCCCTTATTCAAAACCTTAATCTAATATACAACAACAATCAACCTTAAATCTTGCCTAATCTAGCAACATATTTACAAGAAATAGAGAAAGAGTAAGAAGAACTTCCCTAAATTCTTGCTTCCAAATTCGTACAAATCCTTCAGATCTTTGTTTAATGCTTCAATCCTAGCTTGGTGTGGGGTTTAGATGGTGGTTTAGGGTGTTTGGTGAAGTGGGTAAAGGGTTAGGATTTATTAGGATTTCAGAAATAAAAGTCCCTCCCCTGGAAATGAGCTGGAACGAGCAATTTATAAACAGCTTTAGCACACAACCGGTCGACCTAGTCGGTCGACCGGCTCCTTGAGGAACTCGACCGGCCTAAATTCTTTATTCTCTGGAGCGGCCGGTCGACCGGCTCTTCTTCTAAGTTGACCGGCTGGATCAGAATGATCTCTTCTTTATTGCTTTTCTTCCGGTCTTCATCCGTTAGCTCATTTCTTCCTCGCATAAGTTTGAACCCTTCCAAAACACTCCTAAAACATGGTGATGAGTTGTGATTTGGTGTATGTTTGCATCGCCATTTACTTATACTTTAGAGGTGTTGAATGCTTATAATGATGCATTAGTGTAGTACTTTTGATAGGAATAGGCTTAAGTGTGAATAAATGTGCATATTGAGTTTAAGAGATAAAATGCTACACTAATAGCTTATTTTCAATGATTCAGGTGACTTTGGGTTAAGATAAAGATTGAACAATGAAAGGTGATGAAGATAGGACATGCACGGGTCTAAGGGAGAAGACTAAAGGCCGAAATGACGAAAAATTGGATGAAGGAAGTCAGCTGGATGCTAAGGGAGAATAGCCGGTCGGCCGACTAGGTCGACCGGCCACTCCAGAGAGCTTCGTCGAAAAGCCGGACGACCCCCCCTTAAGAGCCGGTCGACCGGCTAGGTCGACCGGCCACTCCAGAGAGCCCCTGAAGACAGCCGGTCGAGTACTCCAGAGGCCGGTCGACCTAGACGGTCGACCCGAATCTATAAATAAAGCCCGATGCGGAGCAGAAAAGGGGAGAGTTTTTACACACACTTCACACCTATTCTCACACACACTTAACCCTATTCCCTAGCCGCCTCACACACCCTTTTCACATACTTTTCACAAAGAACCAAGTTTCGTTGGAGGATTCAAACGCTTTGGAATCGAGATTGTTTACAAGTCGTGTTCTAAAATCGCTAGGATGAAAGGGGAGTTTCGTTATATCTCTTTCATTCTATTTTCTATTATGTCTGAGTAGGCTTGTATAGGGTGATAAAACTTATGTAATGGGTTAATTTTATACTCTTATGATATGGGATATGATGACTGAATATCTATATATATATATATATATATATGTTTTGATTTGTTTTGTTTAATTGGGTGTTCTTTCATTCATGTCTATGTGTTTGATAAAATACCTAGATGAGTACATATATATTAATTGAAGTTTGTTTGTTACTAAACACATCTAATCCATGCTGTACTCATGTCTATGTGTTTATACATGGATGTTATGAAGTGGGTAGTGCTTTTATTCATGTCTATATGCGTATTTGCATGCCTAGTAACAAGCATAATTTCAATATCACATGTGTATGAATGTCAGTCAAATCCTGCCGTAGTGATCTTAGAATGACGGAGTATAATTTAGGGCTAATCTAGGTCGAGTTTCCTTTGGCTTTAAATCCAGCCAATAGGTTTCAGGATAGATTTAGTCGACCTTAGCAACACTAGGTCTTGGCTTTAAACCCAGCCAACGGTTTAGGTACTAGGGTAGGTTCATTCTAAGCCACCTAGGAAGTTAGTTAGTCCCTCTTGAGGCCCTAGGTCATAAGGACCACGCCGTAGCTCTAGGAGACGTCGCCTAGGGACGGACCCGCACCGAGTCCTAGGGGGAAATCAGGACACTAACTAACAACCTAGTTAAGAGCACTTTTGATAGTTAGCCATCATCCCTTAATCCCATAGCATTTGAGTATGAAGTTACCCTTTCATAAGTCCAAGGCACCCTAATCCCTTTCCAATTGTTAGTTTCTTCTTAACCAACCTACGTCCCTTTTTGTTTTTATTCATAGTTTAGTTTTTTTCATTTACTTAGAGCTCCCAACAATCCAAACCTCCACAAGAAAAAGTACACTTAGTTTAGATCTTTCTTTTTAGCTCTTTTAGGACACCAAGCATAGGATACATTCACGATATTCACGCCTCCCTGTGGTTCGACACCCACACTCGTAAACACTGTATTGCACGATCCGTATGCTTGCGGGTCTTTTAAAACTTGCACTCGTAAGAAGACATCAAGTTTTTGGCGCCGTTGCCGGGGAGGCAACGTTTGTTTGGTTTCTGAGTTTTTGTGTGTCTTAGCTTGTTACCTGTTGTTTTATCTTTTCTTTCATATTTTTATTATTTTGATTAATAAAATAAAAATTCAAAAAAAAAAATTTTTGTTGAGCATTATGAAGAGGTTTACTAGTGTCAATTAACCATGAATGATCCTAATGCATCATGGTGGTCACTTGTATCCTCTTCCCCATTACCCGAGGATGTTCCCATTGCATGTCGCGTGTGTGGAAGTTATGAGCATCAAACTTTCTTTTGCCCCCATGACAATTCCCAACCTAGGGTAAGTGCTAATTACGACCCCTATAGTCATGTATCACCTCATGCATCTTCATTTAGTAATCATGACTATAAGGATGCATATTATTGTTGTTGTAATCTATGTGGAAGCCGAGCTCATGATTCCAATACCTGTCCCACCTTCCACCCTTATCCCCGATTGCATGCAATGCCCTATACCCCTAGCAATCATACGCCCATGCACGCATCTACATCTAGTTATCATGATTCTAGGGAGCAACATCATGCATTTTCATATTAGGGTCAAGATGACTCTTCATTTGGTACACCTCCTTGCATTGAGAGTTCATCCTTCCCATCATCTTTTCTAGCCCACCCATCCTTCGAGTCATACAATGGTTGTGCTTATAGTAATCCTAATCAAGATGTCTACCATTTTCACTCGGTTGAGCCCTCTTCTTTTAGGACTTCTTCACAAGAGGAAACACTTGACTATCTCCTATCTCTCTTCCAATCCAATCAAGAGGAACTAGAGAGTTTGAAGCGAGACACCAAATCTCTAGGTGAGCGTTTGAAGAGCATGGTTGAGAGTGTGCAACTTATGAGCGAGAACGTTGAAATACCTTTAGAACAAGTTGAAGAGATAGGAGAGAGACCTAAAGATGAGAGAAATAGTGGTGAAAAAGATGATGTCTTGGAGAGACGATTAGAAAAAGAGGTTGATGGAGAGGTCACATCTTGTAGTGAGGATGAGGATGAGCTTAATGATAATTTGGTTCTTGGTGACTCTTATGAATATGTTTTAGAGGAAGTAGTACCCTATCCTCCTACGCTTTCAACGTCTTCCATTGAGTCACATGAGCCTTTTCTGTCTCCTCATCCCACATATTTTGCACACTTGGAGGTTGAGTCTCATGATCATAGTACTCATTTGCATTTCGAGTCCACATTTAGGGAGTCTAGGGTACACACCTCCCTTGAGCATTCACGCATCCATGACCAAATCCATTGAGTCCTCATTGTCCCCTCCATGTGTGTCTACCCCGTATGAAGAGCATGATGGTAAGATGACACCCACTAGTGATGAATGTGTTGTCAAATTTAAAGGGACTTTAGCTAGTGAAGGTTTAAAGTCATCCATTGGGGAAAACAAGGCATCAATTTTGAAGGTTTTAAATGATAAGTCTCTTGGAGTTAAGAATCATGATGTTGAAGAGAATAGCAACTCTAAGAAGACACAAAAAAAAGAAATTGATGTGCTTGGAAGAATGATTTGTGGGTCTCTTTGGATGTTTGATGATTCATTGATGAAAATAGAGCCCATAAAGATCGAATCCACCTCTCAAGAGGAGTTAGAGCGACCTAGGCTTGAACATGTTATATCTTGTGGAGAGGAAGAGTGTAGTACTTCATCATCCCTTACCCTTGCCCTTCCTTCTCCGAGCGTTGTTCCAGCCCCCCTTTCCCATTCCATTGAGTCTCCCTCTTTGGAGCTCACATTTATGCCTTCTAGTTTAGAACATTTTCATCTAGGGCTAAATATCACTTCTCTCATGTTGCATTCATTAGACCTATCTTTGACCCATGGGGAGGGTGTGTTCCTAGCTCTTGATTATGAAAAGAAAGCCATGGGGTGGTTAGTTAGAGAGCAAGCGGGGCATGATATTTCACATTTATGCATGACACCTTCGACACTTGCACACACATTCTCATTTGATGTTTCGGGGTGGGATCCAGAAAAGGGATGCATTGAACATCTATGGCCCCATCATTTATTGCATGACCCTTTTCCTTCTACTATCTGTGCTTGGTTGAATATTCGGCAATTTGTGCCTTGCAATTTTAAACATGTATTGCTCTAACACTAGCGCCCGGCTGGAGGCGTTAAATCCAGCGCTGCTAGGAGGCACCCTAGACATGTTTATATTTCATTTTCTTTCCTTGCTTTTCCTTTTTTTTATTTGCATTTAGTATTATCTTTCTTTCATTTTCAATTGCTTTTTGTTTTTCTTTTTCACCCTCCCAAGTGTTGATCCTCACTTCTATCATTTCCCATTCTTCATACACCTTGTTTATCGTTTGATGATGCCAATGCAAGTATGCATAAGCAATGCTGCTAATCTTGTTTTCTTTGTGAGTGTTTATGAATTGTGAGTCACAAGTTAGCAGTATGGTGAGATGATGTTGGCATGGAAAGCTTTGAAGAAAACGCAAGGTTGTATCCATCCTTTCTCCACTTGTTCCCCTGTTTGCACCCTATCCCCACCACCCTTACTTGTTTTGTAATGATAACTTGCTTGTTTTTGTTGTGCTTCGTTCTATTTGCTTGAGGACAAGCAAAGTTTAGGTTTGGGGTGTGGGAGTTTGGTTTTCTTGTTATACCTTGCTTAGGGTAGATTGCATCATGCATAAAAATGGTGAAAATTGAAAAATTTTGATGCATATAGAGTCATTTATTTCTCTGTTGATCATTGTGTTGGCTTTTGTGATTGACTCTATTGATTTATGAAGATGAGAAGCATTGTGGGGGAATGAATAAAGTGGTTTGAAATCTAAGTCTTGGAAGGGATGCCCTTCAAAATTGTGGGGAGTGAGAACCTTAAAAGAATGACTCTTGTAGCACCCCACAGCTTGGTAGGAAAGAGTGTTAAAAAAAAGGTTATTGATGTGAGTGCCCCGTCTTTGATTGGTTCTTGTTGATAATGCCTAAGCCTTTCTTTTTCTTTCGTTTTGAGAATACAATACAAAGCATATAAAAAAAATAAAAAAAAAGAAAGGCAAAAAGGTGCAAAAAAATCTATGAATGAAGAAAAGCCAAAGGCACCTAAAAGTTAGTGAATAAGTGAATAAGTGACACAATGTCAACTTAGCACAAGTTATCATCTTTGTAGACACGTCAATAAGGCTTTTTAAGCCATTGTGTTTGTATATTCTCTCTTGTTATCCTTGAGGCTTGGTGCATGCCAGGGAGACCATGTTAGTGAGGAGCACGAAATATCAACGGCCGAGTGCGTGAGTTAGAATCCTAGGCTTGTGGTGGATTGGCTACTTGGGAAATTCCCATGAGGAACGAGACCCCTTATGAGTAGAGGGAAGATTCAAAGAGGCTTAGGGATCTCTTCACAATAGGAATGCCCTTTCATGTTTCTAAATTAATGCTGATAGTGAGTCAGTCCTTCAGGCAATCCATTGTATCAGCTTTAGAAATAAAATTTAAGATTAGGCTTGCTTGAGGACAAGCAAGGATAAGGTTTAGGGGTGTTGATGAGTTGTGATTTGGTGTGTGTTTGCATTTCGCCATTTACTTATACTTTAGAGGTGTTGAATGCTTATAATGATGCATTAGTGTAGTACTTTTGATAGGAATAGGCTTAAGTGTGAATAAATGTGCATATTGAGTTTAAGAGATAAAATGCTACACTAATAGCTTATTTTCAATGATTCAGGTGACTTTGGGTTAAGATAAAGATTGAACAATGAAAGGTGATGAAGATAGGACATGCACGGGTCTAAGGGAGAAGACTAAAGGCCGAAATGACGAAAAATTGGATGAAGGAAGTCAGCCGGACGCTAAGGAAGAATAGCCGGTCGGCCGACTAGGTCGACCGGCCACTCCAGAGAGCTTCGTCGAAAAGCCGGACGACCTTCCCTTAAGAGCCGGTCGACCGGCTAGGTCGACCGGCCACTCCAGAGAGCCCTTGAAGAAAGCCGGTCGACCGGCTATGCGCGAATCTATAAATAAAGCCCGATGCGGAGCAGAAAAGGGGAGAGTTTTACACACACTTCACACCTATTCTCACACACACTTAACCCTATTCCCTAGCCGCCTCACACACCCTTTTCACATACTTTTCACGAAGAACCAAGTTTCGTTGGAGGATTCAAACGCTTTGGAATCGAGATTGTTTACAAGCTGTGTTCTAAAATCGCTAGGATGAAAGGGGAGTTTCGTTATATCTCTTTCATTCTATTTTCTATTATGTCTGAGTAGGCTTGTATAGGGTGATAAAACTTATGTAATGGGTTAATTTTATACTCTTATGATATGGGATATGATGACTGAATATCTATATATATATATATATATATATATATATGTTTTGATTTGTTTTGTTTAATTGGGTGTTCTTTCATTCATGTCTATGTGTTTGATAAAATACCTAGATGAGTACATATATATTAATTGAAGTTTGTTTGTTACTAAACACATCTAATCCATGCTGTACTCATGTCTATGTGTTTATACATGGATGTTATGAAGTGGGTAGTGCTTTTATTCATGTCTATATGCGTATTTGCATGCCTAGTAACAAGCATAATTTCAATATCACATGTGTATGAATGTCAGTCAAATCCTGCCGTAGTGATCTTAGAATGACGGAGTATAATTTAGGGCTAATCTAGGTCGAGTTTCCTTTGGCTTTAAATCCAGCCAATAGGTTTCAGGATAGATTTAGTCGACCTTAGCAACACTAGGTCTTGGCTTTAAACCCAGCCAACAGTTTAGGTACTAGGGTAGGTTCATTCTAAGCCACCTAGGAAGTTAGTTAGTCCCTCTTGAGGCCCTAGGTCATAAGGACCACGCCGTAGCTCTAGGAGACGTCGCCTAGGGACGGACCCGCACCGAGTCCTAGGGGGAAATCAGGACACTAACTAACAACTAGTTAAGAGCACTTTTGATAGTTAGCCATCATCCCTTAATCCCATAGCATTTGAGTATGGAGTTACCCATTCATAAGTCCAAGTCACCCTAATCCCTTTCCAATTGTTAGTTTCTTCTTAACCAACCTGCGTCCCTTTTTGTTTTTATTCATAGTTTAGTTTTTTTCATTTACTTAGAGCTCCCAACAATCCAAACCTTCACAAGAAAAAGTACACTTAGTTTAGATCTTTCTTTTTATCTCTTTTAGGACACCAAGCATAGGATACATTCACGATATTCACGCCTCCCTGTGGTTCGACACCCGCACTCGTAAACACTGTATTGCACGATCCGTACGCTTGCGGGTCTTTTAAAACTTGCACTCGTAAGAAGACATCACATGGAATATAACACTTAATATAGTATTTATGCACCTAAATGCATTATGTACAAATATTAACAAATTTGCATAAACTTTATACGAAGTGCACTCAATTATACTCTAAACACCCTTAAATGTGCATGCAAAAACTAGATGCAAACACGCACAAATGACACACATCAAATAACAATTAAATCAAGAAATGATAAAATCACAAAATTTATCCTCTTTAACACGCTAATGCGACTCGAGGGTTGAACCACGGGGAATCAAGATTGCTGTCAGGAATTGAAAATAAAATTAACTAAAAAAAACTAAAACTAAGAATTTAAGATAACTAAACTAAATACTACGAGTAAAATGATTTTTAGACTAAATGAAATTGAAAAAGAAAAGAAATTAAATTAATTGAAAGAAAAATAATTGCAAATATCAACCAAGAAAATTGCGAGACAAAAGTCCAAGAGGAACGCGATTCAAGGTGATAGCTAGGAAATTATCCTATTCATGTGCGTCAACTCTAGGATTCTTAAGTAAGCGCAAGGGATTACTTTAATTAACTAAAGTTCCTGAGGCATGACCTATCACAATGGCATAAATTATCACCCAAGTTCTCTAATTAACTAATCTAATAGGCTTAGACAATTAATTGAGACTACAAAGGCATAGACTATCTCAGTGGAATAATCTATTACAATTCTGAAACAATTAATTATTTCTAATCCTATTAAAATTGATCTATATTTGTACACACAAGAACCTACAAGATTCTTATATGGCAAAAGGTATAAATTCTTGACTAATAAAAATTAGCTACAAGCATAATAATGATTAACCAAGAATTTAATAGCAATAAAGCACAAATACGAATAATCAAATAAATCCCAAGAGAATCCAAAACCTCAATAAAAATAATCACTAACTATCACCCTGAATCATCGGGGTTTAGTTCATAATAAAAATTAAAGCACAAATTGAAAAAGAGTTAAAGAAAAGAAAACGCATCGTATTATCCTTGAGAAAATAATATTCTGAAATTCTTTCCAAGATCTCCTCCAAAAGTTGCCCACATTTCCTAAATCTAAACTCACGACTTTTGTTTTAGTTGAATTCTCTTTGAAAAGAAACAAAAGAAATTGAATAGAGAACAAAAGAAAAATTATGAAAAACTCCTCTGCCGCACTGTTGCTCCCTGCCTCCCCTTTCAATATTATGATCACGTTTATATATAGGGAGTGAAGGGTGGTCTTTCACCGCCTTTGTTTTTTTCTTGAATTATCTCTTGGTTAGCAAGAAAGAATTGTCATTCTTTTCTTCTTCTTTTTTTACTTTTTCTAAGAGGACCCCACCAATTAAATATGTACGCTACATATTTCTTCAAAAGTCACATGAGCCTCCTCTTGTAGCCAAGTAACCTCAAGACCAAAATAAATTGTTGGGCCCTACAAATTTGAGATTCTTTTGTCTTCTTATGATTAAAATTTCAAATGTAATTCATACTGTCATATTATTAGAATTAGTCAAAACTCCCAACAGGAAAGTTGTAGCTCTTTGTCTCAGCTTTTTGTAGGTTCTTCAATCACCTCAAATAGAGTCCAGAAACTCAAGTTATGAATTTTTTCGTGATCCCGCACCCCAGTCCCGCGAATTTCCAGCTTTTAGCTTTGTTTTTCTCGTTCTAATTTCTTTGTTTTAGCTCCAAATTCAACCATTCTTCTTCCAAATCTGCATTATATCAAAAATTAAATTAAATAGCTCAATTTATCACTAATTAATAATATAATATAATTAAATTAAAGGGATTTTATTATAGAATTAATGAAATCATCAATTGCCTAGGCTAATCCTTTGGTAATTAGAGATCCTAAAGAAGCAATGCATGTAATTGGCAATTTACTCATTTCTCTGAGCTAATTAATTAATGGACTTATCAAGATAACTCAACTTATGCCTATCTATGGATTTAATCCAGACATAGGTCCAATCCATTTATGATGTCAAGCGTGTTTTAGTAACACAAGGTGGAATGTGGTGATTCCTAAAGTTATTAAGATATAAAACCAAGATACCAAGACAAATAGAGGATAAGAAAAACCCTTAAAGTTAAAATATTGAGTAGGAGAGGGGAATGGAAGACTCCATGGCCTTTCATATCCGGTTATGCTAGGAAGGAGAGGGATTTACCTCCCCATCAGAGGGTGTCACTTAGCTCAAATTTCGCAAGGTAGAGTTAGTGTGCTTGTTCATAAGGATGTTGATGACGTTTGGCCACCTTGTTGGTGGAGTTCTTCATAATAGATCATCTTACAATATGTGGATAAGAGTCACTACCTTGTCGGAGGGCTCAAATCTAGACATAATAGGGTATAAACATTAAGGAATAGTTGTTTACACTCAACTTGAATCATAGGTTTGGCCGCTCTGTTGGTGGAGGCCCCTAGGCGATTCGAGTGGCCAAACAAAACAGTGATTAGATACCGTTAGATAATGTCTATCTAGATAAGCGTTGTCCAAATAGGCCTATGCCTAACTTAACTATTCACTAGTTCGACCATCTTATCAGTGGAGTTCGAGTGATAGGGTTGAGATACTAGTATATCACTATAGCTCGAGGGTTAAACTTCAAAATAGCAAACGATGTAAAAAACATGATGTACGTTGTTTTTTCCGCTATTAAATAAATATTACACATGTATCCCATTTATCACTTATTGTATTAGTTATAATCTATTGTTCGATATCTAGTATGACTTCCTTCAATCTACTAGTAATAATTTTGAGGGAGTCTAAGTTTACTGGCCCTAATTTTGTGGATTAGAAAAGGAATCTGGACATAGTACTCATCGCCAAGTAGTACAAGTATGTCCTGACTACTCCCTGTCCTATTGCAAGGGCAAACTCTTCTGACGCTGTGCCCGATGGTGAGCAGAAATAGCAGAAGGCGAATAGTATAGCCAAGTGCTTTATGTTAGCTTCTATGTCGAATGTTCTGTAGAACAAGCAGCAAAACATGGCAACTGCTAAAGAGATCATGACTTCACTGTCTCTTATGTTTACTAATCAAAGCATGCCTGCTAGGCAAGTTGCTATTAGAAAGCTTGTGATTACTAGGATGGCAAAGGATGCACCTGTCAGAGAGTATGTGCTCGAGATGATGGAGTGCCACAATACTGCCGAGATCCTTGGGGAAAACATTGATGAACAGTTGCAAGTAGACATGGTCTTAAAGACCTATCCATCATCGTTCAACCAGTTCAAACTCAACTATAACATGGACAAGTTGAACATGAATTTGATAGAGTTAATGAAGGAGCTCCAGGAAACGAAGGCTATCATAAAGCCTTTAGGTCATGCACATCTACCTCAAGTTTCCACTTTTGGGCATCACCCTAAAGGAAAGAAGAAACCCAAGATGAAGGAAAAGTAACAACATGACCAGAAGAAGAAGAAGAGGGCCCTTGGGCCGAAGTAGGAAACAGGTGTTGGAAAGCCTAAAGGGAAGTGCTTCAAGTGTGGTAAGAAGGGCTACTAGAAAAAGAACTGTCCTAAGTACCTAGCCACTGGTTAGGAAGGCATATCCCTCATACTCTACATTGAAACCAGTTTAGTGGTAAATTCTATTGATTCTTGAATTATAGATTCAAGAGCCACTAATCATATTTACAATTCTTTAAATGGGTTTCAAGTCTTGCAAAAGCTAAGTAAAGGAGAGTTCTTTTAGAGTTGGCACAAGAGCGAAAGTTTAGGCTATTGTAGATTTGCAGTTGGGCAAGTTCATTTGTTGTTCTTTTATAGCAGGGTTTTAGTTTTGAACAATGGTTATTATGTTCCAAACATTCGAAAAAACCTAGTTTCTATTTCTTAGTTGTTGATGAATGGTTTTTTAGTATGTTTCCATTTTAATGTTGATATCAGTAAAGATGGGAATTTTATATATTATGGTAGATTACATAATGGTTTGTTCTATTTATACCCTATTAATGCTGCAACATACAACACTCAAAGAGTAAAGTCCCTTAAAATGAAGGTTCCTCAAAGCAATGATACTTATTTTTGGCATTTGCGTTTGGGACACATTAGTCAAAAACGCATTAAGAGGTTAATCGACAATGGGATACTTAGATGATTAGATCTCGAGGATCTACCTCAATTTATACCTTGTCTGAAAGGAAAGATCACCAAGTAGTCGATCTCTTCTAGGTGACGTAGGGCCAAAGAGGTATTGAAATTGGTGCATACCGATGTATGAGGTCCTTTGAGCAGACCAGCTTGTGGAGGTTATGAGTATTTCATTACATTCATGAATGATTGCTTTAAATATGGTTTTATCTATCTGATGTGATGTAGGTCTGAATCTTTTGAAAAATTCAAAGAATTTAAGGCTAAGCCGGAGCAAATATTGGATAAATAGATCGAAGCTATTCAGTCTGATTGTAGTGACAAATACCTCTCGAGTGAGTTCAGGATTATCTCGCACAACAAGGTATTATGGTGTAGCTGACTGTACCAGGCACTTGCCAGCAGAATGGTGTGGCAGAAAAGAGGAATTATACCTTCTTTGAAATGGTGAGATCAATGATGTCTCATGCATCATTCCTTTATACTTTTGGGGGCATGCCTTTGATATGACAGTTTATATTTTGAATATGATAGCATTTAAATAAATGCCTAGGACACCTTATGAGATGCGAATGGGACACAAGCCCAGCTTGAGTCATTTACGCATTTAGGGCTGTCCAGCTTAAGCACTGAGTAGCTTCATTACAAAGTTGGAGCCTAAGTCAGAATTATGCTATTTCATTGGGTATCCTAACTTAACTAAAGGTGGGATCTTCTATAACCCTAAGGAGCAAGCACACATGCTAGATACTTGGAAGATGATATGGTGATCCAGAAAGCACTAGAATCTAGAGTTACTCTTGAGGATATTTCTAATAAGTCTCTAGAAAAAACTTTTGATATGGAAAGGAAAAATCAACCAGTTGCCACTAGTACACCGGAGCCTCATTGTAGTGGAAGAATTCCAAGGCAGCTTGATAAATACTATGGGGAGTATTTTGAGACTTTTGAAGAAGATCAGGTTGAGGACTCCACTGGTTATGATGAAGTAGTTTTCAATACAGATGCTAACCAATGGCATAAGACAATGGATTCTGAGTTGGAGTCTATGTACTTTAGCGGTGTCTGATATCTTGTAGAAGCACCTAAAGGGGTAAAACCTATAGGGTATAAATGGGTCTACAAGATAAAGAGAGGAGCTGATAGAAAGGTAGAAAACTTTAAATCTAGATTGGTGGCCAAGGGTAATGCCTAGAAAGAAGGTGTCAATTACGAGGAAACCTTCTCATTGGTAGCCATGCTTAAATCCATCAGGATACTACTTGTCATCACTTGTTATCATGACTACAAGATATGACAAATGGATATCAAGATAGCTTTTCTTAATGGAGAGTTTGACGAGACCATTTATATGACCTAGCTAGATGGATACATTGTAATAGGCTAGGAACATATGGTTTGTAAGCTCAAGAAGTCCATTTATGGGCTTATGCAAGCAGTTAGGCATGGAACATCAGGTTGGATGAAGCGGTCACGTCCTTTGGCTTTGATCAAAACATTGACGAGCCATATGTGTACAAGAGGTGTAATGGAAACACTGTGGCTTTCTTAGTTCTGTATGTGGAAGACATCTTATTGATTGATAATGATGTGGGGATGTTATCATCTATAAAGGTTTGGTTATCTTCTTAGTTCTATATGAAGGATATGGAAGAAGCAAGCTATGTTCTTGGGATCAAGATTTTGCGAGACCAGAAGAACAGGAGGCTTACACTATTCTAGGCTTCCTACATAGAGAAGATATTAGTCAAGTACAATATGGCAAACTCCAAGAAAGGTTTCTTGTCTTCTAGACATGGATTTACTCTATCTCTCGACCCATGTCCTCGAACACTTAAGGAAATAGAGAAGATAAAAAGGGTCCTTTACGCTTTGGTAGTAAGAAGCCTTATGTATGCCATGATGTATACCAAGCAAATATCTGTTATGTTGTCGCCATGGTTAGTAGATATCATTCAAACCCTGGACCAGATCACTAGACTATAGTCAAGCAAATATTCAAGTTTCTTTGAAGAACTAAGGTATAGGTGCTGGAATACTGCACAGATAATCTAGTACCTTTGGCCTATATAGACTCGGACTTCCAGTCAAACAGAGTTCCGAGGAGGTCTATTTTTGGCCTCATTTTCACTTTTTTAAGAGGTGCAGTTTCATGGAAGAGTATGAAGCAGAAATGCAATGCAGACTCAATTAAGGAAGCAGAGTATATAGCAGCATCTGAGGCTGCAAAGGAGGCCATATAGTTGAAAAGGTTCCTCACTAACCTAGAGATTGTCCCAACTATACAAAAGTCCATTGTCTTGTACTGTTACAATACAACTACTATTGCACAGTGCAAAGAGCCGAGGAATCACAGAAAGGGCAAGCACATTGAGAGGAAGTACTACTTGATATAGGTGTTCATCCAAAGAGGTGACATAGTGGTAGAGAAGATTGCTTTAGCTAAGAACTTAGTGGACCCATTCACGAAAACTCTTCCAGAGAGAATGTTTATCACACATGTAAAGTCTATGGGTGTTAGGTTCATAGGAAGAGATCTTTAGTGCAAGTGGGAGATTGTTGAGATTGTATGCCTTAAAGACCACTTTTACATGGATATTGGACTAGATATTTGATAATTATATATATATTTATGAGAATTTCTTGTATATATTATCTCTGGAGTATACGTGTGATACATTGTGTAAAGGCCTAATAATGGAATCCAATGACTTGGGTGTGCAATTAGGCTAGACCACAGTAGGTCCAATTATAGTTTTGGATATATCATAAAAAATATCCATAGCCAGATGGTAGTGTTAGGCGCTTTACTAGGATAAGGCTATAATAGGCAAGTCTGCTAATATGGGTGATCTACCTAGGTCATTGGAGGTCTTTCTGAACTTCGCTCCTAGTGTATGCATCACACATTGGACAAAACCATCGTGAGTATGTCTCTTCTGGAATTATGCCATCATTTATAAAAGATAAGTGACTTACTGCTTTTAAGTGACCTATGCTCTTAATCTTGAGCATGTGCGGATAAACTAGTGAAGTTAGGATGTAGCGCTTCAATGTACCATGAGAAGAGGTCTTGAGTGATAAGATTGTCTGCGTCGTACATTGGGTATTGTGTTCTAATCAATCAGGATATGCATGTGCAACAGCACAGTCTATGTGCCTTCTTCGATTTGTCTTATTGGTCATCATAAATCGAGATTGAATAACATCACCCTTCAGGGGTATATTGGTGGCTTGTGGGTTGCTTCCTAGATCAAGAGATTCATGACCAGTTGGTGATCACAGTTCTTGGACTAGAGATTCCAACATTCCAAATATAGCCTTGGAAGTAATGGTACCTTTTAGACTGGCCTTGGCAACGGGTATACATAAAGGGGTATTTTGGTCATTTTGTTCGATTGGTCGAAGACAAAGGTTACTTTGTGTGACAAGCTTCTACTTAAATAGTAATTATTCTTGGAGTGCAACTTTGGTCTTTTGGTAGAGTGGACCGAAGTCAAAATGGCCATGATGTTACCAAAGTTGTGGCAAGGACATTTTGGTCATTTTAAGAGCCAAGGGTAATAATGTCTTTTGGTTCCTCCACTAGCCATTACTCTATTGGATACATAATTGAGAAAATTAATATATTGATTGCTTAATTAAGATTTGAGTTTAGAAATTAAGAAGGGATTTAATTATTTGGGTCTTTTTAGTATAACTCATAGATATCTTAATTTGATAAGTGGGGACAACATGGAAGATATTTAGTGTGTGCATGGTATGAAATATTTAGGTGTCCCCTTATCTCAAAGGAATATTTCTTATCTGGAAAGTTTAAGGAAGGGTATTGAGGGAATTACAATATTCCCTAGATCTTATCCTTTTAGGGTAAGCTTAGAATTATATATAGTACTAAATGAGCGAAACCTATTTTGAGACTCTTTAATGTTTTTCTTTCTTGGTGTGTGTGTAGGATTTTGCACACACTAACACCAAGAACACACACTAGATCTATTTTCTTCATTTTAGCCTTTTATTTAGCTTGCTCACTATATAGCTAAGTGTATCCTAGTTGTAGATGAAGGATCATAGTGGAGAAAACCACAACAGGACTACTACGAGGAAGATCTAACACAAAGACGCAACTACTTTTTGAATCACACATCAACTGTAACGATATCTTCATCTATACTCATTTATCTTTGCATGATTGCATTGAATCCTATGTGTATAACATGTTTTGTGCATTAGTCTAGTACCATATGTTGACCATGGTTTTAAAATCAAAATCCAAGACTTAATGTTGCATGTTGTAATAGCCATTAGATCCAACAGTATTACTCAATAATTCACGCCTCAAACTCTTTCCGGGAAAGCTCAAATCACAATGGTTAGGTGAAGACGTACAAAAAAGGTCACTTATTCCCTTTTAAAGCATCCACAATAAAGATCTGTACATAGTCAAGCTAATGACTATAAAGAAGCTTCTTAAGAGGCAACCCAAGTTTGATTTCTTTTATTTTCCTTTCATTTGAGTTTCTAATCACTAAACTTTTAGTTGTTTTCTTTGTTTATTTCTTTTTAGAGATTGAGCTTCACATAAGTTTGGGGGTCGTGGCGCCTGATTTCTCACACTTCATGAGGGGGTTAATGTCAGAAAATCCAGAGAAGTTTCCTTCTTTGTCTTTTCTTTACACAATATTAAGGATAATGTTATGTTTAAGTTTAGGGATGGGAAAATTTTCTTTGGAAAAAAATTCAAAAAAAAAATCAAAAAAATTCAAAAAGAAAACCTATGTCTTAGGCTTGGTAGTTTTAATGTGGTTGGATTATTACGTGCTGATAAACAACACGAAGAGTGGAAAAAGCAGCCGATCGGAGATTGACAGGGCCAGATCCTCTCTCCGGCTACCAAATCGCACACTGACGGCACCAAATCGCAAGATCCCTTCTCTAGCCAAGGGATTTGTGTGTGCATGTTTTTGTGTGTGTGCGCGCATCTGTGTGTATTAGCGCGCGTCTGTCTTTGTAAGTATGTGTGTGCGTCTGTGTGTGTGCACGTGAGTGTGTGTTTGTGTGTGTTTATTTAAAAAATAGGGTGAAGGAGCACCATGCTTGAGAGAGCATAGTGTTGAAGTAGCATGATATAATTTGCGGGCATGGGTGAGTATGGATTTGTGAATGTGTTTGGGGTATAGTGCATATATATATATATATATATATATATATATATGTATATATTATTAAACTAGTAGTAAGTACTTATATATATATGTGTGTATATATATATATGTATGTATATATTATTAAACTAGTAGTAAGTACTTATATGTGTGCGTTATATTTATTATTACTAGTGTAGAGCCCGTATATTTGCACTGGTGTAAAACAAAATATGATATGTATAAATATATCACATATATAATTATAAAAGTTGACATAATCAAAATATATGTGATAATAAAAAATAAAAAGATACATAATAGAAAACACAATATTATAAATTAGTTAATCGTGCCAGATAAATACAACCCATCTTATTTTTCTTTTAAATTCAAACTATGCAAGTATGATCATTATGAATCAATCTAGGAGAATATAATATGGCCCAATCATCCGGAATAACGTTAGAAATTTGATGTAGTCCCCGTGCCAATATTTATCTATATGATCAAATTTTATAGTTAACAATATTAATTATAAATCAAAGTTTCCATTGATAAAGTTATATATTTCAATAGAAATGTTTCATATTAAAATAAGCTATTATATTATGTATGTCACTAGTAATTTCGAGATCCGTGCGTTACACGGGTTAATTTTTTAATTAGGTACTCTTCTAATTTTTTTTAATTTAGATAATTTTCTAATTCTAACTCTAAATTTAGAAAGAGATTAATTTTATATTAAGATCAAATTGTAATGTAATTTTTATTCCTTTAATTTAAATTCTAAATACTATTATTCTCAAAAAATAATTACGTTCCAAAAATTAAATTAAATTGTGATTCTAAAATTCCATTTCACAGTACTATAAGTATTTTTCCGTTCTATTTTTGCAATTAAATGCTTTTCTTTCTACCGCTACAACAATGTCTTAGACTTGCTTCACCTATACTTTCAAAAATCACCTTCACAAAAAGATCAGCTTAACTTCTAAGCATTACCATTACCACCGTCATCATCATCATCATCGTCAAGAGTATATGAGTATGCAATGTTTATCCTTCTTTGGATCCATTTAAAATGTAAAATATAAAATATAAAATATATTGGCTAGATAAAATAGGTAATTCCTCTCTAAATAGTCACATTGACGTGGACAAGTAATGAATATGGTAAATATTATGGTCTATATGCTATTTGTGCTCTGAAATTTGTTAATAGAAAAGATTTCTGTTGTATTATGCAATGCCTCGAAAAATCACTATATAAGTTTAGAAGGACAACAAGACATCATTTCTATATTTATGAAGGACATTCAAAGGGTCTCAAAACCTTTTAAATTAAGTCCATTTCAAGATAGCGCAGAAACTCAAAAGTAGTAACATTTAAGTAGGAAATCATGATTCAAAGAATCCATAAATCCCATGAGTTAAATGAGTTAGTAGGAAAATCAAAAGATCTCTATAGATAATTTGCTATTCACCTGATAATTTTCCAACAATAGATAGATAGATTACATAGATATAGATCTAAATCTAAAATAAATATATTAATGTTATAAATTGTAAAATAAAATTAGTCAAAATAATTAAATTCAAATTACTTTGTACATTACTATTTATAAATGTGTAAAATTTTGACTTACCCTCTCTTACATTAGCTTATGTATCATTTAAAGAACTCCAAATTCACTAATTTTAATTTTATATAATAGTATAGATATAAATGCAGATTTTTTATTAAATATTTCTTGATATGGATTAAATTAATCATTTTTTTTGAAAATAATAGGAATTGATTTGGATCTTTCTTAATAATTAGGACTAACTTAAAAAAGAAAAAAAGAAACTATGGGGACTTGTAGGATAAATTTTTCACTTGTTAATATATAAGCATAATTAATAAAAAAATCCTGCAAAAATTAAAAATTGATAACGTGGCATAGATTTATTACTATTATATATAAATATATAGATTTTGTATATTTTTATTTTAAAAATTGTATAAATGTACTTTTTATCTATTTTTTATTTTGACTAAACATTTTATATATGTGATATTCTCACATTCATACATTCAAGATAACTTGAAAATCCTCCAATATTTTATTTAATAAATATTTAAAATTATATAGGATAATCAAGTTACATCTTTTTATTCAATTATCATTAAATTTTTAACAATGGAGATTAATTTAATGGCTTTTTAAAAATATAAGAATTGATTTTGATCTTTTGAGACTATGGAACTAACTTGAAAAAAAAATGTGAAAAAGAAATAAAAAAGTGGAGAGTTATGACATAATTTTTTTAATTTGTTAGTATTAAATCATAATTATTATGGAGCTCACAAAAATTAAAACTTATTGATTTGATACTATTTAAAACACACTAAAACATGACATGTGGCACCTCCTCAAACAACTTCAAAAATGAGGTTTAACTTTATACTATTGTATAAATTAAGTAACAAATTGATAAAAATATTCAATATTGATAATTAATGATGTACATTTAAAATGTATTCAATAAAATAGTTGAATCCATAATTTTAATTTTAAGAAAAAAAATTTCATATATATTATTACATTTCCATATTTTCATATTATATAATTAAAATAAAAAATGAAATGATAAAAACTGTGTGATTCATAATTTTATTGTAATAGAATTATATCTGTTAGAAATTTTAATTTAGTCAATGAATGTTAATATATGAAAAATAGGCAAAATAAGAAATTAATTTGCCCTATTCAATTATGCATGAGAGGAAAATAAGATGGGCCTCAACGGTTAGAATGCAATACATGGAAGCTAAAAAATGAATCAACTTTGAAGAATCAATTAAACAAAGAAATAAAATGCTACGACATCCATAATCTCCCCATCATACAAAACTATCTGGAAATTCCTTATGAACTTAACAATTTCATCCATCATTATAAGGTGACTCTGATAAAAGCCGCTTGTATAAGAAGGCAAAGAAACCAAAACTATTAAATGGTGCATATGGTTCATAATCAAACCCCTGCTACAAACTTTCACAACCCATTCAAATTACTTAGATTCCAAAAAAGTAATCCACCAAAGTTCCCAAAAGCATAAGTGTCACCAATTGGGTAAAATGCATCCATATCAAACAGGGGAACTAAATATTGCGAATACAAGAGCAATTTGGTTACCAAATTTCTCAAGGACGATACAAAACACACAAGAATAGAAACACGTACATTTATATGTGTAGATTCGATATAAATTTCAGCTTGACTAGGCTCATAAAACATCTCAGGAAGCACAATTAGGAAAGATATATTTCCCAAAATTAGAGGTTTGTAATCTATATAAAATCTAGAATAAATTGTATGTTACCTCTTTATACTCTGACCTATTTACACCATACTCCCTAAAATATCAAAACTAGTTAATTACCCCTTGTACTCTGACCTATGTGTATCATATCCCGTGTAGTATCAAAACTAGCTAATTATCCCCCTTAAAGTTCTTTTAAAAGTGCGCAAAATACCCCATGCTATCATATATTTTAGGGGGGTATTTTGCACGCTTTTAGAAACTTCAGGGGGGGTATTTTGCAGACTTTTAGGAAGTTCAAGAGGTAATTAACTAGTTTTTATATTACAGGGAATATGGTGCACATAGGTCAGAGTATAAGGAGTAATGAGCTAGTTTTGATACTATAAGGTGTATGGTGCACATAGGTTAAAGTACAGAGAGGTAATATATAATTTACTCTAAAATCTATTCATAGTTGTGTTGCCCTTTATCATAATAAAAGCATTATTTCCATAAATTTCCTACATAATAATATTAGACAAAAAGACTAAAATTTGAAAACAATAACTTATGCTTTGATTCAATCCGAATTCTCATACTTAAAACAATGCCAAAAAGATGAGACTCATACCCAAAACGGAAACACAGACATGCAATCTAACAAACAACACAATAAAAAAAAAAAAGGATAGAATCTTTACCAAAAAAAATACCAAATAAAAATACTATTTTTAATAAATGAATAAACATTAAAAGAAAAAGATAAAAAAAGAAGTTGAGAAATAGAAAAAAAAATACTTTAATGAAGAAATAGAGATCTTTTGGATTAATTATTTTTTGGCCAAAAAACAAATCAGGGTCACAGTTTTATAGGCTAAGAATTTCTGGATTATTTCTAAAATGTTGGCTAGATTTAAAGCCAAGACATAGTCCATTTAAGGTAGACTAAACCTACCCGAACTCCTACTAGTTGAATTTAAAGCTAAAGGGGACTCAATTTAGGCTAGTCCTAAGTCGTACACTGTTATTCTAAGGTTAACAATAGCGGAATTAAATCTATAAGAGCAATCCTACATGTTCTATCCTATGGTGTTATGAATATGTCAACCTATTCACTATGAAAACATTATCATGCTTGATTTACATCATTATTATCAATTGAGTACCAACATGTAGGCAAGATTGGAGTTATATTCACTATAAAGTATGCTTATACTCAAATAGACATGCACAAAGTAAACCCACTTCATGTAATCCATAAATAAACACATAGACATGCATATTAGATGGATTAGATATGTTCTATAGCAAACAAACTCCAATTCATACACATACTACTCATCTAAGCATTTATTCAAACATATAGACATGTATTGAGAAAAAGCCATGATCATAAAGAACAAAGTATGTATATATACATACATATATATATATATAAGCCATGAAAATCCCATAACATGAGTATTAAATCAACCCATTACACAAGCTAAATTACCCTAATCTAGTCTGCTTAAACATAAATGACAATAGGAGGAAAGAGTAGTGAAGCAACTTCCCTTCCATCCTAACTATTCTTATACAATTCTTGAGCAAATCTCTCTCCAAAAGTTGTTAAATCACTCAAACAAGCTTGAATCTAAGTAGGAAATGTGTGAAAAAGGGTCTATGTGAGGTGGATGAGAATTAGTGTTAAATGTATGAGAAATAGGTGTGAAGTGTGTGTGTACGGATTCCTTATTTCAACAAAATTTGGCCTTTTTATAGATAGTTGTGCACTACTGGTCGACCTACTGGAGGTTAGGCAGCAGGCTTCTTAAGGCTACTATCTGGACCCACTGGTCGACTAACTCAATCGACCACTAAAGGAAGATAGCCATTCGACAACTCAGCAATGCTCTCTAGAGTGACCAGTCGACGTAGCCGGTTGACCGGTCCTTGCCCACGGTCATCCAGCTGCACCTTTTCTCCTCTATTCTTCATTGTTTTGGCCTCTAGTCTTCTCCCTACAACCCGTGCACCTTCTATCTTCAACAATCATCATCGTCCAATCTCGGCATTAACCAAAGACTCACCTAAATCATAAAAATTCAAGCAATTAGTGTAGAATTTATCTCTTAAACTCAACTATGTAAATTGTCTATGCTTAAGCATATCTCTAGCATAAGTATTACACTAATGTCACTTTACAAGCACAAAACACCTCAAAAGCATAAACAATATACAATGCAAACACACATAAATTTGAAGTACATCAACACCCCCAAACCTTCTCTTTCCTTGTCCCCAAGCAAGCCTAAACCTAAGTTTATCTCAAAGTTGATACAAAAGGTTGCCTAAAGGATTGACTCGCTATCTTGGTGAACCTAAGGAGCATGAAGAGATAATTCCTATTTTAGAGGGGTTCCCAAGCCTTTTTGGATCTTCTTCTTGATCATAAAGGGCCTTGTACCTCGTGGGGAATCCCAAGTAGCTAAACCACCACAAGCTTAGGAGTCTTACACACACACTCGGGATGTTGATATTTTGTGCCCCCTCGACTAGCATGCCCTCCCCAACATGCACAAAGCCTCAAAGATAAGGAGAGAAAGAATATACAAACACAAAGACACACAAAATAATGTAAGAGCCTTATTCACATAACATCAAAGAACAAGAATAACTTATCCTAAGTAGACATTTTGTCACTTATGCACTTATTCATTAAACTTTTTGGTACCTTTGGCTTTTCCTTCTTTTCACTTTTTTTTTTTTTTTAAATCTTTTTCATCTTTTTGCCTTTTTCAATTTTTTTGGATTCTTTTTTTTTTTTTTGCATTTTTTGCATCTCATTACATAACAAAAAGACAGAAAAAGAAAGGCTAAGGCACATTGAAAAAAACTAATCAAGGAAGGGCACTCATATCAAAAGGCAAAGGCATATAAAAAAGAACCAATTAAGGAACTGACACTTATATCAACAACCTTTTTCAATCACTCTTTCCAACAAGCTATGAGGTAGCTACAAGGTGCATTTTAAAAGGTATTTACTTCTCACAACTTTCAAGGGCATCCCCTCCAAGACTTAGCTCTCCCTCCACTCTATTCACTCCACACAATATAAGCTTATACTCACCAATCAATTGACTCAATCGCAATAACCAACACATCGATCAACCCAGAAATAAACGACTTTATATGCAAGAAAAATTAGAAATTTTTTACCATGTTTACGAAAAATAATAATATCTACCCTAATGAAACATAAAAATAATAAGAACCAAACTCCCACGCCTCCAAACCTAAACTTTGCTTGTCCTCAAGCAAATAAAATAGAATCACACAACAAGCAAATAATCATCACGAAGCAAGTAAGGGTGGTGGAGACAAGGTAGATATGTGGGGAACAAGTGGAGAAAGGATTGATACAACCTTGCATTTTTCTTCAAAGCTTTTCATGCCAATGATCAACATTTCAACTACTAACCCTATTTCCCAATATATCACAAATACTTACAAGACACAAACTTAGTAAGCATTGTTAATGCAGGCTCGCAATGGTATGTGCAAATAAAAAGTAAAGGTGTACCCTATGGGAAAAGGGAATCGGGGATTCAACACTTTGTGTAGGAGAAAAGAAAAGAAACAAATGAAAGGAAAATAAGACAAGAAATGAAAATGACAAAATTTAACCTAGGTTGCCTCCTAGTAACACTAACCACCACGCTATTAGCCAGGCCATCACCAACCTCCATAAACGGGGTCCTGAAGTGCTATAGTCTCCATACAAGTCATGCTTGGATCATATGCATGCTTCAGGCGCTGCCCATTCACTGTCAACTCACGACCATCCTTCAAGTCCTTGATCTTCACTACTCCAAAAGGATAGGCAACCAACACCTCGTACGGACCATCCCATCGTGTCTTGAGCTTTCCTAGAAAGAACTTCAAACGTGAGTTAAATAGCCAAACTTTACTAGAGAGAGAGAATGATTTCTTAAGAATATGTCCATCATGCAATCCTTTTATCCTATCCTTATAAAGTTTGGTGGTCTCATATGTCTCAAACCTAAGCTCCTCTAATTCTACTAGGTCAAGCTTCCTTTTCTTACCCGTTCTTGCCATATCAAAGTATAAGGCCTTGATTATCTAATAAGCCCTATGTTCAAGTTCTATCGGCAAGTGACAAGCCTTTCTATAAGCCATCTTATACGGGGACATACCAATAGGAGTCTTAAAAGCTATACGGTAGGCCTACAAAGCATTATTCAACTTAATAGACCAATCTCTATTATCAAGCCTAATCGTTTTCTCTAAAATGTGTTTGATCTCCATATTGGACACTTTTACTTGTCCGTTAGTTTGCGAGTGATAAGGGGTGGCAACCTTATGGGTGACCAAGTATCTTCTCAATAAAGCAAAGTGTCCTATGATGAAAGTGCAAACCACCATCATTAATCAAGACCCTAGGGACTTTAAATCTAGAGAAAGTGTTCTCCTTAATGAACTTGACCACTATCCTATGGTCATTAGTGCGTGTGGGAATGGCCTCAACCTATTTGGACACATAATCTATAGCCACTAAATGTATTGGTACCCAAAGGAAGGTGGATAAGGACCTACGAAATCAATACCCCAAATGTTGAATAACTCATGTGAAAGAATAGGGGACAAAGGCATCATGTTTCTCCTAGAGATGGACCCAGATTATTGACATCTAACACTTCTTACAATACTCCTAGGCATCTCTAAAGAGAGTAGGCCAAAAGAATCCACTTTGCAAGACCTTCGCATGGTTTTCTTACTATTAAAGTGACCTCAACAACCCTCATCGTGACACATACTCAACATGCTCTCAAATTCATTCTTGGGCACACATTGGCGAATCACTTGATCCATACACACTTTGAAAAGATAGGGATCCTCCTAAAAGAAATGTCTCACTTGTACTACGAACCTATCTCTCTCTCTCTCTCTCTCTCTCTCTCTCTCTCTTCTCCTAATGGAAGGGAAAACACATGGTGGCAAGACAATTGACTATATGAGCAAACCAAAGTATGTGATGAGAGATGACAAACAATTGGTCATCAGGAAAGGAATCACGAAAAGGGAAAGGATCACTAGAAGGCTCACTAATAAGACGGGACAAATGATCCGCAACCAAATTCTCACTACTCTTTTTGTCATGAATCTTAACATCAAACTTTTGGAAAAGGAGCATCTACCTAATCAAGCAAGGCTTAGATGCTTTCTTAGCTAACAAATACCTCAATGCCGCATGATTGGTGTAGACAATCACTTTGAAGCCTAGGATATAAGACCTAAACTTATCAAGAGAGAAGAATACTGCTAGAAGCTCCTTTTTCTATCGTGGTGCAGTTCTTTTGAGCATCATCAAGAGTCTTACTACCATAGTACATAACATGGGGCAACTTTTCCCTCA